>OY747126.1:25549104-26149104 GCA_963556465.1 Berberis vulgaris
TCAAGGGAAAGTCGAGGGTAAGCTTTGTTTACTCAAGTATAGTAATTATGCTATTTTATTATTTATTTATACTTTTAGCATGTTATTGTGGTGATACCTTACTCGTGTGATGGGGTAGATGTTTTGTTAATTGGCATGTCATGTATCATTGCAGGTGTAATGCATACTCCATTTTCTCGATTGAGAGTATTGTTTGACACTGGAGCATAGAGATCTTTCATTTCTAGACAGCTATAGATAGGGAACGCCTAGTCACCATACCCTTATCCACTCTGCTTCGAGTTGTGTCCCACTAGGAGGGCATGTTTTGTTGTATGACTTATGTCCGGGTTTTGAGTTTTCTTTTTTGGGTCCATATGTTTGCTTTCGATTTTGTAGTATGTGGATTTGAGCGGTTCCATCTCATTCTTGGCATGGATTGGATGACAGTCACTTTGTGTCTTTGGACTGTGTTAAGCGGGCCGTCACTTTTTCTCTTTTTGGCACTTCGCCTTTTACCCACTCTTGTTATTCTGACGACGGCTCCGTAATGTCTTGTTACCTTTGTTTCGTAGAGGTCCCCAAATAGGACATCTGTGATGTAGCGGTAGTCAGGGATTTTTCTGATGTCTTCCAGGAGATTCCTGGCCTTCCTCCCTGTCGAGAGGTAGAATTTTGGATTGACTTGCTTCCGGGTACAACTCCTATTGCTAGTTTGCTTATAGACCTCGCATCAAAGCAGTTGGAGGAAATGAAAGTACAATTGGATGAAATGTTACAAAAGGGGTGAGTATGGTGATTTATTTGATTGAGACATTTTGGGTATTAATTACTTGCGGATAACTTTAATTTTTTTGAGGTGTGTATATTCTTGTAGGTTCAATTCAGCCTAGTAATTCATCTTGGGGTGTTCCTACGATTTTTGTCTCGAAGAAGGATGGATCACTGAGGATGTGTATTGATTACAGAGATTTGAACTGAGTGACTATTAAGAACAAGTATCCCCTTCCGAGGATTGATGATTTGTTGATCAGTTGAAAGGAGCCGTAGTGTTGATAGCTTTCCAGACAAGATATGGGTCGTATGAGTTTCCGGTGATGCCTTTTGGATTGACGAACGCCCCTGCATTATTTATGGATCTGATGAATCGGATGTTTCATCCCATTTCTTGATCAGTTGGTGATAGCGTTCATCGATGATATTCAGGTATACTCAAGGAATTCAAAGGAACATCTCCGCCTTGTTTTACAGACTTCGAGTTCGTGTAATTTTTGGAATCGATGTGCTGTTTTACAGGAATTTAAAGGAACATCTCCAATTGTATGCCAAATTCAGTAAGTGTAATTTTTGGGAGTCTAAAGTTCGTAACTTGGGGAATGTTGTATCAAGTCAAGGGATAGCAGTAGATCCAGAGAAAGTGGAGGTAATTAGGTCTTGGAAATGGCCAACTAGTGTTACAAAAATTCACAGTTTTCTAGGGCTGGCTAGTTATCATCGAAGATTTATAGAGAAGTTTTCTTTTATTTTTGCACCTTTGACGCGGTTGACTAGGAAGAATACCCCCTTTGATTGGTCGGAAGAGTACGTTGAGGCACTTGAAACTTTGAAGCAGAGATTGACTTCGGCTCTTGTGTTAGCTATTTTGGTGCCCGGTGCTAAGTTAGTGGTTTACACAGATGCTTGTGGTACTGGGTTGGGATGTGTTCTTATGCAAGACAGAAAGGTTGTAGCCTTTGCTTCCCGACAGTTGAAACCTCATGAGAGGAGGTATTCCATTCATGACCTGAAGTTAGTGGCAGTGGTATTCGCTTTTAGAATCTAGAGACACTATCTGTATGGGGAGAAGTTTGAGTTATATACGGACCATAAAAGCCTTAAGTGCTTGTTCTCCCAAAAGGAATTGAATATGAGACAACATCGATGGTTGGATTTTCTCAGCAGTTATGATTTTGAGATCTTATACCAGCTTAGTAAGGTGAATGTGGTAGCAGATGATTTGAGTAGGCATTTTTCCGTCGTGGCTACCATGATGATCCAAGAGTGGAAGGTTCTTGAGGAGTTGGCCTCGTGTGATGAGCATTTGGTGTCAGATACTTGTTGTGCTTACGTCGCTTACTTAGCAGTCACGCCAACCTTGGTCAGGTGGGTGATTGAGCGGCAGAGTTTGGAACTATTACTTTTGCAAAGATTGGAGGATTCGGTCCTAGATTGTGTGGATGGTTGTCCGACTGACTAGACACTCGATTCACAGGGCAGTTTGAGATTTAGGGGTCGGTTATGCGTCCCCACAGATGTGGAATTGAAGAAAAAAATCTTAGAGGAGGCTCACAGATCAAGGTTTACCATACATCCTAGAGGTACAAAGATGTACATAGATCTGAGGCGATCATTTTGGTGGTCTGGTATGAGGCGAGATATTGTACAGTTTGTGGCGATGTGTTTGACCTGTCAGCAGATGAAGGCCTAACACCAGAGGCCTTCAGGGTTGTTGCAACCATTGGAGATTCCGACATGGAAGTGGGAACATGTGACGATGGATTTTATTGATGGACTACCTCGGTCGAAGAAAAGGAAAAAGGCTATCTGGGTTATTGTGGACCGTTTTACTAAGAACGCTCATTTTCTTCCCTTTAGTGGTCGTAAGACTTCTGAGAGGTTGGTGGAGTTGTTTGTCAAAGAGATAATCAGACTCCATGGAGCCCCAGTGTCGATTGTATCAGATAGAGACCCCTTGTTCACGACTGACTTTTGGCAGAGCTTTCAGAAGGATATGGGTACTAAGTTGGATATTAGTACTACCTATCATCCCTAGACTGATGGTCAGTCAGAGAGGGTGAATCAGATAGTGGAGGACATGTTGAGAGCTTATATTATGTATTTCGGAGGTAGTTGGGAGGATCATCTATCATTGGCTGAGTTTGCTTAAAACAATAGTTATCAGGCGAGTATTGGGATGGCACCATTTGAAGCATTGTATGATAGGCCTTGCAGATCTCCTATTTGTTGAGCAGAGGTTGGCGATACTGCTTTCATTGAGCCAAACATAATTCGAAAGACTACGGAAAAGGTGGAACTGATTAGAGACCGTTTGAGGATGGCACAGAGTCGTCAAAAGAGTTATGCTATTCGAAAACATAGAGATCTCGAGTTTGAAGTTGGTGATCGAGTGTCTTTGAAAGTTTCCCCAATGCGAGGAGTTTTTGGATTCAGGAGTCGTGGGAACTTGCTCCACTGTATGTTGTTCCTTATGAAGTTATAGAAGGAGTGGGCCCAGTGGCCTATAAATTGGCTCTTCTTCTAAGTATGTCAGCCATTCATAATGTGTTTCATGTTTCGATGTTGCGGAAGTGTTTGGTAGACCCAACTTCGATAGTTCAACCGGCGGAAGTGGAGGAAATGGATGATTTGACCTATCCAGTGAGACCTGTAGCTATTTTGGATCGTGAGGTTCGACAATTAGGAAACCGAGCAGTAAGGTTGGTGAAAGTTCAATGGAGTGCTCAGAAAGGTGATGTTACTTGGGAGCTTGAAGCTAAGACGCGACAGTCATACCCAGAGCTCTTCTCATAAAAAATCTCGAGGACAAGATTTCTTTTGAGGTGTGTATGATGTAACACCTAGTTACTTAATGTTGGATTAATTTCATTGGAAGTGAAAAAAATTGGAATTTTGCTTAGGAGTGGTGCTCTCATATTTTTAGTGGGGGGAAATAGCTTCCCACATTTTATAAGGGGAGAGAACCCCTTTTCTTCCCTCTTCTCCTTTTCCCTCCCATGCGTGTTCTCTTTTTCACCTTCGGCGATAAGCTCGGTCGGTGACCGAGCTTTGCAACAACTCCCACCGGCCCTAATGCCCCCAATCCTTTTCCTTTCCCCTTCTTTTATTCCCCGTCTATTTCTCGTTCGATTTCCACACCAAAAAAAGTTCGTTGAGGGGGAGAGAGCTAGATCAGAGCTGTCACCGGCTATCTGAGCAGCTCAGCTCTGATCCCTCCCTCCAGTGTGCTTGTGTCGATGTCCGGAAGCAGTAACCCCCATATGCAGAGGTGGGTAGGGGTTTTAGTCAAGAATTTCTGAAAAACAGAGTTTGCGAGCTTGTCGGAGAGGTTTATTGGCATGAATTCGGGTTGCCATTGCACTACTGAGATACGATCCACCTTCTCGTGGCTCGGTGGTGTTATTTCGACAAATTCACTGCCTGTGGCCTTGCGTAGTGTGATTTTCGGTGTCCATTGGTCGAGTTTTATCTTTGTCGGAGTCTTCGATACTCCTGCGTCTTCGATAAGCAATTTTCCAGACATTCATCGAGCTGTCCCTTACCTTTTTATTGTAGCCAAGCAGGTTTCTCACTGTCGAGACTTTCTTTGAAGTTTTGAGGAGCTTTTCGAGTCGTTAATTTGCTGGTCCGCGAATTTGGAGCTCACGCTGGTAGGATTTGGGTTCGGGAAACCCATTTCCACTCTAGTGAGTGCATACTCTTCTCAACTCGACCCGCTCTAGTGAGTGAAGAACGTGAGTCTGATAGGCCCGTCAGGGCGGAAACCGATGTATCTGGCTGAGAGAAAAACTACCTGTGATTTTCAGGGGTTGAAGACATGTCGAATCTCAGTGCTACACAAGCGAAAGCTTTGAGTGAGCGGTTGATGAGGGTAGCAATGATGGCTTCTGTCGATGATGATTCACATGAGACTATTCTGATAGAAAGTTCCCGTGAAGATCCGCTTGAGGTTCTGGAAATGATCGTCCCGTTGGTGTGCTGTCTGACGGTGGCTGTGGTAGCACAGGCCAAGTTCTTGTAGTTCGCATTGTTCACCGTTTCATTCCAGGCCACAGTTCGAGGTGTTGAAGGGTCATTGGATAACTCGCTTCCTCCCTTTCCCACGGATCCTATTAAGTCGTTTCACACTAAAGGGTCGACCGTTCATGACAAAGGAAAAACTGCGGATGAGAGTCTGGGAACAGTGGCGACTGCAAAGGGTGGTGCTGTTGTAATTCCAAATCCAAGAGAGCTACATTCGGACGCGCGGATAAGCCTGTTTGCACCATACTTTTTAAAGATGAGCACTCAGGTCTAGCACCGGGAAGTTGACGTGGAGTATGTTTCGAGGAATCATATAAGCAGGCATCATAGTTGAATGATGGATTGCGCTCCATTACCCGAGGACGTTATGCTCGAAGGGCGTATGGATAAGGGTTTAAAGTACATTATTCTGGGTATGTCTCATTTGAGCCAGGTGGCCGTTGTTGAGACAGAAGTCGAGGCAGCTCGTGAGAGAGTGTACACCATGGAGCGTGTCTTCTCGCACATTCAAGCATTGTATTCTAACGCGCTTTATGAAATTGAGCTGCTGAAGAAACAAGCGAGACATGGAGGTTGCGCAGGAAATTGCGGCTGGGGCGCGTTCTGAACTACGGTCTCTCACTGAGGAGAATGCCTTGTAGAAGGCTGACTAGGCTGCTCAGAAACAACAATTGGAGTCCGATGTGGAGTTTAGTGCTTGAGAGGTGAGGAAGGCCGAGGACCAGCTCAAATTAGAGAAAAGCTCAGTGCTATGAAGAGCAGTTTGGCTACAGAGCATTCTCAAGCTGATGTGCTGACTGGCAAGTTGGAGTTGCTGGAGTGTGAACTTGCTTATGCGAAGGAGCGCGAGGAAGAACTTCTGCAGGAACAAGGCAAGTGCGAGTTCTGTTGGACTGTACACGGCAGGCTAAAACTGCTGACACTAATGAAGGAAGAGCATCTGGAAAGGGATCTTGGCTGCTATAAGAAGATGTCATATGTAAACTTGTCCGTTGGCCTTGAAGGGGGCGGTTTGGACCCGATGCTCAGGCCGCGAACGTATGGACACGACTCCCGCTCCTTCCTCTATTAAGCATAACTCTTCTATTTCAGTACCTTCTTCTGATAAGTAGTAAACTTGGTATACTTGTACCCATTTTGCTCCCACTGTTAATGAAAATAGTTTTTTCTCAAATGCGTTATGTATCCATTTTGTGCTCGTTGTCCCTATTGTGTGTTTTCTGTTTCACCTTGTCGTGTTACTTTGGAATAGGCTGGTTAGATCAATATGAAGTTGAGTGGTTTGTATGCGGTCGAGAGCTTGACCGTTTGCGTTGTGAGTGACTCAAAGTTGTTGTTGTGTAGTCATGTTCGACAATGGGCATGTCGCAGACAGTTTAGCCGTGGTTGCATTACCCAGGATGTATCTCGTTCTTAAGGTAAGTTGCTAGGGGCTTATTTCGCTTGTCTGACTGGTCAGATGCAGCCGCTGTCATAGGCTAGTTGCGATAGCCAAGCGTTTGCGTTAGAGCGTTTGTAGCCGGTCCGGCGTCGTAAACTCGTCTGCGCATTGGCTGAATGATTTATTTGTCGACGTGAGTGGCCTTTTCTGATTAATAGAATGCCATCTCGAAAAGGAGTGGTGAACGCGCGACGAGCTGCTTACGGCCCCCACCTTTCGAACCATCTATGTTTGAACATAATGGGCTATAGGTTCGGGGAATAATTATTTGGCGACCATGCTGAAGAGCAGTAGTCCCGTGGCGAGCCGTCAACATAACTCAGGGACTAACTAGTCTCCCACCTTTCGAACCATCTATACCCATGCGGTGGGGGCTACAAGTTTGAGACTAAGGGGTTTGACGACCAGGCTGAAAAGCAGTGGTCTTGTGGCAAGTCGTCGGAATCAGTTCGGGATTGACTAGACACCCACCTTCCAAATTATCTACACTCTTGCATATCAAGCTACAAATTTGGGGGTTTTCGACGGCCATGCTGAAAAGAAATGGTCCCGTGGCAAGCCGTCGAAATCAGTTCAGGACTGACTTGGCTCCCACCTTCTAAACCATCTACACCTCCATAGTGAGGGATACAAGTTAAGGGTTGGTAATTCGGTGGCCAGGCTGAGAAGCAGTGGTCCCGTGGCAAGTCGTCAAAATCAGTTTGTGATTGACTAGGCTCCCACCTTCTAACCCATCTACACCCGAGCAGTGGAGGCTACAAGTTTAGGGTTGCTAATTCGGCGGCCAGGCTGAAAAGCAGTGGTCTCGCGGCTAGCCGTCGAAATCAGTTTGGGAGTGACTAGGCTCCCGCCTTCCAAACCATCTACGCCTGCGCAGTGGGGGCTATAGGTTTGGGCTTTGATCAGAAGCTTTCGTTCCCAGTCGTCACCAGCTAGGCTTACCTGATCGGGTTTGGCGACCATTGATTGTGATGGGGGCAATGATCTCTAGCGAGTCGTCATCACCAAGCGTGATAGCGCTGATTAGACTCCCACTTCCTAAACCATCGTGATTCACGCTACACGGACTAGGTGTCGGGATGAACTCGAAGCCATCCTCATCATCCTCGGTTGACTAAGCTTACCTGGTAGAAAAATGGTTCCGCCTGCTTGAGGGCGTGCGAACCTATGTCCGCGGGGATGGCGAATTGTGTGGACAAAATTACCTTTAGTCAGATAGTGATCCGTAGGTATGATCCGTGTATCAGGATTGACAAGGATTTATAGTGCTCATGCCAGGCATGTGGTAGAATACTGTTGGAATAATAGGCCAATCCCATAGGTCTGCAGAGGGAGAAGTGGGGTTTCTTGCACCAATTGCGCTACGCGTACGACGTAGATTGCGCGGTAGCACGTGCATGACGTAGGCTGTGAGACGGTTGAGTATCGGTTACTCCCCTTCAATTGATGGGGTTGCCTGCAACACCATTAATTAGATAAACATGGTATGCGCAGTTTCCTTGGGAATTGTTGTCTGCTCGTTTCCCGTACGGTATTCATTGCCCACGGTTAATGCTGAAGTGCCCGTTTGGTGAACCAAGATGTCTATATAATGGCGTTCTTAAATTATTGTAGGCACTATCTTCTGCATAACGTATTTCATGCAATGTTCTTGCTTGAAGAGAGTGCTTTGGGTTATCCAAAGGCTGAAGGGAGATCTCCGTCATTGGAGTCTTCAAATGTTCTGACATTTGCGCCAATGAGGCAAGATGATAATCACCGTTATGCTTGGTCACCTGTTCTGGGTTGGCACATAGTTGATCTGCGGAGATCTTGTAATTTCTCTTCATATTGCAGAGAAGAAGTTACGAATTTCCTCCCAAGGGAGGAGCCTTGATGTTACCTTGTGCCGCTATGCTCGTATGTATGCGGTCCCCACTGTTAACCTATGGCTAACTGAAGTGTGAGCGGATGCGCGATGCTTTCGGGGGTGGTATCTCTTAGTCACCCCGGGTACCGCACATGAGAAAAGTGTCCTCGTTTGACAACATTGTGAGACCTTGACTACTTTGTTGCATGTGGCCATTCTAATTTGCCTTCTTCTATTTCCTTCAGGAGGCCGGAAGCCGTTTGAGGAAATCATCAAGGAGGTAGGATGCCTTTTGAAGAAGTCAACTATCAGTTGTAAGGTCTATATCGCTGTTGGCTGGTCACTTTTCTGGGGTGATTCTTCGAAACAATTTGGCTTTCTGTGCTTTCAGCCCCCTTTGCCATTTTGTCCTTGATCTTGGGAAGGGGTCGAACGAAGTTCACTTCGGGTTTCTTCGTCTTCTTACACAGTTGGATTGTCTAGGCGAGTCTTTACTCCATGTCTCATTTGATTCAGGTGTTTGTAGTATGTAGTCTTTTGTATCTGCCTCAGGGCGCCTATTGTTACATCTTTCCAGAAATCAATAGAGTGTGTTTGCTTAATTCTTTGTTTATTCCTTGAATGTTTGAAAATCACATAAGCTTTTAAGAACTAAAACTCTACATTGACTATGGAAAGCCAAATGAACAACTAAAATTGACTAACTATTGACGAAGAAAAATTGATCCTGGCCCTGAAGTGAATTCAGATGGCCCGTATGGACCATTTGTATTTTCAGCGAACTGTTGAGCCTCTCTTACGTCACAGAGGCTACTGAAGAGCGAATATTGTGGGGGAGTTGATTTTCACGCCGACGGAATGTCGGGGTTGTACTCCCGCTTGCCTTGGTCTCTCGCTCCTGTATCGCTTGACTGTTTCATTTCTTCATAGCGAGCCACCGCTGCTGGGGTCTCGTGTGAGTGGAGTGATGCGTCTGCAGTCACTAGGCTTGGCTCTAGTTCAGATTGATCCGCGGGATCCGGTTGGATTTGGGGACATTCTATTTGTTTTAATGCAGCATAATGGCAGCCTCGTGCTATTGGTTGGTCTCCACGTATTTTTCATTCAGAGTGGTTAGTGGTATACTTAACACACTGGTGAAGGGTGGAGACTACTGCTTCCATCTGGTGAAGCCATGGTATTTCCTAGATAAGGTTGTAGGTAGACGGTGCGTCTAGCACCATGAAGTCAAGAAACGAGACCTTTCTCAGTTGCGGCTCTCCTACCACTACTGCTAACCTTATCTTCCCAATCGATAAGCATTTCTCTATACTGAATCCAATCAATGGGTAGTCTCAAGATGTCAGGTTCTCCTCGTTGAGGTCCATACTGCGGAATGCGTTGTAGAACAGAACGTTGAGCAAGCTCCCTGTGTCCACAAGGGCTCTCTTAACTTTCAACCTAGCAATGGAGATTGAGATGACTAGGGCGTCGTTGTGCGGCGCTCGGACTCCTTCGAGGTCCTTGTTCATAAAGGTCAAGGTGGGAATGGGGCTCTGGACCCTTAAGTAGCAACTACGTCTGTCCTCGTATGCATTTCTAGTAGAGTTCGCTTGCGGGACCTGTGTGACTTGTCTTCAATTGGTCTGACTTCATGTAGGACATAGATTATGCCTGAAATCTCCTTCTCTTTTTCTTTGTCTGACTCACTCTGGTCCATGGATTGTTTCGGTCACTTTTCTGAGTTTAGAAATTTTTTTAGTTTGCCAATGTAGATCCAGTACTCAATCTCATACCTAAGACTCTTGCATTCATCGTTATCATGACCACTCTCCTTATAGTACGAGCAATATTTTTTGTTGTCACGCTTGGAGGGGTCTCCGTGCTGTTTTGGGGACCACTTCAGATCTTCCCAATTTTTCATGGAGTTCAGTACGTTCGATAGGCTAGAATTGAGGGGTGTCACGTCTCTAGATCCGACATAGTTGGATGCTCTCTCTGACCTGGCTTGGCCAGGGTCTGACCTATTGTCACTACGCTTCTTCGTGTTTCTTTCTTCATCCTCGCGTTTCTTTCCCTCCTTCCCGTCCTTAGGAGCGGAGGGCTTCTTCTTACCTTCAGTTTCCCTCTTAACGGTCCTCAACTCGTCTAAGGTAATCTGCTTTTGGGCGCTCTTGAGGAGCCCCGTCATGTCTAAAAGGGGTTCCAAGGTGAGGTCTACGTGGAGCTTTCCTTCTTTTAGGCCCTCATTGAAAGTTGTCACGGTTGTGTCGTCATTGCAACCTTCAATGAGTGCCAGCTCGTTGTTGAAGCGCGTGACATACTATTTGAGCGTCTTATTGGGTCTTTATTTCAGAGAGAGTATGTAGTGTGGGCCTTTTCGGAAACTCTAACTTTCGACGAAACACGTCAGGAACTTCTTCGCCATCATCTTGAAGGAGTCGATTGACCTCGACAGGAGGTTGTGGAACGACGCTAGTGCTGTCTTCTTTAGGCTAATGGGAAAAGTTCTGCACATCACCGATTTAAATCCTTCTTTGAGGGCCATCACGTGCTGGTAATGGCGGTGGTCGAATGGGTCGGTGGTCCCGTTGTTGAAATCGAGCTTCAGAGGCGTAAACTTCTTCGCAAGGGCCTCATTCATAATACGGTCCACAAAAGGTGAGACTGAGAGATGGTATAACACATCTGGGTCATGTGCTTATCTGTAGAGGGGGTTCTGAGGGTCGAGCCTGTTTGCCTTGGCAGTCAATTCCGCATTAATTGTGCCACCTCCTCAGGTCCAGTGTGAACTAGCAGGGGCCTGACTCTCCTGTGCCTACTCTCTGTCATCCTCGGGAGATAAGGGCATGTGATGCTCCTGCTTTCTACTAATGGGTGGAGGGTTTGGCCAAGCGAGATCCTCCACCGTTTTGGTGATTTTCTATATTTGAGATGACAACATATCGATCCCGCAATTCATCGTTGCTGTTGCTGGCGCGGGGGCATGAGTCTGTTGCCGGTGCATAACCGGCACCACAGAGAATGGGGGTATAGTATCAATCAAAGCGTTTGACGTATCCCCTTGTTCTCCATTGTTGTGTGATCTAGTGGTCACCATCTCTCTGTATTTCGATAGGAGATGATGCTAGTGAAAGCTTAGGAACTTTGTCGTCCCACGGATGGTGCCAAACTAATGCAGTTGTTTATCGCTCCCTGCTTTGACCTAGGTCCGTGGTGTAGGTTGCTTCTACGGCCGAAGTTGGTTCTATATAGCTCTTTGTGATAGTTTCCCAGAGGTCTTGAGAACCAAATAACGCCTTCATTTGGATGCTCCAGCTTTCATAATTTTCTCCGGTGAGTTTTGGAATTTGTGGTTGCACCAAATTGTTTGACATTGTGAAACAAGTGTAGGAGATGATTCCAACACTGAGACTTGCAAGATCAACCTGGCTCTGATACCAATATGTTGGTTTTATACCAAATTGTAAAGAGCACTGGGAGATTCAAGAAAAAAAAATATGATTATATTATCACTTCAAGTAGGCTACAACCTTTACAATTCAAGAGAATCAATACTCTACAATCTTTCTCACTTTTCTATCTTTTCTTCTTGCTTGCTTTCATTGCTCAACCCCAAAACAAGTCCTCTATTTATACTAGTAGTAGAGGACTCTAGATACATGTAATTTTCCTAGAATGTAGAGACATTAAATACCATACATGAATATAACTTGAGAATGCCAAACATCATGTTCTAGATCTTCCAAGATACATCCGATTTTTGTTTGCATTCCCAACACTTCAAGATTCATCTAATTTTGGTTTGTATTTCCAACACTAATTACGTCTAGTCTGATATACAAGGAAAATTGGAGCTTTTTGTTCATGATAATTGACTTTTATTATCTAATTTTGAAGCTGAAAAATCTGAAAATTAAGCCTAGAGCTGATGTTAAAGTTCAAGCAGCTGCTTCTATTATTCCATCTATCAGTGTGTAACAAAGATCTGAGAGCAGGCTTACTGCTAGTCACAAACATACTCACATGCAGTGTAAGTGCTTACTTGTATGTTGTTCATTTGTTATTTTCACTATTTTTTTTATATATAAACAAAGAAGAGTGTGTGTTTTTGTTGTTTTTCACTTGTTGTTTGCTTACTTATATGCATTTTATTTGTTGTTTATATAAACAAGAGCCCTTCTAGGGAGTGAGGGTAAGGGGACCCTTCTAGATAACGATGCGGTGCATCTCGAGGCGGTTTCGCTTATCTCAAAAGGGATGGGTGGTTACACCCATCCCTCGCTCCCTATAAATTCTGTATAAACAAAGAAGTGTGTGTGACACTGTGTTTTTGTCTGTCACTTTGTTTGTCTATGCAATTTATTACTTTGTATGTATATGGGATATTACAAGGAAAGCTTTGCATGCAAGCACAAAGTGTGTAAGAAATTATATATATATATATTCATCTTAGAAAACATGCACCCCTACCATCACTTTTCAACTCAAGTGAAATTACTACGGGTGCTTATTTTCGCCTCTCAATCTTGTTACTGAATTATGTATGGTAGTATAGTCGACGATTTAGAATAATTAGAGGTGGTAGAGTATAGAGTATGGAAGAATGGGAAATTTTGTGGTTGAAGTGAAGAAATTCACTCAAATTGCCTTACAAAGTTTTTACTCTCTTACAAACAATCACAAGACAATATGCCATATCATGGTTTCCTCTTCCAAGCAAAAGCCCAAATAATCAGACATGATTGATGACGATGATTTTCCAAAGCTTCCTCCTTCATAATCAATTGATTCAATTAGAGATTCTTATGCATTGATAGTCAAGAATCAAAACAGGTTTGAACATCTTCAAACCAACCCATCAATTTCAAAACCAATTTCCCAAACTAACCAAACTGCCAAACAAAACCCAAACTCTTCAAAAAATCCAAACCTCTCATGACGTCCCAACCCCTACAATTGAATCAATCTGTGCTTTTAAAAATTACTATGGTAATCCAAATGACAATCCCATCAAGATAGCAAATAACCTCCTCCATAAAAAATCTCCATTCATCTCTGATGATCCTGACAAGGTTTGACTGTTCTATGAGTTTATTCTCGTAGACACAAAATTAATTTTAGTCACTCATAATAAAGTAAAAAAATGATCCATCTAGGATCACCCACTCAAAGTGCAAATTTTCAAGGTTTTTTCGCCAGAAGAATGGAACGAAAATCCTTCAACACCCAAACAATTCAGCAGAATTTTCAAACCTTTTTTTTTACAATTATTTTGAATATCAAAAGGCCTGGTTCACAACATTTCTATTTTCAACCCCAACTGCTCTCACTTATGGTTTTTTATGTTCTGTCCAAAATTCAATCTTTTCCTGGTTTTCTCACCGATGGTGGAATCAGTATGGTCCAGTCCAAGAAATCCTTCCACCTCAAGTTCAAGAAGGATTTAAAGTTTTCAAAACAAATTTCAAACCACCACAGCCTCAATCTTTACAAAATCCGCTTTTATGGTTTTCCTCAAAATTTTCCCTAGCATGGATTTGCCGCTGGGATTATGTTACTTCTCCAATGACAGGTCCAAGCTTTCTGCTCAAGTTCCTCTGTCCCTATGTCAAAGCGTCAAAGTCAAATGGTGGATAGGTTTTGATTTTTCCAATGTCACAAAACAAGCAATGGAAAAATATTTCAAGATCAACAAATCAACCCAGTGCAACACAAATGATCTTTCAAAGATAGCAAGACTCAAAGCACAAGTTTTGGAAACCATCTCAACAAAGTAATTTTATGAAACAATGTCACAGATTTGCTCATCAGATGGCGATGACAACGACAATGATGATACAGCCTCTCAAGCAAATAACAATGAAGACAATTGTTTTGGCCTCTCCTGGTCTCAGCATCAATAATTTCCAAGTTTTCAAGCAACAATCAATCTCATTTACAAGTCATCCAAATCCACCCAAAGGAAAACTAAATCTATTTTTTACCAAAACAAGTCTCCATCATCTTTATCGCAAAAAGATGACAAACCATTACAATCGTGCCAATAATCCACCAAACCCACCAAAACCAATATCCAATCATATGTCTTTATCATAGGACCCACCATCCAATTTATTTCCCCAAATGATTCAATTCACCAAACCAATACTCAATTATTTCACAACCATCCAAGGTGTATCCTTTTCATATGACCCACAAGTCAATTTCTAACCATCCATGTCTTCATCAAAAGCAAATCCAATAATTCAAAAACGAACCCCACTTACCTCAAATTTCAATCAACGCCTACCGTACTTATTCAAAAGTTACAATCATGGTGTCCATTGATAATCAATGAATCCAATGCTCCACCAAGGCTATAAAAGCAAGAATATTCAAGAGATCAAGACATATTTTGATATAGCCTTTCAACAATCATATAGCCTCTCTGATCTCAAATCCTCTTGTAATCCCTGTGCAAAGCTACTGTAATTTTGAAGTTTGTATTTGAAGTTTCATTTTCAAGAATACTATTCTGTAAGTGTTTCAAGTTTATTTCAGCATTTTGTATTTCAATTTCCTTCAATAAATTGCATGTTTTCCATCATGATATATCTTAGCTAAATTTTTCATAAGGGATTAGGCATTGCTGTTACTATTGCTCTATCTCAAACACTTACATATAAACTATGAATTATCTTTGATAACCTTTGCCACAAGTTTGTAGTCCTGGGTAACTTCTGGTATGAGACCCACATGTGCAACATTTTTCTGGGGGGAATAGTGGCTAGCGAAGAGTGACGTTGGTAGACAAAAGTCTCTGGGGGAAACCCTTGCAGTCTATACGTTGGTAGACGAAGTCTTTTGAAAGAGTCTCTGGAGGAAACCCTTGCAGTCAAACGTTGGTAGGTGTCACAGCCTTGTAGCTAGTGTTGGTCAGCTGTTGATACCCTTTGTTGTCGTGGTAGGTGTTGTTGATGGGTGTAGGTGGTCCTGCTCAGTGGTCTTGTTTGATGGTCCCATATATGATGGTCCCGTTTGAGGTAAACCCATTACTTTATTCAAAAAATATGTTGTCAAGTGGCTTTAGAGTCTAGGATAACCCGTACTTCATCTTTCAAGCAAAGAACATCAGATATAATTTATGATTTATATGCTAAGTAGTTGAAATAGAACAAGAGTGGCAACAATAACCAAATCCCTTAGTTTTCAAAGTCTTAGTCTTCAGATCATGCTTTCCTTCAAAGATCATTTAGATAAAATGATAAAACAGTTAACACGTTCTCAAGAACCAATTAAGTCAAATACACCACAAGATAAATCTGCACAAGTAGGAAAATGAATTTAATATAAACAATGCTTATATTCAAGAAGAATTTATGCAAAATTATAATTCTACAAATAGACAACAATTTTACTCAACCACCAATGAGACCAAAAGATATCAATTAGGGGAAATGGTTTATGAATTTTGTGAACTATACAAAGTTAATATTTCATTTTTCCAATGGTTCGATAATCACTACTCAAAATCTCAAAACAACTCAACAAATACAAGAACTTTAGACTTAGAATAACAAATTAACTAAAGACTAGCTAAATTAAAACCCATCTTAAAATCACAATTTTCAACCCTAAATCTAGGAACATCTTATCCCACCAATCTCTATCAAGAATCTCAGAATCAAACAATTAATCAAGAATTTCAATCTGAATAAAATAATTTAGCCAAGACTTTTATACAAAAGTTAATCTTGATAATCCATCTCAAAGTAAAATATGAATATCAATTTTAAATTAGATAAGAATTTATAAGACTAGAATTCATGGGAAATTATAACATTAAAAAAAGAAATGGATTTTATTCAAAGCACAATGAACTGGAAAGAGATAAAATAGGTCAAATATTTTATGATTTTTGTGAACAATTTCAAATCAACAAACCATTCTTTCAATGGTAAGAAAAAAAATTATTCAAAAGATAAGGATGAAGTCACATTATGCTTATATGGCCAAGAACCAAAAGAATAAAACATTGAACCAAAGCCTAGCCATGTCACTTTCAATCACAATCCACAAACATTTCAAACACAAATTATTAAACCAAAATCTTATCACAATTTAAATATAAATGCTATTTCCAACTAAGACAATGACAACCTAAATAATTCTCCACCAAACAAACAAGAAAAACATTATAAACAAAAATCAAGACATCACATCACAAAACAACAAATAAAGAAAGTAATTGAAAAACAATAGCATATTCAAAAAGGTTTTGCTTAAAATGTGGAGAACTGAGTCACATCAAAAGGAATCATAACAAGTGAGAGAAAAAAATAAAAATTGCTTAGTTGGAATCAAAGATATCGCAATCCGAATCAAAATCAAATAATGCAACAGATAAGGCCCAGTCTAGTCAATAAAACTTTAAGTCTAAACAAATTAAAGAATCCAATGAATTTAAACCACAAAAAAATCAATACAAACTAAAATCAACAAGTCACTTTGCAAGATGTCCAAAAATAAATCAATCTTCTCAAAAAAGAAATTCATTATATTAAAAATACCAATCCCGAATATATCAAGTTACACTTTTTTAATACAATCTCACAAATAAAACTATAAAGATGGTATGTCAATATCACACCAATAATAAATAAAGAATACAAAATTTTACAGCTGCACTTTTAGATTCAGGTGTTGATCTAAATTGTGTCTCAGAATGATTAATTTTTTTCAAATATTTTGAAAAAACAAAATAAAAATTATATGCGGCAAATGAAGAACAATTGCAAGTTAATTACAAATTGTCAAATGTCCATATTTGCCATAAAAAATATTGTATCAATAAAAAATTTATTCTAGTAAAAAAACATGGGTCAAGAAATTATTTTAGGAACATCCTTCCTAACATCAATTTACCCCTTCAAAGTAAGACAAGATGGTATAATTATAAAAATATTAGGAGAAAATGTTCTTTATTCCATTTATGACAAAACCCAAAACTACAAATCTTAATGAGATAAAAAGAGAAGTTCAAATTGCCAATTTAACAAACAAAAAAAATTTAAACATATCAATTATTTAGAAGAAGAACTCAATTACAAACGAACTGAAGAACAATTAAAAGATTCAGAATTGCAAACTCAAAATATTCAATTTCAAACAAAATTAGAAACATAAGTTTGTTCTTACTTGCCAAATGCATTTTGGAATAGAAAACAACATATGGTCAGTCTTCCCTATGAAGATGGCTTTAATGAAAGAAAAATTCCAACAAAAGCAAGACCAATTCAAATGAGTTCCGAATTAATAGAATATTGCAGAAAAGAAATCAATTTTTTAATTGGTAAGAAACTAATTAAAAAAAGCAAATCCCCATGAAGTTGTTCAACTTTCTATGTCAAGAAGGCAGTTGAGATAGAACGTGGAGCTCCAAGAATAGTCATTAATTATAAACCCCCCAATAATGCACTTAGGTGGATCAGATACCCAATTTCAAACAAAAATAGATCTAACCAACCGATTAGCTCAAGCAACAATATTTTCAAAGTTTGATTTTAAATAAGGTTTTTTGCTAATTTAAATAACTCCATAATACTGATACAAGGCAACTTTCAATGTACCTTTTGGTCATTACGAATGGAACATAATATCATTTGGTCTCAAAAATGCCCCATCAGAATTTCAAAACATAATAAATAATATTTTCAATCCTTACACAAAGTTTTCAATTGTCTACATATATGACATTTTAATATTTTTCAAAAACAATTGTTGAACATTGGAAACATTAAGGCAAATTCTTTCAAATTGCCAAAAATAATGGATTAGTGTTTTTTTTTTTTTATTAGTGTTATCACCTACAAAAATACACTTATTCCAAACAAACGTTAGGTTCCTTGGTCATAGAATCAATAATGGTATAATTATCCCAATTGATCGATCAATAGCTTTTGCAGACAAATTTTCAGATAAAATCAAAGATAAAAATCAATTACAAAGATTTTTAAGAAGTATAAATTATGTGGCTGATTTTTACAAAAATTTTAGAGTTTTAGTCAAGCCATTATATGCAAGACTTCATAAAAACCCCACCATGGTAAAATCTCCATACAACAATTGTTTGCTAAGTCAAAGCGACTGTCAAAAGTTTACCTTGTTTAAGTATACACAATCCAACAACATTCAAAATTGTTGAAACAGATGCATCAAATATAGGGTACGGTGGTATCCCTAAGCAATTAATTAATGACAATGAACAATTGGTCTGATTCCATTCTGGTTTTTGGAACAAAATTCAATCAAATTATTCAACTGTCAAAAAGAGATTTTATCAATTGTTTTCTGTATCATGAAATTTAAAGATGATTTTTATAATCAACCATTTTTATTACGAATTGATTGTCAATCAGCCAAAGAAATTTTGAAAAAGGATGTTCAAAACCTTGTGTTAAAACAGATTTTTTCCAGATGGCAATGACTTTTGTCTGTCTTTGATTTTCAAATTGAGTTTATAAAAGATAGATCAAACTTCCTCCCAGACTTCCTCACCAGATAATTTCTTCAGGAGAAATAAGATACTCAGCCTTCTGAAACTCCACCTTCTGACCCTTTTCCTTCAAGTGAAAAAATTCACTCAAACTGTCTTACGAAACTTTTTACTCTGAAACTCTTCCAAGCAAAAGCCCATATGATCAGACATGACTGATGACATGATTTTCCAAATACTATTTTTTATTTATGAACAAAGAAGAGTGTGTTTTTGTTGCTTTTCGCTTGTTGTTTTCATACTTGTATGCATTTCATTTGTTGTTTATATAAACAAAAAAGTGTGTGTGACACTGTGTTTTTGTTTTTCACTTTGTCCATCTATGCAATTTATTACTCTGTATGTATACTAGAGTATGCCCCGTGCCATTGGCACTCCATATAATTTTATTTTTGCTAAATATTTTGTTTTGAACACCTCATTCACTATCCCCATTTTGGCTCAGAATCAGTATTGAAGTGTAAGCTTATTTTAAAGTAAAAAAATATATTATAATATTTAGAGCTAGACTCAATCAAATTTGAATCAGTTGGAGAAAAATTTAAATGCTGAGAATGAGTTCTCCCCCAATATTTGAATTCACCAAAATATGAAGTTTAAAGTTTTTGTTTAAATGTGCATTAAGATGCCCGACTTAATTTTTTTGATATGATCGACCTTGTCTCATTGTTTTGAAAAATATTAAAAACATGTAATACTTTATATGTTTTTTAATTATAGAATATATATTTTTAAAATTTTAGCGCTTGTGTTGATCATTGATTTTGTTGGAAAGATCTTAAAAGATGCATTTCAATGATATTAACTTTACCAAAATTCGATAATGATATAGATACTTATGATAATTTTCATTTGCTAAAAGCAAAGCACAATATTATCTCTCTCCACCACATGTACATTTCACTAACTTTTTTCAAAAGTTTTTCATTATTTTTGCTCTTCTACATGTTTTATATTTACAAATAGGCCATCATGAGAAATGAATCTCAACCCTCAAATTCAATACATTTCCCAACTTTTAATCCTAACTATCTTTTATCTCTAATTCTTTCGATTTGACTTTGTCCCAGTCAGCAATGAATAATAAAACACCACTCTTAGTTGTAATATAGACTAGAGAATGCTCTGTGCCGTTGACACTCCACATATTTTATTTTTGCTAAATATTTTGTACTAAACACCATCACTATCCTGTTTTCGCTCTAAGTATTGAAGTGTAAGCCTATTCCAAGGTAAAAATATATATTATAAAATTTTGCTAAATATATATTATAAGTATTCAAGTAAAAAATACTCGAATGAAAGCCTACCACCATAAAATCACAGAGCTAGTAGATGGCTTTCGAAATGCTACCATTCAACGGTGTGAAAAAGCAAAGAACAAAAGAGCCGACGAACTAGCAAAGGAAGAATCGACAACTAAGGATAATGACAACCCACTCGTCATGACACAAGGAAGCTCCATACTTGAAAACCAAGTGGAAGAAGCATGCGGCATGAATCAAGAAAACAACTAGACAGCTCCAATCTTGGCGTATATATCAACGAAGAACTCCCAGCAGATAAGATGGAAGCCAAAAAGCTACGAAATCGGGCAACAAGATACACAATGATCAATGGCACACTATACAGAAGGTGTGCCACGAGCCTGTCAATAAGGTGTCTTGCACCCGGAGATGCTGAATACGTTTTGCAAGAAATCCACCAAGGCACATGCGAAAATCATCCAATGGGAAGAACGTTGGCCCATAAAGCTTTCACACTAGGTTATTATTGGCCAATGATGCAAGCATATCCTCAAAAACTTATTTGCAAATGCGAGAAATGCCGAAGATTTGCCTCATACACTCACATGCCAAGACAAAATCTAATCCCAATGAGTAGCCCCAGGCCATTTGCACAAGGGGGAATGGACATCGTAGGACCACTCCAGTGTCCAATAAGAAGAAGTTTCTCTTTGTTGCAGTAGACTACTTCAACAAGTGGGTAGAGGTAGAGCCCCTCACAAAGATAAGAGAAGCCCAAGTCAAAATGTTTCTTTGGAGAGACATCATATGCAGATTCGGGATTCCAAGGGTAATTATCACAAACGATGGGATGCAATTCAAAGGCAAGCCGGACAAGCCGAGGTCACCAACAGGACAATCTTTGAAGCAATCAAAAGAAGACTTGAGGCAGCAAAAGGATTGTGGACACCTGAGTTACCCGGCGTCCTTTGGGTGTACAAGACAACAAAATGAACTCCGACAGGAGAAACTACTTTCGCCCTCGTGTACGGGTCAGAAGCAATGATACCTGTGGGGATTGTTATGCCAACATTCCGAACCGAAGAATTCCAAGCTAAGGACATTATCGAAGCATTGAGAGTCGAACTGGATCTCCTCGAAAAGAAGCGAAAAACAGCCTCCATCTAAACAACAACCTACAAACAACGTATGGCAGGATATTACAACGAGAATGTGTGAATCCGCACTTTTAACATCGGAGATTGGGTACTACGAAAAGTCCAACTCAACACGAAGGAACCTGGCACATGCAAGCTAAACCCAAACTGGGAAGGACCGTACCGAGTAACAAAAATCAACAAACCAGGAACATACTGGTTGAAAAAAAAGGGTGAAATGCTACATCGACAATGGAATGTAGAGCACTTGAAAAGATATTATCAATAAAATCTTTCATTCCCAAATTTGAAACAAAAAAAATTCAATTAGAACATGGAAGTCGGATTAAAAATCCAACTCGAGAAAATACTCGGCACGTCTAGAGTATCAAGCAAAAACAAATACATGTACTGGACGAACGAGTCAGACATAAAAACAAAAACTTCTGGCTTGATTAACCATGAAGAAAGAAAGTTCCAGGACATAAGAGCTGGAGTTTTTCTCGTCAATTGCAATGTACGACTTCATAATCTGAATATAAAATCGGATTCCATAAACCAGAGCTTCTACATGACTAGAGCGTCGAACAACAAAGCTATTCGTAAGAATCTGGACAAACGATTCAAAAATCTCCCAGGAATGTCTTAAATAAAAGCTGACAAGCTAGACATACTGGACACATCAAATGCGAAATAAAAATTTCCATTCATATTCTAAAAAACAAGATTTTAAAAAATAATTAAGAAAGATAATCAACATCAGTGGCATCTCCAGGTAGTATGGGCTCAGAAGATTCTCCGACATTCGGATCACCTAGTGAATTATTGCTCAGGAAAGCAACAGTATTTGGACATGTCTAAACCTTGCGTCTCCAGGAAATTCAAGAAATTTTGGCGACCATCGACCACTTTTTTCCAATCCGCGGCCTCTGACACTTTTAGCCTTTCAGTAACAGATGACAGCTCAGGTCGGGTTAACGCTAATTCTCTATCAACATCCGCAACTTTAGAAGAGACCGCATACTTGATCTCGATAAACTCATAATTCAGTTGAGCAATTCGAATAGCAGAAATCTTATGATTGGCAGAACATTCCTCAGCAGAGCAAACAGTTTCATTACGTTCAGCCTTTCGGTCGAACAACTCTTTCTCGGCGACATCCAGACGGGATCACAACTTGCACAATTCTACTTCAAATGTCTCTAGGTCAGAAGCAAACATATCACAAATAGCCTCGAGTTCCCTCAGCGACGTTTGTGACGAATCTGAAGCCCTTTCATGCTCTATGTCTTGCGCCTTCAACAAATCAAGTCGGCGGATAACATAACAAAGGACCAAGATGTGTCCTACTAGTTTCCACTCAATATGCGCTACTAGGTTGTGAGCAAGCTTACAATCCGACCGTGTTACAACCGCATAAGTAATAAGGTGCGTTATTCTCTCCATAAAGTGTTGGAGACCCTCATCAATATGGCGACATGGCGGTGTACGGGCATAAGAGCTTTATTATCCAACCGCCCATGACAACCGCCAATGAGGTTGCGAGCGTTGTCCAGCGCATCAACCTCGGAAGGCCAAAAAATCTCCATGGGAACAGTAGGAACAGGATGAGACGTGGTGGAAGTAGCTGGCGATCCCGAGGTCCCAGCCACGACAGAAGAAACATTAAGCTTGACAATCGCCAATGAGGTTGCGAATGTTGTCCTGCACATCCAAGGTCTTAGTATCCTTCTGATTCTTTGACTGCCAAAGACCAAACTGAAGCATTTTATTCTCAATAATGCGCGAGTCGTCAATCGACAAACCGGTAGAGGCGGGCAAACCATAAGACGCAACAAGATTTTTCTTGTGGTCATCTAGAGGACGGGAGGCTTCCTTCTTACTCCTTTCGAGAACTCGTTTTACCTCCTCATTCTCCTGAGGATAAGAATCATCCTCCGATTCATGACTTCCTTTTTTAAGAGAAGCAAGACGAGAGGGAGCCCTTGCAACGTCAAGAACTGACGAAGCAAGCTTCTTCCTATACGACACATGACCAAAACTGATAGCCAACATCTTGGAAGGACTGGGAGGCCTAGGAACTTTCCTTTTCCTAACAATGGAGCCAGTACTCCCAGAACCTCCGACAACGACTGAAGTAACTTGGCCTATGCGCTCATCAATAGAACTATCTTGGTGGGCAACATCCACATCACCAACGCGCACAATAGTCACTTCTGAAGTGCTACCCGCTCCACTAGATGAATATAAGGCACTATTGATAATGGCATCCGTAGTGAGGAAATCTTCCACTGAGACTCAGGGAAGATCACAAAATTGACTGTAGAAAATGACAACTCGACTCTCTTAGGTTCCCGAAATGACCGTGATGCAGTCAATTTTCACTCCCTACTTTGACCTTGTTCATGCTGACCTGGTGACCTGCACAAGTAACGCACAAGAGCCACATACCACCATGGGGTGGCCGATGGCACTATGATGCTAAAGTCAGACAAGGATCTGAGAAAGGTGTAATGCTATAACAAGGATATTGTAGCGTACCTTAGCTTACAAACCTCATGCCTTATTTATAGTACAAGGAGTCTTGGTTTAACCAGGCCATCGTAGGCGTAGTTTAGGAAAAAGATCTTCATGGATATCCCTTTCTAATTAAGAGTCGTGTTGTAGAAGGGAAGTTCCATGTTAACTCTGCACTCCTAGATATGCGGGAGATAGTTCCCAATCCAAGAGCAATCTGTAGAAGAGAGTTTCCCTGTGTGGAAAATACTCTGGTGTTTGCTTCCTAGTTGGAAGCAAATAGCAGCTACAGTTGCCCGTCCGAAGCTGATCCTCGAGATACTTGCCTGAAGAGGACTTGTGGTTATCGTGGATAGATGTGAGATGTGTGGGCCTAGCATGCTGTGAGAGTTCGGGTCCACTTGGCGGACTGAAGTTGAGCAGGCTTAGATCTACTTGGGTTGGATTTGTGTTGGGCCGATGCTTGAGCCAGTAGTTCTTGGAGATCATCATGACACATGTTCGGCTAAGGAATGTGATCGTTTTTATGTATCATCAGCCACTCCCCCCGAGTTAGTGGTTTGTCACATCTATTCGCTAAGTAATCTCATGAAGGGATGCGATGCTCATGATGATTGAGTCTGAATCGTTGCTTGAGCAACACGCTTCAATAATTGGGCATGCGTTGGTTCGACGAAAAATAAGGCAACCTGTCCTCTATATAGGTCATCCGCAGTGTTGAGGCTTACCTTTCTGCTTCACTTGCTTTTGAAGATATTGTTCTAAAAAGGTTCGTTCATCTTCTTCATGGCTCGAGAAAACCTTTATGATGATGATGTTCTGGCTAAGGGCCTAGAGTTTTTTTAAGATAGGTTGTTGTCCAAGCCTGGTCTCGCTGAAATCTGTGCAAGGTATGGAGTTTCTAAAGACTTGTTGTTGTACCTTCTGACGAGCGACTAGAAGCCAATGTCGCATCCGACCGATTTTATCTATTTGCATCAAGGGATGCTTCAAACTGGAGTGTGTTTCCCGATTCTGGACGTGATTTGGGAGTTCTTGGTTTTCTTGGGGATCCCTCCGGCTCAGTTGGGACCCAATGGATACAGGTACATTCTCATGATTCGGCTCTGTACTAAGGAGGTCGACGTTAGTGTGACCCCGCGGGTGATCCAATTGCTGACCGATCCTCGACTGTAGAGCAATGTTGTTTGCAAGATGACTTCATCGAGTTGCTTCTGTAAACTGCCTGATAATTTCTGTTCTGGCAGAAGTACTGCTTCTTGGCTCCTACGCATTCAAAGTATTTCAGGTACAAGGGTCGTTCGCTTGATCGACAATTCAGGCTGCGTCGTAAGTTCAACTCCTTTCTTTTTACTTTGATGTGCTTGATAGAGGGCTGAGTGATCATTGCTTGTAAATTTCGTTCGTAGTGGGCTATGGGACAACTAGCACGTCGCCCCCACTCTGTATCAAGAGTCGTGCATTAAGCTGGAAGAAGGGGACCTTTCCAGGAAGAGGAAGGCTGTTAGAGCCAAGACTCATGTTCTATCTGATGGGGAGGATCAATCTGATACGCTTGCTTCCTTTGTGAGGAAGAACCCTCGCGTTAGGGCTGGGTCATCTTCGGCACGACCCACTCCGTTGAGAGAGGAGCGCGAGTCTGTTAGGTCTTTTGAGGGGAGACTAATGTTCCTGGCTTGGAGATAGATTATTTGTGGTTGGTGGGAGTTGCTGATGGGTCGAATCTTAGTGACGCGTAGTTTGAGGCTATGAATGACTGTCTGGTGCAGGTTGCAATGGCAGTCTTTGCTGGCGCTGATTTGCGTGGGGTTCCTTCTATAGAGGACCTTGTTGAAGATTCGCCTGAGGTGGTGGAATCTGATCACCCCATCATTGACTCGCCTGAAAGTGGTCATGGTACCAGATGTGTCTCCTATAGTCTGCATTGCTCACCGTCTCATTCTAAGCCACAACTAGAACTATTGGTAGGTCCTTTGGATACTTTGGTCCCTCCTCTGCCTTCAGATCCTATTGCACTGTCTCATAATAAAGGGTCGGTAGTTCTTGACAAGGGACAAGCCACGTAGGAGAGTGTGAGGATGGTGGCGACTGTAAAGGGCGGCGCTGGAATAGTTCCTGATCAGAAGAAGCTTCATCCTGATGCATGGATAAGTCTATTCGCACCAGACTTGGTTAAAATGAGCTCACATGTCTGGCACCAAGAGGTGGATGTTGAGTATGCTTCGAGGAAGCATATAAGCAGGTGTTTTCTCACATGTGCAAACGTTGTATTCTAATGCGTTCCATGAAATTGAGCGGCTTAAAAAGCAGGCCGAAGAGATGCAATCGGATCATTCAATTGAGGCCACTGAGGATTGGAGGGCTCTTCTGGAGGACCTTGAGCGTAATCTGATCGAGGCGGCATTCGAGAGAAACAAACTTAAGCAAGAGTTGAGCCGGCTCCGCCTAGAGGTCGAGGTTGCATAGTAAGCTGCGGCTAAGGCGCATTCAAAGAGAGCTGATTGGGCTGCTGAGAAGCAACAGTTGGACTTTGATGTGGAGTTCTTTGCTCGATAAGCGAGCAAAGCCGATGACCAACTCGAATTGGGATGGCATGAACTCAGTGCTGTGAAGAGCAGTCTGGCCACAGAGCAGTCTTAGGTCAATGCGCTAATTGGAAAGTTGGAGTTACTGGAGCGTGACCTTAATAATGCAAAGGTGCAAAAAGAAGAGCTTCTCCAGAAACAAGGCAAATGGGAGTTTCGTAGGGTTGTTCATGGCTGGCTGAAGCTATTGGCGCTGATGAAGGAGGAGCATCCAGAGTGGGATCTTAGCCCTTACAAGAAGATGTCATATGTGGACTTGTGTTACCTTCGAGTCGTTGGGGGAAGAGGATAGTTCAATCCCTGACGTCCAGGTTAAAGCGCGTACAGATGCAACTTTTGCCCATGTTCTTCCTAGGCTTAGCTCTTTTGTTTTTGTACCCTGTCCTGATTAGGAGAAAACTTTGTGTGTTCGTACACTTTTTGTCTTGGCCATTCATGAAATCAGTATTCATTTCATAATTGGCGTCTCTATTATATGTTTTTCGTTTTGCCTTGTCGTCTTACTTTGCCATAGGCTAGTTGAATCAATAGGACGTTGTATGGTCTATTTGCGGCAGAGAGCTTAACCGCTTTGTATTGTGTATGACTTGGGGTCATTGCTGCGTAGTTATGTCCGACAGCTGGCATGTTGCGAACAGTTTAACTGGGGGTTGTCACCTGAGTTGTGTCATGTCCCATTGGTAAGATGCTTGAGCTTTTTCTTGTTTGTTTGATTGGTTGACTGTAGTTGTTGTCACGGGCATGCTGTGGTGGCCAAAAAAACATGTCAGAGTGTTCACACCGAGTCAAGTGCCGTAAGCTCGGATTGGCGTCCTAATTAGCATTCATCTGGGCACCGGTTGTACTATCCTTGTATCAGCACTAGTGGCCTTTTTCTAATGTTAGAATGCCAATCCGTTTGAACGTGAAGGCGCTGACTCACCTAAGCTCATATAGGTCATCCGTAGTCATAAGGGGGAACGAAGGTCGTGTGCAAAGCTGTTTGAGATTCCCACCTTCTGAATCGTTTGTGACTGAGTAGAGCAGTCGATAGATTCAGGGAGTAAAGGTTTGGCAACCAGGCTGAATAGCAGTGGTACCATGGCAAGTCGTCGGAATCAGTTCGGGACTGACTAGGCTTCCACCTTCTGAATTATTTATGACCGAGCAAAGCGGTCAACAAATTCGGGGAGTAAAGGTTTGGCAACCAGGCTGAACAGCAGTGGTCCCGTGGCACGCCGTCGGAATCTGTTCGGGACTGACTAGGCTTCCACCTTTTGAACCGTCGACACCCTCCCCGCATGGTATGGTCTATAGGGCTGAACTAAAAACCGATCAAACTGATTAAACCGACCTAATTGATCAAAACCGAACCGATTGGTTCGATTTAAATTTGGTTTGGATCGGTTTCGGTTTTAAAAATTTCAAAACTGAAGTGGTCGGTTCGGTTTTCAATTTCTATGTGATTTTAACCGACCAAATCGAACCGACCGAATATATAATAAGTAATATATATTTTATATATAAATAATATAATATGTTTAAAATATTCGATTCGATTCGGTTTTGGTTCGATTTTAGTCGGTTCGGTTCGGTTATGGTTTGCATAAATTAGAATCGGTTCGGTTTCGGATTGGTTTTGTTAATGGTCGATTTGGTTTCGGTTTTAAAATTTTAAAACCGACCTAAGTCGGTTCAATTCACGGTTTAGGTGAAAAATTAAACCGTCGGTTCAGTTTTCAACCCTAATGGTCTACGTGTTCGAGAGGGGTTTGGCGGCCACACTAAAGAGCAGTGGTCCCGTGGCGAGCCATCGGAATCAGTTCGGGACTGACTAGGCTCCCACAATCCAAATTATCTACACCTGAGTACACCAAGCTACAAATTTGGGAGGGTTCGGCGGCCACACTGAAAAGCAGTGGTCTCGTGGCAAACTGTCAAAATTAGTCCAGGACTAACTAGGCTCCCATCTTCCAGACTATCTACACCCTCGCTGTGGGGCTACAAGTCCAAGTTTTGGTAAAACGTTTTTGTTGCTGGTCGTCAGCATCTAGGCTTACCTGATTAGGTTTGGCGAACACTAACCACGAATGGGGCAGTGATCCCTGGCAAGTCATCGTCACGAGGCATGGCAGCACTGATTAGACTCCCACTTCCTGAATCGTCGATACCTGCACTAAGCAAACTAGGTGTCGGGGTGAACCAGAAGTTATCGTCATCACTGTTGGCTGACTAAGCTTGTCCGGTTTGACTAGAGGCTTCGCCCGCTGAGGGGCGTGCGAACCTAGTGGCTCAAGGTGTGGACGAAGTTACCTTAACTCGACGAGTGGTAAAGTTTGTGCATCAAAGTTGACTAAGATTCTCGAGTGCTTGTGCCAAGCATGCGACAGGGTGTTGTTTGGATAACAGGCTGAGCCCATGGGCCTACAGGGGAAGGGCTAGGGTTTCCTGCGTGGTGCGTTACGTGAAAGGCATAGATTGCGTGGTGACACATGTACAGTGTAGACTATGTAATGTTTGAGTATATCAGTTACTCCCCCTCAATTGACGGGGTTACATGTAGCGCCATTAATTATTGACGTGATCTGCGCAATTTCCTTGGGAACCGTCGTCTTCCACTTTCCCACACGACATTCAATGTTTGGCAGTTAATGCTAGAGTGCCCGTTTGGTGAACCTTTATGTCTATATAATGTTTTTTCCAATCGTTGTAGACACCATATTTTGCTGAGTTTATTTCATGTAATGTTCTTGTCTGGAAAACGTGTTTTGGGTCTTCCAAAGGCTGAGGGAAATGCTTTGGGTTTTCCAAAGAATGAAGTTGGATCTCCATCACTAGAGTTTCTGAAAGTTTTGATGTTTACCTCAACCAGGCATGGTGATAGTTGTTGTGGTCACACTACACCAAAAGGCCTTTTTAGCTACACGGAGGTGGCCACGGCTCTAAACCGTTGGTTTATTTGCCACGGCCAAAAACCGTGGCTATAATGGCCAACCGCCTAAAACCGTGGCTAAAAAAAGGCTTGGCCACGGTTCTAAACCGTTGGTGTGTTTGTCACGGCTAAAAACCGTGGCTATAGTGCCCAACGGCTTAAAACCTTTGCTAAATTGCAAGTGGAAGTGTGGAGAAGTGGAGTCGATTTCTCGCTGGCGATTCCCGCTCCAAATTTTGCGTTCCCACTCCAAAAATTTTGCGTTCCCACTTTTCAACCCTTTGTTTCAAATCCTAAAATTTGTTCCATCTCCCGAAAGCACACACTGATCTCCCGAAACCCTAAAAAAAATTTTGCGTCCCTTCTCCGATTCTTGAAGGAGAGTTCGTCAAAGAAGAATGTTTGAACTCTGTTTTTGAAGTTTGGGGTACAATTTTGAAGTTTGAACTCTGTTTTTGCTGCACGAAGAAGAAGGAGATAGAGATACAGAGATTGTCGTGAGTTAGTTCGCAAGGAAAGAGATTGTCGTGAGTGGGTATATGGAATTGCTTTGATTTCTTTTCTTGATTGGGTTTCTATTTGAGAAATTGCTAATGTTGTTCTCCTTTTTTAATGATTTTGAACCGGTTTGCTTTTGAAGAAGAGGTTTTGATTCGGTGATGTCGACATTGTGGGAAACAATTGAGTTTGTATGTTCATTACAGTTTTGGAGAATGTCTCTCTTATGGACATTCTCTCTTCTCTATTCGTACTTCCAGCTATGGTTTTCGCCTTGCAAATCCCACTCATACCGTCGTTGCTTCCCTTCAAACACCACTGCAACAACTCGTCCTGTATGCATTATCACTGGGGTAAGATTAAAATTGCTCCTTTCGAAAAATTGGACAATTTCTCCATACCATTTTGCATAATTTCATTGTATTGTTACAGGCAACATCAGGGTTAGGTGCAGCAGCTGCATGTGAACTCTTCAGTCTAGGCTTCTATGTTGTTCTAGGTATTCAGTTCTTCAAAATTTTGTTATCATTTTTTCGTCAAATGCTGTGTAGAGATTTGGCTATACATGTGTTAATGATGTGTCCGAATGGAGAACGCCATTTGATGGAAGCCGAATGTTTCTTTGAGACCATAATGGATAGGTTTTCTTTGAAGAGATGACTATTTCTTATCCATTTATCTGTATAGATGTCAACTAATTTATAGAGGAACAAACTATCCCAACTTTGGGGATTATTGGATGGAAATGGCATCAAGATAACTTTTTATCTAGTTGGACATGTATTGTTAGATAACTGAGCACCAACCATAAAAAAATTCATGTCAAGGAATCCTAATTCTTAATTTTAAAGACTGAAATGAACTTGCTTAGAAGGTATTGGTAACACTTGTCTGAAATTACACATATGGCAGTAATCATTATTTGTGTTGTTTTGTGTAGTCGTGTTTCTAACACACTTTACCTTTATGTTTTTACTAGTTTAACTTCTATAAGATTCTATCAAACCATAGGGTTTTCTCTTATGGTAATGTTTAATACTATGCATTTCAAAGCAAAGATAAGATTTTTCTCCAGGGTCTTTGCTAAGTAAAATGAAATTCATCTCGTCTTTGCAGCTGGACGTTCTGCAGAACATTTATCTAAGGTGAAAGTACAATTTTGAGTTTGGTTGCGTGTGTGGCTCCTTCATTCTATGGGTTTCATGATTCTCCTTAATTGTGAAACAGAAAGTTATAGAGATCAAGCAGCAACATCCAGATGCCCATCTTAAGGCATTTCAGGTTGATGTGACATCATTCTCCTCCATGCTCCAGTTAAAAAAATAACCTTCAGCAATGGCTATTGGATTCAGATATGCATCCATCCATCCAGCTTTTGATAAACAATGCTGGGATACTTGCAACATCACATAGATTGACGGCTGAAGGCTATGACCAGTAATCTTCTGTTTTTCGGATGAACAATATTTTTGCTTATGCTACCATTTTCTAGAGGATGCACCTATGCTAACAAATAACATTTCTGTCCCCAGGATGGCAGGGACCAATTATATGGGTGCATTTGTTCTGACCAATCTTCTCTTACCACTACTAAAAAAGAGCTTCATTCCTCCTCGAATAATTAATGTGACCTCTTTTACTCATCGATGTGGTATGTTTTTCTTGTCAATGCATGATGTAATGAAAAGTGTATCAGGTTATTTTCTTGGGTTCTGGTTGTATGGGGGAGTTTGCTTAAAGCGCTGGTCCCTTATGGTGTTAGTTTTGTGCTTTGTTCTAGCTTTATGGGGAAATTCGAGCACATAGATAATGTATTTCAGTTTGAATGTGGTTGTTGCATTTTTTTAATCAATCATTTGATGAATGGGGCAGTAGCATGCACAGTAGAATTCACTCAGATATGCCATGGTGTACGTAGGAATATTTGATTAGAGGATTTGATAGACAGATGGATTGTTCGTGAATTTCATAGAAAATATTGGTTGTTTGTGGCTTCTGCAGTAACACGCATACAAGTTGATGAGGAAACACTGGTTCGGAAGCATTCAGGTGCACCAACACCATATCAATATGCTCAGAAAGTATCAGAAAGTTCTCACCGATTTCCAATAGGTTCAAAGCTTATTAAGCTGTGTTTGCTAAACTGATTGGTAGGAAATAGAAGTGTCTAGGTTAGGCTTTCAAAATGCTTGTTTTCCTTCTTTTCAAGCTTTATGAACTGAACATTGTTTTGGTGTTCACTGACAAAAAGACCATGAAAGAAGTTGATGTTTTATTCTTGTTTTCTCTATGTCTGTTGATTCTTGTTGTCTGTAGACAATTTATTTAACTTAACATTGTGTGAATTGTTTTTCAGGATACTTTTAGAGGAAGAGTGTGTGAATGCCCTATTGTGCAAGGCGTAAAGTTTGTAGGCAATGGTTATACCCATTGTGAAGGTGAGTCTGGTTTGTGCTTCGATTCCAGTAAAAATCATGCAATAGTAGGCAACACCTCTTAGATATGTTTCAGTTGATATTGAGATTTATTATTATTATACTCATTTGCTATATTAGAAAGTAATTGTAGTTTTAGAATGACTTGTACACTTGCAAACATGAAATAGTGTGCATTTTGGTGATAAATGATGAGAAATGTGTTAATATTACAGTTGTAATTAGTTTTAAGAGCTCTTGCAAAAACTTCATGTTGCTCCATTCTAAATCTTGTCGTCATCATCCTTGAAAATAATTGTGTTATACCAAATGATTGATATTAGTCAGTTGTGTTAACAAACTTATTACTGACAAAGGTCCAGTCCTCTATCCTAAAAACTTGAATTCTGAATACCTATAAATTTTGAAGGTTATAATCCTTGCACCACATCTACAAACAATGGCTCCAGTCTGCTATCCTAAAAACTTGATTCTGAGAACTTATAAATTTTGAAGGTTATAATCCTTGTACTATATCTACTAATAATGAATGCAGGGATATAAACTAATTTCCTTCATGCAAAACTTTGCATTATTGGCTTACCAAGTCAGCTGTTTGCCTTTATTCAACAGCATCAGGAGCTCTACGATGTGAAATTAACAATGGAGGCTGCTGGAGACGAACACAAGAAGGCAGGACCTACTCTGCTTGCATAGTAAGTGCTTCAAGAGCACAAATAACTTATCTTTTAATGGTTTTGTTCAACTATTAAACATTGTCACTTGAGTTGAATGCTCTTCATGGTAGTTTAACTTTATTGTGGGTTCTTCAGGACCCCTGCCCGTGCACGCATCTATTATAAAATTATATGACATCATGTTCTCAACAGGTTTTTGTTTGCGCATGGAGTCCAGCAGGTTCACTTTTAGCATCAGGGTAAGTAGAAGTTCACTTGAGCAATGTGCTCAAAGGACACATCTGTTGATTGTTGTATGTGAATTGGAATTCTAGTTATGGCTTATGGGGCTTGAAATCTCTTGGGGTTTTTTTTTTTTTTTTTGTAATTCTCTGAAGCTGCATGTCTGACTCCCTTGCTTTGTTTATTCTTCACTCTTATAAATGTTGTCCTCAAACCTCATTAGCAAATAGTAATATAAACGGTTCTTCATTCTTGTAAAAGCAAGGACGTTACCTACCTCGATTGGAGTGTCAGTTGTATGAATATCACAGACATGTTCAATTGCTTTCTATAACATGGATACCTAGTTAAATGGTACTATTTCGCTGCCTCTTGTGGTTCTGGAGAAACAAAAATTAGTTGTTATTAGTGGACTAGGATTATGTTGCAAATTGCAATGAATAAGTGAAATGAAAATTCATTGTTTTTCATGTTTGTTGTCCATTAGAAAATAAGAGTCATTTTGTTGATAGATGTCAGCCCTAAGGGAGTCATTTTGCTGCCTGTTTGCTGTGAGCTCCTCACTCGTTTTCTTTATGGATTGGTATATATTAAAAAAACAAAATAATAAATAAATTCATATGGGATAAGAGCACATCTGGTTGGTACAATTTCATGTATATCTTCTAATCTTTGGCTAGATTTATCACTCTAAATGATGCAGGTGGGAAGTGTTTCTCAAATCAAACCCCTTTCACTTGCTTTGTGGTTCCCTGGTAGTCGATAAGCCCTAAGGCATTGGAGTATTTGTTATACAATGATAGATGTCAGCCCTAAGGGAGTCTTTCGGATTTTGGTTGTCTAAGTCTTCCTTCAAGAGTCTTGTAGTTCTGCTTGCATAGGGGAGTCCTTGACATTTTACTGTTATTGCAGATTTTCATTATTTGAGGAACCTTATTTGAGGAACCTTAGGAACTCTATGGAACCCTTGCTGCCTCCATTTTTCTGCCAGATTTTCAAGTACCTAAGTAATATAGATGTTGAGGATTTGAAAGATCTAAAGTCAGGGTACTCTATCACATTCGTAAGTTATCTCTCTTTTCCCTATATATATATATATGAAACTTGGTTTATGTGCATGGATTTTTGTAGACATGTTTATTAGTTCAAATGCTTATCAGAGGACTGATTTTTGCAAATTTGATGTTCTTGTATAATATAAATGGACTGATGGAGTATATCTTCTTCTTCATGATGCAGTGAGAATAGCGTCAGTGGTCTATGGCTAGCACTCTCTTGGGGTTTGTTTATTATAAATTTATAATGAGTTTCTTACTTCAGTCAATTAAACTTTCATTATGAGCGCAATCTCAATCTGAAACGTCCTTCATGATTGAAGCCCCATCTTATTCATGTTTTTAATGATTTATAGGGAACAGCTGATGTTGTAAGACAGTATTTATCTTATATGCAGTTAATGAGAAAATAATACAAAGATTATTTGCATTGTTCATATTTATTCCTGGAAGTCCCATTCTTATGTAATTCTCATTCAATTCGCCATGAAGACATGCAATTCTCATTCTTATGTAATTTTGCCAACAGTTGTTCAATTTTATTCCTTGAAGTCCCATTCTTATGTACATTCCCTGAAGTTCAAATCTGTTGTTTATGCAGTAAGATCGAGTCCTCGAGTTGTAGCCATTTGTCAAGCAGCTCAGGTATGCATATGTTCACTCATGTCATTAATAGATCTTGTTTAATCAGAGAATGATAGTGTATTTTTCTGCTATGCTTTTATGGCAGATACAATTTTTTGATGCTTTGACGTTGGAGAGAGAATATACTATCCTTACATCCCCTATCATTTCTGGTAGTCTTAGCCTTGGAGGTATAGGCTATGGACCTCTTGGCTACTGGTACGTTCACTATAGAAGATTTCTCTTTCAGGGCTATAAATACAAAAGGGTTGATATTTTCCGCCTTTTCTTTGCTCATGTTAATTCAATATACACTGAGAGGTATTAAACATAGTAAAGTTCTCCTGCAAAAAGCCACAGTTCTCCCTTTTGATCTAATATGTCATGTTTTCATTTGACTCATGTTATCCTATTTGTTACTCCAATCTTGTCATATGGTGTTTTCCTTTAAAGTTATACCCCATTTCCTTGTAAGAGTGTGTATCTATGTCTGTATGTTTGAGACAAGATACAAATCTCATTGAAAAGATGAACAATACAGGGTCTAACGGCCTAATAAGTAACATAAAGAAAATTCATACAACATTGTAGTGTTATCCCATTTGGAAAGCAAGACCTTAAAAATGTTTTCGACGAGACACAAATTTTTTTAAACAATGGATAACAATACAAGGCATAACAGTCTAAGCCACAGGCACCGTTAATGGTCATATCGTGGATGCAGATAACGTTGGAATGGTAAGTAACTATTTGTATGGAAAGTTAGTAATATGCAACAATATTGACTTGTGCTATTCTTTTTAATTACTTGTCAATTCTTTCTTTTTTCTCCCTTGTTGATTTTTCTTTTAAGGTTTTCAGTTTGACTTGTGCAACCTTTTTCAGGTGTTTTGTTGTTGCATAACAGCCAAGTTAAACTTATCAGAACTTAAATTCTGATCTGTATGGCTATAAAACTGAAACAGTGAAGAAGCAAAACAGCGAACTCCATTAGTCCATATCTAAGTTCAACAACAGGAGGTGATGAGGAGAGTACTGACATTCAAAGGGTAAGTGTGATAATAAGGTTTATTGATCCATTTGTATTCAGGTTTTTGAAGAGCAATCAATTTCCAACGAAGTATGTTTCTTTGCTCATCATAGGACTTCCACTCTATCTATTTACTTCAGGGTAATGCTGGTCTAATCTAAACTGATCTACATAATCATTTATTTGAGTGCAGTTATCAGAATCCTGAAGGACAAATGAGACTTTGTGTCACTACAGTTACAAGAAAATGGATTCATAGTGCTGCGAACTCAGAGGTTAGTTGCAATAGGCAGTGCCTTGACAGATGTTTGTTTTAATGCATTTTGGATTCATGAAGCTCCTACCTGACAAGGCTCAAATGGTCTATAAAATGTGCTTTTCCTATTCTAGTGGTTTTTCATTGCCATTATAAGATTAAAAGTGTTTGGAGGCCCTTGGTATGGTGAAATTTCTTACAATCAAATCCAAGTGATAACCATATATTACAAGTTATAATATCACATAGGTTTGATTAGAACTATATGAAAAAGAGTCTAGTTGTGGGTGCAATTACTGAACATTGTAGGCTATTTCATTGACTTTTATTTGCTTGTTGACCATTATTATTCAATGATTTCATTATTTGGAAGAACTTGCAATAATGATTTGCAAGAATTAATCAGCTTATATCTTGATGTGGAAAGTGTAGAAAGTGTGGTTGTAGTGCAAGGAAGTTGTTGTGATATGTGAAGGAAGGAAGTTTCCATGTGCGTGGGCATATCACATATCCTCCTTGGTCTATATAAATCCATCTTGTTTGAGTTGGCTTCCAATTTATTATTCCCTGTTAAGTCTTCTGCTTGACCACTTTGTTATTCTCCAAAGTTCAAACAGCTAATGTAAGTGAATGTTATTCTTTCTTGTGAAGTTGAGTTTCCTAATTTCTAAAATTGATGAGTTGTATACTTGTTTTGCTAATTTCGGACTCTTTAGGCTGATGGGTACTTAACTGAGAGCCAGAGGCATGGGAAGGCTGGTTACAGTCTGACCAAACTTCATGCGCGGTGCCATCATCAACTTTCACAGAAGTGAAAATGACTTACCTTAATAGTAATTTTCTTTTAAATGCTAGGCACTTAATTGTTTGATATATCATAGAAAAATCATATAGTTGAAAAAATTATTATGTTGGAAAAAATTATTTGTTTGTTGAGACTCCTATGTGACAAATGACCCTTTTAAAGTTTCTCTTTTACAGTCTGATCAGGTGGATGAAAACAATACTAGGGTAGATTGTCTCGAAAATAGGGACTCCTATGTGTGATCAAAAGCCTAGTGATCCTGAAGGATGAATATGGTTGTTCAAAGGGCGTTGGATTTGTGAATTACGCAATGCATGACAATGCCAAAAACGCTATTGAGGGGATGAAGGGAGTGACACTTGGTAATTTAGAAGTGTAGTATCATTTTCTGTGATTAATGAAATGTGGTTCTATTTGTCATAATAAATGTTGTTTATTTCTTGTGTAGGATCAAAGGCTTTATATGTGGCAAGGGCAATGAAGAAAGAGGAGCAGGAGAGAATGTTGAGCCGCTATTTTTAGGAGCGGGAGGAAAAAAAATATAGATATAAGGTAGTTTACTGGTTATTCATTTCATAACAAACATGCACATTTGCATTGCTTACAAGTTTTTGAAATGTGTCATTCAGGGATTGAATATCTATGTAAAGAATATAAATGATGATGTGGAAGAGGAAGAGTTTAAGCAACTGTTCAGTATGTGTGGGACTGTGCGCTCAGCTAGTATGGGAGGACTGCTTGATGAGATCATTAATTATGTCCAATCGCTTCAAAGGCAGGTTGAGGTTTGGGATTGATATCATAATTTATTTAGTTTATACAGGAGTTCTCGTTTTTAATATGGTTCAGCAAAATATATCATAATTTATTTGTCAAATTGAAGTACTTGAGATCCTGAATTGTAGTGGTGTTCTCGCCATGCAAGTTATTTCCAAGGTTCATCTGGGTCGAGGATGGGGCAATCTGTGGCGTCGAACAAGGTTCATCTGGGTCGAGGATGGTCTGACGGAATGCGGACAGTTTCTTGCGTATTGCTGCTCGACAACAAGTTCTGTTTTGCGGGTCTGTTTTGGACTGCAGGGGCATTGTAGGAGAGGCAGTTGCGGGAATCACAATGAGCGCAGGCACTCAGCCTGCTATACTTGCTGGACTGCAAGTGCGCGGTTCGCACTGGAGCTGTGCATTTCTCTGGTGTATAGGATGCTGTTGTTTTTTATGCAGGAGCGAGGATGCGCGTCGAGCAGGCTTGCAGCGCACCTACACTCTAGTACCACATCCAACAGGTTGTTGGCTGGAACACTCTGTTGCAAAACAGAGTGTATGCTGGGAGCTGAGATGTTGCGGACTGATGGTTTTCTGCGGCCTACTGAGATGCTGCGGCCTGTTGAAGAGATGTTGTTGTTGTGCCCAGCGTCGAGATGGTGGATGCGAGGGATGGTTATTGCATGCTGCTGCGAAACACAGTTCGCGAGGGTACGATGCAGCGTCCTGTTGGCTGTTTTTCAGGGTGATTATTCAGATGGCGTTGGTGTTTCAGCGTGTGCTGGCTGCTTGGGCAGATTTACGCGCATTCTGGTTGGGTCATTTGTTTTGGCCTCAAGTCTTTTTGATGTTTTAAGTTCTGTCTTTATCGTGGCAATTGTTTTAAGGACAGGTTTTTTCTATTGTTTTGGTTTTAATACGGGTAACGTCGTAATGTACCCCCGTAGCGTTTGTAAGTCAATTTTTGATAAGTAATAAAGTTTTGGCATTCCATAGTTGCCCCTCCCCATTGGAGGTTAATTTAAAAAAAAAAAAAATTACTAGCCACGGCTTAAAACTTTGGCCAGTACTTGCCACGACTTAAAACCGTGGCTAAAATTTTAGCAACGGTTTTAAGCCGAGGCAAGTCTGGCCACGGTTTTAGGCCGTGGCTAGTACTTGCCACGGCTTAAAACCGTTGCTAAAATTTTAGCAACGGTTTAGAATCGTGGCTAAATCATCGACCGTCCTGAACATAAAACCGTTGCTAAAATTTTAGCCACGGTTTATAGCCGTCACGGATGATTTCGCGACGCCTCTACAGCCCATGCCTCTTAGTCGTGGCCATTGGTTACCCCCACGGTTCCAAACCGTTGCTGATGGGGAAATTTGGTGTAGTGTCACCTGTTGTGGGTGGGCACGTAGTTAATTCGCTGAGGTCTCGTAATCTCTTCTCATACCACGGAGAAGTAGTGTGGGTACTTTCCAAAGGGAAGGGTTTGTCTTATATGTGCAGGTAGTTACCGTTGTTCCTGGATTTTTTATATCAGATATAGCATCTGCATCCCACTTCATGGTGGCTGCCTCCACCACTTCTCGATTAACACCGTCGCCTCCTTTGTGCTGGAAGTCGGCATCAAGGTTGAAGGTGAAGTCAGGTATGACCTGTTGGAATGGGCATTTGATTCCCAAATATTCCATTCCCTCTTTCGTGGGAAGGCGTATGCATTCCGAGTTTACCTGATACTTGTCTCAAGTTCGGAAAGTGTGGGAATTGGGTGATACTTGGGTGATACTTCTGGTTGTCGATTTTATACCCCCGCAGACCATATTTGAAGGCGGCGTTCGATGGAAAGTCCCTACGCTTGCTGGTAGCTCGCCCTGGACTGTTTGTGTCTCTTACGGGACCTGACAGTCTGAGCAAGTCCTCACTCCATGCTGATCAGATGCCTGCAGTATGTAGTCTTTTGTACCCGCCTCGGGGCATTCGTAGTATGTAGGCTTTTGTATCCGCCTCAAGGCGCTTGTTGTTACATATTTCCAATATAATCAATAGATTTTGTTTCTGAAATTCTTGTTTTATTTTTTAAATGATTGCAAATCACACAAGTTTCGTAAGAACTCTAAACTCAATATTGACTACAGAAAGGGAAACAAACAACTTAAAGCAAACTAACTGTTGATGGAGATAAATTGATCTTGGCCTCGAAGCAAATTTGGATAGCTTTTGCGTATCATTTAGCGGACTGTCGAAGGTTACATAGGTCACTAAAGAGCAAACCTAGCAGAGGGGTGGATCTCCGTACCGACGAAATGTCGGGGGATGTGTTCTTGCTTGCCATTGCCATTACGACTCGCTGGGCGGGAGAGTTGATTGCACCTGTACCGCTTGAAAATGGTGTCCCTTCCGTATTAAGGACTTGCACTGGGTCAAGCTACTATTCATGATGTAGCTGAATCTGGGAGCACTCTATCTGAAACTCAGTGTGGCGTAATTGCAGCCTCGTGCCATAGGTTGGTCTCCACGTATTGTCCCTTATGAGTTGTTAGTAGTATACTTAACACAATGGTGAAGGGTAGAGACCACTGCTTCCATTTGGTGTAGCCACGGTCTTTCCAAGATGAGGTTGTATGACGATGGTACGTCTACCACCATGAATTCCACAAATAGGACAATCTTCGGTCGCGGTTCTCCAATTTTCATGGCTAATCTTATCTTTCCGATGGGAAAACATTTCTCCCAATTGAATCCGATCATTGGGTACTCTGATGGCACTAGGTTTTCCTCCTTGAGGTCCATGCTGCAGAAAGCATTGTAGAACATAACGTTGAGTGAGCTTCATGTGTCAATGGGAGCTCTCTTCACTTCCCACTTTGCGATGGAAACGGAGATGACCAAGATGTCGTTGTTCGGTGCTCGGACTCTATCGAGGTCCTTGTCCGTGAATGTCAAAGTGGGAATGGGGTTTTGAATTTTCAAATAGCATACTCGTTTGTCTTCATCTGCGGGTTTCGTCCGCATATGTAGCAGAGTCTGCTGCAGGACCTATGCGACTGGTCTTCATTCGGTCCGACTCCATGAAGGATGTATATTATCCCAGGAGTCTCCTCTACCTCTTTGACTAACTACCCCTGTCCTTGATCTATTCTGGCTGCTTTTCAGACTTTAGGAAGTCTTTCAATTTTCCCTTGCGGATCTAGTGTTCTACTTCATACCTCAAACTTTTGCAGTCATTGGTGATATGGCCGCTTTCCTTGTGGTATGCACAGTACTTGCCGTTGTCCTTTCTGGCAGGGTCTCCGCGTGTCTTCGGGGGCCATTTCAATTCCTCCCAATTTTTCATGGAGTTGAGTACATCCGACAAACTAGCATTCAGGGGTGTCACGGCTCTGGATCCAACGTAGTTGGATGACTTTTATGGCCTGAGACGATCAGGATTCAGTCTGTTGTAATGTGCTTCCTCTTGCGCCGCTCCTCATCCTCGTGTCTCTTTCCCTCCTTGTTGTCCTTAGAAGCTGAGGACTTCCTGTTGCCTTCGGTCTCGCTCTTAGCGATCCTTGACTCTTCCAGGGTGATGTGTCTCGGAACGCTCTTGAGGAGCTCTGCCATTTCCAGAGAGGGCTCCAAGGTGAGGTCCTCGAAGAGCTTTCCAACTTTGAGGCCCACAGTGAATGTCGTCACAGCTGTATCGTTGTTGCACTCGTCGATGAGAATCAACTCATTGTTGAAGCGTGTGACGTACTCTATGAGCGTCTTGTCGAACCTCTGCCTTAAAGAGAGTATGTAGTATGGGCCTTTACTGAAACGCTGGCTTCCGACGAAACGTGTCAAGAATTCCTTAGCCAATGTTATGAAGGAGTCGATTGACTCTGGTGGAAGGCTTTGGAACCATGTCAATGTAGAACCTTTAAGACTAGTGGGCAAGGTTCTGTACATGAAGGATTCAGATCCTTCATTGAGCACCATTATGTTCTGGTAATGGCGTAGATGATCGAAAGGATCGGTGGTTCCGTCATAGTACGTCTACTCATAATGTCAATGTAGAACCTTTAAGACTAGTGATATTTCTCGGAAATGCTCTACTCATGTTCCGGTCCACAAAGGATGGGACGGAGAGGGGATATAGTACGTCTCGATCGTGTACTCTTCTGCAGAGAGGGTTCCCGAGACCGAGCCTCTATGTCCAGGCACCTAGGTCAGTGTTAGCCGCACAACCTCCCTTAGTCCAATAGGAACTGGTGGGGCCGGCTCTCCTGCACTTACTCCCTATCGTCCATTGGAGATGGAGGTCCGTGTTGTTCCTGGTCTCCATCAGCAGCGAGTAGATTCTGTCATGTAAGTGTCTCCACCACCTTGATAACCTGCTGTATTTTGGTTGCCAGCACTTCGATTTTGGGGTCTGTAGTTGTCGCCGTTGGTGTAGGGCGTGAGTAGGTTGCCCGTGCATGGCAGAAACTGGTATAGGGACAGCCGGAGCGTTGGACGTGTTCCCTGGTTCATTGTTGTGTGACCTAGTAGTCACCATCTCTCAGGGATTTGGTAGGAGATGAAACTTAGTGTAAAGTTAAGAACTATATCGTCCCCACGGACGGCGCCAAACTGATGCAGTCGATTTTCACTCCCTGCTTTGACACTGTTCCTACTGAGTTGCTGACCTACACAAGTAATGCACGTGAGCCACAAACCACCATGGGGTTTTTTTTTTTTTTGAAACGCAAGCGCGGGGTGTAAATGGGCTCCCCAGACCACAGAAAAAGTTAAAGGAAAAAGCAAGAATACAAGGTTACAATCTCAAATACTTTTTACCACTAGCATCCTCAAAAATAATTTTTTTCATGTCCTCAGCAAAAGAGCTTGGAGTAACATCTATGAAAGAACAATTTGGCATAAGATAGGCCAATTTATCTGCTGCCCTATTAGTTTCCCGATACACATGCATCACTTTGCAATCTTCAAACATCTTGAGCAGATCTTTGACTCTTCTAGTGACCTGCTTTGCTTCCCAAGGAGGAGCCTTTTTCGAATTGATATAATTGATAGCAAGAGCAGAATCTATGCACATAATAACTTTAGAGTGATTCCCCTGAAGAGCCATCTTGAGACCAATCTCAATACCCTGAATCTCATGCATAATAACAGACCGGCCTGAATGAGACCCTGCTCCTGCTGCTAATACCTACCCATGGTGATCCCTAATAAGAGCACCGTAACCCCCCCTGCGGTCCTTAAGAGAACCATCAGAATTTATGGTTACCCAACCTGGATCCGGCTTATGCCAAGCATGCCACGAGCTGATTTTCAGCTTGTATCTGATATCAATGTTCCATCTGTGGAAGTAGTTTCTAGCATGCGGGGTGTCTTCGACTACCATATCCAGGACTGTCAGCCGAAGCCTAACATCGTCCCTGATTTTAGAACAGAGCAGCAGCGCTGCTGTCTCCCTGTTCTGAAATATCCGCCTATTTCTTTCCATCCAAAGATGATACATAGTTGCATTTAGAACCAGTTTTTTTGCAACAGCAGTGGGACTGTTTCCTGAAAAACTCTGCATACACCACTGAAATTCTGCTGTCATTTCTAGAGGACAGTGATGAATACCCATACAATTCAGCATGTAAACCCAAACTTGATTTGAATAACAGCAGTTGAAGAACAAGTGTTCTTCATTCTCCCTTTGCAGATGGCAGAGACAACACATCGAGGTAGGGATAGCACCCCATTTGCATAGCTTATCTTGAGTCTTTAAGCTTCGATTCAAAGCAAGCCAGCCAATGAAATTGTGCCTAGGAATGCGGCCTTTAAACCATACCAGATCAGTCCAGGGAATGGTATCATTAGACTTCCTGATCGCATTATAAGCACTTTTGCTCGAGAAATCCCCATTTGATCCCCCCTTCCAAACAATTTCATCTGAAACGTTGCAGTCCATCTCCACTGAGTCGAGGTCTGCATAAATCTCTGTAATTGAAGCCCGAACATTGTCTGTTGCAAACCACTGCCCTTCTCTGATAATATCACTGACCTTGGCCTTCTTATTTAACAAGGAATTGTAGGTCAGATTCTGAGGGAATCTCTCCATGAGGATACCTTTAGGGTGCCATGGGTCCTTCCAGAAAGAAGTATCTCTGCCATTTCCTATCGCATAAGTTATCAGATTGTTAGTCAATTTCCTGCAACTTAGGATGTTTCTCCAGCACCAAGATGCTCCTTGAGGGATTCCCATCAACCAGAAGTCCTTTCTCCTGATAAGATTTTTCTGAATCCAACGAACCCATAGAGTGTCTTTGTTAGAGACAATGTTCCATATAAATCTTGTCATAGCTGCCAGGTTTGCTGTTTTGATACATCTAACCCCTAGACCTCCTTCTTTGTAAGGATTAATGATTTTTTTCCAGCTGACAAGGGGGACTTTAATGAATTGATCCGAGGCTGACCATAAGAAATTTCTAAGAACAGAGTTTATTTCATTTATAGCTGCTCTTGGGAGGACATAACATGAGGTCCAATAAACCTGCATACTTCCCAGAACTGCCTTGATGAGAGTAAGTCTACCAGCATAGGACAAAGTCCTGTTCTTCCATGAATTAACCCTCTTTCTGACTCTCTCTATAAGAGGGAGGCAATGAATATAAGATAATCTAGTAGAGATCAGGGGAAGACCTAGGTATCTTACGGGAAGATCCGCTGCTTTAAATTGCAGAGTATCAGTGATGGCTTCCAATTCTCCATTCAGGATTCCTGCTGCAAATAAACTGCTCTTGTTGCAATTAACTGTAAGACCCGTACTCCTTTTGAACTTATCCATAACCTGAGCCAGGGCATTGGCTGAATGATGATCCCCATGGAAGAAAGCAATGATATCATCTGCAAAGCTCAAATGAGTTATAAGAGGATCTTTACATTTATGATGCAGCTTGTAATTACCTTGAATGGCTTGATCCTTTAGAAGCAAGTGAAGCATTTCCATCATCAAAACAAATATGTAAGGCGACATCGAACACCCTTGACGAATACCCCTAGAGGCTTTAATAAATCCTTTTGGAGAGCCATTGACAAGAATAGAGTACTTAGGAGTTGAAATACAAGTGTACACCCACTGGATAAACTGCTGAGGGAAGTGGAGCTTTCTAAGCATATGGGTAATAGCTTCCCATCTTATAGTGTCATAAGCCTTTCGAAGATCTATTTTTGCTGCACAACGAGGAGGGCCCTGATCTTTATGGTAGTTCCGAACAAGTTCGTGAGCTAACATGATATTATCCTGAATAAGTCTACCCTTGATGAAAGCTGATTGAGTTGGACTGACCAGTCTCTGATTGAGTTGGACTGACCACCATGGGGTTGCTGATGGCACTCTGATGCTAAAGTCAGAAAGGGATCTGAGGAAGGTGTAATGTTGTAACAGGGATTTTGTAGCGTACCTTAGCTTACCAACCTCATGTCTTATTTATAGTGCAAGGAGTCCTAGTTTAACCAAGCTATCGTAGGCGTAGTTTTGGGAGGAGATCTTCGTGGAGTTCCCTCTCTAATTAAGAATCTTGTTGTAAAAGGGAAGTTCCTTGTTAGCTCTGCACTCCTAGATACACGGGATATAGTTCCTAATCCAAGAGCAATCCGTAGAAAGAAGTTTCCCTGTGTGGAAGATACTCTAGTGTTTGCTTCCTAGTTGAAAGCAAAAAGCAGTTGTAGTTGCCCGTTCGAAGTTGATCCTCGAGATACTTGCCTAAAGAGGACTTATGGGTATCATGGATAGTTGTGAGACGTGTGGGCCTAGCATGCTGTGAGAGTCCAGGTCCGCTTGACGGACTGAAGTTGAGCGGGCTTAGATCCGCTTGGGCTGGATCTTTGTTGGGCCGATGCTTGAGCCCGTAGTTCCTCGAGATCATCATGACACCTGTTTGGCTTAAGAGTGTGATCGTTTTTATGTATCATCAGACCGCAAAATCTGATTTTCGTGAAACCTATCGTAATTGGAAGAAAGGGATGTGTAGAACCAAGACCTCAACCAGACCCCATACTCCTCATGCAAGTCCTAGAAACAAGAAGGAGAGCGAAGAAAACAGGTGCGATTGGGGTTTACGCTAAACCCTACCAAAGAACGCAAAACCTTGGCATTCATAGGGATACGAGCTGCAATGGCCCTTGCTAAGGTCGAAATCATTACTTTCCAACTAGGCGGATGGAACATCGAAGAGACAATGGCAACAACAGATAGCAATAGCACTAAATGTGCCGTAATGTTGAAATTGAAAACAAAACTGCCACACGGTTAGTAGATACATGAACATACCCACTAACTAATGGGGGAGTAGCTAATGATACATCAAAATAGACCGATCATCACGTGGCAGAGAACATCCATCATGAGGATATGGTGTCCAATCTGTTGGGCCACCTCATAAAACCCATTAAGAATAAAGCCAATCATAGAGGCCAAGACAAGGCCCACTAATGCGAATATATAAACGAAGCCCAAAACCAGGCCCGAATCCAGGGCCAACACGAGTGCTCTCATAAAGAAAATGAACGTTGCACCAAAAAGAGTTGTGGAAGGAATTACACCACCATGGATGCATCCCCATTAAGGAGGAGACTGTTATGAGAAACATCTCCTTTCGTTGCACCTCACATGCTTAAGTCACGCAAAGAATTAACCGCAACCATTATAAAAGGTAAAGCGAACATTCGACACATGTATGCAACTTTACTAAGTTTTGTCCAAATTTACTTCCTTCTTCAAACAGAGATGTTGACTTATGCATCGGAGTGCCTTTGGCCACCAAAAAGGTTGTCATTGGTAATCTAACATCTGTTTTGCCAGTCAAACTTGATGATACATCAAAATAGACCAATCATCACAGCCATACACATGGTATAAAGATCCATCACAAAAATACAGTGCCCAATTTATTGGGCCTGCTCATACAGCTCAGGAAGAATAAAGCCAAATGCATAAGCCTAGACGAGGCCCTCCAATGAGAAAAATAAACATGACCTAAATCCAGGTACAAATGAATCAGAGCACGGATCCAGGCCCAACACGAGCTCTCTCATAAGTAAGAGGAACGTTGCACCGAAAAGTGCCGTGGAGGGAGTTACGCCAACCGAAACGCATCTCCATAAAGGTGGAGACTATTACAAGAAACATCTCCTTCTGTTGCGCCTCACATGCTTAAGTCACACAAAGAGTTAACCATGAAAATTATAAAAGGTAAGGGGAACATTCGACAAAGGTATGCAACTTTAACTGAGTTTTGTTCAGATTTACATCCTTCTTCCATTAGAGTTGCCAACTTAAGCATCGGAGTGCCTTCATCCACCAAAAAGGCGGTCTTTGGTAGTCAAACAATTGTTTTGCAGGTCAAACTCACAGGAGGACGACTTTTGGATGCGTCAGTTTGGTGTTGTCCATGGGAAATGATGAGTTTCCTCTTTCTCGAAAACAAAACACCCAGTGACAAGGCTCACCACAACCTAACAAAAGATCAACAAGCCATCGGAGGAAATTATGCATTCTACTGATCCTCATTCCAGTAATGATCACGACAACTCTCTCACCAATGCGTCACTGACAGTTCAGGGAGAAGATGCAGCCCGAATCACCGGACCAATAGCATCCGAAAATGTGAATCTACTGCATGCAATAGTCTAGACAGCCCAAACGACTGGCGACACTGCCACGGACCCTCGGGTAGATTTGATCATGGCCCAGATGAAATACATGACAATGATGTTGGAGAAAATCATCTAGGAACACGCTCAGCCAGTCGACCAGCTCTAACACCGCCTCAACAAAATTCCACTATCCGAACTCAAAGAAGTGACGAAGCCCTAGCAAAACCCCAACAGAGAAATGTCGAGAGCAGTGAGCTCTACCAAGACAAGACTCCGCAGTGCGGCGGAACGATTGCTGAGATCCCATTCAGGATCAAAATCATGAATCCCAATGCACTGTACGAACTAGCCAAGCCACCATTTTCTGATATGCTCATGAAGAAGGCATTGCCAAAAAAGTTTACTCCTCCAAAATTCAAAGTGTATGATGGTACCACCGACCCAACGGATCACCTAAGACATTTTCACCACTGGATGGCTCTAAAAGAAACCACGGAGTCGATCCTGTGCAGTACGTTCCTGACCAGCCTCACGTCCACAGCAATGAACTGGTTCAACAGCCTATCGCCAAGGTCAATAGACTCTTTCTAGGCCTTATCCATCTCTTTCATTACAAGATTCATTGGGAGCCAACAGATGAGGAAAGGACCCCACTACCTCCGCACATCTAACAAAAGCCCGAATAAACAATAAGGGAGTATGTCACTAGCTTCACCAACGAGTTAACGATGATTGATGGGTGCAGCGATGACACAACCCTGCAACTTTCATCACCGAGCTGAAGAAATGCCTCTTCTTCGATGCCCTCAACTTGGAATCTCCAAAAGGAATGAAAGTCCTGCTGAAAATAGCACAGTAACATATTTCCCTTGAAGAAATGAAAGTTGCAAGGAGAAAAAATGAGCAGGAGAGGGAGAACCATTTGAAGAAACAGGAGAGGAAAGATGAAAGAAGGCGAGATGACGGACCATGGGAGGACAACAGTCATTCAAAGAAAAATCAGAGCGACGGCCGTATTGAGTCCAACCATCGGGATTCCAGGAAATCGCAATCAACACGACCCAGTCATGAGCAAATAACCAGCGTAATGAGAAAAGAATACAAATCGTACACAACCCTAAAAATAAGCCGAATCAACATCTTAAAACACATATCGAACTAGAAGAATGTCAACTTGCCGACCAAGATGAAAGGAGACCAGGAAGGACGAGACAAGAGCATGTACTGCTCTTTCCACAAGGATCACGAACATGATACCGAGGACTACTACAAGTTAAAAGAAGAAATCGAGCATTGGATCTAGAGAGGATGACTGGACGAGTTTATCGGCATACCAGACAAACAGTTCAAAGGTAAATAAAAGGTGGATGTTGCAGCCACATGATCAAAATAATGGTCCAGGGAATTGATATTTGCTCTACAATGCATCCACCCACGCGAAAAAACACCTTCCACCCGAACAGACCTATATCAAAGTCGAAAGTTCAGTGCTCCAGAGGCGGCTAAACAAACCAACTCGAAGACCCTGACAACGGATACAAATTCAGCCAAAGTTGCTCATAAGGGAATTAACAACGTTAAACTCTATCAGGCCCTAACGAGCAATGCTAAATGGGCAGCAATAACAGTCCACGCGAAAAGGTCATAAAATAAAAGGAATAGCATAGCACGGGACGCCAACATGAGGATAGACATTAGCAACGCAAGAATAAAATAAAAAACGTTCTGCAGTGTAACGGAGCCACTCTTGAAAAACGACCGCTAGAAATGGTCAAAGAATCAATAAAGTTTCATTTTCGGAATTGACGTCTTACAAAGGTTAATAGCTTCATAGCAAAGCTACATGAAACAATTGGCGTAAAAAACCCAAAAGGAATCAGGACGCAAGTCGGGTATTAACAATAAACTTCTGATCTGATCAACCAAATAAGAAAAAGTTGGACGAACGAGTCAACTAAATAAAATGACTTTGGGTTGACTGAAGTGTTGCACAAAATGAAGTAAGAGTTGGACACCCAAGTAAACTAACATAGATACTTCGAATTGACCGAGATGTCGAGTTAATGAAGTAAAAGTTGGACGAACGAGTCAACTAAGTAAAATGACTTCAGGTCGACTAGAGTGTCGCATAAACGAAGTAAAAGTATGACACCCGAGTCAACTAAACACAAAAACTTCGAATCGACCGAGATGTCGAGTTAACGAAGTAAATGTTGGACCAACGAGTCAACTATGTAAAATGACTTCGGGTCAACTAGAGTGTCGCACCCACGAAGTCAAAGTTGGAGACCCGAGTCAACTAAACACAAAAACTTCAAATCGACCTAGATGTCGCGTTGACGAAGTAAAAGTTGGACGAACGAGTAAACTAAGTAAAATGACTTTGGGTTGACTAGAGTGTCGCACCAATGAAGTAAAAGTTGGACACCCGAGTCAACTAACACAAAAACTTCGAATCGACTGAGATGTTGAGTTAACAAAGTCAAAGTTGGACGAATGAGTCAGCTAAGTAAAATGACTTCGGGTCGACTAGAGTGTCTCACCAACAAAGCAAAAATGGACGAGTCAACTAAACACAGGAACTTCAAATCGATCAAAATGTTAAGCCAATAAAATTAAGCGAAGGATTCAACTAGACATAGAAACCTCGAATCGACCAAGATGTCATGTTAACGAAGTAACAGATTGAACGAACGAGTCAATTAAGTAAAATAAATTCGTGTCGGCTTAAATGTTGAGTTAGCGAAGGAAAGATCGAGCGGGTAATTAAACAAAGTAGAAGACAAGCAAACAAAACAGCTTTCCACAAGAAAACAGAGACGACAAACACAAGTTCAAGACATGCGTACCAAAGCATAGGAAAATTCAAATCACCGAACGTTTGCTATAGACGTATGTTAAACATCCAAGCTCAAACAAAAATTATCGCGACAACGACAGACAAACAAAGTCAACGTGAAGAAAAATAAAGGAACCAATTCCTATCATTCAAAATCTATTCAATTATAGTCGAAGGTAGCAATGGAAGACTAAGGGGAAAGATCTATAACGTCCTCAGCAATACTACCCGCAGGAGCCGGATCATCGACATGAACTCTTTCTTCAGGAGAAGAAGGCGTCTATTCAGCCATTAGGCCACTCAGAGAATTTTTGGCACCTTCGTTGTAATACCCTGAGTGGGCGGGCTTTGAGGCTGACGGGCTACCTTTTGTGGGCTGGCTCTGAGGCTGTCAGCTCCATGTGTGGGCGAGCTCTAAGGCTGGCAGGCCACCAAGTATGGGCGGGCTCAGAGGCTGGCAGGCTACCTCGGTGTTATAGTCCCACATCGCCGGGGTGAGGGATGGAGATGTGCTATATAATTACGAGTTTGGATCTACATGACACAACACGTTTTAAAGCCGTGCGGGTAATTAGGTTGGGCCGAGAGCGGACAATATTGTTTGATGTGGATAGGGTCATGACAGAATTTTATCAGAGCCGGACCCAACCGAAAGTGAGCCAACGAGGACGTTGGGCCCTAAGGGGGTTGATTGTAATACCCTGAGTAGGCGGGCTTTGAGGCTGACGGGCTACCTTGTGTGGGCGGGCTCTAAGGCTGGCAGCTCCATGTGTGGGCGGGCTCTGAGGCTGGTAGGCTACCAAGTGTGGGCGGGCTCAGAGGCTGGCAGGCTATCTTGGTGTTATCTATGGAGATGTGTTATATATGTACGAGTTTGTATCTACATGACACAACGCATTTTAAAGCCGTGCGGGTAGTTAGGTTGGGCGCATAGCGGACAATATTGTTTCTTGTGGATCGGGTCGTGACAGAATGTGAGACCCAGGAGTGGGCGGACCTGAGGGTGAGGGTTGGAGCTCAATAGGCCCGATAGGGGTTGGACGAGCTACAAAGAGGGACATAGTCCCACATCGCCTGGGTGCAGGAGGGGGAGGAGGTACTTATGTGCGACGTCGGATCCCCATAGTAAGACGCGTTTTAAAGTCGTGCGGGCCGATTGGGCCCAGAGCAGACAATTTCTTACTGTGCGGATCGGGTCGTGCGGGCGTTGGGCCCTAAGGGGGTGGATTGTTAGACCCTAGAATGGGCGAACCTGAGGGTGAGGGTTGGAGCCCAATAGGCCCGATAAGGGTTGGACGAGCTACAAAAGGGGACATAGGCCCACATCGCTTGGGTGCGGGAGGGGGATGAACTACTTATGTGCGAGGTCGGATCCCCATATTAAGACGCGTTTTAAAGCCGTGCAAACCGGTTGGGCCTAGAGCGGACAATTTTTTACTGTGCGGATCGGGTCGTTACATTCGTCATCCTCAAAGGTCTGATAGACTAGATGAAGATATTGAGACAAGTCGACACCAAGACCCTCAATATAATCTAGAAGCTTAGTTCGACCGTCAACAACGCGCTGCCAATCGGCCACCTCCGTAACACAGTCTATCCTTAACAGAAGCAAGCTTACTTCTTATCGCAATGAGTTGGCCCTCAACAGTAGCGAGCATCGCGGAGGAATCAACCTTGGCCTCATCAAGTGAAGACAACAATAGTTCCACCCTTTTTTCAGCAATGTCGCGGTTGTTAGAGTGTTCTGCCATGGCTCGCGCGGCCTCATCAAGAAGCGCCTTCTCAGCGGAAAGCTCTTTCTCCATATTAAGCAAACGTGTGTGGATGCCTTCTAGGTCAGCTCTCAGGGATTCAAGCGCGGCCACGGATCGATCCCGCGCACCATCCACCTCGACCAATGACGCCTGAGCAACCTCAGCCGCTTTGATCCATTTAGAACATCCCGCGCACCATCCACCTCAGCCTCATACTGGTAAAGAACATGGGAGAATACCAGTAGCAGTACGGAGAGCTTCCTCTCCAAAGAAACCATAAGATTGTGATTAACCTGATGACTCAACCCCATCATTCCTGCATAGGCAAGATGAGTCATCCTGTCCATTATAAGCCTGACACCATCCTCAAGATGAAGGTTCGGGTTCAGCATGAACATCAAAGGCCTTTCCACCGACTGTCTGTGACATTCATTAATCAGCTTACTTACGCCATCCTACACGTCAAGACGAGAGAACTAGCAGAACTTCCCATCCGATTTAACTCGAATCTCTTCAAGAGTAAGTTCTTTCCAACTAACTCGTGAATAAAGAACACGAGGATCTGGTAGTATGGAGGAACGACACCACCCCAACTGGGAAATTATAAGGAACGACAAGAGAACCTCCATCACCCTCTCGTCGTTCAACAAAAACGGAACGAACGACAGTCCCAACAATAGCAAAAGAACTCAAATAAGCTGCGAAAGGAGGGATCTGTATCCCTCAATCAGCGAGAGGGGAATAAGAAGAACATGACTGCAACTCGAGAACCCGACACGACTGCCAAGCTCCGTAGACTGAACAGCAGCCAATTGGAGCATCTTGTCATCTGATTGAACAATAGCCAATTGGAACATCTTTTCATCTAAGGATCGAGGATCATGATCAGAACACTTGACAACGTCAAGATTGCCATAAGCAGAAAGAAGCTTATTTCCCCATCGCCCAGCGGATGAACGATATATTTCTCACTCTTCTCCAAATCCAACATTATCTCTTTCGCTTCCTGTAGAGAGCAACAGTCTTCTCTCGAAGGATCTCTATCGACAGAATTCGAATAAAAATATGTGCGACGAATAGAATCAACAAGCTGTTTCTTTTTTGGAACACGGTCGGAAGGCATTAACAACTGCTTCGACAGACTAACAGGCCTCGATACTTTTCTTTCTAGAAGGACCGGTAGCATTACGGATAGGAGCATTGAGATCCGTAACACCCGAGCCCATTTTTTATATCAACAACAACGTCATCACCTTCAATAGCGGTAGCACGGGCATCAATCTCTGCGGCCTGCCTCTCGGTTAACAAAGCATGTTCGGTCTCAATCGTGCTGCATAGACCATTGCGCTTCACCATATCATTAGTAAAATAGGTGTCCAACAGAACTGTCGGAAGCTCCAGGATGATAGCCTGCTCCTCAGCGGTCAATTTCAAATTCTAGTGCTTAATAAGAACTCGAAAACACCTTACTATCTGAACACCCCACAAGTTGAAGTAGCCAGAGCCAACAGACGCATAAAACCAATCTCGCGACCAACCCCTGATGTCGTCATTGAGATTGCCAAAACACGCAGGAAAATGATGGAAACGGGTACGTTGGGTTTCACACTAAACCCCACCAAAGCGTGCAAGATTCTAGCGGTTAAAGAAATACCAAAAAGAATGGCCCTGGCACACGAAACCATAACCCTCCAATAATTTGGGCCCATCTGAGCAGGAGGAATACCTAGGAAGTCTAAATACGACCAGAATAGCTCCGGAACTAGGAACTGGAGACCAGCATAAAACATGCAAGGATAATGCACAATATATCCCTTCCTCGAACAATAAGGACTGTCGTTTTCACGAGGAAAAAATAATTTCAAGGTCATGGGGTAAAACATAGTTGGAGCAGACACTATCCATAATAGTCTAAGAAGCTTTATTTTGGAAAAAATTAGCCTCACGGGTAGAAAGCTGATCACCGACCAACATGTTGCCATCCGACATCGCAAATAAGAAATAAGGAACAAAGAAAAATAGGCAATAGGGGAGAAAAAATAACACTAATAGCAAAGATGGCATAAAGAATGAGGAAAGTAGCCACAACACCCTTTATACAACTAGGAAACGAAGAGATTGCTCACAGAGTGACATACGGGACATAATGGCGGGCCAAAACTCCCAAAAAATGTGTGCGAAAATGAATAGACAACAAAGTAACTGAAACGATCAGCCAGTCGAAAGTTATTAAACATTAAGTTCAGTGCAATATCGCAATCAAAATTCCAACCACACACAGTTAGAGGATACGTGAACATACCCACTAATTAAGGGGGGGTAGCTGATGATACATCAAAATAGACCAATCATCACAGCCGTACACGTGGCATAAAAATCCATCACAAAAATACAACGCCAAATCTATTGAGCCAGCTCATACAGCCCAGGAAGAATAAAGCCAACTGCATAGGCCCGGACGAGGCCCACCAGTGAGGAATATAAATAAGACCTAAATCCAAGCATAAATAAAAAGAACGTTGCACCTAAAAGAGCCGTGGAGGGAGTTACGCCTCCCCGATTGCATCTCCATAAAGGAGGAGATTGTTACAAGAAACATCTCCTTTCGTTGCGCCTCACATGTTTAAGTCACGCAGAGAGTTAACCACGACCATTATAAAAGGTAAAGGGAACATTCAACAAAGGTATGCAACTTTCACCGAGTTTTGTCCAGATTTACATCTTTCTTTCAACAAAGTTACTGACTTAAGCATCGGAGTGCCTCCAACCACAAAAAGGTGGTCCTCGGCAGTCTAACAATTGTTTTGCAGGTCAAACTTACAAGATGACGATTTTTGGACGCATCAAAACTCACAGGAGGACAATTTTTTGACACATCAATATATATACTTTTAAATGTACTAGCTTTGATTTCAGATGAAGCTAATAATTTCATATGGATCCATGTGGTGATCATTTTTCTATAATTCACCTGTTAACACAATTTTGTAAGTTTTCCTCGACTAACTAAAAAATAAGCATGGCGAGATCAATCTTGAATGGTTAAGGGCTCACCCTAAGCTAGTAAAGTAAGTATATACGCATCTATACAAATCATATGTGTTATCCATGAATTCATGACATTCCAATCTCTCTAGGCGATCCAACTGATATCTTCATCGTGATAACACATGGTACATATTTTGTATATTCTTTGTAGGAAATACCTGTTAAATATACTAGTGTACTATCCGTGCCTACGGTACGGCCATACACTTTCCACATAGTATGGACCCGTGCCGTTGGCACTCTCCAAATAGGTTAGTAAGTTACAAATATGAAAACAAATTATCTAACCTTGATAGTGGAAATTTACTTGTTCCCGTTATAAAATAGATAATATTTAAAACAAAAGAAATGTGGATGCTACAAAGAAATGTATGGTGTAAATGGGATGATGGAGTTTGCTAAAATCTAATGAGCTGGATCATATAGTAAGGGGCAATTGAGATCAGTGGGCTAAGTGGAGTAATTGGACTTAATAACTTGATATTATTTGCTTTAAAATGGATGAGAGGGCATTTTCGGGATTTGGAAAATGAAGATGGGATTTTCTTAATTTGGAAAATGGATGGTTTTGTAATTTGATGAATAGGAGAAGCATGTTCATAAATTAATAAAAAAAAAGGAGCGGCATTTTTGGGATTTGGCAAATCAGGAGGGGACAATGTCATAATGTGGTAAGATAGGGGCATTTTCATACTTTGGAGAAGGGTGATGAGAGGGTATGTTTCGGGATTTAACAAACAGTGAGGGGAAGTTTCGAGATTCTGTAGCTTGACTTGATGACTTTGGAAAAAGGAAAAAATAAAATAAAAAGAGAGATGAAATCTGACCTAAAAAGCTAACCTATAGGTCAGCCATTGACTTTCACTTCATGCCACTCATCATGCATCATGCATCCGTATCTGCTGTGTGTTGGCAAGTGTTGAATTTCACACATAAAATAGGGGCAATTTTGTAATTCAGAACACACGGGACACACTTACACCCTACCGACGCAAATTCTCGTTAGAGAATAGATATGGATTAGGTTCAAAAAGCATTGAATATGTGCGCTCCTGACACTCCACCAATCGGCCTTCCCGGTGAAATTTTGATTTTGAATATGATAAACATTTTAATCACATTTATAGTAGCTTGTGAACAACTAAAACTAACACTCATCTTCTTCTAATTAAGGTTGATATCACGCATAACTACTAGAATTGGGTCGGTTGCACTTGAATCAATAGCACAGCCAGATCATCTGCATAAACTAAAACTGACGTAAGTATTTGTGGATTAGGTAGTATAAACCAATAATTTCGACATTAGAGACTAACACAGTTACATATATGCATAGGCATAGATGTCCACATGCGGATATGATTCAAAAGTATCTTTGGGCGAGTTTAATTATGTACTCTTGATCAACAAACATTCTACATGATTTCACTGATATTATTTTGATTTATATTCCTTTGTCAAACTAGACAAGATTGTAATACTTAATATTGAGTTTTGTCATATATGGACATGCAGGTATGAGTCACGTTATCAGCTGATCACATTCGGAAAGGTACATTCTTAAATTATGTGATTTCTTCACTTGAAATTCAACTTTTGTGGCAATATAATAAAATGCGTTGAGTGGTATTCTTTAGGCTTGTCATGCTGGTATTTTGTACTATGCAAGAGCACAATTGCAATGCGTCCCAAAAGAGCGGAGTGCAAAAAGCGCATTTGCGAGGTTAGTTTCTCTTAGGGATTCTATACATTTTGTTTTATATAAATGTAGATCCCTACTGCCAAAGGATTTTAATTAAAATCTTTCTGAAAGTCTTTTAAATAAGATATTAGCGTGGAGGAAGAAATTGCTTATCCTTGAGTTTTGATCGTGGCTTAGAAAATTTTGGCTAAGGATCACTTTTCCAATGGCAATCAGAATTCAGTTGTACAGTTTTGGTAAATCCAATGCCAGCTCCTCCAACACAACCTCCTTCAGCACAAGTGCTCCTTCTAAACCAAGATCCAGCCCATCCAAACTTAAAAGTTGTGAACCTATCATCAAAGAACCGCTAGAGCCTGAACCACAACCACAAGTACAAGATATAAAAGATTTGTTCCAACACAATCCTACCATTGAGCTCAATGTTAAGGATTTTATAACTAATCTTCAGAACTACATGCAAGAGAACAACGAAAAGCTTGATGAAACTGAAATATCGAAGGCTTTAGTTGTTTTATCACCAGAAGATGCATCAACTCTGACGCCCATGCCGAAGAATGAAGAATGAAGAATTTAACAAGCTGAAGAATGTAACAAGACATAGAACTGAGCATCAAGTGAAAGCATCAAATGTAAGTTAGAACTGAGCATCAAGTGTAAGTAGCTATGCTAAGTATATCCTAAGGTAACCTTTGCTTTAAGATCAATGGTATCTGATGATACACCAAACCTCCATTAACTAGCGTCGTACACGTGTCATGATAATCTCGTCAACAGAGCAAAGTGGGTTATTGCCTTCCCAAACAAACTAAGCTCATCTATGCAAGGTTCAGGACGTTGGACCCAAACTGCAGTGCCTTATTAAGCCCATATGTCACATGGTCAAGCCCAATACCCATAAGACCTAATAAGGCAAATATCTGGGGAATCGACCTAAGACGGGCAGGCCATCAATACATTGATTCCGACTAAGAAGCAAATACTGGAGTATAAGTCGTGCATGGAAACTCCCCCTGCATGGACAACATTCCAAAAGGGAAAAATCTCCCGCAGATCTAGGAGCAAAAGTCGTGTAGAAAAACTCTCCTACATGGACGACTCCTAACAGGGAAACGATATCCAACAAGATATATTTACCTAAACTATACCATCAAAGACCTAGTCGAACAAGGACTGTCAGATGATAAATAAGACACAATGTTGATGAACAAAGGTATGCTATAGAATCTAATTTACAGCATTACACCTTTCTCAAGCCTTGTCTGACTTAAGCATCGGAGTGACATCGGCGGCCACAACGGTGGTTTTGACTCATGTGTGTTCCCTATGCAGGTCAAGGTTAAGAAGAACAAGATTTGACTACATCAGTTTGACGCCGATCGTGGGGAACGACAACGTTCCTAAGAAAACAGGGATATCACTCTTCCTTATAGTCCAAAAAGATGGTAACCACGAGATCTCGCAATAATGGAGACATCGTTGAGCCCTTGAACGCTTGAACCAGCGGAGCACCGCCAGCTCCAGCACTGTGGGGGGAACAACCTCTGACCCCCACGCCGGCAGCAGCCACGACAAACCCTAGGGTGGATCTATTGTTAACCCCCACCCGCCGAAAAAGACAAGGAGCCACGAAGAGCCTCGTCCCCAAAAGACAGCCGAGAACACGTTCAAGAGAGCCACTTTGCCCTTATTAGCTCTCAATAGACCAAGGGCGGAGCAGTAGCCAACGGAGACCCAACGTCTAGGGCCGACAAACCTGCCCCGTAGAACTTACTCCGACAAGGGCCACCAATCCAGATGTGTTGTTCAACCTCACCGTCCCTTTATTCATGGATCACATCAAGAACGAGCCCTTGTCGAAGAAGTTCAACCCGCCAAAGTTGGAGTTTTATGAAGATAGCAGTCTCGTCTGACCATTTACGCCACTACTAGCAAGCAACGAAGCTAAAAAAAAGGATCAAAATTAGTAATGTGTCAGTCGTTCCCCACCAGCCTAAAGAAGTCAGCGCTGACCTGGTTCCACAGTCTCCCTTCGAAGTCCATTGACTCACTTTGGACGCTAGCCAAAGCGTTTCTCACCCATTTTGTCGCAACGGATCAGGAAGGGCCCGCATTACCTGCTCACCCTCAAACAACAAAAGCTGAATGAGATATTGAGGGAGTACGTCACACATTTCAAAGATGAGTTAACCCTCATCGATGGCTACAACGACGACACCTCGATTACAGCCTTCACCTCGGGTTTGAGGAGAGGCAAGTTTTACGACTTCCTCACTCTGGAGCCTCTGGCGGACTTGCTAAAGAGCGCCCAGAAATACATCACTCTTGATGAGATGTAAGCCACTTAAAAGGAGGCAGAAGCTGAAAAGAAACCCTCTGGTCCTAGAGACAAGGAGGGAGAGAAACATGAGGATGATGACGGAAACAAAAGGAAGCGGAATGACAACAAGCCAGACTCTGGCCTCACAAGGCAAGATAAGTCATCCAGCTTCGTCGGGTCCAAATCAGTCACTCCCCTCCACTCCAGCCTGTCCGACAACCTCAACACCATCAAGATTGATGAGAAGTGAAATGGGCTGCCGATAACAAGGAGATCCCTTTCGGTGCGACAACAACAAATACTGCTCCTTTCACAAGGAAGGTGGCCACGATACTGAGGATTGCAAAAGTCTCAGAAGTGAGATTAAGTACTGGATCAGAAAGAGCAAGCTCAAAGAATTCCTGGGCCCAAAAAAATGCAAGACCAGGCAAAGGAAAAGAAAGATGTCGTCAAAGAGATAGAAAAAGAAGTTTCTAGCATCATATATGTCCTTCATGGGGTCGGCTTGGAAGGTAAGCAGTCCAACAAGTCCCCAAAAATGACGTTCCTCGATATGCGGATGCAACCCTCCTGCAAGAACTAACAAGTGCAATATGCACGTATTCAGAGCCCGATCCCACCATTGACATTAAAAAACAAGGACCTCCAAGGTGTCCATTCTCCTCACAATGACGCCCTGGTCATCTCGATTTTCATAGCGAAGTTGGAAGTTAAAAGGGTCATGGTGGACACAGGAAGCTCTCTGAACGTCCTATTTCTCAATGCATTTTGCAATATGCAACTCAAAGAGGAAAACTTGACACCTGCAAGTCACGCAATGATCGGGTTTAGCGGAGAGAATTGTTTCCCTATATGGAAGATCACATTAATAGTAGTTGCGGGAGAGCCACAACTACAGAAAGTCTTTTTTTCGGGAGTTCGTGGTGGTCGATGCCCTATCCACCTATAACATCATCTTAGGGAGGCCATGGCTCCATCAAATGGAAGGGGTAGTTTCCACTCTTCACCAGTGCATCAAGTACACTGCCAAGCGGGCGGAAGGCACCATTCATGGAGACCAACCTTCAGTGAGAGACTGCCGATACGCAACACTGAAGTAGCTGGGATTGTTAGCAATTACAGCTCAAGCCTACGGGACAGACATATCAGAGACCGACCCGGGTAAGAGGGAAGAAACACTCCGTATGGACGAAAAAATACTAGTCAGTCCGAGGGGTAGACACAATGTTTGCCAGCCAGTCTAGCTGGCCATGCCACCTCGGCGGAAAAAATGTGATAAATGGGGAGTTCATGAGGATTGCACAAGCCAAGATGAGGCTTGTCTGAGAAACAATCCTCCACTTTCTTGCATAAATCAGAGCGTGAAAACCACATTCAAACACAACCAAGCTTATACAAACAAATACAAAGATCCGACAACCGAGGCTCAACTATACGACGAGTCAGAATCCAGTCACTCCAGTCTAGTATAAAGCTAAGTAACAATACTTCAACAAATTGATGCCTATTCCAAAAGCTGGCAACCAGCGAGGAACGACCCACCCACAAAAAATACATTTTTCAGTGACTTCACTAGCATTGGCGAAAGGTGAAACTTCGCCAAGGGAGCTACACAATCTGAGCCAAGACCATGCGCATCTCTTTCAGTACCAGATTAGCTTAGTCCCTCTTCAGAGTCAAACTATCTTATTGTTTTTACTTCTTATGCTTTTCAGTCTAGAAGATTTGTTTGCACAAGCCTATATGATACATATTCATTCAAGGAATAAAATGCGAATTATAGAAAATAGACTTTATTGATTACTATGAAAGTCGTTACAAAACTTGCCCGACTGACTAGTACAAAAGTTTATACACTACAAGTATCTAAGTCCAGTACGAATATGGATCCTCTGAAACAAACGTCAAGATTTCGCTCCGCTAATCTGCCTCCAGAAGAATACTCAAAAGTAAAAGCAAGAGTACCCAAAATAGGTTGCAAGTACGTGCTTGATTATTTGCTCCGCTAATTTGCCTCGCAAAGATGACTCGGAAGTGGGCCGATGGGGATGTCCCTCAAACAAGCCACATCCACCAGAACCGCAAGCCACATCCACCAGAACTCCGCTTCGCTAATCTGCCTTCCGACCAACAACGAAGATCTTCCTTTAGCCTTTGGAGAACCCAATGCATATTTTCTGAAAAGATACATTTGAAGGATATGTTCTACAACATTCATGGCAATGCTTTAAATTGTGAAGACCAGCCTATATATAGGTGTGATGTCTCATGAAATAAAGTCACCCAACTGATGTAGTCGATTTTTGTTCTTCTTCCTTGGCGGTTACCTAGACCTGCACAAGTAGCACACGTGAGCCAAGACCACTGTGTGGAGAACGATGGCACTCCGATGCTTAAGTTAGATAAGGCTTAAAAGAGGCTTAAAGTTGTAAATTTGGTTTTTCTAGCGTACCTTAAGTTCATCGACCTTATCTCTCTTCTATAGTGTGAGAGTCCTTGTTCTGCTAAGCCTTTGGTGGCATAGTTTGGGGAAAGAGATCTTGCTGGAGATCTTTTCCTAGTTGGAAGTTGTCCATGTGGGATAGTTTCCCTACACGATTTGTGCTCCTAGATCTATGCGAGAGGTTTCCCTTTCTGAGTGTTGTCCATGCAAAGAAGTTCCCTTGCCCAACTTATACTCTAGTATTTGTTTCCTAGTAGGAACCGATGTACTCTTGGCATGCCTGTCTTAGGTCAATCTCCGAGATACTTGCCTTATCAGGGCTTACTCGTGCCTTATCATGGCTTACGAGTAATGGGCTTGATCGCGTGACATGTGGGCTAGTGGCACATTGCAATTCGGGTCCATCGTTCTGGAATCTGCCAATAATGGGCTTAATGTTGTCAGGGCCTCACTGGATTGAGCATGCAATCAAGCCTACTTTGTTCTGTTGTGGAGATTATCATGATACATGTACGGAGATGATCAAATGACGGCTTGGTGTATCATTAGCCGCTTCCCCCGAGTTAGTGGATCATCATATCGGTCCACTAAATCGCTTTGATAAAATATGCACAGTCGTGATGATTTACCCCGAAACATTGTCTCGAGTGGCATACGTCATTAAATGACTTCATGACCATTCAGTAAAAAAAAGGGGAGTGACTGCATGTTACTTATATAAGCCGCCGCTTTTGCGAGAGGGAGTTATTTTACTTTTGTATCTCTTCTACCTCCTTTCTGTGTTCTTTGCTACAACTCTTTTTAAAAGTTAAAACTTTATCTTCATGCGGATAACATCAAACTTACCCCTGGGCATAATTTGTTCTGTGCCTGCCATAATTTTTATCGGGAACAAAAGGGGTATGATTTAGATAAGCTTCGTGAGGACTATCGAAATCCTGAAGACCTGGAGTTTGCTCCGTTGAGTGCTACTCACAGTTCGTTAATGACCCCACAAGGGTTCATAGCCTTGCACAAAAGCATGTTCCAGGCTGGGCTTCGCTTTCCAGTTTCGGAGGATGTTTGGCACTTCCTGGTGCACCTTCGCATTCCCCCTTCTCAAATGGTGCCTAATGGATTAAGGACCTTGATTGTTGTCCTTATCAGGCCAAGGATGTTGGCCTCCTGTTAACTCCGCGGGTACTCCACTTGTTGACTTCTCCTTGAATAAATGCTCATGGAGTCTGTTGGTTGAGTACTCCAAAGTGTTTGGGCTCCCTGTCTGATGACTTCAAGTTTTGGCAAAAATATTGCTTTCTGGCTTCTTATAATTCCATGTGTTTCAAGGTGGAAGGGCGGTCGCTTGTCAGACATTTTAAATTCGATCTTAGTGAGCGTAATGCCCCTTTTCATTTTTTTCTTTTATGTTCCTTTGCAAAAACTAAAATATTGTCTTGTTATTTTTTGCAGGTAAATTCGTGACTATGTTGTTTAATGAGGAGGGCGTTTAATGAGCTTCCTTCGATTGTTGTTGAGGAGGTCATAGCTTCAAACAACGTTGTGCAGAGCGGACTATTCAGATTCTTCCACGCAGTCCCTATTGTGCCTAGGTCATCGTCGAGGGAGACTGGTGGTGGTCATTCCAGACAGATGAAGCTCACAATACCAAGCCCTTCGAAGCGGGCTGAGTTGGAGGCTGCCATGCCAGCCATCGATCGTCCCAAAAGAAAACGAGCTAGCAGCAAAACTGGTTCTTCTTCTAAACTGATCCCGCTAGAGCAGAAAGATACGGTCGTAGAGTCTGGGGCCCAATCAGTCTGCTAAAGAAATGGTTCCGGGGGAGCGGAGTGTCTGTCTGGAGACTTGGTCTCCATTAGTTGTACTGGAAGGGAATTGTTAAGAGTCGGTGGATGCTGACAAAGTCAATGTTGCCCCTGATGATCTTCGGCTTGTTAAGCCTGCTACCCTGGTAAGCGAATCTTCTCTCCCACCCCTAGAGCCTGATGTTGAGTGTCAGGCTAATCTTCCAATTAAGAAGGCTTTGGATGTGGAGCCGGTGTATCCCAAAAGTCCCTTGACGTTGTTTGTTCAAGGTAATCTACACCCTGACGCTCGTAATACATATAATGCTTTGGAGGAGACTTTTACGGAGCTTTGCAGGTCGTACTCGGACGGGCTATATAGGTCATACCTCTTAATTAAGCAGCTATAGAGAATGGCGGGGAAGGTGCATGCTCATTTACGAACCCAAACTGCTAAACAAGAGAGAATTGAGTTTGAGTTGGCTGTTTTGCGCCTTGAGTTTGAATTCGAGCTGGCGACAAGAGACGCCAAATTCATGAAGTTGATGCTTCGGTTGCGGACACACTGGCTGAGCTAAGTTCGCTGAGAGAGCGATGGGTAGAGAAGGAATCTCATGTTGTTGCGCTCTCACACAAACTATCGAAGGCGACGACAAGTTTAGCAAAGTCCAAGGCTCAGCGTGTAACTTTAGAATCTCCTGACATCGCCCGTGGTAGGCTAGAACTGTTTGGACTTATTGAAGAAGAAAATCCCACGTGGAGTTTGACTTTGATCGATACAGGAAGGCTACTTCCTGAAGATTGACGAGGCAAAAATCTCTAAGCCTGTGTCTCCATCTAGCAATTCAAGACTGGCTTCAGACAATGTTGTTTTATCTCCCGCAAATCTTCTTATGTAACTGGCTCTTCGGCCTCTGGAGCAAGCCCTCCAAAGCAATTATAACTTTTGAAGTATGACTTAAAGAAAGTTTATCAAGTATGACTTATCTGTGTTATCGTGCCATTGCGCCAATCTGTTGCTTGCATGCTAGATTCTGACGTGTTTGCACTTCTCTTTCTTCGACCCATTTTGACGTTCTTAAGTACTAGGTTGTAGCTTTGGTCTCGATCCATAGTCAGCAGCGAAGCTGACTAGGTATTGATCAGTCATGTCGACCATTCCTCACGAGAATACAATGATCAAGGCGAGCCTCAGGCTGTATGAGTGTTGACTAGGTGTTAGAGTGATAAGGTTCGACGACCATTGTTTGCGGAAGGACAATGATCCCTGGCAAACTGTCTTCATCAAGCTACATGAGCACTAACTAAGCTCCCACTTTCTAGGTCGTTGCCGTCCATCCTTATTCTGACTAGGCTTCGAGTGATAAAGTTCGGTGATCATTATCTATAGTTGGACAACAATCTGTGGCAAGTTGTCTTCACCACGCTTCATGAGCACTGACTAAGCTTCCATTTTCTAGGTCGTCGTCGCCCGTTCTATTCAGACTAGGCTTGGAGCAATAAGTTTGGCGATCATTATCTATAGTTAGACAATGATCACTGCCAAGCCTTCTTCACCAGGCTGCATGAGCACTGACTAAGCTCCCATTTTCTAGGTCGTCGTCGCCCATTCTATTCGAACTAGGCTTCGAGCAATAAGTTCGATGATCATTATCTATAGTTGGACAGTGATCCCTTGCAACCCGTCTTCACAAGGCTGCCTGAGAACTGACTAAGCTCTCACTTTCTAGGTCGTCGTCGCCCGTTCTATTCGGACTACGCTTCAAACAATAAGTTCAACGATTATCATCTATAGTTGGACAATGATCCCTGGGAAGCTGTCTTCACCAGGCTACATGACATTGACTAAGTTCCCACTTTCTAGGCCGTTGTCGCCCGTTCTATTGGGACTAAGCTTCGAGCAATAAGTTTGGCTATCATTATCTATAATTGGACAATGATCCCTGGCAAGCTGTCTCACCAGGCTACATGAGCACCGACTAAGTTCCCACTTTCTAGGTCGTCGTCGCCCATTTTATTCGGACTAGGTGTTAGAGAAAATTAAAGGCCATCGCCGCCAGTTGAAGCTGACCAGGCATTGGTCAAGCATGATAAGCCTGACTATGATGTCCTGGCTTATCTAATTCACTAAGTGGGTGGGAGTTAGGTAATTGAAGACTGATTGATAATAGTGGAATTTTAGAAAAAGCAAATGTCATTTATCGATAATACTTTTTAAGGTGTTTTACATTCCATGGCCGCATAAGGCTTCTACCATCCACGTCTTCCTACCAATTTGTCCTTGGCCTGTTGATCTCGCCACTTTGTAGGGCCCCTCCCAATTCGGGTTCAGCTTTTCTGCTCTCGATTATTTAGTGTTCTGCTGAGTCTTTTTGAGTACCCAGTCTCCTAGTTTGAATTCTTGTGGCTTGACTTTTGTGTTGTAGTATTGAGCCATCTTTTGTTGGTAGGCGGCTATTCTGCCAGAGGCCTGATTTCTCCTTTCCTTGAGGAGATCTAAACTGACGCACAAAGCTTCGTCATTGTCTTCCAATCTGAATTCCTCTGTCTGGAAAGTTGGTATTCTGAGTTCCACCTGGACCATTGCTTCTGACCCTTAGGGTAGGGCGAAAAGTGTTTATCTGGTAGGCGTCCTTTTGGTGGTCTGATATGCCTAGAGTTTTCCTGGTAGTATTGAGACCAATTTTTTTTTGCCATGTCAAGTTTCCTTTCGAGTGCTTCCAAGATTGTTCTATTGGTGACTTTCGTCTGCCCGTTGGCTTGCGGATGCACTGGAGACGAGAAATGGTGGCTGATGCCGAGGTATTTGCGTAGTTTCTCGCTCTTGTTGCCTTCAAATTAGGTTCCATTATCGCTGACTAGTATCCTTGGAATACCAAACCTGCAGACGATGGACGCCTATATGAATTTCTCAATTTGGTCCTGGCCTATCTTGGACAAGGGCTCAACTTCGACCCATTTAGTAAAGTAATCAACTACTACAAGAAGGAACTTCTTATTGGCTGAGGCCGAGAGCGGCCTGACAATGTCCATCATCTACTGTGCAAACAGCCATGGGTTGGTCATCAGATTTAGAGGTTGAGCGGGCATGTGAGTATACGGCGCCAACCTCTGGCACTTGTCACACTTGCGAACGATTACTTTCATATCCTACTGCATTTGCGGCCAGTAATACCCCAAAGTTAGGGCCTTATGTGCCAGGGTCCTCCCAACTGGGTGGTTATCACAGATGCCATCATGGAATTCTCTAAGGACGCGATTCGCCTCCGAGGATGTTAGGCATCTAAGTAGGGGACCTGTGGCTGACCTTTCTATAGAGCTTGTCAATCAGGAAGATGTACCGTACTGCCCTATTTTTCAGTTTTCTGGCCTCTAACTTTTTTGCCAGGAGGGCCCCATTCTTGATGTACTCAATAATTGGATTCATCCAGCTTGAGTTTGCTTCAAATGCGTAAAGCTCGTTGACCTCCTCTTCCTCGAGACTTGACTGCTCTTGGAATTCGATGAGCCCATTAACAGTATCTGCAGTGCCTGAGGCCTGCCTGGCTAGTGCGTTGGCTCTTTCGTTGTCATCTCGTGGATACTGCAGGAGTTTAAATCTTTTGAATTGGCCTGTTGCGTTATTGACATTCTCGCAGTAGGCTATCATCCTAGGGTCTTTGATGTTGAACTCCCCTTTAACCTGGTTGACTACCAGACGTGAGTCGCTGTAAGCGATTAGCTCAGTTACCTCGATTTCCTTTGTGAGCTTTTTGCCGAACAAGAAGGCCTCGTATTCTGCCTCATTGTTCGAAGCTGAAAAATCAAACCTGGTTGCCTTTCCGTTTTCTTTCGTCTGGTATTCGCTCTGGGTTGTCTGGCTCTTGTTCCCCACCACCGGTAAATTCGGCGATGAAGTCTGCCAATGCTTGGGCTTTGATGGTTGTTCTTGGAGCGTAGTTGATGGCAAATTGTCCTAGTTCCACCGACTTTAACCATCCTACCAAATAATTCAGGTTTGTGCAACACTGTGCGAAGTGGATGTTTGGTCAAGACTGTGATAGAGTGGGCCTGGAAGTAAGGCCACAGCTTCCTGGAAGAGATGACCAATGCAAAAGCTAGCTTTTCTAGATCCGGATAGTTTGTTTATACTTCCACGAAAGTTTTGCTGGAGCAGTGCACCGGTCTCTGTACCCCCTTATCATTTCGTACAAGAGCTGAACTGACAACATTAACCGAGACGGCTAGATACAAATAAAATGTCTCTCCCTGGGTTGGTTTCGAGAGTAGCTCAGTACTCTTCATGTATGACTTTAGATTCTGGAAGGCCTGCTCGCACTCTTCATCCTAGTTGAAGTCCTTCCTTTCTTTGAGAATCTTGAAGAAAGGGAGGCACTTTTCTGATGACTTGGAGATAAACCTATTAAGTGCTACCACCCTTCTAGTCAAGCTCTAAACTTTCTTGATGGAGGTCGGGGACTTCATATCGAGAAGAGCCTAAATCTGCTTCAGATTTTCTTCTATTCCCCTCTGGTTTACTATGTAACCTAGGTACTTGCCTGACTCAACCCCAAACGCGCATTTCTGTGGGTTGAGCTTCATCTGATACTTGCAGAGCTGGCCGATGCTTTGGCAAGATCGGATATGTGATCTGGGCTATGGAGGCTCTTGACCAGCATGTCATTTATGTAGACCTCCATGTTCCTTCCAATTTGGTTTTTGAACATCTGGTTCACTAGCCGTTGGTACGTTGCACCAATGTTCTTGAGGTTGGAAGGCATCACCCGATAGCAGTATATCCCTCTTTCAGTTATGAAAGAGGTTTTCTCTTGATCAGGGGGTGCATTTGTATCTGGGTATACTCGTAGTAGGTGCCCATGAAACTTAAGAGGTTGTGTCTGAATGTGGCTTTTACAATTTGATCGATGCGGGGAAGCGAAAAGTTGTCCTTCGGGCACGCCTTATTCTAGTCGGTGTAATGGCAGTGTCTAGCGGCCGATTGATTTTCTCATATTTGTGCCTAATGTCTGATTGACAAGGTATTTGACACAATGGTGTAAAGTGGAGACCGTCGCCTCCATCTGGTGAAGCCAGGGCCTCCCCAAAATAATGTTGTAGGTGGACGGCGCATTGGAAACCATGAACTCTTGAAGAATTATTTTCTGAAGTCGTGGTTCTCCCGCCACTATTGTTAATTTGATCTTCCCCATATGGAAGTACTTATCCTTGCTGAGCCCAACCAGGGGCTTAGGTTTTCTTCCTTCAGTTGCATGTTGTGGAACGTGTTCAGGAACAACACATTCGTACAGCTTCCAGTGTCTACTAAAGACCTCCTCACTTCCCAGTTGGCTATGGAGATCGATATCACCAGGGCATTGTTATGCGGAGTGCAGACGCCCTAAAGGTCCTATTCTGTGAACGTTAGGGGCAACATCGGGCTCTGAGAGTGAAGGTGTTGCAATCATTGATCCTTGTAGGTTGACTTGGTCCACAATTCGCAGAGCAACCTTTTTCGGGACCGGTTTGACTATTCAGTCTTTGAGTTTACTCCATGCAGGACGCACACTTCATTGTCGTGCTCCTCGCCCTTTTCCTCTTTCTTTCCCTGGGGTCAGAGTGTTTCTTCTCAGATTTTGTTTTTTTCTTGGTGGTCAGCTTCTCATCTAGAACAATATAATTATGGGCTTCCTTTAGAAGATCTGCCATATTTTCCAGAGGATCTAAGGTAAGGAAATTATGAACTTGCCTATCCTTAGACCCAAGGTGAAGGTCGCGATGGCAGTTTCGCCACTACAACAGTCGATGAGGCTCAACTTGTTGTTGAAGCGCGTGACGTACTCCCTCAATGTCTTATCCGGCTTCTGCTTTAGAGATTTGAGCATCTTCACCATTTATATGATTTGTTGCATCGGGGCTGATAGTAGATCAACCATTGGGTTCATCGTGGTTGCCACTAGTGCGGGGGTCTGAGGGTTTTCCTCCCACGTAGTTCGAGCATTCAAAGGTTTTGTAGCGTCTTCATTCTTGCAAGACCTTATTGTCACCATCTTTTTTACTCTCCTTCCTTGGCGCTTACATAAACATGCACAAGTAGCACACGTGAGCCAAGGACCACCTTGTGGCGGCCGATGGCACTCCTATGCTTAAGTTAGATAACGCTTAGGAGAGGTTTAAAGCTGTAATTTGGGTTTTTGTGGTGTCCCTTAAATTCATCGACCTTATCTCCCTTTTATAGTATGAGAATCTTTGTTCCGCTAGGCCTTTGGTGGCGTAGTCTGGGGAAAGGGATCTTGCTAAAGATCCCCTCCTAGTTGGGAGTTGTCCATGTGGGATAGTTTTCCTACACGACTTGTGTTCTTAGAGCTGCGGGAGAGATTTCCCTTTCTGAGTGTTATCCATGTAAGGAAGTTTCCTTGCCCGACTTATACTTTAGTATTTGTTTTCTAGTCAGAACCAATGAACTGCTGGTCTGCCTGTTTTGGGTCGATCCCTCAGATACTTGCCTTATCAGGGCTTACGAGTATTGGGCTTGACCGTGTGACATGTGGGCTTAATGGCACATTCCAATTCGGGTCCAACGTTATGGAATCTGCTAATAGTGGGCTTAATGTTGTCTGGGCCTCACTGGATTGAGCATGCAATTGAGCCTGCTTTGTTTTGTTGACAAGATTACCATGACATGTGTATGGTGCTGATCAGAGAACGATTTGGTGTATCATCACCAACAACTACATGAGCATTAAATGTCGTATAGGAAATAAGAAGGCGACGATTCAAATTGCAACTGCACGAGTCCACATTCATTGAATCAATGGCACTGTATGCAGCCCCAATAACTGGGGAGAGTAATCGATACTAAATTGCTCGCAATCTACGTCGTACACGTGGTGCGATGATCTCGCCAGTAGGGCCCAGCCAGATCCGGCCCAAAGAACAGATAATAGCTTAGCACATGTAAAGACACAAACGGCGAAGGCCTAAAGCGACATGCAATGCAGAACACACCTATAGTGATATTATCAATAAATCCAAAGTATCCGCTCTACGAAAATTTCGTTGTTGTTCATCACATCCGTTTGATATTCATTGTAGTCAATCTATGGCGATCCGACTCAAGGATCAGACTCAATGATCCAATCCTGTGTCGGACTATTAGGCGAATTAAGTAAGTCAAGACTCCCAAGTCAAACTTACACGCCCAAGGTCAAACGGAGGCCTAACCCGATCATAGCTTAGTCAGTTTCGACTAATGATGATAGCTTCTGGTCCGCTCTAAGACTGTAGTTTGCAACCTACGGATGAAGATGGTTTAGTCAGTGTTCTTAATGCCTGATCAAGATGGCTTGCTAGGGATCATTGTCCAACTACAGACAATGGTCGCCGAACCTGATCAAAGCTTAGTCAGTTCCAACTGATGACGATAGCTACTGGTCCGCTCTAAGACCGTAGTTCGTCGAGCGCGGATGAAAATGGCTTAGAAAGTGGGAGCCTAGTAAGCGTTCTTCACTCCTGATCAAGATGGCTTGCCAGTGATTATTGTCTAACTACAGACAATGATCGTCGAACCCGACCAAAGTTTAGTCTGTGACGACTGATGACGATAACTTACGGTCTGCTCTAACGCCTAGTTTGCCAATAGCGGATGACGATGGCTTAGAAAATGGGAGTCTAGTCAGTGTTCTTGACGTCTTATTAAGATGGTTTGCCAGGGATCATTATCCAACTACAAACAATGATCGCCAAACCCTACCAAAGTTTAGTCAATTTCGACTAATGACGATTACTTCTGGTCCATTCTAACACATAGTTCGCCAAGGTCGGATGACCATGGATTGAACTTGAAAGTCTAGTCAGTGTTCTTGACGCAAGATCAAGATAGATCATTTCCAACCACAGACAATAATCCCTGAACCCTACCAAAGTTTAGTCAATTCTGATTGATGACGATAACTTCTTGTCAGCTCTAACGCCTAGTTCGCCAAGAGCGGATGACAATGAGTTAGAAATGAGAATCTAGTCAGTGCTCAAAACGTCTATTCACAATGACTTGCCAGGGATCATTGTCCAACCACAGACAACGATCGTCGAATCTAACATAAGTTTAGTCAGTTATGACTGATAACGATTACTTTTGGTTCGACCTAAAACCTAGTTTGACGGAATAGACAAAGATGGTTTGAGAGTCTAGTCAGGGCGCATGAAGCTTAACTCGAACAACTAACCAGGATCACTGCCTAACCACTCACAGTGAAGCACACGCTTGACCCCAGTCTGTCCAGTTTGCTTAGACTAGCAACGACGATAGCTAATTTGACCTACGACCTGGTCCGCCAAGGGCAGATTAAAATGGAAAATTACAAGTGTCGATTACAGCCTGGTCCTAATGATCTATTACCAGCCGAGACTACTCCCTCGCACGGAGCTTAGCCAACTTACATAACTTGGCCGAGACAACTTCTTGATCTCTAAATAGTACATATCGAAATTGCTTGGACTATTGCAATATAGGTAGTCATAATTCTCATCAGCAGATCAACTCTACGGTCTCTGAACTCAGCAAGATCTTTTGTCTAAATGCTAACACCACGATAAGACAAACCAAAAAATAGCCAACAGGAAAAGTCAAGAATACACAAATACAAAATGCCATTCAACATATCATATTTTCATTGATGATCCGAAGAATACAAAGTTTACTCTTCATCAAGAGGAGGTTCAGATACAGTAGAACTTTACTTGACAGGAGAAGAAGCAAGGGATTTGCTTGCATGTGTTATCGCTCATACGTTGTGATCTTGGTCACCCTTTTCTTCTAATTGATCAGAGGCTTCTCCAAACTCCCAAAGGACACCTCTCTGTAGTAGGAGAGGTCCCAGTCAGCATGCTCCTCTTTCATCAGCTGCAATAGCTCCAATCTTCCTTGCACAACAACTTGGTCCTAGCGACAACAACTTGGTTTAGATATGACATCCCTAGCACGAGATGTTTTTGCCCTTTGTCCATACACTCTTCTAGCGTACCACCTTCTGGCTCCAGAACATAATTCGCCTGTCATTCCATCTACTAATATGCTTCCTGGAGGCATAAGAAATGTCAACCTCCTGATGTCAGGCCTGGTTGCTCATCCTTACCACATTCGGGGAAAATAGATTGATCCTCGCATCCGGGAGAAGGTCCATGGGGACCGGAATCACGCCTGCACAACCCTTTGCAGCCTACACCGCATCACGGCCCTCTTCCATCGCTTTCCTCTTGTGCTCACAGCGATCGGATCTCTCTCACTAGTCGACTCAGAAGCAATTGACGGAGAAGAAGGAAATGAGTTATCTCTCGGAGCCGTTGTCACCTCAATTTGAGGTCGAGATCAGGACGGAGGACAATACGGGCGACGTGGAGGGGACTTTTAGCTGTAAGGATGACAGTCGGGTGACTCTTCAGCAAATTGAAAAGACTTGATACACAATGAGGGGTTATATTTGAAATTCTCCAGCGCAAAAGGATGAGTTTGACCCACATCGGACGAAGTTGCCATACCCACCTGTAGCAACAAGTTGTTCATAACCTTCATCTGCTTGGTGCTCAACTTCGCGGAATCTTCAACCCCCACCATTTGCAGATATGCCTTCTCTAAGTCAGGAAAGGAAATAGGGGCATTTGCCCAAGCATCATGCCCCTCAAACACAACAGTTTTCGCCCCAACAGACGAATAAAATCATGCCTCGCAACTCTGCGTTCTCATTCTGAAAGGACCGAACGCTCAGGAGTAGGCTTAGGTGCAGTGAGAGGCTTCTTTGAATGCACAGAAGAAGAAAGTGCTTCGTTCAACTCCGCCCTCATTGATGGGCTAGGATTTTAACCTTTGGGAGCTTCCTCTTCTTTGAAAAAGTTTCGCTTTCAAACTTCGATTTCGAAACTCTAAAAGAGTAGGAGCCTCATGCCAGTAAGCCCACAATCCGCTGCGTTTGATGTTATAGAGTTGGACGACATCCTCCATCCGCATCTGATGCATGTCACGAAACTTATCCATGGCTACTTCGTCCTAAAAAAGCGCATCGTTGGAAATTTTCCTACAGAAAACACCGATAACAATTCAATATGCAATCAACACAAGCGGGATCTAGAAGGAAATTAAACCTTCTTAGTTGCCTGAACTCCCACTCGATCGGACAACCATCAAGCCCAAAATACTTCAAGTCCACAGAAGCCATGAAGCAATTTTTTCTGCCAAAACTTGTAATCATCAGGCATCTTGCCAAAACAAGCTAGCGACTTTAATACGCACACAGCGTGCTCATTTATCCGAGGAGATGTGAGCAATTGGATCACCCTCGGAGTAACTCGGACACCAGCGTCCTTTGCCCTAGTTAGAATGGTGATCACCGTATTGTACCCGTTTGGTACCAGCAGAGTGGGTGGAATGCCGAGGTACGCCAGAAACCTCCAAATTTCCTTGACGATAGTAAAACGGACGCCCGATTGAAGCATACATCGGTGCAAGCAGATAAATCCTTCTAGGGGAAACAGTGGTGTCTAACCAACGCCCAAAGTGAAAAGCATCATATTGTTAGGGATCCCGTACTTCTTGCGAAGGTCCACCAGATTCGACTAAAAAATCGACTTCTCCTCGAAAAATTTACGGCCTTTAGCGAACAGTTCATCAGAAAGTTGATTTTGGCCCGTCATGAAAGAATCTACAAACTTTCGATTGCGAAAGTTAAACAAAGCTAAAAGAATGGAAAACGAAACGACAAAACAAAACCTCTAGGATCAAAGGAGTAAAAAAAACTACACTTTGCAGAGGGATTTATATAGGTGCAAGGATTCCCGCCTATTTTAAGCAATCGCACGCCCAATTAATTATGCGCGTCGCTCGAGGAGATGATTCAGACTCAATTATCATGACCACCTAGTTCCTTCAAGACATGAATTAGTGAACCAACGAGTTTGCCCACAACTCAGAGGGAGTAGCTGATGATACACCAAGCAGCACGTTAACTCGCGTCGTACACATGTCATGATAATCTCGTCAACATAGCAAAGCGGACCTGATTACCCGCCCAGTCTGGCAAGCCTAGATAACACTAAGCCCATCTAGGCAAGGTCCAGGAGGTTGGACCCAAATTGCAGCACCTTATTGAGCACATACGTCACATCTCTCGCATTGCAGATGTGTACTTTGATATTCACATCCTCTTTTCAAGGGGATTAGTCATTACTGTGAAGTGTCCCTCAATATTTTACTACTCATGCAGCATCTTAATATTATATATATATATTAAATCAACAACTCGCCAAACGAGTCCGAGATGATCGTTGTCCATATTATGGAAATGCCTAACTGAAATTGCTCGTATTATCTGCTATGATATGCATCAACTGGTTTTATTGTCTATATGTACTAACATCCATCAACCTCGTGCATTAGGTGAAACTGCACAGAGTCAACGATGTGGGTGTAAGAGAAAAACATATGTTTCTTGCTTTGGCAAGCCAATCAAGAAGCTGAAAGGAACTTTTCTCTCCCAAGTAACATTTACAACTATATCTATTTTTGAAATCATTTGTTACTTAAATTTCTAGATTTGTATCGATTTTTACAATGCCTCTTGATAAATTCAAAGCAAACAGCGACGGGAAGAAATTTCCGCTTAACGACACATATTTTCAAGTAAGTGAGGCAAGTAATTTCTTCATTTTCTTCGACTTATTACAAATAAAAATATTATACCTACTCGTGTTTGATGGATGTGTACTTCCTCTTCGATTGATTGGGCAGCAGTAATGTGTTATACTCATTAACTGTTTCCCATTTCCACCGAAAGCTGTATTTTGCTACGGTGATGGTAACTTGAAAGTAAGAAATGTGATTTCGTTTTTCGAGTTGATTTTTGTCCTATTTTAAGAAATATTTAGTTATGTGTAGAAAAAACATAAAGATTTTGGTTGTGATTTTCAATTAAACAATATAAATTATACATTTTAAACTATTAAATACTAAATAAAAAGTCTCACACGACTCGTAGTGTCATAGAGACTACATATTATATAATAATTACTCACGTAACAAACTATTGATACTAAAATAACATTATAGCATGTTAAAATATATGTAAATTAAAATATTTATTTCTTTTCTCTAGAAAATTTTAACAAATTTTGGATTTCGAAAAAGATTTCGGTAACTTCAAAATAAGAAATATTTCGTGAAATCTCGAGAAATCACATTCCTTGCTTGAAAGTTTTACTGAAATTTGATTTAATTGGATATGGTTGTGGTAAACTTAATAAGTAGTACGTCTAGGCAGCCAGGTTTGGCAGCAATTTTTTTGTCAAGTTTGGAATTTTTTACACTTTTACCCATTCTCTTTAAAACACAACCACAAACATCATAAGTATAAAAAGCCAAGAAAAAATGGCTACCAAACCTGACTATCTAGAATTGTTGCTTAAAAAAATTTGTACATAGGTGTTTGCTGATGAAGGTAACTAGTATCATTCCAATTGAAGTTCCAAGGTGTTGGTTATGGAATCTTTCTATGAGGATGGTGTACTTTGGCACATCCGTGTCTTCGATATTTAAAGGTAATGAATGGATTTTGCAATTCTGTAGGGGTTTTTCATGGTTATAAATCTAAATATATGGGTGTGGGAATGTGCTTGATAAATTCAATGGGATTGGAAGGTTACCATTTTTAAATTTTAGTGGAGTTTTGTAGTCTAGCCGATTTTTGCTGACTTATGTGATGTTGTAAGGAACTTATGCACAAATTCAATTGCAAAATTCATAGTGAATTACATTATATGGATTACATCTATATTATTGGAGTTTTTATAGCAAATAATAAATAGTCTCATATCTAAATTAAGAAGTCAAAACAATGTATTTATAAGTGTTGTTTTTCAATACTTATTAAATTATAAAGAAACATTGAGCTTTGAGCTTATTAGCTATTAAGGACAATATATATTATATATATATTTATAAATTAAAATATATAGCCTTAGGGCTTCTTGGTCTCTGTTGATTACAAGCCATTTTGCACTTCAAGCTTTTGTTTTGAATTAAGAACGGATGTGTCTGATCAACAAACCCTTTTTAATTTTACGGGTATAAACCGTTTTCGTTTTCTATATATAAGAGAAAAACAAGTTCTTCAATATAATTTTTTAGAGTTATTTCATTCATTCTTTCACGTCTAATAGAGAAATGCATTCAATAAATTCACCGGAACCAACACTCTTGTGCTAGATTGTGGGTAACAGATAGTTGAATCCTGGAAGTCAGACGCTCAACGAACTACAACACTGTGTAGGGGTGAAATATGTCAATAGGACATAGCATCGTTGCTAGCCTCTATTTGCAATACATCGACTTCACCAATTCAACACAGTGATTTTGCATGGCTTTATCTGCAATACAAGTCAGTGACTTATTTATTTTATTTTTATTTTCGTTGTACTATAATTATAGTTTTACTATTATAGTATTTTATAATACGTTGTTAAGATTGTTCTCCAATGTACATTGCATAAGGAAGCACGTAAAACATGTTAATTGCTAATTAATTCAATCAATGTAAACATGGAAGTACATATATAGCACATCCAAACATGTTAATTGCTAATTAATTCGATCAATGTAAATGTTTAGTACTTTGTAGATCCAAACACGTACATATATAGCACATCCACTTCTCACCTAGGCGATGTAAAACTATAATCTCTCATTGGTAGCTCGCCCAACTCCTTTTGGGATCCACGGGCCTATTGGGCTTCACCATCACGTGCCTTTACCACACCCTCCCTGTCAGGTCTGCCCACACAAGGGTATCATAGTCCACCCCATAAGGGAGCTCAACGTTCTCGTTGGCACATTTTCAGCTAGATTTGGCTTTGATACTATTCTATCACGACCCAATCCACAAAGTACTATATTGTCCGCTTTGGACCCAAGGCCAGCACGGCTTTAAAAAGTGAAGTACTTTGTAGGTTCAAACTCGTACATATATAACGTATCCCCTTCCCTCACCTAGGCGATGTGAGACTATAATCTCCCCTTGGTAGCTCGCCCAACCCCTATTGGGATCCACGGGCTATTGGGTTTGGACATCACGGGCATTTCCCGCACCCTCCCCCCTTAGGTCCGCCCACAAAAGGGTATCATAGTCTGGGCCCAAGGCCCACATGGCTTTAAAACGCGTAATACTTTGTAGATCCAACCTCGTACATATATAGCACATCTCCTTCCCTCACCTAGGCAATATAGGACTATGATCTCCCATTGGTAGCTCGCCCAACCCCTTTTGGGATCCACGGGCCTATTGGGCTTCACCAACCCGAGCCTCTCCCGCACCCTCCCCCTAAGGTCCGCCCACAAAAGGCTATCACAGTCCACCCCCCCCCCCCTCCTAAGAGAGCCCAACGTCCTAGTTGGTACACTTTCGGCTAGGTCTGATTTTGATATCCTTGTGTGGGCGGACCTAAGGGGGAAGGTGCGGGAGAGGCCTGTGATGGCAAAGCCCAATAGGCCCGTGGATGACAAAAACCACGGGCACAACAGGAACAATTTAAATGGTACAGTCATGATGCAATAAAAAAAATATTAAACTTTCTTAAAATTCTTCCTAAAAAAATGAGGTCCACAATCATCATACCCAAGCCACAAATTATATCATAAAAAGGAATTACATTAATCAATCCCCAAGTAAATCCCTGACTCAAAATTTGAGGATTAATAATTAACCCTTACCTCTGATTACCTAGGAAAAACAATAAAATTAAGGTTTAAAAAAAGATGTCAAATTCTCAGCTATCGCCACGCAATTAGAACTACTTTCATGCTCCAACTAACCTTGATAAGTCTCTGGGGCTGCGCTCATTAGGAACGCACCCAAATTTATAAAACAATACAAAATTAGGATCAGTATATTAATACTGGTGTGAGCTAACTTACAAATTAAGTCACAACTATAAAATTAAATATCCTTAAAAAATGCATTTCACTTTAAAGTAGACAGATAGTTCTCATTCGAGGATCGAATGAATTGTTAGTTTTTTTTTCCTTCAAGACTATCATAATACATACTAAAATAACCCATGCGAATGTTCATGTTATGATAAATTCAAATGTTTCTTTATTTCACTAATGTTTAGCTTCTTTTCCACAATCGCACTCTCCTTCTGTGTCGAACACACCTCATCCAAGTGTCTCCCTTGCCATCGAAGCCACTCGGAGCGTACATGACCCAAGTGGGATGTCACATCGAGTGTCATGTCATCTCACCCGAAGTTCAATACATGACAAATATTTCCTAAATACTACACATACTACCGAACTCACATGGAACGGCATACCCGATATGCAAGCAAGTCTGCATACCAAAATTTATATCACATGTATACAAGCAAGTTTGTATACTACAATATATATATCACCCGAAGTTTGGTATATTTTTTTTTCGGAGTTGTGAAAAATAGCATTTCTAAATATTTATCCACATATCTCATGCTTGTCAAGTTTCTGAAATTAAACAAGGGTCTTTCCCAAATCAATTATCAGCTGAATTTGAAAATAAAATTATCTTTGCGACAACGAAAGCTCAGCCGAACCATTTGTTCGGCGAAACCATCCAGAGGAACCTTTTAGTCCAAAATAAGAAAATGTTTAAGAATAGATTGACATGCATGCATAGACACTTCACTTAGTAGTAGCATCACAATTATGTTCTTGGAGTTTCATCATGCCATTCGAGACCAAAGAATTAGGCTAGATAACCTCAACAATGAGTATAAAATACATTCTTATAAAAATCACAACCACTGATAAGAATAGTTGCTGTGACGAATTAGGTTCCAACATTAATAAACCCACACCTAATATGTGGACCACATAAGGGCACTCAACATATGTGGCACAATAAGTTTACACCACAAAGAACCAGTGAGATTAAATTGCACATTACATTACTGATTGTTATTCCCCAAAAGACCCCTCATAATGTGTTAGCATAACAGTATGTTATGATCAATTGCTACACCACAAACAAGCATTGTTCTCTTGCATCAAAGTTGTATTGTTTTAGATAACATAATATTAAGACCCATTGTAATACTAAAACTATTTGAGGCCACAGATGAAAACCATTTGCCCCACTTATAGAAGCCACCCATCACTTTTAAACGAATAAAATATGTTGAAAAATAAGTCAACAATAACATACAACTTGCTTACCAAGCCTGCAAGAGTGCCTACAAATTCACACTTTTGGGGCTCACACAATCATCTTATTCAATACATTACCAACAAGTTATCTTGTGTCAGTATTCAGGGAAGATGTCTTCAGTGGGATTTGCTTACGGTCAAACTTATCGTGTTTTTTTTTAAGGTTTATATCAGTATTAACATTTCCAAAGAAAATGAATCCCATACATAAGAAAAGGAAACACCTACAATACGATTAATATATATATATATATATTGAAGAATTTACTCACTGTTTTTTAGAATCTTAAAGTCGAAGCAAAGCTTTTCCTCTATTGCCTCTTTTTCTTCTACGTTAATTTTTTCTCTGTTTGTGTATCGAAAGAGAAAGGGGGGCTAGGTTTCTTTTAAAAGAGTTTTTAATTAGGGTTTTACTAGCTTTAGCTAAACACGTCCATCACTCCTCTTTTACCCACCACCAACCTAAACCTAGGTCCCAAATTCATATAATAGAGTATTTACATATTTGTAAATATTACCAATTAATAAATCTTACCAATTAATAAATCTTACCAATAAATAAATATTACTAATTACTAAAATAGTAGCATTATATTGGCAAGTAATTTGACGGGTACTAAAATATACACACCTTAAAAGAATCTTGTCCCGATATTCACAAGGTAAGGCAGTCATGTTAATTTTTTTTTTTAAATACTTGGCAAACGAAATAAGATTTAAAAAAAATATATTTTCAGATGAGAAGTTATTCAAATCTTATACTCATAGAAAATTTTCACATCATGCAAAACCACGCAACAAACATGCATAGACATGAGGCTGCTACATGTGTATATCCATAATATTTTAATAAGATAAAAATAATGAATTGGAACACTTTATGTACAACAATATTTATTAAGGACAATGAAAAAAGTACGGGTATTACAGTATATACAACTTAAAAGAATTGTCCCGAGATTCGGTAGAGGAGGGTAAGTAGGTAATTAATTCTACAATAAGCAAACTACTAATAAAATAACACTAGAGTCCCGAATAATGAACTATTCCAAAAATAAATTATTCACTAACCCTCTTTAAGAAAAAAACTCACTCATCACATAAACAAACAAATAGCTCATGCATATGTCCGTAACTTCATGAAAACAATCACATAAAATATATATTATAAATATTCAGTAAGTATAAAAATTACGGGGTGCTACAATATATTCAATTCAAATGGAATTTCGTCATGAGATTCAGTGAAAGGGCTAACTAAACGCGCCGGACAACAAAACCACTAAATGAAAATCTAAACGGAATAATATGACCCACTACTGACATTAAAAATAAGGTATGAGTAGCCCCGTACACACAAGTCAAAGGAATCTCATCACGAGATTCATGAATAAAATGAAACAATACTAAAGTAGGGGTGGACTGTGATATTCTTGTGCGGACGGACCTGAGGGGGAGGGTGCAGGAGAGGCCCGTGATGGCAAAGCCTAATAGGCCCATGGATCCTAAGAGGGGTTGGGCGAGCTACCAATGGGAGATTATAGTCCCACATCGCCTAGGTGAGGGAAGGGGATGTGCTATATATGTACGAGCTTGTATTTGCAAAGTACTACGCGTTTTAAAATCGTGCGAGCTTTGGGCCCAAAACGAAAAATATAGTATAATATAGTATTCTGTCACGGCCCGATCCACAAAGTACTATATTGTCCGTTTCGGGCTCAAAGGCCGCATGGCTTTAAAACGCGTAGTACTTTGTAAATTCAAACTCGTACATATATAGCACACCCCCTTCCCTTACCTAGGTGATGTGGGACTATAATCTCCCCTTGGTAGCTCGCCCGACCCCTATTGGGATTCACGGGCCTATTGGGTTTTGCCATTACGGCCTTTCCCGCACTCCCCTTCAGGTTCGCCTACACAAGGGTATCACAGTTCACCCTTCTAAGGAAGCCCAACGTCCTCATTGGCACACTTCCGACTAGGTCCGGCTCTGATACCATTCTGTCACAATCTGATCCACAGTGTATTATATTGTCCTCTTTGGGCCTAAGGCCCGCACGGCTTTAAAACGCGTAGTACTTTGTAGATCCAACCTCGTACATATATAACACATCCCCTTCCATCACCTAGGCGATGTGAGACTATAATCTCCCCTTAGTAGCTCGCCCAACCCCTTTTAGGATCCACGGGCCTATTGGACTTTGACATCACGAACTTCTCTCGTACCCTCCCCTTCAGGTCCGCCCACACAAGGGTATCACATACATCATGACGATACTTTCTATTATGAGAATTCTTGTTTTCTCAAGGACATCTGAATGTTAGTCAATTGACATTCCTTCTCCTTTCATCAGGAGGTTGCAACACTAGCGAAGCATAGTTTTTTGTTACTCTTCGGGTGTAAAGAAAATATTTGGAGAATTGTATTATTGTTGTTTTTATTCATTGACTGAATACAAGCTTATATAAGATAACTTCTACCTAACCTTGTGAAAACAGTAAACTTAAAACTTCATATACAAAATAAAGTCTTATTCTAACTTTCTTATTCGTGTATTTTTCTATTTTTGCATTTTCCTTCTTGTAGAGGTGAATCAATCATGGACTCGAGCTTGACTATGTTGAGTGCAAGCCCTACATATTCTGACACGCCCCCGCAAGCTGGACATGTAGACGCAGATGAAATGAGCAGCTTGGAGAAAACTTTGAAGTCTAATTTGGTGAAAAAATAAAGACTGTCGAGAGAAACTGCTAATGGTTCGACTCGAGTCATCATGATTGTCAAATTCTGAATAATTCTTGATGTTTCTGGATAAAATTATGGTATGAAGAAATCATGATTGACGAGTGAACGGCTAATGGTTCGATTTGAGTGATCAATATGACTCCAATTCTGGATGCTTCTGGATAAAATTTTGGTATGAAGAATCATGACTGTCGAGTGAACGGCTAATGGTTTGGTTTGAGTAGTCGCATGACTCTCCAATTCTAGTATGAAGAAATCATGAATGTCGAGTGAACGACTAATGGTTTGACTCAAGTCATCATGACTCCCCCTCAGCTTGAAGGCTGAAAAAATTTCTCAACACAAATGTTGGTATTGGTCGGCATTGGCTTTGGATTGCTCAACATTGGTGCTAGTATTGCTCAACAGTGATTTTGGTATTGCTCAGCATTGGTGCTAGTATTGTTTTTTTTTTTTTTTTTTTTTTGTGATCTCTTTTTGCGCTTGTTGATTGGCGTCAAGGTCGAGGATCTGGCTGCGTGAAGTTGTTGTTGTTTGAACTTGAGCTAACTAATTGGGTTTTGTTTGAGGGATTTCACAATTGAAACAGGGAAGGCGTGGTTGAGAATTGGTTGTTGTTCTTGAGGATGTTCCTGCTGCTGTTAAAGATCATAAACACGACTAAGTTGTTGTTGTTGATTGATTGAGGTAATCTATTGTTGTTGTCCTCCCTTCCCCGCCTCTTGCATATACAGTCAAAGTGCGCAGTCGTCGAAGGCGGGGAAGCTTGAATAGAGTTTTAGATCATAAAAGAAAGTTGTTCTAATATCGTGTAAAAAATTAATTGAAGAATTGTATTATTGTTATTTTTATTCATTGACTGAATACAAACTTATATAAGTTAACTTCTACCTAACCTTGTGAAAACAGTAAACTTAAAACTTCTTATACAAAATAAAGTATTATTCCACCTTTCCTATTCTTGTACTATTAGCTACTAGTGAAATGCAATTTGATATCTAAGATATTAATTACATCATGACGATACTTTATGTTATGAGAATTCTTGTTTTCTTAAGGACGTATGGATGTTATTCAATTGACATTCCTTCTCCTTCCATTGAGAGGTTGCAACACTAGGGAGGCATAATTTTTCGGTTACTCTGAAATTCAATGTAGTTTTTGGGCATCAAATGAAAATGGAGACTCATGATTACTTACCATATCCGGGCACACTAGGGAGGCATAATTTCATCAACTAGATTTTTAGATGAAGCTCTCATCTTGAAACTAAATTTTTTGGTTACTCTGCGACTTGACCATCAACAAACCAGTCTCCATTCAACGATGATGGAATAGTTTAGTGACCTTATCCATGCTTCTGTGCCCGGATATGGTAAGTAATCATGATAGTTAACTATGCATCGAGTGAAACTAAAATTCTTGCCTTTAAAGTGGAGCTGTTGAAGAGCGCATCGTTTCAGAGAGATTGAAATCAAAACTCAACGAAGTTAACATTGCTGCCAGAAACCATCTCTCTGGAATCAATGACCATGTTAATTTCACTCTCCAGGTTTGACGCCTTGGTTAAAAAAATTGTTACGTAATAACACGGCAAATTGAGGTGATTGCCTTAGTTGCAGGGCTCACATTTTCTAATAGGGATACATTATCTCAAATGAGCAGTGCTTATGAGGTTTTGGATGGTTCTCATAACAACTTTAAGATGAAGAACAGGAAAATTATAGCCATGAAGGGAAATCTAAAGAGAAGTTTGTACATATGAGGATGCTTTCACCAACAGTGGCATACCAGCTCCTATTATTATTCTGGCTTTGCTTATGATTTTAGAGGATTCTTTGAACTTGAAAGGGAGTTCAAGGTTTCATTGGGTGTCTAGTTGCACACAAGTTATAGTGAGCAAAACTATGATTAGATTGAAATTCAAACGAATACATTTTTCTTGAGTGCGAGAAAGGCGTTGCATCAAGTGGACAGAAGTATATTAGTCAGCACATCCCAGATTATAAGAAGCAGCAAAACACTATTGTTGCCCAATACAAAAGAAGAGAACCAAGGAAGCAGAAAGTGAGAAGGTACCTGAAACTTGGCCATCTCAGTTTCAACCAGGTTATTGGCATTGACAGCTGGAATACTGCAATTTTCGACACAGTTATTTATCTCTTCTTGCCTTCTTCACTTGTCGAAATACTCATAAGCACATCTGACGTATGCATGCTGCAATAGCCAAACAAACAAAGCAGCTAATGTCATATGATAAAAGGTAAGAAGACACAAACTTCCTAGGTAAATAGATTAATCGTCCATTAACAGACCAGGTACCAGACCCAGTATCTTTACACGAAGTGTATACTTATGCTCCTTGATTTGCACCATTCAGTTTACTTCAATCTGCCCACATGCCTTGGGTATGTATTATTGCACAAAAAATAGTATATCCAAATCTATTTTAGTTCCACCCACTGATCTATTCCATAGTAGAATCAGTTACTACTGCTAGAACGACTACTGTTACATAGCCATGGGGGTGATGACTATGAACAACTAGGAAAAGTTATTGTTCTGCCACCGTCTAAGCAATAGGACCAACCTGTAACTATCTATCTCTAGTAACCCCTTCCTTAGTCCCATCCATCCATAAATCTTAAACGTCGGCAAGAGAAGAATTTAATGCAACCACCAGACCAATTAATAGACCATATAATAAAGGGACTGGAATAGTTGTCCTGAAACAAGATCAAGCAATTGGCAGATGCTTTTAACGTCTATTGTCTTTTGCTTCTCCTCTGAAAGTTAATACAAAGATACAAATTTGTTGCTCCTCGTGAAGATAACACTCAGGTTAAAGTAGCCAGTTTGGATTTGGAATACCATACCAGTCAGGCAATAATGAAAGGCATAGTTGTAGAAATCCACAAAATTTGGTGGCCTCCTGACCTTTCAACAGAAATCAGAACCTGATTAGCAGCATGCACCCTTTTGATCATCACGAAGATCAAATATAAGGCTGAATAGCTTACATGCAGAAAATAAGAAAGAACAAGAAAATTATAGGAACAAAGTACCTCTTCTCCAGCTCAGGTAGTGCCTTCATTAATTTAGGAATTGTCAACCCGTAGAGCTTTCAGGCCTCTTCGCCACTCATCCTGTGGGAAGAAATATTTTGTGATGTGAGTCCATGAAAATTGATGGATCAAGATCTGTTACCATTCAGGTAGACAGCAAAGGAAGGCCTAACAAACATGTGGAGTATTTACACAAAAATAAATTTTCCTTGGACTAAATTGTTGGGTGATTTCTTACAGCATCTCTCATCAGTTACATGTGTGAACATGAATATAAATTTTGCTGTTGATCTGTAAGTGTATCGATGGCTTTTCGATTTATTATTCCCCATATTGCTAAACCTAACTTTCAACACATTCATGCAAATAAGTTTTCCAAATTATTAGAATCCATGAGCGGGCTTGAAACATGAAATGATATCAGATCAGATGCACTAAAGAAACAGCACCATCCACTTTGATAATATCTCCAACTCTCTTTCTCTCTATGCATGTTTTTCTCTTTTACCATCCCAGTGTAAAATATCCCTGCTTTTCAGCTTTCATTTTCCTGATAAGATGAGTCTGTCAATATTACAGTATGAATTCCAACAGACAAAGTGGAAACATATATAGAACAGTATATACCATGCAAGCATTAGTATTCTGACATCCGTATGATCCACTTCCACATCTGAACAGAGTGCCTCAGTTCCGTCTGGACTGTTCAAATAAATCAAGATACAAGAAATCATTCTCTTCATGATATGATGAATGTCCAATTTGCATATATGATCAATTTCCAATGCGAATACCTTAGATCAGCTGAGATTGGAAAGATCTAATAAGGCAATGAAAATGCAAGCACGAATATGAGAAGCATCCCAGATTTGAAATAAACTCTATAATTCGTCAACCAAATTGCTCAACAAGTTGACCTAATCACTCTAGTCTCATTATTGATCTCAATGTAGTCAAAACAATTAAGGCTATGTTTAATTGCAATCGGAAGATTGTTAACGGAACAGCCTTAGATTTTCATTGAAGTGCACAAAAATTATGGCTTTTCCCATGAAATTTTCTCATCACAATCAAACAGGAAGATTTTGCCACAAAGCACACTGATGTTTCCATGTACTACCTCAGTAATCTTTTGCGACGACAAGGAGTAATTCAACATCATAAAACAAATCAAAATTCACAAACATGTTGTTCTAGATTAATCTACATTATCACCAAAAGGCAAGCAATGTAAATCAAACATATTAAAAATTTGCCTCCTTTGCGCAATTGCTGAGCACTCATCTTATCAAAGAATAACATCCTTTCACAATGCTTGTCATACAACTCATCAAACCCACACCATGTCTGATGACTCTCGACTTCGACACTCCTCCACTCATTCGAGTTCGACTCCTCTTCCTCTTCTCCTTCCTTTTCCTCCTCTCCTTCCTGACATGTCTCCTCAGAAATCAAAACCATGAAACTATTCCTCCTCAGCTCCTCCAACCTCCTTTTCACCTCATACGTTATAAAATCATCTTCCTCCTCAATCTCATTCCTGGGGTCCACCTTCGCCGAGTAACTTGGATCACCTTCATTCTCGATCTTCACCTCTTCCGGAGATTTCACCGGTTTATCCTCCACCCCCTTTACAAGATTCAGTTTGCTAGCTTTTATGAACCTTTTCGCTTTCAAGAAATCCATCCAAATACACGCACAAAAAAGGAACTTCTAGAAAACTTTGCTTTTCAAACAAAAAACTCAAAACGATTCAAACGAAGAACTAAAATCACAAAAAACACGAAACGATTCACTTCAGATCTTCAAATTCATTTCACCAGACCAAAATTAACAAAAATATCAAACAAATTTGTCCGATCGTTTCATTTCTTCACAAAATCACTTGTTTCTTAAATAGTTCTTCACTTTCACTTCAAGAAACTAGAAACAAAGATCGGCTGATCGCTTCAAAACGAGACTAAAATGAACGATTTCCAAAGTATTGAAAGCACATTTCACACATCAAAACCTCAAACTCCACAAAATCAACCGATTAGTCTCGTTTCTTCACAGAATCTCTCGCTTTCTAAGTCGTTCTCGAGCGTGCATGATCTCTGAACCTCTTTGACTCTCTCGGAGAAGTTGGGAACAAAGAAACCTCTCTGAAATCGAAACAACAAGAAACTCGTAACGCGAAACGAAATATAACAGCATAAAAGATTATATCGGAACACGAAACAAATCGAGACTGAAAGATAAAGCGAGCGATAAACAGAGAGATTGAAGAGCTTTACCTCACTGAAGCACTTTCTCGCCGCTCTGAGAAGATAGAAATTTAGAGTGATCGAGATAGAAATCTTCAAATGAAAGATCAGATTTGCAAGTTTGAGAGGATTCTTAGGTTTTGTAGTTGATGTTTTTAGGTTTTGTGTTAGGAACCCAGCTCTAGTACGTTACTATGTTGGTAACAATTCCTAATTCATAAGAAGTCCTGTTTAGGTAAGTCAGTAGGCAAGAGTCCTAATTTAGTTGAAATAGGTAAGTCAGTAGGTGAGTCCTAATTTAGCATTACTTAGATATTAGGAAGAGTCTGGTTAGGAATCTAGGAAGTAGAATTTCCTATAAAGTCTATCAATTGTAATCAGAAGTTTCATCAATCAAATACTTTTCTAAACTTTGGTGGCTGATCTCCAATCAAAAGATCAATAGGTGGTTCGATCTCCAATCAAAAGATCGATTATATTATCATCCGGTATCGGATCCTATCATCTGGTATCAGAGCATCGATTCTGCCCTACCCATCCCTTCCAAAAAAAAATTTCCTTTCACCCAAACCTACACCATGACTGTCAAAGAACTCGAAGAACAGGTTGCTGCCATTAACGCCCATATCCACACCCTCCTCCAAGATCGCCAAACTCAAACCCAAACCACTGCCCAGATATTGCAAACTCTTCAATCTCTTCAATCCGCTGGGTCCTCCCAATCAGAAACTTTTCACCATCACAATCCGCCAGGCGGCAATTTACAAGGTCGACCCCTTCGCATTGACTTTCCTCGGTTTGATGGCGGCGATCCCGAAGGTTGGCTTTTTCAAGCCGAACAATTTTTTGAGCTCAACCAGGTTGCGGTCAATCAGAAAGTCACCTTGGCTGCAATCCACTTGAAGGGCGATGCCATCACTTGGTACCGCTGGATCAGACAATCTATTGGCGACCTTTCTTGGGAACAATTCTCCAAGGCCATCTGTTCCAGATTTGGTTCCCGCAAACACATTGATCCATGCAGTTCTCTTTCGAAATTGACTCAAACAGGCACGGTTCGTGAGTTTATCACGGCCTTTGAAAACCTCATCAACTTAGTTCCTGGATTGCTCGAACCTCATCAAGTAAGCATGTTCCTTTCAGGATTACGGGCTGATATCCAATCAGGCGTGCGCCTGCTTAAGCCTGCGAGTCTGACCCAGGCCTTTGAATTGGCTCTCTGCCAAGAGGATGCTATCCATGCCACTACCGTTTTTTCTTCATCTAAAGGGGTCTACCGCCACCCTTCGCGTCCGGGGGTTCTTCCTCCTAATATTAAACCCCCTGCCCCTACGCCCGCCTTGCCTGTTGGCGTGAAGCGTTTATCTTGGGCAGAACAACGCGAGAGGCGCGAAAAAGGTTTATGTTTCAATTGTGACGAAACTTTTAAACCAGGCCATCGCTGCGTTAGGCCGCAGCTGCTGCTACTAGACGCTGCCCTGGACGAGTGCTCGCTGGATGACAGCGCCACTCTTGCCGATGACGACCCTGCCATGGAGATCTCCCTCCATGCTCTTATGGGCTCGACCAGGCCCGAAACCATCCGCGTCACTGGCACCTTGAAGAATCGGCAGATTTCAGTCCTCATCGACTCTGGTTCCATGCACAATTTTCTTCATCCGCGTGTTGCGAAACAATGCGGTATCCCCATTGAAATTGCCAAGGATTTTCGGGTTATGGTCGCTGATGGGGGCTATTTGTCAAGTCGTGGTTCTTGTCGGAACCTTGCAATGACCATTCAGGGCTACGAGCTATGTGCTGACTTCTCATTGCTGGCTATCTCAGGTTGCGATGTGGTGTTGGGTACTCAGTGGCTTCGCACATTGGGTCGCATTGTATGGGACTTAAGCCAATTGGTCATGCAATTCACTGTCTCTGATCGTGTGTACACACTGGTAGCCAACAACTCTCCCATGGTTATGGTTATGAACTGTGAGCAGATGTCTCGTGCATTACGTCGCGAGCAACGGGGCATCCTTTTCCACATTAGGACCCTCGACGTCCAGCAAGGACCACTTGTCCATGCTAACTGTGCGCAGCTCGCAACACAACAGACCCTGCCCAAGACGAGCAGAACAGGGGAGCAGCTCAGCGATTCTGCCCAGTTCGCTGTCTCTCAGCTCCTTTCCAGTTTCTCCGATGTCTTTGGACTTCCTAAGTCGCTTCCGCCTACACGGGAGCATGATCATCGCATTCCACTTCTGCCAGGCGCTGCCCCGGTTAATGTTCGGCCTTACCGTTACCCCCATTTTCAGAAAGCTGAAATTGAAAACATGGTTGACGAGCTGCGGACTGCTGGTCTTATACGCCCAAGTCTGAGCCCGTTCTCTTCTCCGGTGCTACTCGTCAAAAAAAAGGACGGCACCTGGCGTATGTGTATCGATTATCGCGCACTTAATAAAATCACTGTCAAGGATCATTTTCCTATCCCAGTCGTGGATGAGCTGTTCGACGAATTAAATGGCGCGACCATCTTTTCTAAGCTCGACCTTCGCTCCGGCTATCATCAAATCCGAGTCCACGACGACGATATTTCCAAAACAGCGTTTCGTACTCACGATGGCCACTATGAGTTCTTGGTGATGCCGTTCGGTCTATCCAATGCCCCGGCTACTTTTCAGAGTCTAATGAACGATCTCTTTCGCCCGTTCCTCCGCCGGTTTGTCTTGGTATTCTTCGACGATATTCTGATCTACAGTTCTAATCTTGCTGATCACCTACATCACTTGTCTGTGGTTCTTGGGCTCCTGCGAGCCAACAGTTTATACGTCAAGGAATCCAAGTGCTCCTTTGCCCAATCCTCCATTGCTTACCTTGGGCACATCATTTCAGCTGCGGGCGTCGCTGTTGATACCGACAAAATTAATTCTATAACACATTGGCCTCTGCCGTCTTCTATTAAAGATCTTCGCGGATTCTTAGGCTTGACCGGATACTACCGCAAATTCGTTCGTGATTATGGACGAATCAGCGCCCCTTTGACTCAACTCCTCAAAAAGGATTCTTTTCAGTGGACTGCGGATGCCACTATGGCCTTTGACAGGTTGAAACAGGCGTTAACCACCACTCCGGTGCTCGCCTTACCGGACTTCTCTTTGCCATTTTGCATTGAAACCGACGCTTCTGGTCATGGCATCGGTGCCGTTCTTATGCAGCAAGGACGTCCCATTGCGTATTTCAGCAAGGCCCTTTCTGGCAAGCACTTAAGCCTATCGATTTATGATAAAGAAATGCTGGCCATCATCGCAGCCGTTCACAAATGGCGCCCCTATCTCTTGGGCAGACATTTCACAATTTTTACTGATCATCGCAGTCTCAAGTATTTCCTGGAACAACGCCTATCTTCTCTTGAACAACAAAAATGGGTTACAAAACTGTTGGGATATGATTATGAGATCGTCCACCGCTCTGGCTCTAGTAATCGGGTCGTTGATGCTCTTTCCCGCGTACCCAACGCTGCCTCCTTGCTCGCCATTTCGTCCCCGACCTTTGCTAGTCTTGACGAGATCTGCCAGGAGTGTCATTCTGATCCAACTCTGCGCAAGGTTATTTCTGCATTGTCACAGGACCCTGCAGCACATACGCATTACTCTTACGCGCAAGGGATTCTGCGCTATAAAGGCCGTATTGTCGTCTCGGCTTCCTCCCCATGGTGTGCTAAGCTCTTGTACGAGTTCCATTCATCGCCAACCGGGGGCCATTCTGGTTTCCTGCGAACTTATAAACGCCTCCAACATAACTTCTATTGGCCAGGTATGAAGGGTGCAATCAAAACATTTATTGCCCATTGCGATGTTTGCCAACGCAACAAGGCGGAAGCCATCTCCCCACCTGGCTTGCTTCATCCTCTGCCTATTCCCGAAGATGTTTGGCTCGACATTTCATTAGACTTCATTGACGGCCTGCCCGTTTCGCAAGGGAAGTCTGTGATCCTCGTGGTTGTAGATCGTCTGTCCAAATATGCCCATTACAGCGCCATTGCTCACCCATATACCGCTGCTTCTGTCGCCGAGACCTTTATCCGCGACATTGTTCGGCTGCATGGCATGCCAAGATCAATTGTTAGTGATCGCGACCCAGTTTTCATTGGCAACTTCTGGGAATCATTTTTTGAAATGCAGGGAACACAATTGTGCCGCAGCTCCGCTTATCATCCTCAATCCGACGGGCAAACTGAGGTCACCAATCGCACGCTGGAATGTTATCTACGCTGCTTCGCAGGTCACCGCCCTTCCAGTTGGGTGCCATGCCTGCCTTGGGCTGAATGGTGGTATAATACCACCTACCATTCTGCCATTAAGATGACCCCTTTTCAGGCCGTTTATAGTCGTCCACCTCCATCCATTTCAGCTTATGTCCCTGGTTCTACTGCAGTAAATGCTGTCGACATCTCGCTCCGTGATCGTGATCATACTCTTCGCATTTTAAAGGATAACTTGGTTGCTCCCAGGCTAGGATGAAGCTTTTTGCTGATGGAAAACGTACGGAACACCAATTTGAACTTAACGATTGGGTATTTCTGCGTCTCCAGCCGTACCGCCAGTCCACTGCATCCTCTCAGCGGTACTCCAAGCTCTCTCCGCGCTTTCATGGACCTTTTCGCATCATTGAAAGGATCAATTCGGTGGCATATAAATTGGACCTCCCTGCCGGTTGCCGCATTCACCCGGTGTTTCATGTTTCAGCCTTAAAAAAGCAATTAGGCGTGGGTGCTATAGTCTCAACCACTCTCCCTACTCATTCCGATGTTGCAGAGTGGATTCCGGAAAAATTACTGGACCGCGGCCTCATCAACCGTCATAATCAACCTGTTACTCGCTGGCTTATCAAGTGGCAAGGTCACCCTATTGAGGAGGCCACTTGGGAAGACTATGAGGATATTCGCCATCGGTTTCCTACTTTTCAGGCTTGAGGACAAGCCATTTTTCAAGGGGCGCGGGATGTTAGGAACCCAGTTCTAGTACGTTACTATGTTGGTAACAATTCCTAATTCATAAGAAGTCCTGTTTAGGTAAGTCAGTAGGCAAGAGTCCTAATTTAGTTGAAATAGGTAAGTCAGTAGGTGAGTCCTAATTTAGCATTACTTAGATATTAGGAAGAGTCTGGTTAGGAATCTAGGAAGTAGAATTTCCTATAAAGTCTATCAATTGTAATCAGAAGTTTCATCAATCAAATACTTTTCTAAACTTTGGTGGCTGATCTCCAATCAAAAGATCAATAGGTGGTTCGATCTCCAATCAAAAGATCGATTATATTATCATCCGGTATCGGATCCTATCATTTTGTAGAAGAGGGGTTTTGGGTGGAACTAATAGTAAAGTGAAAATTTAAGTATTTTTATTAATTGTTTTTATAAATAATATATTTATAAAATTACTAACAGTAACTTAAGCCAATAATTAGTAACATTTTTTGGGGTTATAAGACTTGTAACAAAATGAAAAGTTACAAATTAGAAAATATTGATGTTACTAATTAATCATTTTGGTGTAGTGAAAGTCTTGCAACAATGGGGATGTTGCGGAACCCTCGAAAGCTCGAACTAGCATAGCGTCACCCATTCCATCGCCACCACCATTGTCGGAGGAACCCTTTTAAACCCCGTGCTCATGGCAACCACGACTGACCCAAGGGTTGATCTACTGTCAACCCAAATGCAGCAAATCGCAGAAGCGCTGGAGGCACTCAAACAAAGGAATCCTCCACCCGCAGAAAAGAGACCACGAGCAGTGAAGAGCCCCTTCCCCAAAGAGCTCCAGAGAACACGTTCAGGAGAGTCGCATTGCCCCAGCAACTTCTCAATGAACCAAAAGTGGAGGAGCAACCAATAGAGACCTAGCGTCCAGAGCCGACAAGCACGTCTTGCACAATCCCATCCGGAACGGGGCAAGAAACCAAGACGTACTGTTTAATCTCACGGTCTCTCCATTCATGGATCATATGATGGACGAACCGCTGCCAAAGAAGTACACACCACTGAAGCTGAAGTTTTACGACGGCAAAGGACACCCATCCTATTACTTGCACCATTTCCAGCACGTTATGGCACTCAAGGAAGGGTCCGATGCGATAATGTGTCGATCATTCCTTGCCAGCCTGAAGACGTCAGCGCTGACCTGGTCCCACAGCCTCCCTCCAAAATCTATCGATTCATTTCGGACATTGGTGACGACATTCCTCACACACTTCGTGGCCAGCCAACAAATTAGAAAGGGCCTGCATTATCTAGTGACCGTAAAGTAAAAATAGAATGAGACGTTGAGGGAGTACGTCACTCGTTTCAACGATGAGTTAACCCTCATCGATGGTTGTCGTAAAGACAATGACTTCACAGCTTTAATTTTGAGTCTAAGAAGAGGCAAGTTCAACGATTTCCTTACTCTAGACACTCCAACCAACATGGTAAACCTGCTAAGGGATGCCAAGAGATATATCACTCTAGACAACATGTTGGCTGCCAAGAGGGAAACCGAGTCAAAGAAGAAACCATCTATCCCCAAGGACAAGAAAGAAGGGAAGAAGAAAGATGACGATGACGAGAGCAAGAGGAGGCGCACTAACTGCAAGACCGACTTGGGCCGCACAAGGCCTCTAATTATGTTGGGTCCAAATCTGTCACTCCTCTCAACACTAGTCTGTCCGACATCCTTGATTCCATCAACATCAAGGATTGGGAACAACTGAAATCGCCGTCTAAGCAGCGAGGAGAACCAGTTCGGCGCGACAACAACAAATATTGCACCTACCACAAGGAAGGAAGGCAGACACGATACTATGGATTGCAGAAACCTAGTAGGAGAATTCGAGTACTAGATCAGGAAATGCAAGCTCAAGGAGTTCCTAGGCTCGAACAAGAGGCATGGCCTGGCAAAGGAAAAAGCACATGATGTCAAGGAGATTGAGAAAGAAGTTCCTGGCAACATTTACGTCCTCCATGGGGTTGGTCCTAAAGGGGAACAATCTAACAAGTCCTGCAAGAGAATGTTGGTCGAGATGCGGACACCATCTTAGTGTGAGGACCGACAGGTGTAGCATGCATGAGTTCACAGCCTGATCCCACAAGTGACGTTTACGGAAAGGGATCTCCAGGGAGTACATTCTGCTCACAATGATGCTCTGGTAATCTCCGTCCTCATCGCTAAGTGGAAAGTAAAAAGGGCCTTGGTGAATACAGGAAGCTCACTCAATGTCTCAGGGCATTCTGCAACATGCAGCTACAGGAAAAAGACTTAACCCCCGCCACCCACCCCATGATCAGATTCAGTGGAGAGAAGATCTTCCCCATCAAGAAGATCAATCTAATGGTGGAGGTAGAAGAGCCACAATTGCAGAAGTGCCTTGTCCAAGAATTTATGGTGGTTGACGCTTCATCCACCTACAACATTATTCTGGGAAGGTCGTGGCTTCGTCATATGGAGGCAGTAGTTTACACTCTGCACCAATGCATAAAATATACAGCCAACCGGGCCCAAGGAACTATCCGAGGAGATCAACCTGCAGCAAGAGACCGCCATTATGCAGCCCTAAAACAGCTGAATTTTTGCCAACTGCAGCTCGGGCCCGCAGAATAAGCTTGTCAACTACCAAGCCTAAAAAAAGGAGAATCACTCTGCGAGGGCGGAGGAACCCCGACAACCAAAGTGCGGCTATACAGAAAGTCAGAATTTGGAGCTGGTAGTGCAATCCAAACCAATAAAAAGCTAAGTAACGATACTTCATCAAACGGACACGTACTCTAAGAGCTGAAAATCAGTAAGGAACTGCCCGCCAGCACGAAGTCCACTATTTAGTAACTTTGCTAGCTTTGGCAAAACAAGACACTCCACTAGAAGGGCAATGCAATTCGAGCCAGGACCATATGTGCCTCTTTAAGGGCCGGATTAGCTTAGTCCCCACTTGGGGTTAAATTATTTGTTTTTGTTTTTAACTTCAGTTTAAAATTTAAAAGAATATTCATACTAGACACATTCCCAAAATAAAACAGATTTTATTGATATCAATGAAAGTTATTACAAAGTTTGCCGACCAACTAATACAAAAGTTTATACACTACAAGTATCTAAGTCTGATGTAAGTATCTATCTACTAAAACAAGTGTAAGCATTCCGCTCTGCGAATTTGCCTCCAGAAGATAAATGGTGAAAGTGGAATGTATGAAAAAGAAATCAAAGGAATGTACTCAATTCATTGCTCCGCCGAATCACCTTACAAGGATGATTTGAATGTAGCAACATGAACCTCAAAACGAAATACATACATCTTTGCTCAACCGACCTGCTCTTCAAAAAAGATCTGGAACTAGAGCAGAAGAATGCGGACGAGGATGCCTCTCAAGAGAAGAGTGCTTGGGGTGTTATGAAGTGACTAACCCAAAACCGAAGGTCGCATCCATCAAAGCTCCACTCCGTCAGCCTTCTTTCCGACTATGGCATCACGCGTGAAGCGACAGAAAATGGAAGACATACATATCCCCTGAGGAAAATTTTGTATTTTTTTTGCGCAACATAAGAAGATATTACAAGACCTCATGGGATCAATCAAATGCCCACCCAGATCAGGTGGAAACGCATAATAGCAAGTTTTATTAATACTCATCACTGCAAATGTCATAACATTTGAAGACTCCAGTGAGGGAGATCTTCCTTCAACCTTTGGAAAACCCAAAGCAAATTATCTGGTAAGTTGCATTTGATTAACATGCTCTACTATTCTCATTGTAGTGCTTGAACAAAGAACAATCAGCCTATATATAGGCATGATGGTTTACAAATCAACGTCACCCAACAATTATTTCAACATTAAATGTCGTATGGGAAATCGAAAAACGATGGCTCCAATTGCAACTGCACGAGTCCACATACTTCAAATTAATGACCCTACATGCAACCCCTTTAACTGGAGGGAGTAATCGATACTGAATCGTCTTGCAATATGCGCCATATCCTAGGCACACCGATCTACAAAGATTTTTTAAATTGGGTCTCTCCACTAGTAAGCCCAAGCTTATGCCCTGCCAAGTCCGACCCAGCACATGCAAAGGAACAAACAACAAAGGACATGAGTGCGCATGGAATAAGGAGCGCGCCTACAAAGTATTATCAGTAAATCCAAGTCATTAGCCCTATTATTATTCCACTGCTATTCATTAAAGTCAGTCAATCTATTATTGTCTGATCAATTGATCAGACTCTGGAATCAGACCACCAGGCGAACTAAGTTAGGACACCCAAGTCAGACTTACACACCCAAAATCTTCTTCTAGCCAAAGCTTAGTCGGCTCTGACTGGTTACAATAGCTTCTGGTCAGTTCTAACACCTAGTCCGCCAAAAGCAGACAACGATGGGTTAGAAAGTGGGAGCTTTGTCAACATTTTTAATACTTTACCACTACGACTTGCCAGGGACCATTGTCCAACTATAGATAATGGTCGCCGAACCTAACCAAAACTTATCGATTTCAACTTATGAAGATAGCTTCTGGTACACTCTAACGCCGAGTCCGTTAAATGGGTGTCAACGATTTAGAGAGTGGCAGCTTAGTTAGAGCTCTGATGCCTGATCGAGACGGCTTGCCAGGGATCATTGTCCAAACATGGTCAATAGTGACCGAACTCTACCAGAATTTAGTCGGTGACGACCGATGATGATGGCTTTTGGTCTGCTTGAAGCCTAGTCCGCCAATAACAGATTTCGACGGCTTAGAAAGTGGGAGTCTAGTCAGCGCTCTTGACGTCTAATTAAGATGGATTGCTAGGGGTCACTACTCTTACGTAGACAATGATCGCCGAACCCCGACCAAAGCTTAGTCAATGGCCGTTAATGACGATGGCTTCTGGTCTATTTGAAGCCTATTTCGCTGCGCACGGATTTCGACGGCCTAGAAAGTGGGAGCTTAGTCAGCACGACAACGCCTAACCACGATGGCTTGCCAGGGATCATTGGCCAACAACAAACAATGATCGCCGAACCCCGCCAAAGTTTAGTCAGAACGACTGACGATGATAACTTTTGGCTCGCTCTAATTCTTAGTCCGCCAAGAACGGATCAAGATGGGTTTGAAAATGGGAGTCTAATTAGTGCCCTTGATGCCTGATTAAGATGACTTTCCAGGGACCACCATGGTCATGGGACATGACCCCGGTTTAGTCAGTTATAACTAGCGATAACAACCTCCAGTCCAACTAAGCCTATTCCACGAATAGCAGGTAAAGACGAGTCAAAAGTTCGGTCAGAATTTTGGGAGCTCGACTCAGACGACTCGCGAAGACTACTGTCTGATCTTCTACAACGGTGCATGTGCAGGGATCATAGTCTGACTAATTCGCTTAATAGCAACAACAATTACTCGTTCAACATACAGCCAAACCGCCAAACAAAGGGTTAATTACACTCCTTGATCTCTGAAAGGATTCTGACTAGAATTATATGAACTGTCGTAGCACGAGCAGTCAGAACTCTCACCAATAGATCAATCATAAAGCTTCCTGGCCTAGCAAAGCCTCTCGTCTGTACTATTGAAATAAGACAAAACAAGTAAAAGTTATTAGAAAAGCAAAGGAAAAACGAACATGTACAAAGTATTATTCATTTGCAAGCCATAAAAAAATATAAGGTTCACTCCTCATTAGGAAGAGAGTCAGATACCACAAAACCTTACTTAGCAAGAGACACATTTGTGCGTGCTGCCTATTGATCTCCCTCATCAGGTCACCTTCTTCTTCAAACGAATCGGAGGCCACTCCAAACGTTGCGAATGCAATCTCTTTGTAATAGGAGAGATCCAAGACGAGATGCTCCTCCTTCATCAGATGCAATATCTTCAGCCTTCCATGCACAACTCTGCTGAACTCAAACATGCCGTGGGCCTTGAGAATCTTCTCCTTGCACAACCTTGATTCAACAAGCTCCTGTTCCAACCGTTCTAGCTCGCCTGACAGCATGTCAGTCTTGGACTGCTCAGCACCCAGTTTTTCATTAGCAGTACTTAGCTCATTTTGTGCCAGAATGAGTTGTTCTTCAGCGGTCCGCACACTCTTGGCATTAAAATCAATGTCAGCCTCCAACTGCTAATGTCGGGCAATCCATTCAGACTCCTTCTTGACCCTCTCAGCCTGCAGAGCCTGCAGTTCAGCCTGCATTCTAGCCACAATCTCACAGGCAAACTGCAAGTCGCGATGGACAAGGTTCAATTCATTCTTGAATCGATCCCTCGTGGATACTGCCCTTGCTAAGTTCGATTCAAACGTTTCCAATCGAACCTTCTGAACCTTTGACCTCGTGCACCAGGACTCCTCTCCAGTATCTAAGTAAGCTTCAAGTTACTTCCTCAATGACTCAATCTCGTAGAGAGCGTTAGAGTGTGACTTTTACAAGTTTGCAAAGACTCGTTCCATAGTATACACTCTCACGAGCGGCCTCAACTTCAATTCCAGTTGCGGCCACTTGATTCAGGTATGATATCCCCAGCACGAGATGTTTCTGTCCTTTATCCATACGCTCTCTCAGGGTCTCTCCCACTGGCTCCAGAGCACAGTTTGGCCGCCAGTCATTCGACCTGCTAATATGCTTCCTCGAAGCGTAAGAAATGTCAACCTCCTGATGCCAAGCTTGGTTGTTCATCCTTGCTACGTCTGGAGCAAACAGATGATCTACGAATCCAGATAGAGATCCTTAGGGACTAGAATCACCCTAGCACCGCCCTTGACTGCCTTCAGTGCGTCAGAGCCCTCGTCCACAACTTTTCTTTTGCCCACAACAATTGACTCTCTTTCACCTGCTAATTCAGCATCAGTTGACGTGGAAGAGGGAAACGAGTTACTCCTTGGACTCGTCGTCAATTCAATGTGGGGACGGGAACGAGATGGAGGATAGTACGGGCGATGCGGAGGAGACCATTCATCATGAGGTCTACAATCGGACAACTCTTCAACATGTTCATGATCCAGAGAAGGGCGGAGCTCAAAGTCTTTTATTGAAAAGGGACGACCTGACGAAGCTGCCACGCCCGCTTGCAACAACATTTTGTTTAGACCTCTGCCTGCTTTGTACTCAGTTTGGTTACGTCCTCCACTCCCACCATTTGTAGATACTCCCTCTCTAAGTCAGGAAAGGAAATAGGGGCCTTAGCCTGAGCATCACGCCACTCGAAAACTGAAGTCTCCACCCTGGCGGACGAATCTGGCGCTTGCCCGACAACATCACATCCCTAACAAAGCCAAGCACATGTGGAGAGATCTAGACAAAGCACTTGGCCTTTTCAGACACACGGGAGAAGGAAGTGGCTCTTCTATTTCTGCCCTCCTTAAAGGGTTTGGAACCTTAATCTTGGGAAGTTTCCTCTTTATCAAAACAGACACACCTTCGGGCTTTGGCTTCGAAATCCTAAAAAAAGTGGGAGGCTCATGTCAGTGAACCCATAGTCTGTTGCACTTGACATTAGAAGACTCAATGACATCCTCTATCCGCAGACGAGGCATGTCACGAAACACATCCATAGTTGCTTTATCTTCAGCAAAAAGTGGCGAAGTTGAGAATTTCCCTACAAAAAAATGCAAAGGTCAATCTGGCATGCAATTAACACAAGCAAGACCAAAAAAAGAATTTTAACTTACTTAGTTGTCTGTATTCCCGCTCGACCGGATAACAAGACGACCAACAAGCTCAAAATACTGCAAGTCCACAGGAGCCATAAAACAGAACTTCTGCCAAGATTTAAAATCATCAGGCAAATTGCCAAAGTAGTCAACGTCGTCAGCACACACACAACGTGCTCATTTATTCGAAGGGAAGTAAGTAGTTGGATCGCCCTCGAAGATACTCAGGCACCATCATCCTTAGCCCTAATCAGAATAACAATCACAATCCTATACCCGTTCAACACCAGTTGAGCGGGTGCAATATCGAGGTACGCCAGGAACTCCCAAATCTCCTTAATAATAGGAAAATGGACACCCGATTGAAGCACACCTCGGTGAAGACATATAAACCCCTCAGGAAGGGACAATGGCGTCAGATCCGCATCCTTAGTGCAAAACACTAGATCAACAAAAAATCCCGTATGTTTTGAGGATGATTTCCATATCCGATTCGGAGAGCAACCTCTCCTCAAAGAACTTGCGACCCTTAGCGAATAGTTCATCGAAAAACTGTTTTCGAGCCGCCATGAAAAATAGTACAAGTTTTCGAATATGGAAGCTGAGCAAAGTCAAAAGCACAGAATGCGGTACGACAAAGTAGAGTCTCTAAGATCGAAAAAATAAGGAGACAAAACTCCACAGAGAGGAGATCTATATAGAAAACAGAACTCCCGCCCTTTTTTCTTTCTTGCGGACGCATGCCCAATTAATGAAACTCGCCGCTCGAGGAAACAACTCATACTCAACCATCATGACTGCACAATCGCTTCATGAAATGACTTAGTAGATAGATGAGATGGCCCACCAACTCGGGGGGAGTAGCTGATCAACACCGTACACGTGTCATGATAATCTCGTCAACAGAACAAAACAAGCCCAATTGCATGCTCAATCTAGCGAGGCCCAGAAAACATTAAGCCCATTATTGGCAAATTCTAGAATGTTGGACCCAAATTGCAGCGCCTTAATAAGCTCGAACGTCGCGCGATCAAGCCCAATACTCGTAAGCCCTGATAAGGCAAGAGTAAGTCGGGCAAGTATATGGGAATCGACCCAAGACAGGCAGACCAGCGATACATCGAATTTGACTAGGAAACAAATGCTAAAGTATAAGTCGGGCAAGAAAACTTCCTTGCATGGACAACACTCAGAACGGGATCTCAGAATTAGGAACACAAGTCACGTAGGGAAACTACCCTACATGAACAGCTCTCAAACATGAAAGGATCTCAAGCAATATTTCTTTCCCTAAACTATGCCACCAAAGGCCTAGCCGAACAATGACTCTCATACTATAAAAGGGAGATTAAGTCGATGAACTAAGGTACACTAAAGAAACCCAATTTATAGCTTTAAGCCTCTCCTGAACCTTATCTAACTTAAGCATCGGAGTGCCATCGGCCGCCACACGATGGTCTTTGGCTCACGTGTGCTGCTTGTTCAGGTCTAGGTAAAGGTTAGGAAGGAAAGCAGGAATCGACTACATCAACTATAATGAATAGTTGATCGAAGATGGATCACAAAAAATCCCATGCATGCGTGATTTTTATAATCATTGGGCTGTTGTAATGTTGGGAAATATGGAAAGGAATGAACTGTAAAAAGTTCGAAGGAAAATCTAATAAGTCTTCATTCGTATCATAAAAATTAGAAATTGGATCAGAGAGCTAAATGCAATAATTCATCCCAGAAAGTTGTCTTGTCCGAAGTGGGATAATGGATTGAGGTTGCTTATTGAGAGAGTAAACTAATCAGCTCAGCCTTCCTATTCCAATTCCAGTTGTGGGTTGAATTGCGTCACAGTTAAGAACACATGCATATGATACATTCATTAACGACTCCAAGCCTCACGCACAAAGTTTCTCCTCCTAAGATTTTTTTCTCTTTAATCTTCTCCCTTCGTGCAGAAATCTCCCCCTTCAAATATTCTTCTGTATTTTTCTCAATTTTTAGTTCAAACTGTTGAGGTAATGAAAAAGTATATGTTTGTTGCAGATCTTGACAAAGAACATCAGGTAAAGGAATAGGAGATCCGAGAGTGGTGAAGGAATAGAAGATCTGAGAGTGGCTGAAGGAAAAGCCATTAAGGGAATGGAATGACGACCATTTGAAATTTCGTTGAAGGAGGCTCCATTGAAGATGAAGACGGGTTAAAAGATATCACGCGTAGTGTCTTTAACAGTCAACAAAAACCTAATGGGTGGTCCTACTCGGTTAGTGAAAATCGATTTTTGTTCCTAAAATGTTAGTACCCCTCAAAAAATAAATAAATAAAAAGAAAAGAAGTAGAAATGCCTCCAACTAAAACTTCTTTTTTCCCTTTTTTTATTATGCGTCAAAGCAACTCTTAGGGGGAAAAAAACCCCACCTTTTTAACTAACATAAAATTAACCATCTTTTCAACTAAAAATAACTTGTAACTAATGAGGAGCCACTTCCTAAATTTATTGGTCAAAGGAGTCCAATTTAATTGGATCGTTCAAGCCAAGTTATATCTGTCACAAAGTGCATTAGAAGATGTTAGAAATTCCCTATCTTATCCTATGATGCATTTTCCTTGTCCCCCTTTGAGCTCATTTCGTAGTAATTATGTTCTATTTTTTGAGCTCTTAGCTATTTGTATGGGTAAGGTTGATGTCACCCCAATAAGTGGTTAGGAGAATGAGCCTCCCCACTCCACTGGAGGTAATGAAAAAAAAAAAAAATAGAGAGTTTCCAATGTAGACGAAACTTCTGTAAGTAGTCGAGGATTATTGGTGGAAACCACAATCTGAAAGTATTATTTCTCACTACTGAAATTATAATTTCTCACTACAGTTGCATTTCAAAGGTGGATCATTGTGCTCTAGAGCTCCAGTTTGAAAACCCTAATTTTTCATTTATGTTTGAAACCCTAATTCAAGTTTGTGTTCAACGAGCAAAATTAATGGTGGGAAAAGCTGCAAGGCTTGCGTTCAATTAGGAAACTTGGTGTCAATGTTCCATTTCAACTTTAAACTAAGAAGACATCTGTATGGCATTCAGGAGACAAACTAGATGTGTGATGGGATCTAAGAAGTAGTTAATGTATACAACATAAAATGGGTTGATTTTGCTGGAAGATATTATTTGCTTTTTATTTAAATCTTCTGAATCATATTCAATCATCATTTTGGAGAACATGATTAAAATGGATTTATGTTATATGAAATTTGTGTTTGTTTTTTTGATAGCTAAAAGTTGTGTTCGTAAAAACACCATTTGCCTCCTTTTCAAGTTCCTTGTTTCACCTATTCTCTTTCGTGTCAATTGACCCATTCTCTTTAGTCCATACAAAAAACACTTTGAGAGTATTTGTTTTTGCTTCTTAATAGAGCTAGAAGTCTTAATAAAAATTGGACCACCTCGTTTAGAGTATTCTGTTTTAGTTCAAATAAGAAGTTTAACTTCTGATTGGAATAAGCACCAGTGAGGTGTTGATACTTAGCACTGAGTGTTGACTAAAAAATTATTTCAATAGTAACCTTAAAATAATTTTATAATGACAATTGTTGCCCATATCTTCTTAGAAACAAGTAGGGCTAACTTTTGACGACACACCTTCATTTTTTTCACCAAGAGTTGTCGTTCTACCTACCTTCATAAGAGCTCTTCAACGGTAAGAAACTTTTCTCGTTTCTCTCCTTCATCTTTGTGTTTCTTTCTCTGTATTTTCCAAGCTTTTCTTCATCTCGCAAACTCTTCGAGGGTGTTTGTTTTTACTTCTGAATGGAGTCAGAAGTCTTAATAAGAAGTGGACCACCTTGTTTGGAGTGTTTGTTTTTAGTTCTGATAAGAAGTTCTGCTTCCGATTGGAGTAAGTAACAGGGAGGTGCCAATCACTTAGCACTGAGTGCTTAGTAAAAAATTATTCCAATAATAACTTTAACATAATTTTGCAATGACAATTGCTGCCTCCATCTTCTTAGAAGTAAGTAGGGCTAAATTTTTGTGGCACACATTCATTCTCTTCACCAAGCATTGTGGTTCTTCTTTCTATGTATTTTCAAATATTTCTTTATCCCTCCAACTCTTCATCTCATGTATATTTTCAAGTTTTTAGCATGTAGTTTTTGTGCCTTGTGTGTATCATAAGATATCAAATCAAATAACCCATGTTTGGATTAATGATTTCATCAAATAACTAATTAAAACGTCACAAACGTATTGCTCAGATTCAACAATAATGACACAGTCGTATTCGGTATGATTTTAAACACAATATATATGTCATAAATTTTTTCAGCTCAGTGGGACAAAATTGTCAAACAGTTACCATTCAACACCTAAAAACAAACACCTTTTAATTTTATAGCTTCTAATCAACATCTCATTCAGAAGTAAAACAAACAGTTCATTCAGAAGCTCGTTCAGAACTTCTAACTCCAATTAGAAGTTAGCTTCTAAGCACTTTAAAAAATGCCATCTTCCTCTCATGTATATTTCCAAATTTTTATTAGCATGTAAATTTCATTATGTAGCATGTAGTTTTGAAAGCTTTGACAAATATAATGATCACCATCGTATATGTTGGGTTTCCAACCTACCATTTCTCTATTCTTGTACGTGTCTCCTTAGTGGGATAAAATTGTTAAACAGTTCTCATTTTGCATCTAAAAACAAACACATTTTTAATTCTACAGCTTCTAATCAGTAATATATTTAAAAACAAAATAAAAAATTCATTTAAAAGCTCGTTCAAATTAGCTTCCAAGCACTTAAAAAAAAACAAAAAAAATGCCACCTTTCTCTAGCTCCTCTTTTCACCAAAATCCTTCAATTTTCCTTTTTCGCTCTCTCTGGCTCTGCCACCCGATACTAGTATAGACATGTTGGTGAAAGGCATAAGTTTTGGATGCACATAGTAAGTCAAGCACTAAAATTCCATTTACTCCCTTTTAACAGATCTATCTCTCTTCGTAGTGTTCCTCAGTTTCCATTTCCTTCTCGCCTAAAGCTCTCTCAAACAGATTTTGAAATTTGTAACAAGTACTCTAAAACTCTAATCTCCCTCTATTATATGAAGAAAAAAAAACTTTCCGATTGGGTAACAAGGGACGTCTCTTTGATGTTTACACTAGATGCTTATGTTTTAAGGGAGACTTTAGATCTTGTGCCTCAAAACCATCCAATTCAAGAGGTTTGAGTGACTCTAAAGAGAACAAAATCATCAAACCTCACTGATGTTTATAACTGGAGAATTCTCTCTCAGCAATCAGTTATCATGTTAATATCTTAGAACAAATGCTTCATAACAAAATTGATTTTAAGTGAATCCATAAACGCATCAGATGTTACTGAATGAGCAATCAAGCATTATTATAAACTAAATTTGTACATAAACATGTTAAGTCCTACATATGCCAGCCTAGTATAATCATAGGAAAAATCCATGAATGTCAAGCATCATGAGATTTCAATACAAAAAACTATGAAAATTAGTTATCAACAAAGAGAATATAGGTTGCTGTAGAAGCATAATAAGAGGTAACAGCTTGAGCTCGAGAAAAGGTTATAGTACTTAAAAATTTTGTTTTAGTTTTGATAAGATTAATATAATTTAATGACTAAAAGAGGATTTGGATGAGATTCAAACTAAAATAATTTGAGATCGAGAAAAGGTTATAGTACTTCAAAATTTTGCTTTAGTTTTGATAAGATTCATACTAAAACAATTTGAGCTCGAGAAAAGGTTGTAGTACTTAAAAAAAAATTTTTAGTTTGGTTAAGATTCATTGAATTTAATGACTAAAAGTGGATTTGGATGAGATTCAAACTAAAATAATTTTGTTTTAGTAATAAAGTTTATTTTCTTGCGGGAACAATTTAACGAGATCAACTCAAGAAGAAGTAGGAGCTGATGCAAATGGGCATGGATGAGATCCAAAGCCTACATTCCCAAAACTTGCAGTGGTTTTACTAATACAACAAAAGAATTTGGTGGAGCGATTTTGAATGTGGTTTAATTCACTAAGGGTAGCTCAGTCATTACAAGCCGTTTTAATTATCACCATTAGATTGTGTTAGTTTTCTAATCTGATCCGTCGGATTTAGGGTTCTCTCTTCTTCTCCATGGCAGCTCCTCAAGCTGCCAAGGGAGGATAGCCGCCAATGGGGGGTGGAGGCACCTCTACCGAGGGCAAGCAACATCGAAGTTCCCTCCAAGCTTTAGGAGTTGTGAAGAAGGCATTCATCGAAGAAGAACCTATGAAGGGGAATCATTTTCGCAAGGATGGTTGCCCCGCACTTTCTATGAATGTTTCTAAAACAAAAAGGTGTGAAAGGTATGTGAAAAAGTTTGTTTTGGTTCTTAAGTTTTCTAGTTATCGCCCTTCCCTTTAGGCTATCCGTGAAACCATCCATAAATCTTGGGGAGTTATGGGTAGTTTCACCATGGGATTGCTAGATCCAAGACATGTGATTGTTAGATTTCAATCGGATGACGAACTTAATAAGGCTTTGTCGCGGGACTCCTTTATGATCCGAGGAGTTAGATTCAAAGCGTTTCGTTGGCATCAAGGTTTTAGCCTTAAGGAAGATCCGGTGCTAGCCCCATTGTGGGTGGATCTTCCTTTTTTGCCTTTACAATTTTTTTCATCCATTGTTTTCAAAGGAATAGGAGACTCCATCGGGTCTTTTCTTAGAATTGATGATAGCACGATGGGCTTCACTAGACCCGGGGTGGCAAGGATGTGTGTTGAGATGGATTTATCAGAAGAGCTTCCTGATAAAATATGGTTGGAGTTCTGGTTCTTCAGGATTTTGGCAAAACATTGTGTATCCTGAGTTCAAATATTGTGAAAATTGCGCAATGATTGGGCATACTTTTGAGGCATGTAGGAAAAGATTGGGGACCCGTAAGGATAAACATAAGGAGGATGATAAAGTTGACATGAATAAGTCAAAAAAGGAATCCACGAAGAATCAATCCATCAAGGAAAAGGAGGTTGCGACACAATTGAAAGGCAAGGAAGTTAAGCAAATTTACAAACCAGTCATGAAGATTGCTAACAAGGTTGTTGTATCAGGAGGTGCGCAAGATGTTGTGGCTAGTGCGCAAGATGTTATGGCTGGTCATAGTCGAAAACAAAAAGGGGGCGAGGAAGTGGGTGTCCTTTCTAAGAAAGTAGGCAACGAATTGCCTTTGAAGATTGCTAACAATGTCTTCGAAGTTTTAGCAACTTTAGATTCGCAAGAGGGAGATGATTTGGGCAATGACAATTCGGTTTCTAACCCTATTGAGAATTTGGAAGACAACTCTGAAAAATAGTGAATCAAAGATCTGGAATATGTTTCTAAAATGGAAGGCGCATCACTTAACAAGATAGTTTCCAAGTCACACAACATGTCTATTCCTGATGGCAATGTAGTGGGAGCTTCTATAGGTGTGAAATTGGATGCAGGGTCACTTAGGATTGAGAGTTCTTCTAATAAGGTCTTGGTAGGTTCGGCTTTAGCAAACGAAAAAACTGACGTTCCCAAGTATAATACTTCGATCCATGAGGATGTTTCCATTACTAGTTCGAAGGAAAAATTAGTTTCCAAATTTATATCAGATTGTAAAGATGTTGGGTACACTTCTAGTGAGATTGAAAGAGTTCTTCAAGCAGAGTTGGAGGAAGACTCGTCTAAGATTGCGACTCCTGTCACATTGTTGGAGAAGGACTCGGCTGGCAATTTGATTCCTGATTCGAATGTTGGCCAGGTTGGTGCTAAAGGCGAGGTGGCCACGGTTGTTGCAGGATGCGCAACTTCAATGGGAGCAGGGATCGTGTGCAATGGCAGCGAGGGTGCATGGCCAACAATCCCGTTGGGAGCAGGATCAGTGTATGCTGGTTCAGGAGCAGCAATTGCTGTGGGCGTAGGGGCAGATGTCATTGATTGTCAGGTGGCAGGGAAGATTGAGATTGAGCCAATTTTGGCGCTTGCTCAAGGAGACTTAGAGGCCGTTAATGCGACGTATGTCAACTCTGATCAGCTGCAGGATATTGTGGTTCAGGATGCTTTTTTGGACGTAGGAGATACGTTGAATAAGGCGTTATCTTTGTTTAAAGAAACTCGTCGGTTACGGAGAAAGAAATTAAACATCAACACTCTTGAGAGCACCAGTGAGGATAGTGATGATATTGGCTTAGAGTCTGAGGTTGGACCAAAGGCAACATTGATTAGTGATTTGGATTTAGGAGTAGTGATAGCAGGAGAGGAAAGTAAGAAAAAAAAGTAAGACAGTCAAGATGGCGCGCCCACCGGGTACGCGTCGTATGACGAGGCCGAATGTTCTTAATACTAAATCTAAAAATGCTTGACAGCATTATGTTCTGGAATGCCCATGGGGTTAGTAACAAAGCTACGAAATGCAGACTTAAAACAATGTGCAAAGAATTTAAAGTGCGTCTCATTATGATTGCAGAGACTATGATTGAAGCTAGTCGTTTCTTGGAGATTGGTAACAAAATTAAGCTGTCAAGTTTTACGTCTAATGAAGCAGAGGGCGGAAATATATGAATCTTTTGGGATTGAACTTTAGCCGTCTCGGTATTGGATAGGTCATATCAATGCATTCATTGTCAGGTATCTGTTTCAAATAATCAATCTTTCTTTATTACTTTCATATTAGGTGCACAGCGGAAGAGAGAAGGGCACTGTGGTCTCAGATGGAGCTATTGGAGTCTCAATATAATGGTCCTTGGATGGTGGGAGGGGATTTCAACGCTATTGCCAATGAGCAAGACAAACTTGGCGGGAATCCTCCTGCCTTGGCTAGCATGTCGAATTTTTCAGATTGTATTGAGCATTGTGGATTGATTGATTGTGGCTAAACTGGTCCGAAGTATACTTGGTGTAACAATAGACGTGGTGGTGATCGAATTTGGGCTAGACTGGATAAAGTGTTTGTTAACTCTTTATGGCTTAACAATTTCCTTAATACGAGGGTGGAACATCTTCAGCGCACGTTTTCGGATCATGCACCGATTTCGGTATCACTTCCCATGCAGGATAGGGCGGGCTTCTCCCCTTTCAGATTTCTGGATATGTGGACGACTCATCTGACTTTTCACACTTTGGTGGAATCGGTCTGGGGTCAGGAGTGTTCCAATAGGAGGGCGTTGGGTGTTGTGGACTTTAAAATTAAATCTATTCGTAAAGCGCTTATCCAGTGGAATAAGGATGTTTTTGGTAATATTTTCAGCAGACTGCGGGCTCTAGAGGATGAAATGAGTAAATGGGAAAATTATCTGATTTTAGGTTGGGAAGCGAATGGCCGTTTTGGTTCTAATGTGAATGCTAATTGGGATGTCAACGCGTGCTGCAACTTGAGCAGATGTCAAGCGGAATACAGATTGGCTCTTAAGCAGGAGGAATTGTTTTGGATGCAAAAAATAGGGGAGAAAGATTTTAAGGATGGGGATGTCTGTACTAAATATTTTTTCGCCTTGGTAAAATCTAAACAGAAAAAGGTCGATTTCATCTATCACTTTACAGTGTGGTAGGGTGATATCTGATTCGGGGGAAATTCTCAGTGAAGCCAATAGGTTTTTCCATCAACTTCTTTCTTCTCAGGGTGATCAAGGAGTTGATAGTCATTTGCTGGAATGTATCCCTTCGATTGTCTCGGATTTGGAGTGTGACTGTATAGTCGCAAGTCTGTCATTAGAAGAAGTTAAGAATGTTATTTTTGACATTCTGAGGAATAGCGCGCCAGGTCCAGATGAGTTGATAGCGGGTTTCTTTCAGTCTTGCTGGGAGATTGTTGGTGTTGATATTTGGGAAATGGCTATCCAATTATTTGAAGGCGAAGCATTACCTTTGGTTTTCTCAGCAAATTTTATTGCTCTGCTGCCTAAGGTGGACTCGCCAGATTCTTTCTCTAATTTCCGCCTTATTAGTCTTTGCAATGTCATTTACAAAATTTTCAGTAAAATTCTGTGCAATAGGCTAGCCTTACTGCTTCCAGGAATGACAGGCCAAGAACATGGAGCCTTTGTCAGGGGAAGATCCATTGTGGAAAACATTAATTGGTTTGGCTCAGGAAATGGTGCGGGACATTCATAAGAAGGTCATAGGAGGTAATGTTGTTTTCAAAATTGATATGGAGAAGGCATATGACAGGCTGGAGTGGCCTTTCCTTTTAGCTGTGCTTAAAAGATTTGGGTTCTCGACTAGAGTCTGTCATCTTGTTTCCAATTGCATTGCTCATTGTGGGTTCTCGGTGTTTTTGCAAGGAGTCTATAATGGATATTTTCAGTCATCCAGAGGATTGAGACAGGGGGGCCCTCTATCTCCGTTGTTATTTGTTATAGCCTCGGAGGTACTTAGTCGAGGATTATTGGATGCTTTTGCAAGAGGTGACATATGTTATTATTTTACGCCGAGACACTGCCGACCTTTAACGCACCTTTTGTATGCAGATGACACACTTATTTTTCTAAATGGAAAAAAATCTTCCATTACAGGGTGTATTAGGTTTTTGGAAAAATATGCCCGTATTTCAGGTCAAAAAATTAATGCAGCTAAAAGTTCTTTCATGGTAAAGGAAAATGTAGGAGTGGAATGTGTGGTGGGTATTAAGTCCTATACAGGTTTCCAATATACAGGATCTCCGTTGAAGTATTTGGATGTGCCTATTTATCAGGGAAGATGCAAGATTATTTATTTTGATGAGCTGGTTAATAAAATCCAAATACAGATCAGTGGGTGGAAGGCAAAGCTTTTATCTCCAGGTAGGAGATTGATTTTGATTAAGCATGTCTTGAGCTCTCTTCTAGTTTATACTTTAAGTGCCATGTGTGTTCCTAATCAAGTAATTTCTAGAATTCACAAATTACTGGCAGATTGTTTTTGGGGAGATTATGAAGGCAAAAAAAAAAAAAAAAAAGGATCTCGTGGGAAAAAATCTATTTCCCTAAGGCCGAATGAGGTTTGGGAGTTAGGAACCTTGGTACTGTCACTATGGCTTTTCATCTGAAAGCGCTTTGGAGTGTGATAAATTCTGATTCTCTGTGGCCAAATTACATGAGATGTAAATACTGGAAGGATAGGGTCCCGACTTTCTATCAGTCAGAAAAGAATAATGCTTCTCCTTTTATAAAGGAGATCATGAAATTTAAAGGAGTTTTGGTTCGTAACAGTCTTTGGCGCATTGGTTGTGGGAATTTGAGTTTTTTTGCTTCTAACTGGAATTCTTCGACTGTATTCTTGAGAACGGGTGGTTTGGAGGCTCAAGGTATCTGGCCTACGATAGCGAAGGTTCGGAGTGGGGATTTTGTGATTGTTAAACCTGAGGTGAGATCTTTGGCGAAATCTTTTTTTGATGATAGAATTAAAGGGAGTGGGTGGGATAAAGACTCTTGTATTTGGACCCGGATGGTTGTTTTAGCACACAATTAGCATATGAGCTTCTCCGTGATAAGAAAGGTAGAAATATGTTATTTGACAAAATTTGGTTGTTCTTTTTGCCTTCTAGAATTTTAGTTTTTGTTTGAAAGCTCATTTTAAGAGGCATTCCACTTGACTGGGAACTTCACAGATGTGGGGTCAGTCTTGCGTCGAGATGCTGTTGTTGTGATTCTCCCAGTGTTGAAACTCTTAATCATTTATTATTTGAAGGTGGGTTGGCTAGAGGGGTCTGGAGTCATTTTGAAGCCATTTTTGATATACATATTAGGAGGCTGGTGTAAATTACCACGATTTTGAGAGTTTGGTTTGGGAAATCCCACAAGAAATCTCAAGTCGGTTTGTTTTATTTCTTAACACCCATATTTATCATTTGGGAAATTTGGAAACAGCGAAATCTAGGTGTTTTTGATAATGGTAAGCCAAATGTGGTAACAATAATTTTGCTGGTCGGGAGAAGCATTCATTTGGAGAATTCCTTATTTATTCCTAAGCGGGTGAGTGAGAACAAGACCTCACTTGTAGCCCTTGGTTTGCCTACTTCTACTGTTATTACAAGGGGCAACAAAGTGGTATATTGGAACGCTCCCCCGGAGGGTTCGGTGTCACTTAATGTGGATGGGTTGTCGAGGAAAAATAAGGCAACAACTGGTATTATTGCCAGGAATAGTTTGGGAGAGTGTCTAATGGCAAAACAAGTTTTTCTTGGTGAAGGCTCTAATAATATTGCAGAGGTTCGAGCAGTTTTGGTGGGGCTCCAGTTGTATAACTGTTTGAAATTGCTAAAGTGTGCATTCAAACATATTCTAAAATTGTTTGCATTTGGTTTTATGTGGACATTAAAATTCCTTGGCATATGGAAAATGAATGGAGGGAAATTAGGAGATTGGTTTATCAAATGGAAGTTAGTTGTGCTCACATTTACAGGGAGGCAAATTCGGTAGCAGACGCTTTGGCGAATAGAGCTCAGCAGAAAGGTGTTAGTCGTGTTTTCTATGCGGCAAATCTCCCACGTAGGATTGCCGGTCTAGTTGGTTTGGACAAGGTTCATACATTGTATATTCGCTTTCCTAAATGAGAGGTGCTATTACCTGTTGGTCATTATCGGCTCTCTTTAAGGGCTGCTTGTTGGATGATGATGCAGCTTGTGGTGCTGGGTTACGCGGCTGGCTGTTGGCTGGTCTTGTTGGCGTTGTGTTTAAAACAGAGTTCCACCTCTGTTTTCATTGCGCTGTGCCTCAGGTTGTGTGTTTTACAGTTAGTACAAGCTGGGAAATTAGATTCGAGGGATAGGATTGTGCAATGCATTGTGCGCATTGGAGAGCAGATTCTGTTTCAGCATTTACTGTAAGTGTTGCCTTATTCAGGGTTCGCGTGGTTTGCATTTGGAGTTTCTTTGTTTTTGCAAAATGCATTAGTACATGCTTTCGCTGGGTTTGCACAATGCAGGGTAGCTGCAATTATGCAATCTGTTTTGGTGATTTTAGTTGGCAAGTGGATGCTTTTTGCGTGCAACTTACATTGGCAAGGTTGTGCAAGTTGCGCAAGTTGTAATTTGCAAGTTGTGCAATGGGTTTGGAAATTGAATTGGATTGGAGGAGTCATATGTTCGAAAGTGAATTGGTTTGGAGGAGTCTTGTTTGTGCGAATATGTTGCATTGCTGGTCATTATGGACTGGAAGGTTTGGAGAATCAGTGTGCACTGCAGGTCGTTCTGTTTGGAAAAGAGCATGGAAGCTTCAGTCTTGCAAGTTGTTTATTGCAAGTTGCATTTGGCGCAAGTAGGTGGTGCAAGCTACTGTGAGTGCTACTGGTTGCAGCTCTGCGTGTGCTGCAGGTGGTGGGTGGAGCTCTGCAGGTGGCTTGCGCGGTGACGGTCTAAACCTGACTATTGGCTCACTACTACAAATATAGGCTTGCATAGCGCTTAAAAATAGGCTTAGATAGCGCTTTTTAGCGCTATCTAAGCTACCGCTATGGTAGCTTAGATAGCGCTCAAAAAAGCGCTATGCAAGGCGCGTACTTGAATAGCGCTTCGCTTAGATAGCGCTTTATTAAGCGCTATCTAAGCGTTGATTTTTTTTTTAATTAACTTCAATAGCGCTTTCTAAAGCGCTATGTAAGCGCTAATTTTTTTTTTAAATTAGCTTGAATAGCGCTTTGATGAGCGCTATTTAATTTTGTTGATTTTTTTTTAATTAGCTTCGTTTCGGTGAATTTTTTTTATTAACTACCATAGCGCTTTTTTATGCGCTATTTAATTTAAATGAATTTTTTTAATTAGATTTGTTTATCTGCTAAGATAGCGCGTAAATACCAATACCGATTTTATGGGCTAAATATAATATTTAATATAATAATGACAACGTTCAATCAATCAATAAAGACACAACATGATAACTAACTGTTTCTCATTCATTCAAAATATAATTTAAGCATTCATACAAAATTGTTAATATGCTATCACATATATTTGTTCGTAGCACAATACTAATAAATATCTTAAACTAAAGGCATAATTAAAATGTTTTGCTTCAGCTTTCCATTTTCTCCTTGAGAAATCGGTTGTACAAGTATCCTGACCAATTGATTACGAAATTCTCCATACGGTAATTCCAGCTGATCTACAGACTGCAACGGATTCCTTGACGCCCGGACGAAGAGGATCCTTGATACCCACATGGAGCTGTTTTAAGAGATCAACATGATGTAGTCATAACAGCATGTGCAGGATCATCGCCTGGACACTCTGTAATTATGCACGAGCTGCCCTTAATCTGATGGAAAAACACTGTATTAATAAGGCTATTTTTAGCACTGACTCAGCATATGCCCTGTCCATTCTCACAAAGAATGAAGCTACTCCATGGGAGGCTATTGCTTTTGCAATATATTTGACATTGCAAAGTAATATGACATGTACATAAACATAGATACCAAGGGAGAGAAAAAAAGAGGAAGTAACTAATCTACATTAATGCCGTACCAGAACATAAAAGAAGAGAACACCACTGCAGCATTGATCATCCAATGTTTTAGTCTCTCAGAGTGACCCTGGAATTGAGCAAAAACAATAATCAAAAGACACCTATCAGCTTTTCTACCACATCTTGTTCATGTGTATACTCGATAAAAATAAGAACGTAAAAGTTAGGAATATAATATCTTACCATTGTTGTGTCGTCGCTGTCAGTTGACCTAGACTTGAGACTTTTAGACAAAGTGTTTGACATAATTTCAATTTATGCTATTGTGTGCATGTTCTTGGTATTTTGACAGGTCAAGAGTCAAAGAATTTGTGTCCTAGAAATTCAAAGTTCTCAGTGCATAGACTATTGTATCATAAGAGAATTTTACATAATAAATTATTGGGGTACATGGCATCCTAGCTTAAGGAAGTCTGTCTTGATCAATTTATTGTTAATTTATTGTAAAAGTATCCTTGGTGCACTTAGGTGCTTGCATGCCAAAAGGGAGCTTAGATGAGTAGCCTAGGGTCCTAGGTTGCAGTAGTCACTAATTACTTGAAGAAAACCCAATATTTAAAAAAAATGAAATATTTACTAACCATTCAAAAAGAATTGGCAAACCCTTTTTAGAAATATAAAACAAGATTTAACGGAAGGGGAGCATTTATAACCTACATCTCGATTAGAAAAAAAGGAGGAATGGAAGACAACTTTCTGTCATTGTTGCAAAGCTATGGGAATAGTCTCACAGGGGATCGCAAGTGGATGAGATTTTCACTGTGTGAAATCAAGCGGGGCAATCTAGTGTCACATTCTTGTTGGGTGTGACTCAGTCGAAGAGGTGTGGACTTAGTTCCCTTCTTCCTTTTGGATGTGCTTATATGGGGAAATAGGGGGTGAGGAAGTTACTTTGGTCAGTTGGTGGCTCATTCACTATACAATCTATTGTTACCTTTGGCTTGAAGGAAACAATAGAACTTCCAAGAACAAGGCATTAAAAGCTTTTTTGGAAGTGTTGGAAAATCATGGATACGACAACTTCTCTTCTTGTGGCATGAAATTCAAACATCTGCTTGTAAACCTATACTGTTGCCTTATGGTCTCTTTCTACTACGAGTAGAAAAATCATAAAAAGAACCTTTTCAAATGGGTTCAATTGTTTTCAGTTCTAATTCTACATACAAAAGCTGAAATTTTCACAACATAATACTTTTTTCTTAAGAAGAAAAAGGCACATTCCAACATGGTAAAAGCTCCACCCTAACAGTTTAATTTAAACACTTTAACATACATGTGAATGGGAAATCACTCAATATAAACCTTAAGCTTCATCTAAAGAACGACAATAATTACGCTTAACTAGTTAAACTTTTCTACAAAGTACATGCTGCAGATGACTGAAAAATCGCTAACAAGATTAAACGCGCAGAGCTATACAAATTCCCCAAACTAGTTACTAACATTGAAACCTAATAGAGTATTATTGGGTCACCTACATGTAGTATTATTCGCAGTCATTGAGATTTTTTTTTTCCAACAAAACACAAAACACCAACAGTGACTGAGTGAGAGTCGAGCGAGAGAGACGAACCTGGTCCTTTCCCTACAACTCCTCGGTTCCTCGCCTCCTCGCCTCCTCTGGTTCCTCGCCTGAGTCGCCTCCTTCCTCGGTTCCTCGCCTGAGTCGCCTCCTTCCTCGGTTTCTCGCCTGAGTCGCCTCCTTCCTCGCGTCCTTCCTCGGTTCCTCGCCTCCTCGATCTGGTTCCTCGCCTCCTCGCCTCTGTTCCGTCCCTCCTCTCTTTGTGTTTGAAAAAATGGCAAAAGCAAAACCAAAATACATGTGGTCGAGATTTAGGTTTTTATTAGGGCTTTTGATATTAACCGTCCGATCATATCAATATCTTAAAAAACGAGATTTAATTTGATATTTGAAGCGCTATACAAGAGGAAAGTAGCATAGCGCTTTAAAAGCGCTATGCAAGCACTTTAAAAGCGCTATGGTAGTTTTGGTAACGTTTTTTCACATAGCGTTTTTTAAAGCGCTATCTAAGACATAATTAAGATAGCGCTTAACTGAAAAAAAAATTTAAAAGCGCTATTGTAGCGTTTTTTTTGATTATTTTTTTTTAAAGACAAATAAGCGCTATCCTAGCGCCCACTTGGATAGCTCTTTAAAAAAGCGCTATCTAAGTGGCGTTACCTAAGCTAATATTTGTAGTAGTGCTGTCGAACCTGTGCAAATAACAGAGTCTGCGCATTCTGTTATGGGGCTGCCTGCTCTGATTTTAGTTCATTTATTATCTGCCAAGTGATTTTCAAATTGATTTTCAGTGGGTTTTTGGTAGCAATTTTTGTTAACTAGAGTTTGTTTTGTTGGTTGAAGCTATTTTGATAGGACCGATGGAACTTTGGAACCTGCCTCTTGGATAGGTAATTTTCTAGTCTGTTTTTGCCTGGTTTTTTAATACGGGTAAAGTCGTAATGTACCCCCGTTTAGTTTCTAAATCATTTTTTTTGATAAGTAATAAAGGTCTGGCATCCCATAGTTTCCCCTCCCCACCAGAGGTTTAATTAATTTTTTTTTTTGAAATATACGAGTGTGTGGTACAACAAAAAAGTACTTTTAACACACGCCTTCTTCCATTTCAAGCCTCTTTTAATGATTAACTATTAATTATATAAAGTTTGTATGCCCACATCTTTGTTTGTAACTCTCTGTCCATGCAATTAGATCTCCCATATATTCCAAGTTTCCCACTGAATTGGCTTGTTCTGATGAATTGGGAGATGTATAGGTATGATGAAGTTCATGAAATCTATCTTGTAACGCGGTTTAATTGCCCATTCTCTATGATAATATGGAGTTATAGAAGAAGGGCATACATAAAACTATCAAGGGCTTTCGAAGGATTGTTCTTTCATTATTGTATTTTCTCTTGTGGGGTTTCATTTTTTGCTCGTATATATACATTTTCTTGTTTATAGAAATGAAAATAAGTAGTACGTACTAATTTTTAGGACCATTACGACGTCCCAAGGCATGGCATAATTTATTTGCAAGTTTGCCTATGAAGTTGTGAAGAGAATGTATGTATAGTAGTAGCATCAGCAACATCTAGAACCAACCCAACTGGTTTTAAGCTTTCAACAACATGCAGTTTACCATTATCAATAACCTCGATTCCTGGAGATATGAAGTAATTTTCCAAAAAATGATGATACACCGAACCGTGTAGTAATCCGTACCGTACATGTGTCATGATGATCAAGCTAGCACGAACCTCCAAGTGAGCACCTGCCTTGGTTCGGCTCAAAGGTCAGGAAACAAAGCTCAGATTACTCCAAGCCCATTGACGTGGGTATCAAGAAGTTGGACCCAATTAGCAAGGCCCTGTTAAGCCCATAAGTTATATGGTCAAGAAATGTGGGAACTCCCTCAAAACATGGTTCACACAAAATATTCCACAACCATTGCATAAGAAATCACCACCACATTTCTGGCACAATGTATACTACACGACACCCACCATCTAATGTTCTTCTCTCACATTATCTCTATGATCATATGGTAACTCACAAATAAACCATATCCAGGAAAAGTATAATACTTACTTAATCACCCGTAGAAATGATTGACCAGTTTATTACGTGTCATGGTGTTTTTATCCTTTTATTAAATTCTTGAGACGTTGATTTGCTTTGACTTACTATCATTTCTACGCCCCAATCCATGATCCTGGATACTTTTTGCCAACATATCCAGATTTGATGATGATCACAACGAGTGCATCTATTCATTTTTCTTCCGTATTTTGTCACCCTGCAACATGAATTGATTAGTAGTAGCAATTATATATATGAGAAAAACATAATTTAAAAGATCATTGTGAACAAAAAAGCTATATGTAATATACTTTTCGGTACTCAAAATTACCATGTGACCTAAAATCAGTGTTCTAAAAAGCGCTAGGCGGTGGGCGAGCAGCGAGCAGGTGCCTAGCGCCCAGGGGCCTAGGCGGGCGCCTAGGCAGTTTTAGGTTTTGTATTATAACTTTAATAATTTACAAAAGTTAAGCATAATACCTTATCAATTACATCCAATTTAATGCCAAGATACATATGCAAAATTTATAAACATGAAAAATTAACAATCATGAACAAAATTTATTAAAACTCAAATGACTGAAGTTGGTCATGATGAGTACTTTATACAAAGTTAAATTTGTGGACAAATATCCAAACCTACTCTTTTATTTTTTCTTCAAATTGCATGAATGACCTCAGTCATGTTTGATAAAATTTACATTATTAAAATTGGTACCGGCAGATCCTTTGAGAAATCCATTAAGTAATCATCCTTTGCTACATTCAGACATATACTGAACAAAAAATAATTAAATTGTTTCTTTCCAAAAAGGGGGAAAGAAAAATAAAATAAGAACACAATTAGCCTTATTAAAATAAATAAAAAAACCCGCCCAGAATCCGCCTAGGCACCTACCCAATTTTTCACCCCGCCCAGCCATTAATCTGAGCGTTTCTCTAACGCCTAGCGCCTAGACGCCTCCTAGGCCGTTTTTTAGAACACTGCCTAAAATACTAGGAAGGTTATTTCCCATTGATTAAGAAAAAGTGATTCACAATTTTTATTTTTATTTTCCTTTTTTGCATTCCTCTTCCTCTTTTCTTCACTTCTCGTTGTTTCTAGTGGTTATTTATGAAGGGACCAAGCCAACCTATGGATTTACTTATCTGATAGTAGTTCAAATTTTCAAAAGTTGGCCAATTTTTAGTGTGGATGATCTCCTCATTATAAAGATCTCCTCCATTAAAAATATGAAAATTTTGCCTCTTCAAAATTGGCCAATTTTTATCAACGATAGAATTAAACTTGCAAATAAATGAGAATTGAAATTAAGTAAAAATTGAAATAAATTGACAATAAATGAAAGAAAATAAAAAGAAATTCTTTTCATCAATCAACCAATTAACAAAGAGCAACCTACACTCGTTTTATAATGAACCTAACTTTTATGACAAGAAACAAACCCTAAACCTAATTGGAAACAAATATGTCCTATTACAATTGATGATACCACAAAATAGATTGATCATCACGACCATACACGTGGTAGAGAACATCCATCATGAGGATATGGTGTCCCATCTATTAGGCCAGCTCATAAAACCCAATAAGAACAAAGCCAATCACAGAGGCCCAGATAAGGCCCACTATGAGAAGATATAAGCAAAGCCCGAATCCAGGGCCGAACGAATCAAAGCCCAAATCCAGGTCCGACACGAGTTCTCTCATAAAAAAAGAGAAACGTTGCACAAAAAAGAGTCGGGGAGGGAGATACGCCTGCACGGACACATCTCCATCAAGGAGGAGACTGTTATGAAAAACATCTCCTTCCGTTGCGCCTCACATGCTTAAGTCACGCAGAGAATTAACCGCGACCATTATAAAAGGTAAAGGGAACATTCGACACAGGTATGTAACTTTAACTGATTTTTGTCCAGAATTACTTCCTTCTTTAAACAGAGTTGCTAACTTAAGCATCGGAGTGCCTTCGGCCACCAAAAAAGTGGTATTTGGCAGTCTAGGATCTGTTTTGCATGTCAAACTTCTAGGAGGACGATTTTTGGACGCATCAACAATAATATTGAAACTAATATTGATAAATGACTATTATTGCTAAAATAACCCAATTACAACAACTTCCCCGGTTGCAGAAGCTCGTACTCGAGCTTGAAATCAAAGAAGGCAGACGAACACAAACAACTCGTGACTGAACATAACGTGAATTGCACAAACAAAATGCAACTTTGAACTTTTCTTGTATAGTTGCTAGCACTCCAAATAATCAAATGACAAACCTGACGCCATAAAAAATCCAATAGGAATCTAGTGCTCGATGTAGATCCACTGCGTAGTTTGAATCTTGTTCATAAACTTGTCCTAAAAATCCGCCATAAACTTGACCCAAATTGGATCTTAAACACTATTATGTAGTGGTTCTCGTCTTGTCCTATGGTAGTGAGTAGACTTATCATCAAAGCTTGAAGAATCAATAACTGTAGTGGTACGTGGAATTCCCTGTGGTTTCAAATATCTAGTTCTTCATAAAAACACATTAACATGTGGTGGCACTGAAAATTGGCGGGTGTAAATAACCATAGGGAACCAAGGAATTTAGTAATTTTTTTGGCTAGGGACTGAATTGAAAATGGGAGCAGGGACTTGAATGAAAATTGGAACTTCTTCTACACGTACTAAAACAAGGAAGTGGTATTTGTGTGGCTTTGCGATCGAGCGACCGATAGGGAGCAACAACGAAGGGATTCGGGTGAAAGGGATGGGGTTCTGAAGAAGGACGAATGGTATCAAAGGGGACAATTGAGAGACATGATCGACCGACCTTCGGATTGAGGCGGATTTGGGCAAATCCGTCCTTGCCCCATCGGGGATTGCGGATCCTGAAAATCCACCCCTGAATCTCCATTTATATATATATTTTTAAAACCATCCCCACTCCAGACGGATTAAAAGATATCCGCCCCGCCCCGATTGTCCTTTAATTAAAAAATTATAAAAATAAATAAAATATATAAAGAATTCGACAAGATCTGAACTTCAAAAATACCCTTTAGCAAAATATGAGATTATATAAAGGGTTAGTTTATGAGTATGATGATGGTGTCTAGCCCGACTTCATCGTCTTTTCTTATGTACAATATTTTTCTGAATTTTTTTTGTCAATTACAGCAAGAAGAAGAGATGAAAATGTAAGAACTAACAGTGGAGGAGGAGCCAAGAAGAAGAAGAAGAAGACGAAGGCAAGAGATGAATTGAAGAGATGAAAATACCTGTGAGGCTACGATTTTGCTGTGGTAGTGGTCGTGGGTATGGCGATAGAGAGATGCGTACAATGGAAATAGCAACAAAGGCTTCAGAATGGAGAATGGGGGTTAGAGTTTTTTTGGTCTTAAGGGAATTTTAGTAAAAGAATGTATAGAAACACATATCCGCGGGGCGGATATGGCCAAATCCGTATTCACCTCGCATCTGTGACGGATATCATTTGGATCCCCAAATCCGCCCTGAAATCCATTTAGTCAAATCCAAATCCGCCCAATTCTGGGTGGGCGGGGCATATATCCGTGAAAATTCACCTCACTGCCAACCCTAGTTGAGAAGGTTGTGGGTTTGTGATCAAAGGTGTTTGGCAGGGAGGAGGAACTTTCGAAGTGGAGGTAGATCTGGGACTGTTGATCGGCTTGGTATTTCGATCAACCAGTTGTGGAAGGGGGAGAACCAGGGGAAGAACGAATGATGGTTGTTCACATATCGATCTGAGGGTCAAGGTCAATTGATTGATCGAGTCTGTTTGGGATCTATTGGGTTTCGATGGTGGTGTCGGTCGACTTACCTGGCTTGTGATAAGATAAGGGTTAGCAATAGGTCGATCGATTATGGATAGGTGATCAGGGTGTTATCGATCGCTGATGTGGAACTCGAGGGTGATGTGATCGATTGAAGCAGGTTGTTGTTCAACTACAACAATAGGTTTTCGATTGACGGAGGAAGATTTGATCACTTGTGCAGTGGGGAGGGGCTATTGACATTTGGGGCCCCTATGATGCTAGTGGTGGTGCTATTTGGGTCTGTCCCATGGCCTTTTTGGTGTCTGGCAGGAAGCTCTCAAACTTCTAATCCAGCCTGTCAAAGATCAAATATATCCTCACTGATGACTCTCCAAGGTCTGCCGTCAATTATGCGAATATCAGTTCATCCCCTTCACAAACTCTTCGTCTTTCATCTTCCAAACTTTTCAAATCTTCATCTTCTTCAAAGTGAACCAACTAAACTAATTAGAATCGTTTGACTTTGATACTAATTGATAAAATTAAAGTTTCAAATAAACACGAATTGAAAATAAAGCATAAATTGAAACAAATTGACAATAACTGAAAGATAAATAAACAAATAAATTATTTTCATCGATCAACCAATTAACGATGAATAACCTACGCTCCTTTTATAACTAACCTAACTTCCATTCACTACACCACAAGTACCCATTAATAGTATTTTGTTATAGCGTTTTTACACTTTGTGCTATGAAAAGTGCAAAAGTTCAAGTTTCAATGACATTCCCATTTTAAAATGCTATAGAAATGAACGTGGGAAATTAAAAATATTAGCCGCGCTCAATTTTGGCGAAATGCTAAATCGTTCATTTCCTCACCCAAAAGGCCAAGAGAACTCATTTTCTCTCGTTGTTGCCCTCAAGTTGTATTGCGAAAGCGAGCGAGAGAGAAAGAGGGAGATTCAGATCCAAATGCAGATCTAGGGAAAGAGAGAGAGAGCAAGGGAGACGGAAAGATCGAGGGAGAGAGTAAGGGAGATCGAGAGTGAAGGAGATGCACAAACCCATTACAACACACAGCTTCATCTCCGAACTCTCAGCGGCTGAAGCGAAAATGTTGTCACACAAGACGTTCATCATCAAGAAGAAGTTGGCGAAGAAGATGAGGCAGAACAAGCCCATCCCTCACAGGATCAGCAATGAGGACTGACAACACCATTAGGTCTACTCAAAATCGAGAACCCCCAAATCTCATTTTTTTGTTTTTCATCAAACACCTTGTTCAATTGGTTTTCTGAATTGTTGATTTTCTTTGGGTGTTTTCATAAAAAAACCTCACTTGTTCTCGAACTCTCTAAACTCTCTGGTAAATCACCAAACCTCTCTTTTTACTTTCCGTCCTCTTTCTACATTTCATCAAAACACAATTTATTTCTGAAATTTAGGGCTCCATTGAAAAAAACTCAGTGTTCCAATGTTTTCTTGAAAAACAATTAGGTAATGGGCCAAAACGAAAAGGTAAAAAGGCAGTTAAACACAAGGAGCCAGAAATCCAAACTCAAGGATCCCATTTGCTAATAACGAAGGTAAAATGATGATTATTATGTGCTATTAATTGTTTCATTGTATCCATCATTCTTGCTCGTTCACAAATTAGAAAGATGTAGTCTTCAAACCAACTATTAATCTACAAGATTTAGGCCAATTTGCTAATAATGTGATGCATAGAATCTCTACGGTGTTTTAATTTACAGGCGATAATACATATAGTGGAACTATGAATTTAAATGGTTGCAATGAGATGAGGAGATAATTTTATCGTGGTATGGTGGGTGGGGTTGAAGACTAAATTTCTCAGAAAACGTTGTATGGAATCTATTGAACTATTACCATAAAAAAATTCACATAGTAACCAAGCACATGATAGAGGTTTTCAGGTGGATTAAAGTTTATTTCATAACAAAAATGTTCATCTGATTGATCAAATTTGTTGTTAAAGACCACACAGCTTATATCTGTCGAACTCTCCCTATACTTATTATGGGGCTTCTGCTTTGTTGTTTTCCTTATGTTTGGTTTTTTGTTTGAGCATCTTGCTCCCTGCTTATATCATTTCTACGTTGTTCTACTATTATCTTTGTCTTGCCTTAAAAAAAAACCTGAATTGGATTATGTAAACCTTGTTGAATTTGATTCTCGGAAACATTATCTCCACTAAATTTTTTTTTAATCTTGTTTGGATTTTCATGTGTTTTCCCTTTAACAATTGGAAGATTTTCCCCCCCTCTTATTTAGTAGAACATAGAATTGCTGCGACTTTTGCTATTCGGGATGTGGAAATTGAATATCTGTTAACAGGGGTACGTTTGCTTCGATCAAATTTTAACAATGAACAGCTGCAAACCCCAGTACTCCAATTTTTCAAGGAAAACATGCCCAATCTGACAGCCAAAGTAAATGAAAGGATGGATTATTTGACGTTGAATGGAAAGATGACGATCATCTGTCCATTAGCCAAACCGATGAAAGAAAGTTGCATGCATCTCTTCACTAAAAGATTTCAAAAGCATATCCTGAATGTGCAGGTGGAGTGCCACTAACTGGGGGCTTTGGACATTCAAGTAGAGCATATTTGTCTACTATTGATAGGATGTGTGTTTATCCTTATTTTACCTTTACTGAGCTATATGTCGTTGATAGTGAGTTTCAATCATTTAGGCGCTGCGAACTTTCAAATCCCAGACTATGTAGGTTCACTCAGTGTTTGGTTATAATTTTTTGCCACTTTATTCTCAACTTATCTTAAGGTTTTCCTGTTTTGTATTTTTTTTCTTCTAATAGGTCATGGAGCAACCACCAGATTCCTAGATGTTTTCACTGCAGGAATCTTTCCAAACTCCAGGGGTTTGTCACTTGATCCTATAGAAATTTCATTATTGCTTTTGTTGGTCTGGTCATTTCCTTTTATTTATAAGACGGCCATTATGCTAATTGGATGCATGAAATATGAAGATAAGTTGTTTAATTTTGATTTCGAAATTAGAAACATCCTTTTGGTTGTTGGTGAATTGATGTCTGATCACTGTTATGCATATAGGTACCACTAGTATCATTCAGCAGTAGTGAACTTTCATAGAAATTATCTATTTGATGTTAAATAAATATTTTGTTGCATCTACATGTATACAAGTGTTGGGAAAGCTATCAAGTCTTACATTTATTCTGCTCTAAAATGAGGGTTGCAATGACTTCCCAACTGTCCTTTACAGATTACTACATAATCCAAAACATCAAGACCCACTTCACAAAATCTGGTCTTGAAGCTTGTTTTGTTTAATTGAACCCCATTTAGAACGTAAAATTCCTGTCAGTTAGGTACTTCTCTTGTGTAGATTTGTTGTTTCACCATTGATGTTGATAATGTGTTTCAGGTGTTCTTGGTTTTGATGACAACATATGGTTCTGCAGCATTAGGGCAACTTTTCTTCTTTCATGTTGTTCTTATTCGAAAGGTACAGGTTTCATGTTGTTCTTATTTGAAAACCTAGTTGCTAAAGGAAACATAAACACAGGCAAATCACTTTGTGATATGATGTACAAGGATGTAAACGATAGATACTTTGATAAAAAGGAATTGGGAGACCACATTCTGCAGACCTCTATACAACTATAACTAGAGAAAATTACGAAGATTCATTGAGATTATATCGTCCAAAGTAAATGACAAACAAGTACTTCAGTAAAGAATTACGACAAAGTATTTCTTTACTCCTCTTATTATATGTACACTATCGAGTCCTACATGAAAACAATATGCTAGTATTATTGTTGATCAGTTCATAATTTTTTAACAAATCTTTTTTCTGGGTAGCTCTTGAGCTGCAATTGAGAATATCCCAATCTTATAGCATTAAAGATTATGAGTGTTCAAAACATATCTTCAACACTTTCTGACTATTTTTGTTAAGCTAAAATTGAGTGTGTACCAGCTTTTAGCATTTATAGAGTTATTGAAGCAGTTCATTTGCATCTTATAGATATCATTCTGAGCATGTCAGTACAATTTTAGCATCATAGTCACGTTGTTCATGATTTGTTTTTGGCTTCCTCTTTTAATTATCTTTGTCTATCATCCATGTATCAAAATTTAATTCCAATTTTGATTTCAGGGAATGAGAACATATGACTACATTTTAGCAATGAAAGAACAAAACCAATTCATGGATATGGACCCTCAATGATTCATCCTCCTCAGATTTTTCTTCAGATGAAAGCAGTGACTTTGACTCACCAGAAAAACCTAGATATATATCCTGGTTTATTTGCAGCAGAGGGCACAGAACAACTCAGGTTCAATATATTTAGCATCTAGTACTATTTCTCAAATAAACCGTGTGACCACCTAGGCTTTAACTAGACACTTCTCTTTGAATTTCAGGATCCAATGAGATTGTCCATAAAAATTGACAGAGAACCAGATTCCTCCACCTTGAACAAGAAGCCAGGCTTCCGGGCAAGCATTGATCCATGGAAACTGATAAAGATGAGCAAAGAGAAAACTCTAGCAGCTGCAGAGAAGGCCAGAGAGAGACACAGGAAACAAACATCGAGCATCATTCTTCCGTAAGTATTTTGTTTTGCCTTGTCCTTTTGGCTTCTCACCATATAGCATGAAAACTCTTTGAACAATTGGAAGCTAATACAACCCATTCATGTCTTTTATCAGAGGTGGCATGTTGGAAGGTCACAGGGGAGAGACAAGCTGCTCGAATAAGGAATTTATACCTGAAAACCAGATTGAGGCAAGATATTGCTTTCTTTGACAAGGAAACAAACACAGGTGAAGTTGTTGATAGAATGTCAGGCGATACCGTTCTTATTCAATATGAGATGGGTAAGAAGGTAAACATATTTTACCACACAATACATATATAGAATTAATCATCTGGAAGTATGAGCTTAATAATTTCTGATCATCTCCATTTTTTTTGCAGGCTTTATAATAGCATTCATCAAAGGGTGGCTCCTGACCTTGGTCATGTTAAGCTCTATTCCTCCTATAGCGATCGCTAGATCATCCATGTCCATTGTAATATCGAAGATGGCATCACAGGGACAAACTGCATATTCGCAAGCTGGAGTTGTTGTAGAACAGACAATCGGCTCAATAAGGACCGTATGTACTCATAACAAATCATATTTTTTTTATATGGTCAATCATTTTTGTGCAAGTAAAAATACATGGTTTGTATACAGGTTGCATCTTTTACTGGGAAGAAGCATGCTATTTCTAAGTACGAAAATGCTCTTAAGAATGCTTACAAGTCTGGGGTTCATGAAGGCATGGCCTCTGGATCAGGTCTTGGTACCATGATGTTGATCGTATTATGCAGTTATGCTTTAGCCATATGGTTTGGCGGAAAGATGATTGTTGAAAAAAGCTACATTGGTGGTGATTTCATTAATGTAATTCTTGCTGTGTTAACTGGCTCTATGTAAGTGAAATCTGACTTCTTTATCTCTACAATTTTACTGATCAAATTCATCTCTATTATTTCTCAGACTTCACTATAAATTCTGTGAAGGAACCGTTTGCTCTAACTGTTAAAAAGTAACACAGGCTTTAGGCAAGACAACTGACTGGTTTAGTAGAGAATTAGCTGTTGAACCTGTCAAGGGGAACTTGCGCTTCAGTGGGTATTCTGCTTGCGGACAAGATGGTTGTGTACAGCTTCCGAGGGAGTATGTACTGATCAAGTTGTTTTCTTAACTACGCCACTGAAAATGCCTTAAGTGATCGAATAACCTGGATATGTTTGGGAAATGTTCTTCATGAGTTGTGGTGCACTTGAAACTAAAATAATGAGTTAGAAACACGATTAAAGCTACAAGTCAGGGACATGCCAGTGAACTAGAGTTGCATATCATTCTTTCCTTAACACTTTTCTTATGACATGAAGTACTTGTCAATTGTTAGGCTAATGGTATCTTCCTTCTTCTAAAGGTTTGTGGTCTGCCATAACCACCTTGTATGCTCATGAAAAGAAAAACTGGTTGTCATAGTTTATGTTTTTTGCTTGTATCATATTGAACTTATGCATATAATGTACTTCATGAGACTAGAATGAGGACATGGATATGTCCTTTGATTCCAGATCTAGACAAGGGGTTGTTTCTGTTAAGTAAGTTTTCATGAATATATATATATATATATATATATATTTTTTTTTTTTTGGTTGTGTTTTTAGATCTAGATATTGTTCTCAGGGATTTTGGTAGATAAGGATGCTTGAGAAGGTGGTTTTTTCTTAGAAACCCTTCCCAATTGCTTTTTTTTTTCTTCTATGATTCAAGTTCTAAGATGATGAAACATAACATAACTACTTTGCTCAAAAAGTGTTTGGATCAACCAAGGGGAGAGTTTCTTCTCGTATGATTCAGGTTCTTGTATTCATTTTGTGATTGATTTAGTTATGGCTTTCATTTCAGTGGGAATGTTAAGTTTGTGATATCATCCTCAAGATTTGTCTTTTCATATCTGTTCTCAGGGGTCATTCTTTACCATTTTTGTTCTGATTTCAAATGATTTTTGGCTTTGATTCAGAGAATAATGATCTTTGAATGGATCAAGGGCTTTGGGTGTAGGATTTAATTGATTGAGAATTTTATTAATATGATTATTGGATTTTATTTATTTATGATTACAGGAAGGTCCACTTATCCTATGGATAAAACTTTGAGTAAAAATAAGATGCCCATGGATTTCTTTTATTTTGTTTGCTTTTGTATTTGGGATTCTTCTTAATTTGTACCTTCATTTAACATATTTAGTGGATACAATTCTACGAAAAATAACTTCTGCCGATCCTGATTTAATTTCTCCATTTTACAGGTATTAAAGAAGTACTGCAGTCTTACTCCATTCCAGAAAATTTATTTGGCAGAGTCAGTGTCATTATTGACAAGGTAAGTTGCATTCTGCTAATGATGGATTACACTATTTAAAGAGTTATAATGCATTTGCATACTCTACAAGAGTCTAATATGACAACAAGAGTTGGCATGTCCATTGTGCAATTTCATCTTGAATCACTTTTTGTACAACTGGGATGGAATTCGTGATGGCCTGATATCTTTTTAATAGTGATCCTAAAAAAAATCAAACTTTCTACTTCGTCAATAATCTTAAAAAGAAAAAAAGGATGGTTGAGTCGTCTTATTTTTTATACACGCATCTATATGCAGTTTTTTTTTCATTTATTTGTTTATTTTTTTCAAAAGAAGTATGGTACATGCAATTTATGAGCACAATGTGACTTTGTAGGCGATATCTTTAATTTATTTTTAGAATATCTTCCTTGGAAATGCTTCAATTATAGGCTTGTCGTATAAGTTACTGAGATTCATGTGTTTTATTGTAATAGATGGAAAACATTCCCATGGAGGACATGAAGAAAGAGTTGAAAACACTTGGATTATCAGAAGAAGTTATTGAGCAACTGCTGCAAGTTCTATCTATTAAATCATTGTCCAAGCTGGAAGGTTTGTATACTCATTCTTGCACTCTCATTTTTTGTCCATATTCACAGATAATGTGTGTATTCAAAGCTGCATCATCCTGGTTATATAATGCAGTTAAACCTTTATTTTCTGTCGCGATGTGGAAAATTAGTTTTGCTTAGTGTGACAATAGTATCAAATCGAAATAGAACATGTTCCATAGCAAATTTGGCATTTGTACTATCTTGTGTGGTCTATTGTTTGGTAGTCTGATTATGCTCTAGGTTTTTATCTGGCAAGAAATCATATCATCAAGGAAATAATATCGCCAAGACCAAATAGTTTTGGACTATGATGATACCCCTTGATTATTCTTGAGCATGGAGAAATGTCATGGAGAGTAGATATGTTGTCAACAAGGAAGCTTGGTAGTGTAGAAGACATATTTCTGTTGCATAAACCCTGGTTGTCCAATGGAATTCTTCAAGAGAGAAGTACTGCTAGAGTGAGTAATAGCTCAAAAGTAGCAGCTCTTGTGGTACACTCCTACTTTTGACCAGGCTTTAGGTCAACAACCTTAGAAAGAAGTCATACACATTCAGCTTCTTTCAAGAGTCAGAGATGATAGGTATGTGTTAGACGTTGGATCACCTAGGTGAATACTCTGTTGCTGGCATTTATGTTGCCTCGCTCCATATCATGTCGAATGTAGAGTGGTATAATGTGGTGACTTATCTTCCTATTGCCCTTCACCATATCTGCCAATTGTTTTTGCTTCAAGGTCAAGGCGACAAACTTACAACAGCTAACCCCAGTAGCCAGAGCGTATTTGGACTGCATTACAGCTGTTATGCTGCTCTGATGGCAATTTTCAGCAGTGTGTGCTGCTCTGCTGGTGTTGTTTTCCTCAGCAAGGTTCATATTCTGGACTGCACTGCAGCTGTTTTTTATGCACAGTGTATTTGGCTCTGTCTCAGAAACAAAGCTTTATAAACTTTGTTTTTTTTGGCGCAGCTGGGGCGTAGAGATGTATGGCAGTTTTGGTACCATTCAGGTGATTCACGTTCTTGGTTTTGATCCTCATGCATTTGCACATTTTAGGGATGATATGCTTGTCCAATGTGCTTGATGAACACTCATCTTCATATATATAGTGCTAATTATTATGTCTTGATCTGTTTTTTCAGCTTATGAAAGAACAACACTCTTGATCATAGCTTGATAAAGGGGAAGATCGTTGTCTGTGCTTTTGAACTCCCAGACCTTAGAAGCGAAAAAGCCATTTTTGTTAGAGAAGCGGGTGGTGTTATTGGCATGATTCTCATTGATCCACTGGGCAAAACCATCGCTTAATTTCTAGTTTGTTATCCCAAGTACCATAATTGTAATACATTATCTTATTAATTACATTATCTTTATTATTTGATAGATTTTGTGACTCGATGTAATACAGTTTATTAATTAATTACATTATTTTACCTCCATTCATGGAAATGTTTAACTTTGGCACATTAATATTTTTATTTTCTAGACATAAAACTTATGAGATGTAATAAAAAGTCATTTGATAGTAAAAAAAAATTGCTATGTATACTTACAATAGCGTTTTAAAAACGCTATCGTAGACTCTACCATAGCATTTCTGAAACGCTATTAAAGCCCAACTTACTATAGCGTTTTAAAAACGCTATAATAGACCCTGGGTCTATTATAGCTTCGGCAGACACAACATTTTCTAAAATGTTATGGTATCCTACCATAGCGTTTTTGAAACGCTATTAATGGGCTTTTTTGTTGTAGTGATTGACAAGAAATAAACCCTAAACCTTATTAGAAACTAATGTCCTATAACAATAATACTAGAACTAATACTGCTATAATACTAATATTGCTAAAAGAACCTAATTACATCATTTATAGACTAAAAATACTATTGGCTTTTTACTTGGGCAGTGTTCCTCATCTGGTTCACCCATAAGCAAAGTTTCGTTAATCTCCCCTTTTATTTTGTTTCTAAACAATAATATTTGTATACATGTAGTTTGAGGATATCTAGCTTGGTCAACCCAATCTGATAGTTTCTCGAAAATTAGTTTGAGAAATCAAGAAATTTTTTGAAAAGCATATAAAATATTTTTGAAATAAAATGACTGAACTACTTTTTTGTTAATGTTCTTAGGCCCGCTAAGTTCTTAGGGATTTTACGAGGCATAATTGGTTTAAGCATGACCAATGAGAACATCATTTTCTCCACTTATGAGTTACCAAAAAATCCTAACCATATAAAAAATATCTCCCTCATATGATTTCTAAACCCAATATTCGTAAATTACTTTGAAATGCTTACATTGATAAAGAAAATATTCACATTCTTGTTTAGTTTCCTCCAAGGTTTCATAAGAGTATTGTTTCACCACCCTTTTGCTTCAAAACAAGACCTTTATTTATTTTATTTTTTAATATTAAAAATAAAAGTAATAATATTGTTATTCTCATCCACATGATAGGCGGAGGAATTTTGTCTTTGTACAGTGGCAACAGTAAAACCAACTAAATGCATGAATTGGACAATTGCAGTAGGGAGCTACTGTCGCACCCACACTTTACTTTTTTCACAAAAAAAAAAAAAAAAATTTATTCACACACCCAAATATAAAAGGGTAAAATTCCTCAGAAGTCAAAGTTTTTGTAGAGGGAGTGATAGTTTCAGAGAGAGAGACAAGAGTTTTGGTAATATTTTCTCATGAAAATACCCTTCTTAAAAAAACCTTCCTACGTCATAAGGACCCAAACATCAACAAGAATAATTTTTTCTTTATTTTTTGGACTTGAACACGTTAAAGTATGAATCACTTTTGAAACTTATACGCAAGAGTTTTTGTGAGTAAACAATGATACCCACGAGAAAATATTTGTGTTTAGGCCTTATCGTTCAAAATTTTCACAAATACACAAACACGCAAACACAACTTTTTGTGTCAAGACAACCATTTTCACGCAAATTTTTTGTGTTTTACACCCACGTAGGGTTTCTGATGAGACATCAATCAGTCATACGATCATAGCCTTACAAGTGGCATGGGCTACCCTAACATGAAAAAGTTTTCAGTGCAATCCCAAGCAGACCCATGCACAAACTGTTGTTCAGCCCGTAAGTCAGTTGCCCATGTCCGTCACGCCAGGCCAAGGGGCATGAGTCTTAGGAATTAGCCCAAGAAAATAAGGCCCAAACACTAATCTCAAAGCTGTCATAGACTCAAATTCCACTCGCATGAATCTGCTTTTAGTGCAATCAAGCATTGGGTCCTATACAAAGCCAAGTGCCGAAGAGATTCATTCATGCACATGTAAGATCTTATGCGAGATCTCCTCCCTCCATCACGACCTCGATCGCAGTGACAGCTGGGGAGGGAACACTTGCTATAAGATGATGAAAGGAAAAAGAAAGGTACACATACACTTTGTAATTTACATAATGTCTTCACTATTTCTTTCATCGATATCTGACTTAGCCTTTGGCCACAACAATGGTGGTCCTTGGCCTAACTGCTACTCTTTTTTGCAGGCCCGAGATTAACGAAATCAGCAAGGACAGATCTAAACACATCAGTTTGGCGCCATTTGTGGGAAAAGATGATAAGTTTTCCCTGAAATGAACACACAAATTTTTTCTAGCTAAGCAAAGCATCTAGAAATGGTCACCACCACCAGATCTCGAGCACTTAACAACAATGTCGAACAAAACAACCTTCCGACCCGAAAAGCCCAACCACAAGGCCGAACTAATCCAACCGATGGGGCAAAATAATCGTACGACTTAGCCATTGAGGCAGCCATGGCTAACACCCGCATAAACCGGATCCTGCTTCATATGGATCATCTAGCGTGGGTGGTGGAGAGACTCACTCAGGATTGACATCAACCACTTGAGAGTTGCGGAGATCCCACACCAAAAAGGATGCCTAAGAGCGCGTCCAAGAAAATGAGAACCTCCCCAGGGAAGAGCAAAGAGCAAGTCGGCAAGAGAACTTGAAGGACGTCAGGGATCATGGGAACCATGCCTCGAAAACATACCATACCACGGTTGGGAACCTATTGTTACTGGGGCAACCAAATCCAGACGTCTTGTATGACCTCATCGTCCCTCTACTCTCGGAGGATGTCATGAACGCCCCATTACCTAAGAAGTTTGTCCCTCCAAAGCTCAAATTCTATGATGGGACATTAGATCCGTTAGATCAACCATGCCATTACCACCACGCAATGGCGCTGAAAGAAATTTCAGAAGCCATCATGTACAAGACTTTCCCCACCAGCCTGAAGAAGGCTGCAGTTACTTGGTTGAACAGTCTCCAGCCAAGATCTATCGATTCATTCCAAGTCTTGGCGAAGGCATTTATCACTAGATTCATCAGAAGCCAGCGAAGCAGGGAGAGACCCATATAGAGTATGTTACTCGTTTCAACGAGAGCTGACTTTATTTGATGGTTGCTACGACGATATGTCGGTCACCGCCTTCACTTTTGGCCTTCGGGGAGGTCAGTTATACAATTTCCTCACCTTGAAACCCCTAAGGGCTATGGCGAACTTGCTGTAAAATGCACAAAAGTATATCACTCTTGAAGAGATGTTGGCCGCCAAGGAAGGAGATGAAAATGAAGCCAATCAGCCCCCCAGGGCGCAGGACAGAGGAGAGGAAGAGACACGAACAAGAGGACAGATCAAAGAGGAAGAAAAACGATAAAAAGGGACCGACAAGGCAAAACCCAATAGGGCCACAAGCTAAATCAGCTCAAGGTTTACTGAATTCACCCCCTCAACTCCAGCTTTTCCAAAATCCTCTCCGCCACGAAAAATCGAGTTGACATCTGATATTCACGTAATTAATACATAATATATCCCTGAATTTATATATGTTAGTGTTTCGATTATTATATTTTATTCTAATTATTTCGTTTTCATGTCTTTGTAGGAATTCGAGCGTGAACGATGAAATCGCATTAAGGTGACAATTTGAGGAATGATCAATTGATTGATTCTAGTGGTGGTAGAAAGTAGCGGATCACATGTCTAAATCTAACACAAACAAACCTAGGTCCACCTAATTTAACTTAAGCCCAAGCCCAAAAGTTAACCTAGAAACCCAAACCCAACCTATCAAGGAGAACCCTATTTAGGCTTCCTCTCTTCTCTTCTCCTCCTTTTCTCCCCGTTTTAAAGGTTTGCTTCCTATTCCACGTTTCTTCCCTCCTTCTCTTTTTTTCCAGCCACCATGCCACATCCACCCTGTCGACAATCCTCGCTCGATAGGAGGACCAACAGCGCGATCATCCCGCCGTCACCACCTCCTACTCTTCCTCCACCATCATGCCTCACGTCCTCGCTCAACAAAACAGGGAGCACCTCCTTGTCCTCCCCATCACGTTCCTCTCCCTCTCTCTGTTCCTTTCTTACAGCCAAAGAAGCCATCACCGCCACTCTTCTTCCCCTGTTTTTGTATTTCTTTCTTCACCTCGCCACCGTCTAGCAGCCACACCGCCGAACACCACCGTCATCCATCACCTCCTCACACATGAAACATGTAGCACTTCCCTATCCTCCACGTCTATTTCCTTTCTGCTCCATCACACCAAACAGCCCACGCATGGTCACCGTCTAGCGCACCCCCGCGCCACCTCGCAACAGAGCTCCACCGCCCCCGTTCCTCTCCTGCTTCTCTCCCCCTCACGAACCTAGTCCCTCTCTCTCATTATCTCTATTCATTCGTCTCAACGCCACCAGACCATCACGAACCACCATTTTGAGCTCCCTGTTCCCCTCCTCTCTCTTGTCCAATTTTCTCTCTCAGGTACCCATCACAAAACAGAGAAACAGGGAGGACTCCTAGTTTACCTCCTTCGTCCTCTTCCTCCTTCGTGTCTCTTCATTTTTTCTCTTTGTTTTTCCATCTCTCCCTCTCTTTTGCAGGTATCGAAGCAGAGAAGAAGTTCGCGAAGAAGTAGGACGAGGAGCGGCTCGCTGGAGATGAAGGCGTGGGTTTTCTTGCGGGAATTAACTATTTTTTGAATCAGTTTGGTTATTCGCATCCTAGACTTTATTCTCAGAAACATGTTTGACTCACTTCGTTTTACACTTCAATATTGATGATTCAAATAGGGAAGTGAATGCTTTGCTTGATTCAGCCCGTATTATGGATCAGGGCTACACATGGAAACCTAAAGTGGAACTCCTTATACTCAGTGAGTCAAAACTGAACCCTTCTGTTGATACTATTGGGCTTTCTAACCCATTCCCTTTCTCGCCTTTTCATGTTGACCCATTTGACATATGTCCTCCTAGTGACTCCTTCATGAAGTCCAATTCTCAATATTCTTTGGAGAGAATACATCCCATAGATAGTGTTGATTCCAGGTTTGGGGTGTTGTTGAGATGTCTAGCTCATCATATTTGTGCAATTCATTTTGTTATGATGAGCCTGTACCACTTGATATATCTATAGACATACCTTTTTCCATCCCTTTAATAGTGATTGACGCTACCTATGTGGATCCCTTGTTTTTAAGGGATGGTTTTGGTTTCTACCATCCTATTGTGCAACACATGCAATCTTCTGACTTGACACCAAACATAGGATGTGCCTTTTTAGGAGTAGGAAATAGTCATTTGTTGGATATCCATGTTGGTGACAACTTTTTGCTCCAGATCCCTATGATTTCTTTACGACCGAGGGTTCGTTTGCATTTTCTCTATGATTTTGCATGGCGTCTTCGTCGTTTTAGGGATGTGTTGGTTTCTATTGTGCTGCATGTGGGTGCTATTATATGTTGGACGGATCCTCAACTTTTTCGGTTGATGCTATATGATCTAATCAACATCGTGGACTAAGTGTTTAGGTTTGGGGGAGTGTTCGCTATGTTCTTCCTCGTCATTTCATGGTACATCATTGATGAGGAAGAATATATGTCGAGCTGACGATGTTAAACCAAGCATTCCTGGGAGGCAGCCCAGCTTCGGTTGTGTCATTATGGTTAATCTAGATTGATTTTTGAGTTTTTTCTAGTTGCATTTCACTCATACTCGTTAGCTCCATAACAATTTTGACTTACAATTAATGCATGTAACTTTTTTTCATTTGTATATTTTTTTTGTGTCCTGTATTGGTTTTATCAATTTATTATGACGAGTCCACAGTTCTTATGTTTTTTAGCGTTCATTGGTGGACGATTTCGTCGAAATTGGTAAAAACTTTCCCATGGTAATATCACTCTAACTCTCATCTTTTCTTTTTCCTGCATTTGTCATGATCATCATTTTGAACATTGAGGACAATGTTTGGTTTAGGTTTGGGGGTGAGGTTTATGAGTTTTTCTGCATTCTTCAAAAATTTTGAATTGAAATGTATTTCACAATTGACTATTATATTCTACTCAATCTCCATTGAATACATAGTTAATTATGATTGTTTGAAAACTTTTCGATTTGAAAATGAATTTAAAATCTAAGTTCCTTTCCAATGAAGAGGATGTGCTTTCAAGTATGCCTTTAAATTCAAGGAACGCATGCTTTCACTTGTCACTTTTATATATCAATAGGAAAACATATGGTTTGATATTATCTTTAAGTTAAATATATTTCATGATATTTTTCGACTCGACCACTCTTGCACTATAAGCCAAGTTAGCATAATTTGAAGTTAATCAGTAAGATATTAACTAGAAAACCTTAGAATAATAGTCGAGACTTAACCCTTGTGAGTTTCGAGACATTCTATTTTTCTTGAGGGTTATTAAATAAACTCTGACTTTTCTTGAGTCCGCATTATTTCGTTGATGATCTCATTATTCTTGTTTCTTTTATTGAGTACTTTGAGAATGACGTTAAAATTGAATTATCATACTAGAACTTCTTGGTTTATTTAGTTAAAATGTCATAATACCGACTAGAGCTTAGGAAGTGATATACACATCTTTTTCTTTGAACCGTTCTTTAGCCTTTTTAGTCTACCTAATAATAAATATCTGTTTGCAGCCATTTGAGCCTTTAAATAGACATTTTCTTTCCTAACCCCATCTCCATTACTTACTCCTGTTATGGAGTAATATCTCATATTATTTTTATCCTTACCCAATGTCTCTGAGAATGTGTATGGTTGATATATTTTTGGAATAGGCAAATAAAAAAAAAGTTGAAACTAAATATTCCATGAATCCTCGAGATCAAAATGTTTCATTGTGTAGAAAGGGAAAACATGTTAATTAAAAAAAATGAAGAAGAATTTCAAAGGAAGAAAAAGTAATGGTGTACAACATTGGTTTATCCTTCAGAGCTCCACGAGTTTATTAAAGGGTGTATCCATTCTCAGAGAATTTTCTCGTATCATTTTCCATTCTTTTTAGCCAAAATCTTAGCCTCATTACAACCTAATAAAGACCTAATTGATCTTAAATAAATGTCTGGCTCTTAGATGTTGAGATTAAATAGACAAGAACTATGGTGTATGATTCAACATTCTCAAAGTAATTGATATTCCTGTCAATGAGATCATATTCATTTCATTATTTTAAAAGTCAATTTTTCATGATTATTATATGTGAGATGTTTGTGTTTCCATAATTTATTCTCTTTCTCACATATAAATTGAGTGATAACTAACCAATCTCTGAGTGATTAATTTCTGATTGACAAGAAAGATTTGTAGTCGAAGCGTATTATCCAAAGGTTATCTAGTCGTATCTTTACTGAGAAAAAGAAAATTACGTTGATAAGACCATGCACACACACACTTCGAGTTGAGAATAATTGATGAAATTTATTTAACCTTTGGGTATTATTAAACCGTTGTTAGACTCTTTGATATATTATTGTGACACTGTTAGTAGTTTTCTAAAATTTTTGGCAATTAGATTATTACTCTGAGGATAATAGATAGAGTGATCAAATTACCATGTTTTGAAGATTTATTGAGACATAATGTTTGTGGGTAACATTTTTGGAAACCTTCACGAGACTATAACTCGTCCACTAGAGGTAATCTAGCGGTTTAAAGCCTTGTTGCACGTTTAAGGTAAGTGCAATCGATGATTCCTGCGAAAGTGAGTTAAAATTTTATTTTTATTGTTTTGCTTGAGGACTAGCAAAATATAGGTTTGGGGGTATTTGATATTCACGTAATTAATATATAATATATCCCTTAATTTATTGTTTCGATTATTATATTTTATTCTAATTATTTCGTTTTCATGTCTTTGTAGGAATTTGAGCGTGAACGATGAAATCGCATCAAGGCGACAATTTGAGGAATGATCAATTGATTGATTCTAGTGGTGGTACAAAGTAGTGGGTCAGATGTCTAAACCTAACCAAAACAAACCTAGATCCACCTAATTTAACCTAAGCCCAAGCCCAAAAGTTAACCTAGAAACCCAAACCCAACCTAACAAGGAGAACCCTTTTTAGGCTTCCTTTTTCCTTTTCTCTTCCTCCTCTCCCTCTTTTGGAGGTTTGCCTCCTATTCCACGTTTCTTCTCTCCTTCTCTCTTTTTCTAGCCACCACGCCATATCCACCTTGCTGACGATCCTCGCTCGATAGGAGGACCAACAACGCGATCATCCCGCCATCACCACCTCCTACTCTTCCTCCACCATCAAGCCTCACATCCTCGCGCAACAAAATAGGGAGCACCTCCCTGTCCTCCCCGTCACGTTCCTCTTCCTTTCTCTGTTACTTCATTTTAGCCAAATAAGCCATCACCGCCCTTCTTCTTCCCCTGTTTTCGTATTTTTTTCTTCACCTCGCCATCGTCCAGCAGCCACATCACTGAGCACCACCATCATCCATCACGTCCTCTCGCACAAAACAGGGAGCACTTCTCTGAACTCCTTGTCTATTTCCTTCATGTTCCATCACGCCAAACAGCCCACGCACGGCCACCGTCTAGCGCACCATCGCACCACCTCGCAACAGAGCTCCACTGCCCCTGTTCCTCTCTTGCTTCTATCCCCCTCACTAACCCAGTCCCTCTCTCTCACTCTCTCTGTTCCTTTGTCTCAAAGCCACCAGACCATCACAAACCACCATTTCGAGCTCCCTGTTCCCCTCCTCTCACTCGTCCAAATTTCTCTCTCACGTATCCATCACAAAATAGAGAAACAGGGAGGACTCCCAGTTCACCTCGTTCGTCCTCTTCCTCCTTCATGTCTCTTCGTTCTCTCTCTTTGTTCTTCCATCTCTTTTGCAGGTATTGAAGTAGAGAAGAAGCTCGCGAAAAAGCAGGACGACGAGCGAATTGCTGTAGACGAAGGCACAATTTTTCTGGCGGGAATCAACTATTTTTTTAATCAGTTTGGTTATTCGCACCCCAGACTATATTCTGAGCCACTACAGTGCATTTGTAGCTATTTCTTGGGATGCATGTTTGTGCTGAGATGGAGTCCACATACACCAGTGTTGTGACGTCACCCACCATGATCTTCTAGACCCAGCACCGAGGCGAAGATGAAACCACAGGGTTTCCTAGAGTTTGTTGTATCCGATTTTATTATTTTCTATATACTTGAACGTTAAACACAGTTGATTTCTGAATTTCAATAAATTACTTTCACCGTTTATATCCGGAATAATTATCTAGACTAATCGGTAGTAAGAAGTTCCCTTTGTTGATATTCGAAGCCTGCTTTAATCAATTAATTTGAATATGTGATTGTGTGTGCTGTAAGAAGACATGCAATGTTAGGAGGGGTTTAGAATTAGTTAAAATAAACTTGTGATTGTGTGTGCCGTAGAAAGACATGCAATGCTAGGGGTTTATGCCTTTGATGAAATCAATTGCAAATGTAGATTAATCTTTAGATTAGTCATGTTGATTCTTGAAAACAATAATTTGGATTACACAAATCTCAAAGAACCTGTGGTGGATTCGATGTCTCGGTCTACTCTCTTATCATCTCACCAGTTTAATTTTAGTTGTCAATTTAGTTTTCTTAATTTAGTAATTTTCATCTGCTGCAACCCCCAATTCTAAATTAGTTTAAATAAGTCTCAGAATTCGATTGTCTCGTCAATCCTCGTGGGATCGACCCGTATTTGCACTGTCTACCAGTTAGACAGCCGTGGACTTGCGGTATTACAAGTAGGGTTTATTAGCTTATTAATTTAGGCTAATAAAATCTCCATCAACATCAAGTGGCCTCCCAAGCTCAAAAGTGATCCTTCAAGGTGTGATAGGAACAAATATTGTGCCCATCAAAAGGACCACAACCACATCACCCAGGACTGCCAGAACCTCAAGAACAAGATAGAGTAATGGGTTTGAAGAGGGAAGACTTAGAGAATTCGTAAATTCTAACAAGAAAAGGACACAAGGAAAGAAGAAGGAAGAAACGACTCTGGAGGCCGAGGAAAAGATTGTAGACGTTATCTACGTCCTGCACAGTACACACAATGGACCAGAAAATCCAACTAGTCTAAGTAGCAGCAGATTTGATAACTACGGATAACTGCAGAGACCGCCCAGTCCAACACACCCGGGTAGAACACCCAACCCCGTACTTGATGTTCATCGAGCAGGATATGTAAGGGGTCTATTCCCTGCACAATGATGCTTTGGTTATCACGATTGCAATAATAAATGGGGCATGAAAAGGTCGCTAGTGGACACGAGGAGCTCAACTAATATCCTATTCCTGGAAGCATTCCAAAGGATGCGGTCGAGAGATGAGGAGCTTAAATTGGACAACCAGGTGATGGTTGGCTTCAGCCACGCTCAAATTTACTCAGTCGAGAGCATCATCCTACCTTTAGGAGCAGGGGAACTAGTGAAACTCTTTATGATGGATTTCATTGCGGTAGACACCTCCTCTGCATACAGTGCAATTCTGGGAAGACCTTGGTTCCACCCAATGGGAACAATAATCTCCACATGGTACCAGTGCTTCAAATACCCTAACAACGGAGAAACTGGGACTATCAGGGGAGATCAGTCTTCTGCAAGGGAATGCTATTACGTGGCAATGAAGCTATCGGGTAAGTAACCGTGACAGCTCAAGTCCCCCTACAAAAGGATGAACCAACAAGCCAAAGGCTTACTAGTAAGGAACGATGAGAGTAGCACATAGAACTTTTGAATACGAGGCCAAAATGTTGCACAAGCGGCTGAGCCTAGCCCCACTGAAATCGATGATGACTCACCGCATTAGTTACCTATCCCACCTAAAAAACTGACGTATGATACGGCGGGTCGAGACCAGTCCACGGACAGCTCACCACCCAAATGAAGCCTGGTCCTAGCATGGCGGCCAAAATGATGCACAAGCGGTCGAGCCTAGTCTATTCAGGGTGTCGAAAACTTGCCACATAAATGACCTAGTCAGCCTTAAGAGCCAAGGTAAAGGAAGTGCAGAACGAACCCAATCCACGGACAGTTCACAGGAAGCGAGTGAGTCCAGTCCACGCTCGCCGCTTCTAAAATAGCCTAGTCCAACCACGGGACCACGATGGCACACATTCGAATTAGATCCAGTCCACATAAAGTTCATGACTAGCGAGCGAGTTCAGTCCATGGACGACTCACCACTCATAAAATAGCCTAGTCCGACCACAAGATCACGATGGTGCACATGCAAACCGAACACAGTCCACGAACAGTTCATTGCAAGCGAGCGAGTCCAATCCACGGATGACTCACTGTTCCTATGATAACCTGGCCCAACCATGAAGACCAAAATGGCCAAAAAGTGGTCGAGCCTAGCCCCACTAAAGGTACTAAAGGTGACGATGACTCGCCACACAAGTGGTCTAGACTGCCGAGGAGCCAAGGTACGACGCATCAAATCGAGCCTAGTCCATGGACAACTCACCGCTCAAATGAAGTTAGTCCGCTCAGTCTATTGATAACTCACTGCACCTAAATAATTCATTCTGAAGGACCAAGATAGTGCAAAGAGGCCATGTCTAATCCCGCTCAGGATACAGATGAATCACCCAATAAGTGACCTTGTCTGCTGCACAAGAGTGTAGCCCGTTTGGGGAAAAATGGTTCCTCAATAACCCAATTCTTGTTCAGGATTGAGGTATATTATGAAGTCTAGCTAATGCAGGCATAAAATACTCCTTCCTAGCTCAGTTTCTCTCAAAGACTGAACCATACGAATACATGAACCTAGCGCTTTCGGGTAAAAATGGTTCCTTAGCAACCCAAGTCCTGTTCAGGATTGAAGTATATTATAAAGTCTAGACCAAACAAGTATAGAAGACTTCTTCTCAGCTCAGGTCCTCTCAAGGACTGAGCCATAAGAGTACAGGAACATAGCCCATTCTAGCAAAGATGGTTCCTCAGAAACCCAATTCCTATTCGGTATTACGGCCTACTAGAAAGTCTAGCCTAGACGGGCAAATGCAACTTCTTCCCAGCTCAAGTCATCTCAGGGACTAAGTCAGATACACACAGGAACACAGCCTGTTCGGAGAAAGAAGGCTTCTCAACAACCCAACTCCTGTTCAGGATTAGGGTCTAAATAAAAGGCCTAGCCCAAACGGGCGAAAACAACTTTTCTTAGTTCAAGTCATCTCAATGATTGAACCAGATAAATGCAAAGAGTCTAGCCCGTTCGGGCGAAGATGACTCCTCAACAACCTAATTCCCATTCGAGAGTAGGGTGTATTATGGGAGCCCAAACCAGAAAGGCAGAGGCAACTCGCCTTCAATTCAAGTGCTCCTCAAGACTGACAAGTATGCAGGTATATGGTACTGAATTTTAGTCTGACAAGAGATGGATTTCAGACAACCTAACCATTGCAAAGGTCAGAGACCAGCAAGGAAGTACAGTCTCCAGCCTAAAGACAACTCCTGCAAAAGCTCAACTACTAAGGGAGGCAACAATTAGGTCATTAAGGTAGCACGACCTGAACAAACAAATGTGACTATCCTACAACTTAACTCTTACAAAAGATTAAGTTATTAATGTTGACAGAATATGAGCTCAGACAAACCAAAAAAGGGCTCCAGTCCAGACTAAAGCCCTACTTTGGTTGGGGGTAGGTACACCTGCTTACTCAGCCTAATCTAAGCAAGAATTGGAAATGGCAAACACAACAGCGGCAAGCATAGACATAAAGGAAAATGAATCTTTTTCTCATTAATAACATTTCTCCTTCATTTCAAAACCGCTCATGTAGTGGGAGTAGAGTTAGGAACATCCTCCTGCAACTCAAAATCTAGAACGGTCTCAGGATTGGCAACATGCTTTGGAATAACATGATCGGAGGTCATCTCTGTGACAAGTGGATCAGCCTCAGGGCTACCCTATGAGGAAGAAAAGGAATAGTCCTCCTCCTCAGAGCAAAGACCACATGCATGTAGGTAGAAAGGTCTAAGTCCTCATGATCTTGCACAATGTAGTCCAGCAACTCCAGCCTACCAGCAATAACCTTGTTGAAGTTAGTAATCTCAACGGCATCAAGGAGCTCCTTCTTCTTGACCGCCCATTGTGCCTTCAAGCCAGATATCTCTTCATGCATTCTAGACATGCCACTTTTGTAATCGGCCAACCGACACTCAACCACAACTCAGCTTGTGCGCTCGAAGTCCCATTCCTGAGTAAGCTGAGACATTTGCAACAGAACAACGTCACGAAGTTCCTTCTGCTAGGAAAAATCAGTGTGTTCATGATCCAAAACACTCTGGATTTTAGCAGCACACTTCTGGCAAGATGCTAGATGGTCAGCAACCTCCATTTACTCAGCTACCAATCTATCCTGAATCTCCAGAACTCCCTCGAGCTTGGTCATCAAATCGGTCCGGCCAGCCTAGGCCTCATCCAGACTCTCCTGGACTCCTTTTAGCTGAACATCTAGGTCGGCCTAAGTAGCAAGAGCCTTGTCCAGACAATTGCAGGCCTCCCACAACTTAGCTTCCAAGCCACGAAAAATGGTCAATTGCTTGCCCAGCGAGTCCATTTAAAAAAAGGGCAGCAAAAAGCTGAAGCAGCTGCTTAGCAAACGACCCCTCCATGGTATAGATTTTGTCCCACGCAGAGTCCACTTCAATGCCAAGCATCCCAACATAAGTTAGGTAGGCCATTCCCTGATCAGAAACCAAACACATGGTTACAAACATGAAGTGCAGGTAATAAGCCAACGTTAAATAAACAAGTATTAACTCACCTGCATGAGTTGTTTCAACCCTTAATTAAGATGGTCCCCCGCGAATATCTCTTCCAATAGCGTACAATCAACCAAATGGGAAAACGACTTCCTCAGAAGTTGCATGGATTTGTTCCTCTGATCAACGTCCTGGTGCCACATATGTCGGCCATCAGAGCTGAGGCGAATAGTGCCCAGGCCACGAAAGTTGACGCGAGCACCAGAATGAGAACCTTGGGGTTAGGGATGAGTCTTGTACCCCCTCTCATAACTATGACCTCCGAGGAGGGAGGAAAATCCACAAATCCCTTCGCATTGTCAGTAGTAGACAACAAGGAAGTGGAGCGAGCCTGCGAGTCCAAGCGAGGCGAAAAATCGGATGAGCCGTGAGGAGGGTCCTCCAAAGTAGATGACTTTTTTAAGGCGCATGAAACTGCAAACGGATCACAGGCAACGCCCCTCACAGCACAAAGCTCCAAGCTTGAGTTAGCAGCAGTGGAAAGCCTCATGGTGGCTTTAAGAAGATGAGCATTGGTGCGCTCGAGCTGCTTTTCATTAGACTACTGGGTCATCCACCCAGCAAGGCTAAGGTGTTCCCCCTCAAAGGAAGACATCAAGGCAGGAGAACATGGAGGTAGACTGCCGACCTCAGACACTATCTCTTTAGAAGCACAGAAAATGTACCATTGACTGGGAGCGGTTGACAAGCTCCCTCTCCGCGATAGACAATGGAGCTGAAAGGGCAGCCTGGGCAACCCCCACCTTAACCTTTTTGGGCTTATGATTTGGGGAAACAACCCTTCCATAACCTTTCTCTTGGACTGAACTATCTTATTTTATGCCTCAGACATGGAAAAAGGTCAGACTCCTTCAAAGAAGGTCTATATAGACTTGACTTGTAGGGGAAACAATCACCAAAAACCGCTGCACAAGCAATAACTGCATTATAAAAGCCGAAAAGGCTCGAAATATATTATCATGACCTTGAACATACCCCTACGCAGAGACAACTAGTGGCCCAATATTCAGACCCATTAACTAGGGGGATTAGCTAATGAGACATCAATCAGTCATATGATCACCATCGTACACGTGGCATGGGCTAACCCTAACACGAGAAAGGCTTTAGTGCAGTCCCATGCGCAAACTACCATTCAGTCGGTAAATTAGGAGCCCAGGCCCGACACGCCAGCCCCAGAGGCAAGAACGAATTTCAACGAATTTCAACGTTGTCACAGGCTCGAGCTCACAAATCTATTCTTAGCTCAATCAAGCATTGGGTCATAAACAGACCCAAGTGCCGAAGAGACTTAGTCATGCACAAGTAAGATCCTATGCGAGATCTTCTCCCTCCATCATGCCTTTGATCGTAGGGACCGTTTTGGAGGGCACATTCACTATAAAAGATGGTGAAATGAAGAAGAAAGGTACGCATACACTTTGCAATTTACATATTGTCTTCACTCTTCCTTGCATTAATATCTGACTTAAGCTTCGGATTGTCTTCAGCCACCATAACGATGGTCCATGGCTTAACTGCTGCTCATTTTTGCAAGCTCGAGATTAGCGATATCAACAAGGACTGATCTAAACACATTAGTTTATGTATTTATTTGCACTAAAGTTTGTTTTTTTCTAATGGTTTTACTAATGTATGGTTTTATGCGTGATTAGGTCATCATACACACTTGGATTTATGCGTGTGAATCGTCTTCTTCATTGAATGCATGTATACGATTCTTCAAAACAATGAGGTTAAATGAGAAATGAGAAAAAGTGAATGATTACAATTGTTTGAGGTTTGTGCAATGTGCCCAATTCTAAGCTGCATAGCAATTTGTAAACGTGAACAACACACAAAAATGATGTAGATCATAACTTGCATTTAGAAAAAAAAAAATACACAATGTCAACACATAAGAATTGTTTTGATATGTAGGCACTTAATGTAAATACCATACACGGATAATTTTATAGTTACATGAACAAATCATTTCTTCTTCTATCGAAGTCTTTCGGACTGAACAAATTGCATTCTCTTCTTGCTCATGTTGCTGATTCATGCCTTGGTAAAGAGGTGTTTATAATATTGGGTTTTTCTAATAATGTTCCTTTCGAACAACTGTATCAGAAATAACACTTGGAGTCTTGATCAGACCTCCTTACTAGTCATCACCATCACTAATACCAACTACAGTAGTATTGGTCCGACCTCTGTATTAAACACTACCACAAACAGAAGGTTGTTGACTTGTCTGACGTCCAATTTGGCCTTGTCAGTCATATTTGTCTTTCAAGTTGGGCACTAGGTCTCACTCTATTTTTTTAGAGCAACTTCTGGTTGTTTAGAAAATGTAACCATCCTGAAAGAAAAACAAAACAAACACAAAAAATTGTCAAAACCGATCCAACGCTAGAATTATAGTGAGCATAACAAGTAATTAATGCACAAAACTATTGTGTGGATATCAAAATACAAACGTGAAAATTTTGTGTTGGTTTGAGCATACCCATGCAGTAATTTTTGTGTTAAAATATGTAGTCCTTCGTGTTAAAATTTGTGTTTCACCTTTTCATCTTTAGTTTTTTAAAACAAATCAAACACAAGGGGTCCACATTCAAAATCTCCGTGAACATTCATTTTAGCTGAAATGGACTGAATGTGACTTGAATTGAAGTTCATTTAAGTTAGAATAGACACTGAACATCGTTTTTTCCAACCCTTCTCGTCAATAATTGAGTTTGGAGCCAGTAATTGTCTGGTTTTGGTCGAAAACTCACCCAAATCATACATAACTCTATGGGTAAGCCTAAAAACCCATTTTAGGGTTCCAAAACTCCATTAGACCCTTGAAAAACTCTATTAGGATCGCAAAACTTAAAAAGTCACCGGAGTGTTTAAGCTTCAGAGAGTGGTCGAAGACTTACTCGTTCAATTGTTGGGAGACCAGCCGAAGTTGCAAAATAAATCAGACTATTTAATCATCATCACCACCACCACCATCATCATCATCATCATCATCATCATCATCATCATCATCATCATCATTATTATTATTATTACTATTACTATTACTACTACTACTATTTAGGTCCAACAATGATGGTTGGAAAGGATGGGTTGAACTTGTTCAACTTGTACCCAACTAGGATTGGGGCAATGATAGCAATACTTAATTAGGGCCGGTAACGATGACCGATTCATTTGATCCAAAAAATTTGGGTTGGGTATGGGTAACTACGTTCCCTAGTCCATACCAACCTGAACCAACAATATGTATAGACATACATACACGGGCACAGGACAAAGAATTTTGTCAACGAAAGTTACACACGCCTATTTCACCCATATATTTCATCCAATTAGAAATTTCAAAGTACGATGATATTTTGTGAAGATGATCCCTTAACCATATAGATCCCTTTGACAAAAATTGAACTCAAAAGGGTAGAGAGTTTTCAACCGTTCAGATATTGGGTAGGTACTCCTTGCATTTGCACTCTATAAGACAACCTACTAATTTGTACACTTCAACCACCAAGGAGGACAACACATGACTTGCACATGTATTGTGCAAATCATGTTTTTATTTATTTTTTTCTATAGCTTTTCACCACTTCATTTTAAGCTAAAATTTGGAAGAAATGTGAGGAACAATGCCAAAAACTTGTGTTCATTTCAACTTGATTCGATTTGGAATCTTTGAGATACACGTATAAATGTATTGTGCAGTTCGATTTAAGGCCTTCCATTGCTCATCAAGATGGAACTTTTAGAAAAATGCTAGAAATGACATTTAAAAATTATTGTTAAAGTTAGAGGTTGAGATGATTAGTGGAAGTCCATAGACACCATGTGAGCTACATGTGTCCAGTGATACATGTCACCTATAACATAGATGGGTCTCCTTAATAATGAACTCGCTATTATTGAGGACCCAAATCCTTTATTGTTGCAATTAATAGAATATAAACTCTAAATATCCCAAAAAATATAATACTTATTTGGTACATATTTTTGAAAATCATTTATATTCTAAACTGCCAACAAACAAGAGTTAGAGCCAACGCGGTCATGGGACCTAGACTCTCTATTGGACAAATTGTTGAAGCAAACCTTTTACTAGTACTCATGATATGACCTAAACTCTAATTATCCTAAAATTTAGTGAAGTCATCCATATAGAATCAAGAAGGAATAACTGTTACTAGTAGTTGTCAGAATTTTGGGAGGTTGGAATCTATTTTTATTTTTTTGTTTGACCCTCATTGGTTTATTAATTTATTAGTTTATGTTGAATAAAGTCTGGCCCCCAATTCGAAAACTATTTCAGTCTAACTCCATAGTCACGCTGATTGCACCAATTAAAGGCACATGATAGGTTTAAATTTAGTGACTAAGATTGATTGGTTGAGTCAACATGAGTCTAAGGGTTAGACGATAAACTATTTGGGACCAAACGAAAAAAATCCATTATTTTTAAATACTTTATTAAATTCGGGATAAACATGATAACTAACATGACTGGCTTTGTAGACTAACTCGATTAATAAATTTGGGCATATTACAACCCGGACATTTACATGTTAAGATTGGGTTGGTCATGCTTAACATGGAGTAGACCTGAGGTTGGTTCGAGCCAGACATGGGTATTCCACATTGGGTTGGTCACGACCTCTTTCAAAAGCCTACCTAAGATCCTACATAAATTATAGTCGCTACACTTTGAGATATGCAATATTACATACTTGATGCAAATCAACATTTGTTGTTCATTATGTCATAAACATATTTTATGGTAGAATTAGAAGGCAAAGATATTTTGAACCACCATTTAGACTCTCTGACACCCCTACCTTTCAGTCTAACACCACTACCTTTTTGTTCAACACAACCATTTGCACAGTCACACCACCAATATAAACTCTAAATCTCAAAAAAATTTCTTTCCTCACTCCTTCTCACACTCAGCAGTTTCTCTTCCCATTTTCAAAATTTGACTCATCTTCTCTCGTATTCCTTTCATTAACTTCACAATTACTACCAACCAAACCCCTTCTTCTTCCATTACTCTATCTCATTGCCTTAATCAAACCAACAACCTAAGTTCTACAACCTAACCAAATAAAGTGGATTTGTGCAATTTCCTGTATGTGTGAGATTTGGTTGGCTTCGAGAGTATGAGATTAGGTGCGTGATTTAGTTGGCTATGAAAGTGTCATCGTTGGTGGTTGTTGTGTGGTTGTTGCGACTTGGTTTGCTCTCGTTTGAACAAAACTCACAAACGAACATGTAAGTCGATATCCCCAAAATGATGATGGTATGTTTAGAATTGAAATCAAAACCCGAAGTCGAATTCCAAAGTCAAAATCAAAATCAAAATTAATTTTAAAGTTCCCTACATAATTTACAAACACACTCGCAAGGGCGTGTGCTACCAGTATAGAATCCTCGCAACGACGAGGAAATTAAAATGTTTCGCATAGACTCATGCGAGGTTGTTTTACTTTATAAAAAAACATGCGAGATGGATGGCGATTCCCTATTTTTATGAAATTTTTTATTATTATTTATATTTGTTTGATTATTCTTGAATGGATTATTCAATTATTTTTATTGTTTGACCGATAGAGGGAAGGCCCAACCAAATATTTTGAGTTATAAAAGGTTCTGGTTTGAGCGAGGGAAGGAGGGCTGAGTAGGAACAACCATTCCAACCAACCGACAAAGACCTTCAAAATGCCGGAGCTCCATTAGGGGTCAGTGGAGCTGTTGTCCGGCATATCCCCCGAGATGAAAAACCCGTAAGTGACCTACCTGCTTTCCTTTCGGTCAGCTGCCCCTCAACCGCATTCGGGGACTTTTTAGTCACTGATTTCCCAGCTTGAATCTCGTTCAATCCGTAAACACATGCAATCCCATCTCCAACTATTTATTATTTACAATTTCTGATCCCACATGACCGAATAAATCTATTCCCTTTGACTTTTTGTTTGGAACAATAGGGGAAATGGATTCCCATGATTACCCTATTGAATGCAAAGATCTTTCACTCTCTCGTGGAGAGCTTTCATAAGCCAACCGAAGCATTATCGAGTGTTTCTCTGCAATTCGAGAACATGAAGTTGGAATGGATTATTCAATTATTTATAAATACTATTTTTTTTAAATTTCAGGATGGTAAAGACGAACAATGACATTGCGTCTTCTTCGGTCGGTGGTGTGGTAGTAGTGATGACCCAATAGATAGACAACTAATAACGGTGTCTAATCGAATGCTTATTGTGAAAAGGTTCAGTAAGAAAAGAAAAAAAACGAAAGCAAGAAGAGAGGATGAAGAAAGAAGCGACGAAAAAAGTGGATGAAATGGTGAGTTTACTTATTACACAAGTCAAAGTGGTGAGACTAGTAATCCAATCACAAAGTCAAGTTCGGTCACAATGTGAATGTGATGTCGTGAGGCTAAGGAAGAGGCGGAGGTGGAGGTTGTGAAGGAGGAGGTTGAGAAAGGTGAGGATGAAGAGGACGATGATGACGAGGAGGACTGGGGTGAAGAGTAACATTTTGTTCCTAGTTCCGATGAAGATGGTGGGACTGATTCCTATCCTAGGGGTCTCAAGGATGATTCAGTATTAGAGGATTACTCTGAGCATGTTTCTTGCATCATTTGGAATGGTGAAAAGGTGTTTATAACATTTTCCAATTCTTAAAGTATATAAATGTTCTTGTTTTTATATTATTTGAACACTGAAATTTTTTTTTGTTATTTTTTGTTCTCTTAGGAATGATATGTATTGAGCTGACATCAATTTATAAACTTTCTAGATTGGAAGCTGAGAGATGAGCCAAAAGAGGTAAGGACAATCGTCAATGAGAGTGGTCTACATCCCTTTATCAACCATTGTAAGAATCATGTCGATAAGGTGACCTTTTGGGCCTTCGCGGAACGTTCACAACCTGACACCAACACTTGCCACCCTCCTTTTAGAAATATGTCCGTCACCGTGGATGACATCCATCATATCATTCATTTGCCGATCGCTAGCAAGTTTGTTATTGTGAAAAAACTTAGATGAAGGCATAGGAATGTGTCAAATTTTTGGTGAATGGGCTGGGTATTACAATGGGTGAAGCATAGAAGCATGTCCAGAAGAATAGTACTTTGTGGAGATGAAGTAAACATATTGTTGTAGAAAAATGAAGCAAGTGATTCTCTTAAAAAGAAACAAGTTGTTGGGTTATTTGTTATTTCTCCTTAGGATGACTATCTTTACTGATACGAAAGTTCACACAGTATATTTGAAACTGTTGATGAAGTTGGATGATGTTAGGACGTTTGCTTGGGGAGTAGGTACTGGCGCTCTTGTATCATCAATTGGGTTTTGCTAGCAGAATCGGGTATCAAGCAGATATCCAGATATTTGCCGCTTTTGGAGGTATCTTTGTACTTTATTGATTTAGTTAATTACCATTTATTATTTAAGATATTTAACTAACTAATTTTATTTTTTTTATTTAGTTTATATAGGGTTGGATATGCGACCATTTTAGGGTTTGGGATAATGCCAATGCTTTGTGGAATGATACTGCCTTACCATGGCTAAGTGAAAATGTCCCCAACTTGTAGGGGCCATGAACGAAGAAATCATCAATCTCATGGAGCGTCTCGATGACATGTCTCTGAAGAAGTAAAATTTGTTATTGAATGTATAATTTAGTAATTTATTACAAGTTTCATCTCATTTTATCTTTCCCATTTAGTGTTTTGATTTTCCTTTCATAATTCATTAACTTTCATGTTTATATGGTCAGGTCATTTGAGACCCTTTTGTGCTAACATCACATGATTCCAAGGTTGTTTAAGCGAAGAATTCTACTGCATAACATCACATGATTCCAAGGTTGTTTATTATGCCACGACGTTGAAGAACCTTATCACCCATATAGAGTGATGAAAGATGGGAAGATTACAGGTGATTCCAAATCCCAAAATGAAGAGTAGAGGCCGATCCGGCAAGAATTACTCAGTGAAACATGAGATATTGGCATCGTTCGCTAAGCTTAGGAAAATCATCTCGTGTCAAGTGATAACCAAGATGCACAGCTGAGGCATCCATGGGAGTGTAGTGAGGGCTATTTGGAGTGATTTCATTATAGTAGTAGCCATCATTTTGTCCAACTATCAAAGAATATGAGAACTGGTCCCCTAAGAAAACAATTGTTTCTATCGAATAGTTAAACTATAATTTAAATTTGCATTAAGTTAAATACAAGTTTTCATTGTTTTAACTCAATGTAAGTGTTTCATTGCATAACAAGGCAGTGGATCAATCTCTTATGTTACTCAAAGGCCCTTATTGATGAAGGTGGGAATGTTATAGGTAACTTTGCTCTGGAGGCAAAGGAAAGTATGGCATGCCACCTTAGCAAAGGAAGAGAAAAAACAAGTGGAAAAGTAAGAAGATGTTGTAGGTGGTGGTGGTGTTGAGCGTGGAGTAAGGGGTGGTGATGGTGGCGAAAGCCCTGACAGTGGTAAAAAGGTGGTGAAGGAAGTGAGGCTAGAACCAAGAAAAGTCATGAACCTACCATTTCAATGCAACCTGGAAAAGTGACAAAGATGATTTTTCAAAATTACATATAAACATATTATATATAGTTTGTATTACATATAAACATATTATATATAAAGGCTTAACATTTTATATATCAAGGCAATGTTACCTCTAAAATGTTGGTCTCTTCCAAATAGGCTTGAAGTGAATTTGGGTTATCAACATGACCTGGAGTATCAAAATTTATTGCATCCATGAGAAGAGACTACACAACATAATCATGAACTTATATTAAATAATTGATCAAACTAACCCTAAAAACAAAAATAACATGAAATTATCAACTAAAATAATCCACAAATGATAATTGTGTTAGGTCATCCTTCTTTAATTGATTCTATCTCCTCAGACAAATGTGACAAAATCGAGAGTTCATGGGCAGGTTCGTCCATCTTTTTCCAGGGTTTTTTTTAGGCCATGCGATTTTCAGGATTTCAGATTCATAACGGATCCGATTTGTTTTCCGTTGTGGGTTGAACTATTGGAGCTACCATTACAATTGTTTCACCAGAAATTCTAGGGGTTGAGGGAGTGAGCCCATCCTTCTTCGAGATGAGCGACAGCACGCATCTCCAAGGCAATGCGCTCATCTCGAGGAGGATGGGTGCCCATCCCTCGCTCCCTAGCAAAGCTCTTGTTTCACCCAATGATTCTGAAACTGATCGGGGATTCGTATGGGAGGTTCCTTCTCATTGATGAAAGTACTCGTTGCTTCACGAGACCAAATGTGGCCAGAATATATGTGGAGATGAACCTTTTGGTTCCTGTTCCTAAGAAGATTTGGATCGACATATCCAGGAACAAGGGATATTGGAAGAAATTAGTTTTCCTTGTTTTAAATATTGTGATTATTGTTCATCAATTGGCCATGATGTTATGAATTGCAGGAAGAAACTCGGTGTTAGCCAGAAGAAGCAAAAAGAGTTGATCGAGCCTGTTAAAGGTAAGGAAGTCGTTGCAGCAAAGCAAATATATCGATCGGTGTCGAAGGGAACGAATGTGCATAAACAGGATATTGGTGTCAGTGGAGCAAAAATTGTAAAGGGGGAAGAGATTAGATCAGTCATGGAGAAGAAAGGCAAGCCAACTTCAGTGGGCAGGAAAATGTAGGTGCTCTGGTTAGTGTAAACCCTTTTGATTAATTGGCTGACGCAGAGGATGATAGTAAGATTTGATGAAGAAACTGTGTACTTAAACAAGGCACGAAACATAGTTGGTCAACGCCGAAACAGAGCATGGGGGCAAGACTGAAACAGAGCAGGTAGACAATATTGACATGGCTGCAGAAAACACCGTTGCTGTCATAGAAGCAAGGGCAGTCACAGGATCTATCACAATGGTGGCTTATGTGGAGGTGTTTGTTACTAGTAGTAAACTTCAAGACGGATGGCCTGGTAGTGGGCTATAGCGTTTCAGAATTAGATCAAGCAATTGAGTCAGTTAACTTGCGTGTGCCAGATGGTAAAGTGGGGAACAATTGTCTCAGCTTGGAGCCCTTCTAGGGAGCGCAGGAAGGATCGAGGAAAAGGGAGCTCCTTCCCTCACTCCCTAGAATTTAGATAGGTAATGATCAGGAGGTAACACGTGCAGATAGTGGTGAAGAAAAGAAAAATGTTTCATTTGTGGAAGTTTTTGATCCTAAGGGAAAAATTAATGTCAAAGTGGTTCTTCCAATAAATGAAATACAAGAAAGTCAGTCGGATAGTGAAGATCGACGTCGGAGCTCAACAAAGATAGAAGTGGAGTTGCATACTAAGTCAAATGAGGATAAATCGATGAAAAAGAAGAAGGGTAAAAGTAACGTTTCAGTGGGGGAACGTAGGTGACCTGAAGCAATCCAACTCCTCCCACTTCTGATGATTAACAATATAATGTTCTAGAATGTATGAGGAGTAGGGAACAAGATGAACTTTAGCAGAATAAAAAAGTTGTTCAAGAACATAGTGTCAAATTATTTGCTATTGCAGAACCGATGATAGACTCCGCCAGACATAGATGTTGGAGGTAAAATGTGTATGAAAATATTTGCGTCTAATTAATATCCTAAGGGTGTGTTTGGTTGCATCCATTTCATGGGAATAGGAATCCTATTCCCACTTGGAATAGCATTAAGGGTGTTTGTTTAAGAGTTTACTGGTGGATGAGGAATGCCAGCACGTGCCGCACATTCCCACCTTTGATGGGAATCGTACGCCTCGGCTCACCCAGGGAAAACTTTTGGCGACCCTAAAACCTCTCGATTTAATCCTCCCTCGCAGCCTCGCCTCTCTCCACCTCTCTTCACATCAACTGAAGCAAGTTTTAGCAAGTTTTTGCAAAAAATCCCAGGTATGTCTCTCGTCTTCTTCCCTCTCTATTTCTCAATCTCTACATGTTAAATCTCTCCACTGATCTCTCTACCGATCTCAGCTGGTGGTGTACTGGTGGTGTTGATGGAGGAGTTGAGAATCGAAGAGGAGCATAAGAGACTCACGAAGATCTCGTTCTCCTCGTCTCTGTGAAGGGCTGATCGAAGATCTCTTGATCTCCATCGCATCAGAGGCTCGATCTCACCTCTTTCGAATATCTCTCATCTCTGCGATCTCCTCTCCTCCTCTGTGATCTCATCTCCGCGATCTCCTCTCCTCCTCTGTGACTCCATCGCATCAGAGACTCACGAATACCTCTGTGAGTTCATCTCTTTCAGTTCAATGAATTCCATTTTTTATTTTGTAATGTACAAGTATTTACCACAGATCTGATCATGGGTATGTTAGAAATTTCCAGTATGGAACATTGAACATGAACAACAGTACAGAAAATTTTGGTTAACTGTGTTTATGTGATCTTGGGTTTTGATTGTATGTTTTCATTTGTTTTGGAAGAAATAGATTTGGTTTGATATTTACCTTGGCGAATAATGACTATGGTGTGTGATTTTGTTAGGAGGATTGGATTGCAAGAAACTTTTGGGTTTTTTTTCTTTTGAACTGATTTTGGTGTTTTGTTTTTGTAGCTTTTATTTCTGGGCTTTCCAGTTCCAAGAGCAAAATTTGGGAGTTATTATTCTCTTCCTGATTTGAAGGAAAGGTAAATTTTGAACAAATTCATTGCTTTTTTTTACTGTGGGTTGGTTTGCTTTATCATTTCATATAATGATCACAATGGGTATTGGTTTCTCTTTATGGGGTTGAGATCCCTGGTCTTTTCTCTCATTTCATTGATTATGATCATTTCGTGCTTTTCCTCTTGGATTGGAAGAGTTTTTAATCTTTTTTCATTGATTAAGAGAAATGGGTTTTTATGGAATTCCTTCATGGTTGAAGAAGTATGGCAATGATTGAATGTTTTGGTCTTATGGACTTGTATTGTATGCATTTTGAGTGGTTTTATTGCTCATTTTTGTTCAAGAGACCCCATAATTGAGATGATTCATTTTTTACAAATGAGGTATTTCAATAGTTCCTGGTTTTCTTTGTAGTCTGTGTGATGTATAGAAACCCGCAGGCAGATCAGTTCCGGGGGTTTTATGAAGCAAAGGTATTAAGAGAAGAAATTATACTAACTTGGCATTAATTTGTGGGTATGTTATGTACTTGAATTCTAGGAGCTCACACCTTTGAAAGAAAATAGTTAAGAGGAGACAGATACATATATCCCTCCAATTAATTATTGGGAGGCAAAACCCTTTTTAGCTTTGGAGCTTTTTTGTGCTTTAGATAGGATTTTGGTGGCTGCCTTCCAAATTAGCAATTATTAAGTCCCACACTCAGAACATACAAGTTCCCATCACTTGTGGAAAGCAATAGTGATCACACTCTAGACTCACTCATTCAACAATCCCTTTCTCTCCATTTTCCTTATTTGTTTGTATGTTGAATTGAATTTGGAGTTGGGAGTGGGAGTGAATGTTGAATTGAATTTGGAGTTGGGAGTGGGAGTGAGGACTTGTGTGTTTTGTTATGTTGACATGGCCTGTCAATTGGAGAGACAAAACAACAAAGAGAGTGAGCCGAAAGGAGAGAAGACCAATTGCTACTTAGGATAAATGATAAGGTGGGTGGTCATTCCTAGTTTCTCCATAATCTCCCTAATAAACAGTTTGTAATTTTACTTTCTGAACTGTGATCATGCTGCAATAAATAAATAGATAGCCATGGTATACCGGATGTGAATGCACAAAATATCGGGTTGATGGCATTGTCCAGAACATGGTTTTGCATACACATATATTACAGTAAACTGTGTGTGAATTGAGTATGAGGCAAGTTTCAGAAGTTAGTATGCCAGACAGCTCCATCGCCCTCCCCGCATCGCTGATGCACCTCTTCCATTCTTTCTACTGATCTGCAGATGCCACAGAGCAGTCTCAGGTTGACGCACTGACTGGCAAGTTGGAGCTACTGGAGCGTGAACTTGTTGATGCAAAGGTGCGGGATGAAAAACTTTTCCAGGAACAAGGCAAATGTGAGTTCCGCTGGGTTTTACATGGATTGCTAGAGTTGCTGGCACTGATGAAGGATGAGCATCTGGAGTGGGATCTCAACGGTTATAAGAAATTGTCATGTGTGGACTTGTCTGTTACCTCGACGTCATCGAGCGAGGAAACAATTTGAGCCCTGATGTCCAGGCTGCGGCGTGTGTGGACGCAACTCCTGCTCCTTCTTCCACTAGGCTTAACTCTTCCATTTCTGCACCCTCTCATGATAAGGAGTGAACTTTGTGTGTTTGTACTCTTTTTGTCTTTGACCATTAATGAAAACAATTTTATCCGTTCCGTACTTGTTGTCTCTATTGCATGTTTTTCGTTTTGCCTTGTCGTCTTGTTTTGGCATAGGCCTATTGAATCAATAAGACGTTGACTGGTCTGTCTACGATAGAAAGCTTGACTGCTTTGTGTTGTGAATGACTCAGGGATACCGCAATATATTCATGTCCGATAGTAGGCATGTTACGAACAATTTAGCTGGGGGTTGAATCATCTGAGCGGTGCCCTATCCCCAAAGTAAGCTGCTTGAGAATTACCTTGCTTGTCTAACCGGTCGGCTGTAGCTGCCGTTGTGAGTGAGTTGTGATGGTCGAGCGTTTGTGCCGAGTCAGGCATCGTAAGCTTAGGTTGGCATCCTAAGTAGCTTTTATCTAGGCACTGGTTTTACGATCTTTGTATCGATGCGAGTGGCATTCGTTTAACATTAGAATGCCATTCCGTTTGAGCGTGAAGACACTGACTCAACTAGATTCATGCTCGCGTCCGCTGTTTTGAAGGGAATCGGATGTCGTGTGGCAGGCCGCTTGAGGTCCCCACCTTCCAAATCATTTATGTTTGAGTAGAGCGGACTACATATTCGTTGAGTAAAGGTTTTGCGACCAGGCTGAAAAGCAATGGTCTTATGGCAAGCTATTGAAATCAGTTCAGGATTGACTAGGCTCGCACCTTCCAAATCATTTATGTCCTAACAAAGCGGACTACAGATTCAGGGAGTAAAGGTTTGGCGACTAGGCTGAAAAGCCGTGGTCCCGTGGCAAGCCATCGAAATCAGTTCAGGACTGACTAGGCTCCCACCTTTTGAACCATCTACACCCTCCCTGCGAGTGTGGGGACTACAAATTCTAGAAGAGTTTGGCGACCAGGTTGAAAAGCAGTGATCCCGTGGCAAACCATCGAAATCAGTTCGGGACTGACTAGGCTCCCACCATCCAAATTATCTATACCTAAGTACACCAAACTACAAATTTGGGAGTGTTCGATGGCCACGCTGAAAAGCAGTGGTCCCGTGGCAAACCGTCGGAATCAGGTCGTGGCTGATTGGGTTCCCACCTAGACTATCTACACCCTCACAGCATGGGCTACGAGTCCAGGTTTGGTGGTTTGACGGCCACGCTGAAAAGCAGTGGTCGCGTGACGAGCCATCGAAATCAGTTTGGGACTAACTAGGCTCCAATCTTCTAGACTATCTACACCCTCGCAGTGGGGGCTACGATTCAAGGTTTTGATCAGAAACTTTCATTGTTGGTTGTCACAAGCTAGGCTTACATGATTAGGTTCGGCAATCATTGACCACGAAATGGGCAATGATCCCAGGCGAGTCGTCGTCACCAGGCGTGATAGTGTTGATTGGACTCCCACTTCTTAAACCGTTGATGCCTGCGCTTAGAGGACTGAGTATCGGGATAAACCAGAAGCCATCGTCATCAGTCTTGGCTGACTAAGCTTGCCTAGTTTGAATAGAGGTTTTGCCTCTAGGGAGCGTGCGAACCTAATCCAATAGCATGTTGCATGGAGTGGATGAAATTACCTTATATCAGCTAGCGATCTGTAGGTATAATTTGTATGTCAGGGTTGACTAAAATCTCTAGTGCTCGTGCCAAGCATGTGACAGAGTGTTGTCTGAATAATAGGCTAAGCCCATGGGCCCGTAGAGGAAGGGCTAGGGTTTCCTGCATGGTGCATTGTGTGTACGACGTACATTGCGCAGTGACACATGTATGACGTAGGTTGTGTGACGGTTGAGTATCGGTTACTCCCCCTTAATTGATGGGGTTGCGTACAGCGCCATTAATTGATTGATGTGGTCTATGCAGATTCATTGGGAACCATCGTCTTCCAGTTTCCCGTACGGTATTCAATGCTTGGCAGTTAATGCTTGAGTGCTTGCTCAGTGAACTATCATGTCTATATAATGGTGTTTTCCAATCGTTGTAGGCACTATCTTTCGCAGAGCTTATCTTCTGTAATGTCCTTGCTTGAAGAATATGCTTTGCGTTTTTTAAAGGCTGAAGTTGAATCTTCGTCTCTGGAGTCTCCGAATGTTCTGACATTTGTGTTGATCGGGCATAGAGATAGTTGTTGTTATGTGTGGTCACCCATTAAGGGTGGGCACGTAGTTAATCCAGTGAGGTCTCGTAATTTCTTCTCATATTGCGGAGAAGTAGCACAAATTCTCTCCCAAGGGAAGGGCATGTCCTTTATGTGCAGGATCTCAGAGATAGCATCTACGTCCGACTCTGTGGTGGTCACCTCCGCCACTTCTCAACTAACCCCATCGTCCGGCTTTGAATTGAAATTCGGGACCTCGAGATGAAAAGGAATTGGACATGGTCCATTGACTCCTGGATGTCCATCTCATCCCCGCAGCCGAAAAGTGCACCCTACCTGTGTCGACCTGGTACTTGTCCCAGGTTCACCGTTCCGACGGATCGAGCGTGTGAGCAGGCCATATCTGGCAGTGGCTCATCGCGGGACTCCAGATTGCTGATTTTGTAACCCCGCATACCATATTTGATGGTGGCATTCAATGGAGTATTCTTTCGCTTGTGCGTAGCTTGCTCTGGACTTTCCGTGTTGCTTAAGTGGTCGAACAGTTTAAGCAAGTCCTTACTCCATGCTGATCAAGTGCCTGCAATATGTAGTTTTTTGTATCTGCCACAGGGCATTCACAACATGTAGCCTTTTGTATCTGCCTCAGGGCGTTCGTAATATGTAGCAATTTGTATCTGCCTCAAGGTGTTTTTCTTACATCTTTCCGATAATCAATAGAGTTTGTTTTTCGCAACTCTTCCTTTATTTCTTAAATGATTGAAAATCACATAAGTCTTTTAAGAACTGAAACACAATATTGACTATGGAAGGGAAACAATCAACTTAAAGTAAACTAACTGTTGACGGAGAAAAATTGATAATGGCCTTGAAGTGGATTCGGGTTGCTCTAGCGGATCATTCAGTGGACTGTCGAGGCGTTACATAGGTCACTGAAGAGTAAACCTTGTAGAGGGGTGGATCTCTGAGCTGATTAAATTTTGGGGGGATGTGTTTCTGCTTGCCATGGCCTTTTTGACTCGCTGGGCAGAAGAGCTTGTTGATCCCGTACCGCTTGATAGTGATGTCTCTACCGTCTTTTCACTTTGCACTGGGTCAGGCTGCTCTGCATGATGTAGCTGAATCTGGGAACACTCTATTTGTTTCAGTACGGCATAGTGGCAGTCTCGTGTCGTAGGTTGGTCTCCATGATTGTTCCTTCGGAGTGGTTAGCAGTATACTTAACACACTGGTGAAGGGTGGAGACTACTGCTTCCATCTGGTGGAGCCAAGGTCTTCCCAGGATTAGATAGTAGGATGACAGTGCGTCTTCCACCATGAAGTCAAGAAATAAGACTTTCCACCATGGCCATCGGCTCTCTCTTCACTTCACACTTTGCGATGGAAACAAAGATGACTAATTACGCCCAAACAGTAAACGTGGTCAATTGCAGTAAAGATTGGGGTGTCGATCCCACGAGGAAAAACGATCTACAAAACAAGGTCAAAGAAGAAAAAGTACGCGAAACTATATGTAAGAAATTCTAAAAAATTTAAAATAAGAAATTATATTTAGTTTAAAAAAAATCAAGTTTAGAAAAGTCACAAGGTTCCAAGAATCCCTTCTAGATTTCACGCGCCAACTAGTATTGATTCGCTATGATGACTCGATTACGTGTTTCACATCCCAAACAACATAATCGGAAGAATAGTCTTTAATGCATTAATAAATCCTAATGTAAATGGATTTTAGATTTTACTTTTTCTAAAAAGCACAAAGGTTGGTCATATGTGATATCCTAAATTTACGATATATCCAGAGACAATAACATAATAAAAGACAATCACATATAACTAACCTACCGGAATCAATTGATCCTTAAAAATTCCACACATAAGAAAAGCGTGACTAAGCTTATATGGAGAAGAAAAAGATAACCACCGGAATAATAATCTACGAAGAAATTGATGAAATCTTTGTCACTAAAATAACATAAATTCCTATATTAAATAAGAGTGAAAATCATAAACACCATTATTCATCGTGAAAGCATAAAGCGAATCAAATACCAATTAAGTGTGTTACATCTAGGAGTTCACCTCTTCGCATGCATGGAGTTTAGTGACGCATGGTGAAGGTGATGACAGCAACAGCGGTGTGGAGCTTCATCAGCATGGCGGCGCGTGGTGGATTAGCGACGCACTCCATGCTCCTGCACACTCCCTGCTGAAGCGTTCCCTGCTGCGCTGCTGTGTCGTCGCTGCTGGTGCTGGACAGCGTTGCTGCGTCGTCGCTGCTGCTGCGTCCTGGACAGTGTGGCTTCGTCGTCGCCTGCTGTCCCCTCTGTTGCTGCTGCTGCGTTTTTGCTTCAGTGCCAAAACTCCCCTTTGTTTCTTTTGTCTATCTTTGTGTTAAAAAGAAAACAACCACTCCTCCTATTGGTTCCCCAATTTAGAAATCAAATCTCAATTGTAAACCAAAAGGGATGTTGTATTTGTGTTAAAAAGAAACCAAACTCCTCATTGGTCCCCCAATTAGAAAACAAAACAACTTCTATAACAAAAGACTATCATCTCTCTTACTGTTGTTATTATGGTTAAAAGAAAACCCTTATTGGGCCCAATTGGAAACTCAATGCCCAATACAAATGGAAAAACCCAATCCAATTTGGACCCCAATGGAATTTGGAAGCCTAATTTGCAAACAAAGGAGTCCCACCCCTTGAAATGTGGGTTTGGCTATGTTCATCCATACTACTTCTTTGTTCCACCAAAATTCAAAACTAATTTTCTTTATTTTTTTCTTTGATTCTCTTTATCTTTGGCTTGAGTGTCTCCCGCTCCACTTCGTCAATTTATCTATGAATTTCCAAATTCGCCACACTAATGCACTTTTGTTATTCAAACTCGAAATCCTACAAAAATACAAAAATAAAATAATTAAACTAAAATACACTATTTGAAACACTAACAAATATAAATTAGGAGGTATATTATGTAATAATTATGTGAACATCAAATACCCCCAAACCTACATTTTGCTAGTCCTCGAGCAAAACACAATTAAGAATAAAATCCTAACTCACTTTCGTAGGAATCACAGTTGCACTTACCATAACGTGCAACAAGACTTTAAACCTCTAGATTACCTCTAGAGGATGAGTTATAGTCTCGTGAGGGTTTCCAGAAATGTTACTCCCAAACATTATTGACTCAATAAAACAAAATCTATTTTCTAAAAACATAATGCAAAAACATGAGCATTCTCCTTTATTTTCCTTAGAGTAATTTTCTAATTGCTTAAAATTCAAGAAAAACAACAAACTAAAAATGTCATAATAGTATATCAATAGAGTACAATAATTCAATAGTATCTAAAGGTTAAATAAATTTCATAATCATTCTCAACTCGAAGTGTGTGTGTGAGAAACCTTATCAATATAACTCTTCATCTCATAGTAAAGATGTGACGAGATAACCTTTAGAAAGTACGCTTTGACCACAAATCTCTCATGTCACTCAGAAATAAAACACTCTGAGATTAGGCACTCAGTTTATATGTGAGGAAAATGATATAAATTATGGAAAATGCAAACGTCTCACATATAATCATCATGAAAAATGAAATTTTCAAAGAGTGAAATTAATATGATCTCATGGATAGGAATATTGATTACTTTTGAGAATGTTGAATCAAACACCATAGTTCTTGCCTATTCAATCTCCACATCTACTGAACCAACTTTCACTTAAGATCAATTAGGTCTTTACTAGGTTGTAATTGGGCCTGGATTATGGCAAACAATAATGGACGAAAAGGATACAAAAATTTCCTGAGAATGGCTACACCCTTGAATAAACACATAGGGCATTGAAGAACAAATCAATGTTGTACACCATTAACTTTTTCTTCATTATTTTCTTCTTTAACTGGTTTTTTTTTGTTCAACTTTTTTTTTTTAAACTTTTTTTTGTATGCTTGTCCCCTGTGATACAATCCAACACTTTTACTTTGAGGGCGCATAAAATATCTATTTTCAACTCTTTCTATTTGCCCATTCCATAAATATATCTCACCGTATACATTCTCAAAAAATTGGATAAGGATAAAATAATATAGGTATAACTCCTTGATTGGAGTAGCAAATGGGAATGGGGTTAATAAAGAGAAAGCTATTTAAAGGCTCAAAGGGCTGCAAATGGATATTTATTATTGGGCAGGCTAAAAGGCTAAAAAAATGGTTTAAATAAAGAAATGCCTACATCACTTCATAAGTTCTAGTTAGTGCTAGGACATCTCAACTAAATAATGCAAGAAGTTCTAATGTAAAAATTCAATTTTTATGTCATTCTTAAAGTAATCAATAAGAAAATCAAGAATAATGAGATCATCAACGAAATAATGCGGGCTCAAGAAAAATCAGAGTGTATTTAATAACCCTCAAGAAATAAAGAATGACTCAAAACTCACAAGGGTCAAGTCTCCACTATTATTCTAAGGTTTTCTAGTTCAATATCTCACTAGTCAACTTCAAATCATGTTGACTTGGCTTATAGTGCACGAATAGTCGAGTTGAAAAGTCTCACGAAATACATATAACATAAGGATAATATCAAATATCATGTTTTCTACTAATATAACTATGTGACACGTGTTACTATGTGCTTTCTCAAAATTAAAGACAACAAAAATATTCTCTAAAATTAAAAAGACTCAAAACCCCATTTTTTATTAAATTTTTTTTTAAAAAAAATACACCAAGAGTTCAGATTTTGAATGCATTTTCATAAAGATTTTGCACAATTACCGTAATCATCTAAGTATTCAATGGAGATTGAGTAGAACACAAAAAATGACTCGATTTAATTGAAAAATACATTTTAAGCTCAAAGATTTTTGAAAATCGCACAAAAAATCTAATAAACCACCATCACCCTCAAACATAAACCAAACATTGTCCTCAATGTATAAAATAATAATCATGACAAATGAAGGAAAAATAAAAAGAGGAGGGTTAGAGTGATATTACCATGGTGAAGCTTTACCAATTTCAAATAGACAATGTCCTCACAATCACCAAAATATAAGAAAATCATACCGACAGGAGAAAGGAACACATCGGATGAGGGTCTCCGAGTGCCTCCAGTAGCATCACCTAAAATAACCTGAAACACTAAAAGAAAAACATAAAAGCAAAAACCTAAACTAAACTAAAAAAATAAAAAATAAAAAAATAAATGAAAAATAAATAAAATAAAATCCTAAACTAAATATAGGGTGGAGAACATCAAATCAAGTAGACAGGGGCAACCAGAGAGATCTCATCTAGCACCTCTACCCGCTCTACATAGTGCTTCAAACGTTGCCCATTTACTCTAAATACTCTCCCATCTTTTGGATCTTCAATTTCTATGGAACCATTGGGAAATACTTGTCTAGTTGGGTCAGCAGGAAACCAAATGGTTTGTCTGCTATTGAGAATTTGGCCATTTATATCGCAGATGATTCTGACTTGTTCTTCTGTGAGGTCTCAGAGTCACTATCGTTCAGTTACATCCAATAGTGGATGTTCTTCGGATGGTTCAGCAGTGGGCTATACTTCCCAGGTTGTAGCTCATCCTTAAAGCAAGCCACTGGGGACTTAATTAGCGTATCTGATTGTCTGTTGTGGTTGCTGACATTAGTGAACTATAGTGGTCGAGCATATGCATTGTCTGATAGCTAGAGCGCTTGTCCCGAGTCAGGTTCCGTAAGCTAAGGGTGACGCACTCCATGTAGTGTTTGTTCGCGTGTCAGCGGGTTGATTTTTAGGTCGGCGTGAGTGGTCGTTGCTGATAATGGAATTTCAGCTTGTGCGAGCGTGTAGACACTGCCTGAGCTGTTATTTAGTATGGCGACTGCTGTATTGAAAGAGAGTGGTGGTTGTATGGCAAGCCACTTGCATCAGTCGGGCTTAACTAGGATCCCACCTTCCGAACCATCTATACCCGTACGGATTGGATTACAGGTTTTGGATGTGAGAATTTGGCGACCATGGTTTGTAGAAGAGCAGTGATCCCGTGGCAAGTCGTCAAAATCAGTTCGAGACTGACTAGGCTCTCACCTTCCAAATCATCTACACAATCGAGCTACAAATTTGGGGGTTTTCGGCAACCGTGGTCTATAGAAGAGCAGTGGTCCCATGGCAAGCCGTCAGAATCAGTTCAGGACTGACTACTCTCCAACCTTCCAAACCATTTACACCCGCGCAGAGTGGGCTACAAGTCTGGGGTTGGTAATTCGGCAACAATGGTTTTTAGAAAAGCAGTAATCCTGTGGCGAACCATCGACATCAGTCGGGACTGACTAGGCTCCCACCTTCCAAACCATCTACACCCGCGCAATAGGGACTACAGGTTTAGGCTTTGATCTGAAGTTGTCGTTGTCGGTCATCACCGGCTAGGCTTACCTAATCTGGTTCAATGACCATTGTCCGCAAAGGGGGCAACGGTCCCTGGCGAGTCATCATCACCAGGCGTAATAACACTGATTAAACTACCACTTCCTAAATCATCGACATCCGCGCTAGGCGGACCAGACATCGAGATGAATCGGAAGTTGTCATCAGCCAAAGTTGACTAAGCTTGCCCGGTTAGGTCGAGGCTTCGCCTGTTATGGGTGTGCGAGCCTACATCCACGAGCAAAATGCATCGTGTAGACGAGTTTTGAAGAGACATGAGTACCTTAAATCAGCTAGTGATATGTAGGTGTTATCTGTGTGTCAAAAGTGACTAGGGTTTCTAATGGTCGTGTTAGGCACGTGGTAGGATATCGCTTGAATAGTGGGCTGAGCCCATGGGCCCTTAGAGTGAGAGCTAGGGTTTGTTGTATGATCAAGATGCTACGTGTACAACATAGATTACATGGTAACGTGTGTACGACATAGATTGCGAGACGGTTGAGTATCAGTTACTCCCCCCAATTAATGGGGTTGTGTGCAGCCTCGTTAATTGGGCAAACGTGGTCTTGTGTAGTTTCCTTGGGAATTGTCGTCTTCTTGTTTCCCATACGGCATTCAATGCTGACAGTTAATGCTAAAGCGCCCATTTGGTGAACCGCTATGTCTATATAATGGTGTTTCTTCATCGTTGTAGGCATTATCTTCTGCGGAGCGCACCTCTTGAAATGCTCTTACTTGAAGAACATCCTTTGGGTTTCATAAGGCTGAAAGGAGATCTCTAACGTTGGAATCTTTGAATGTTCTGACATTTGCGCCGATGAGTCGTGACAAGACTTGCTATTATGTGTGGTCACCTGCTCTGGGTAAACACCCAATTGGTTCGTTGAGACCTTGTAATTTCTTCTTGTATTGAGAAGAAGAAGTGCAAACTTTTTCCCAAGGGATGAGTCTGTCATTTATGTGTCGGTGCCCAGTTGACGCTCTGAAGCGCCTAATTTCAAAGATAATACCAACAACCAACTTTGGAGAAGTTGACTCCATCACTTCTCGATTAGCCCCGTCATGCCGCGCTGTGCTGGAATTCGGAATCGCGGGGTGGGGTGGAGTTGGATATGGCATGTCGGAGTGGGCCATTAACTCCTGGATGCACTTCTCATCCTTCGGCGGGAGGGTGCACTCGATCTGTTTCAACCTGATACTTGTCCCAAGTTCGTCTGGTTGAACGGATCGAGCGTGTGAGTTGGTCGTAGCCAAGGATTGTGATTTCGTTTTTGAGTTCATTTCGGTATCCAGATTTTAAGAAATATTTTGGTGTGTAAAGAAAAATGGTAAAAGTTTGAGGTTACATAAAAAATATATAAAGAATTTCGAGGGTATATGAAAATGTGAGAAAAATAAATGCAAGTAAATAAATCTATTAAACATATTAAATGAAGCCTAAATATCAAGAAATGAAACAAACCTGAAATCAATATATAATTAGAAAATCAGGGGTGATTTCAAAAATCAATATATAAGTAAAAGAAATGATAATTAGAAAATCATGGGGTGATTTTAAAAATCAATAAATAATTAGAAGAATTGATAATATGAAAAAACCACGAAATTTATGATAAACTCCCAAATTTTTCGAAAAAACTCTCAAAAAATGAAATTTAAGAAAAAAATTCAAAATTAATGAAAATATTTCCAAATTTTTCGAAAAAATGTAATTTTTTATTTCGCCCTTTTTTCGTAATTTAAAAAAAATGAAATTTTCGTTGAAATTTTGCGAGATTTCACGAAATCACATTCCTTGGTCGTAGCTTCGGCTAGCGTTTGGCGGGGCCCCGGTTGCCGATTTTGTACCACTTCAGACCATATTTGAGGTGTGTGTCCGTAGAAGCATTGAATTGGACGCGTTATTTCATCCTGTTCTTGCTAATGAATAATGTTCATCGAAGAGTTTGCGGAGTCTACTTTCAATACCTTTGTTGTCCTCTTCTGAAGTCAGATCGTTTATGCGAGTTTTTACTGTATGTTGCATCAGATTCAAATGTTTGAAGTTTGTAGTCTTTTATATCCGCCTCAGGGCGATTGTTGGTACATCTTTCCAATAATTAATAGAGCGTGTTGCGTAATTCTTTTTTATTTCTCAAATGGTTGCAAATCACATAAGCTTCTAAGTATTAAAATTCTACATTGACTATGGAAAGGAAAATAAACAGTTGAAATAGACTAACTGTTGACGGAGATAAGTCAATCCGGCCCTGAAGTGAATTCGCATGGCTCTTCCTAGATCATTGGTACCTTCAGCGAACTGCCACGCTTCGCTGATGTCATCGAGGTTACTGAAGAGTAAACCTTGCATGGGAGTTTATTTCCGCACCAACTGATTGTCGGGGTATTGTATTCCCGTCTGTATTGACATCTCTGCTTTCCTAAGTTGAAGAGTTGATTGCTCTTGTGATGCTTGAATGTTTTCCGTTTCTGAGCTGGGCCACCCTTGTTGGGACCTCGTCTCCATATAAGTGAAGTGACTCGTCCACAGTCACTGGGTCTGGCTTCAGTTCATATTGTCCATTGGGCTCCAATTGGAACTGGGAACATTCTATCTGCTTCGGTGCAGCATAATGGCATCCTTGTGCCATTGGTTGGTCCCCACGTATTGTTCATTCCGAGTGGTTAGCAGTATACTTCACGTGCTAGTAAAGGGTGGAGACTACTGCTCCCATCTGGTGGAGCCATGGTCTTCCCATGATAAGTTTGTAGGTAGACGGTGCGTCTACTACCATGAAGTAAAAGAACATGACTTTTCTCAGTTGTGATTCTTCTGCCACATCTACTAACCTTAACTTCCCGAACGGGAAGCATTTCTCTCCGTTGAATCTGATCAGCGGGTAATCTGAGGATGTCAGGTTCTCCTCCTTGAGGTCCATACTGCAAAACGTGTTGTAGAATAGGACCTTGAGGAAGTTTCCCGTATCCACTAGGGCCCTCTTCACTTCCCACCATGCAATAGAGACCAAAATGACGAGAACGTCATTGTGTGGTACGTGGACGCCTTCGAGGTCCTTGTTCGTAAAAGTTAAGGTGGGGATGAGACTTTACACCGTTGAGTAGTATACGCGTCTGTCTTCATCTGCAAGCTGTGTCTGCATCTTCAGTAGAGTTCGCTTGAGGGATCTGTTTGATTGGTCTCCATCCAATCCGGCTCCATGAAGGACAAAGATTATGCCCAGAGTCTCCTTTTCAATTTTCTTGACTACCACTTCTCTGTCTTTGGGTCGTTCAAGTCGCTTCTCAGAACCCAGGAATTCCTTTAGTTTGCCCCTGCGGATCCAGTATTGATCTCGTACCTTAGACTCTTGCAGTCGTTGGTGTCATGGCCACCCTCCTTATGGTACGAGCAGTACATGTTGTTGTCACATTTGAAAGGGACTACACACTGCTTTGGGGGCCACTTCAGATCTTTCCAATTTTTCATGGTATTCGGGACGTCCGATAAGCTAGAATTGAGAGGGGTCATGGATCTGGATCCAACGTAGTTGGAAGCTTTCTCTGGCTTGGCTCGGCCAGGGTCTAACCTGTTGTCGTTGCACACATTGATGAAAGTTAGATCGCTACTGAAACGTGTTAGGTATGCCTTCATTGTCTCGTCAGGATTTTGTTTCATCAACTTGAGCATCTTCATCGTTAGCAAGCTTTGTTTCATATAAAACGATCTTGGATTTGTTTCGGGGTATGTCAATGCTACTGTTGTTTTGGGAGCATGAGCTTGTTGTCTGTGCATTGTTTGCACCGTTGAGAACGATGAAGTAGTGCCAGTCTGAGCGTTTGACGTGTCCCCTTGTTCTCCATTGTTGCGTGATCTGGTGGTCACCATCTTTTCATATTTTGAAGAGAAATGATGCTAGTGAAAGGTTAGAAACTTTGTCATCCCCACGGACAGTGCCAAACTGATGCAATCGATTTTTGCTCCCTGCTTTGACCTTGACCTGCAAACTTGATGACTTGCACAAGGAACACACGTGAGCCACGGACCACCGTTGTGGTGGCTAATGGCACTCCGATGCTAAAGTTAGACAGAGATATGAGGAAGGCATAATGTTGTAAACAAGGAATCTGTAGTGTACCTTAGATTACCAACCTCGTGTCTTATTTATAGTGCTGGAGTCCTAATTTGATCAGGCCATCAGTGGCGTAGTTGAGGGAAGAAGATTTTCGTGGAGATCCTTATCTAATTAGGAGTTGTGCTGGGAAGGGGAGTTTCAATATTAGCTTTGTGCTCCTAGATACGCGGGAGATAGTTCCCAATCCGAGAGTATTCCAAAGATTGAAGTTTCCATGTGTGACGTATACTCTGGTATTTGCTTCCTAGTTGGAAGAAAAATGTTGCTAGCTTGCCTGTTCGAAGCTGATCCTTGAGATATTTGCCTTAGCAGGGCTTACGAGTATTGAGGATAGTTGTGAGACGCGTGGGCTTAGCAGGTTGTAATGGTTTCGGGTACATCTGGCGGACTGCATTGTGCGTTTTTTGAACCACTTGGACTGGATCAGTGTCGGGCTGACACTTGGGCCTACTATTTCTCGAGATCATCATGAAATATGTATGGCATAAAAGAGAGACCGTTTTGGTGTATCATCAAGTATTTTGCTAAATAATATTTATTTTATTTGTTGATCGTGGTATTGAAAGTTTTGATTCCATGATAAGTTCGTGAAATAGCCATTTAGTATCACATGTCAGGAGAAAAATCCTAATGTAAACTCTAATATAAAGGATTGTGATTGAGTTTTTCGAGTTCATTTCAGTATCCTGATTTTAAGAAATATTTCGGTGTGTAAAGAAAAAGCGTAAAAATTTCGACGATACATAAATATATAAGTAGATGAAAATTTCGAGGGTATATGAAAATGTGAAAAAATTAGATGTAATTAAGTAAATATATTCAATGAAGCCTAAATACCAAGAAATGAAACAAGCATGAAATCAATATATAATTAGAAAATCAGGAGGTAGTTTCAAAAATCAATATATAAGTAGAAGAAATGATAATTAGAAAATCAGAGAGGTGGTTTTAAAAATCAATAAATAATTAGAAGAATTTATAATATGAAAAAACTCTGAAATTTTTTGAAAAAAACCCTAAAAAATGTAATTTTTGATAGCTGGGTTTTATATTTTTGCGAAAAAAATGAAATTTACGAAAAAAATTCCGAAATTAACAAAAAATCTAGAAATTTTTCTAAAAAACCCTAAAAAATGCATCTTTTAATTTCGCTATTTTTCTTTTTGTAATTTAAAAAAAACAAAATTTTCTTTGAAATTTCGCGAGATCACATTCCTTGCTAATATATAAGATAGTCAATATCATTACAATTATTGTTATTGAGTCAACGTTTTTCTCAAGCACTCACAATAACAATAACAAATAAAACTTTATATGAATTTGTATTCAGATGATTTGACGCTTCAATATATTGATTAAGATTTTTGACATTGTAGGAAATGGATGTGTCAATGGTTCGAGTTTCGTTTAGGAGTGTAATGAAATTCTCCAAAAACTTGAACTATCTGCATATATTTGCGAGAATGTAAAAGAGAATAATGGAATGTATATTGCATGGGTGACTGTCATTGGATTAGCATACAGGAAAACACCGTTTCATGGGAAACTATGCAGAAAAAATGACTCAGAACAGCATGCAGCGAAGCGTGCCTTGGTATTTTTGGAAAATCACAATCATTGTAATGCTTGTACTATTGATGATACTCATAAAGTGATATTGAATATGCAGAATGAGTGATTCTACCTGTTGAGGTAGTGGGCGAGGAAAACAGTGAGGGGGGTCGTTCATGCGCGCATCCTGGGGAATGGACGGTCCCCCCGCTGTTTTTCCCGCCCACTTCCTCGACATTTAGAATTTTCGATGAAGAATACGAACTTCACACGTAAAAGAAGCATGTGAATAATTGCGTATTGAATACGAAGAATTAAAAAGTAAGTTTCAATAGTACATTGCATCACAACCTGTTCTGTTGAACCGACTTGTGGTGAAAATGACATAGTTGAATTGCCTCAAGTAGAAAAAGCCTATGTTGAAAGCAACGCATTTTTTTTATTAATTTTTTTTATAAAGAATTCGTGGAATTATGTATTTCATTGATTCCCTTTCACACTTTAGACATGTGATTAAGAAAAAGTGATTTAGTAAGGAACAAAAATACTAGGACCTGGAACCGGGGAGATGTGGGATTATTTGGATAGGATGCTGAAATCCTTGAGATACGTATAAACCTTCCAAGGTCATGGATCCCACATCACACAAGGTTACAATAATGAAAGCATTTTCAATAGGTAAACCCAAATTTACAGCACCAAAAGTACTGTCCCACACCATTATTCTAACTTTTTTTCTTACACACCACCACCTCTCTTCCATACCACCAAAAAAACCTAAAATTTAAAATTCTCCCCTCTATTCCTCTTCTTCTCCGCTCTCCCTCTCTCTTCCATCAGACACCACCCCGCCGCCACCACCTCCTACCACTGCCACCGCCATCTTTTCTCACTTTTCTCCATCAAGCACCACCACCACCCTCGCCACCTATCTTTTCTTCTTTGTCCCTAAAAACAGGGTATTATCCTTGACTTTCGTTCAATTTAAACGCTCAATTGAGACCAATTCTCAAACTCATCAAAACATGAAAATTGTACTACTCTTAGTTATCTAATCAACACAATTTGAATGAATTAAAAACGTTGTGAATTGAGCAACTTATGGTCATTTTACTAAACTCACTCAAACTATAAACAAAATGGTATTATTCCTGATTTCAGCCAATTGATACGCTCAATTAAGACCGAATCTCGAGCTTATCAGATCATAACAATTGTAGTACTCTGAGTTACCTAATAAACACAATTTTAATCAGTTACAAATGTTATGACATGAGCAAGTTATGGTTATTTTACTAAAGTCACGCAAATCTATCTCGCAAAAAATGGGATAGTGTCCCTGACTTTTGGCAAGCTTATATGCTCGATTGAGACCGATTATCAAGCCATAAAAACATGAAAATGTAGTAATCTGAGTTGTCTAATAAACACAATTTGAATCACTTGAAAATATTTTGAAATGAGCAAGTTATGGTCATTTTACTAAAGTCGTGCAAATCTGTCTTGTAATGAAAACTGGTAGTGTCCCTAACTTTCGGCCAACTTCTATCCTTTATTGAGGCCGATTCTTAAGATCATCAAAACACAAAACGTTTACCCTTAGTTATCTAATGAACACAATTTGAATCATTTGAAAATGTTTTGAAATGAGAAAGTTATGACCATTTTACGAGAATTACTCAAACTATCAAGAAAAAAAATTTGTTTTCACCCATTTGCATTGGTAATGCGAGAAGGAGGCTCAAATTCGCCCAGACCTATGCAAATTAAAGTCTCCAATTCACCTAGATCTATGTGAATGTGAGACTTCCACTCGCACGGGCGTTTGTGAATGCGAATGTGAGACTTTCACTCGCACGGGCCTTTGCAAGTGTGAGACTCTCACGCATTGTCCAATGTGAATGGGTGAAAACCGACTTTTTTTTGGACAGTTTGAGTGTTTATCGTAAAATGACCATAACTTTCTCATTTCCATACATTTTCAAATGATTCAAATTGTGTTCATTAGATACCTCAGAGTACTACCATTTTTGAGTTGATAATCTTGAGAATCGGCCTCAATAGAGAATATAAGTTGGCCGAAAGTTAGGGACACTACCCCGCTTTCATTGAGGGACAAATTTGCATGACTTTAGTAAAATGATCATAACTTGCACATTTAAAAACATTTTCAAATGATTTAAATTGTGTTTATTAGATTATACATTTTTCGTGTTTTGATGAGCTTAAAAATGGGTCTCAATCAAGTGTATAAGTTAGCTGAAAGTCAATGACACTACCCTGTTTTCTTTTAGGTACAAATTTGTGTGTCTTTGTGAGTTACCTAACAACGCCCATTGGTTCCTATCTCTGGTAAGGGTCTCCGGATTGATTTTCCACGTTTGGATGGAACAGATCCATATGGATGGCTATTTCCAGCTGAACAATACCAAGAACTCAACTGTCTTTCCAACGAATAAATGCTTCCTATTGCAGATTTTCCCCTTCAAAGAGATGCAAACTCTTGGTATGGTGGATACGTCAATCTCTAGGGATATTAACTTGGGAGGAATTTTCTAAACCCCTTTGTTATTTATTTTTTTTTTCTCTCGGGAGCACATTGATCCATGTAGTTCTTTTTTGAAATTAGTGCAACGAGGTACTGAATTCAAAAAACTCTCAAATTTGGTGTCAGGCTTGTCGAAAACTCACCAAATTGGCATATTTTTGTCGGGTCTACATACTGATATACAACAGGGGCTCGATTACTTCACCCTACGAATATTACCCATTCTTTCGAATTAGCCCTATGTCAAGAAGATGCCATTGCTGCTACACCCTTTGCCCGGTCAAAAAGGGTTGTACGAATTCCTTCTAACCTCATGCTTATCAATTCTTTTAAGGCCACATCTAGTTTGCCATTTTTACCACGGGTGTTAAGCGTCTTTCATGGGCGGAGCAACGAAAGAGACGTGCAAAAGGACTTTGTTTTAATTGTGATGAATTATTCAAGCCTGGGCATCGTTGTCAAAAGTCGCAAGTTTTGCTCATGTCAGGTGATTTGGAAGATGGTGATTATGATGTGCCTATTATTCTTGATACTGATTTATCCCAACCTTCTATGAAGATTTCTCTTCATGCTCTTCTAGGCTTCACGTGGCTGAAACCATGTGTATCAATGGTCAATTGAAAAACAGGTATGTTACTGTCGTTATCGATTTGGGTTCCACCCACAATATTTTACATACTTCTTTTGCCGAACAATGTGGGTTTTCAATTCATAAAGAGGGTTCTTTACGAGTCATGGTTGCGGAAGGTGGGTATTTTTATAGTCTAGGCTCTTGTCGGGATGTCATCTTAAATTGCAAGACTACAAGTTTCATGACGATTTTTTCCTCTTGGGTATTGCCGGTTGTGATGTGGTTCTTGGTGCTAAATGGCTTCGATATTTGGGTATGATTACTTGAGACTTTTCAAAATTAGTTATGACTTTTTCTCTATAGGTGATTGTACTTATACATTGTATGGAGATAATGCATCGTACTTTATGACAAGAACGTCAAGGCATTCTTTTATAGTTAACTAAGGAAGAAGAAAACCAAGGTTCCATTCCAGCTGAAGTTCAACCACTTCTTTCCCAATTTTCAGATATCTTTATCAGTCTCAACACTCTTCCTTCGAATAGAGCACAAGATCATCGTATTCCTCTTTTGCCGGATGTTTCTCCGGTGAATGTCAGGCCATATTGTTATCCTCACTTTCAAAAGGCTGAGATTGACAAGGTTGTTTCAGAGTTAACAGATGTTGGTCCCAGTAATAGCCCCTATTTTTCACCGGTTCTATTAGTTCGTAAGAAGGACGGCTCTTGGCGCATGTGTGTTGATTATCGAGCTCTTAATAAAATTACTATTAAGGATTGCTTCCCTATTCCGATTGTGGATGAATTATTAGATGAGTTACATGGCGCCTGTATTTTTTCCAAGTTGGATGTACGTTCCGGTTATCACCAAATTCGGGTTCATGAACTTGATATTTCCAAAACAGTTTTTCGAACGCATGGTGGTCACTATCAGTTTTTGGTTATGCCTTTCAGATAGAGCAATGCACCTGCTACTTTTCAGTGTTTGATGAATGAAATTTTTCGTCCTTATTTACGCCACTTCGTTCTGGTTTTCTTCGATGATATATTGGTGTATAGTGCCTCGATTTCTGATCATCTTCATCACCTTTCTATTATTTTTGGGCTATTGCGCACTCATAAGCTCTTTGTCAAGGAGTCCAAGTGTTCTTTTGCTCAGCCCTCGGTTGGGTATCTTGGACATATTATATCTGGTCTCGGTGTTGTGGTTGATGATGATAAAATTTAGAGTGTCTTAACTTGGCCTTGTCCATCTTCTTTAAAGGATCTTCGCGGGTTTCTTGGACTAACAATGTACTATCGTAAATTTGTTCACGACTATGGTAAGCTTAGTGCTCCTTTGACACAATTATTAAAAAAACATTCTTTTATTTGGACTGACGATGCTTCCAAGTCTTTTTTTTGCTTTAAAGACGGCCTTAACATCCACCCCTGTATTGGCACTTCCTGATTTTATTGCTGAGTTCTGTATTGAAAGTGATGTGTCTGGTTATGGAATAGGTGTTGTTCTTATGCAACGAGGTCGTCCTCTTGTTTATTTCAATAAAGGTCTTTCTGGATGTAATTTGAACTTGTCAGTATATGATAAGGAGATGTTAGCTATTGTTGCTGAAGTCCAGAAATGGCGCCCTTATCTTTTGGGTCGTGACTTCAAAATTTATACGGATCATTGTAGCCTCAAATACTTTATGGACCAACGTATTTTCTCTATCGATCAACAAAAGTGGCTCTCTATGTTACTGGGATATGATTACAAAATTATTTATCGTTCTGGTTCAGTGAATTAGGCTGCAGATGCCCTATCTCGCCTATGTTCCTCAGGTTCATTGTTTCTTGTGTCTTTATCCCCATCTTTTTTCAGTGTTGATGAGATTAGCCGTGATATCATTTTGATTCTTCCATGTGCGCTATTATTGATAGTTGTCAACAATTATCTCCTCAACCACATTATTCATATGATCATGGTATTTTTCACTACGAATGTCGAATTGTTGTGGTTCCATCATCGTCTTGGTGTCCTAAACTTTTACATGAATTTCACTCTATTACATGAATTTCATCATCATCATCCTTACACTGTTGTCTCAATTGCCAAGGTATTTATGCGTGATATAGCTTGATTACATGGTATGCCCCGCTCTATTGTGAGCGATCGCAATCCCAATCCCGTTTTCTTAAGCACCTTTTGGGAAGCATTTTTTGAGATGAAAGATACTCAGTTGTGTCGTAGTTCTTCTTATCATCCCCAAACTGATGGTCAAACTAGGGTTACCAATCGTACCTTGGAGTGTTACCTTCGATGTTATGCTAGTCATCATCCTACCAGTTGGACAACATGGTTACCTTGGGCAGAATGGAGGTACAACACTACATATCATTGTTCAATTAAATAACTCCTTTTCAGGTTGTCTATAGTTGTCCACCTCCAACAATCTCACCTTACATACCAGGTAGCACGGCTGTTCATGTTGTTGATCTAGCGTTGTGAGACTGTGATCGCACTTTGCAAGTTCTCAAAGGTAACCTTCACGAGGCTCAAGCTCGAATGAAGATGTATGCTGATGCTAAGCGCACTGAGCGCCATTTTGAAGTTAATGATTGGGTTTTCCTGCGCTTGCAACCATATCGTCAATCAACAGCTGCATCCCAGAGTTACTCCAAGCTTTCTCCAAAGTTTCATGGCCCTGGTTCAGTTGCTTGTAAACTTGATCTTCCAACTCGATGTCGTATACATCCCGTTTTTAATGTTTCTGTTTTGTAGAAGTTAGGTAATGGTTTTACTCCGGATCCAACCTTACCTACCATTGCCAATGACCAATCGTGGGTTATTGAGAAGTTACTCAATCAAGGATTATTTGAGCACAATAATAGGGCTATTACACGCTAGCTTATCAAGTGGACAGACCGTCCCGAGGAGGAAGCTAATTGGGAAGACTATGAGCAACAATTTCATATCCGTTTTCCAGATTTTCCGGCTTGAGGACAAGCCTTGTTTCAAGCGCTGTGGGATGTTGGGATACTAATTCTATATTACTATCTTTAAATTAGAAAGTTTTAGTTTGTTAGTAATTCTAAGTTTGTTTGAATTAGGAACTCAAACTAGGAACTCTAGTTTGATTTGATTTAGGATTTAATTGAATTAGAAAGTATTGGTAGTGCTTTCAATTATAAATATTTATGCTGTAACAACAATTCCAATCAATCAATACAAGGTTTTCTTCAAGTTTATTGGTGGTTGATCCCCAATCAAAGGATCTAGGTGGTTGATCTCCAATTCAAAGGATCAAGGTTCCTATTAAGCTTCAACCCCATCCGTATGTGTGTGTTTAATGTTCTTATTTTATCCTCAAATTATTATTGTATGTTTTTTTTTCTCCACCCTCCGTTCAGTTTCGCAGATTTAAGGGAGAGGGATCAGGCTGGCATTTTGTTCCTTGGTTCAATTTTTAGTGTTTATCACCTACCAAATGTGTCTGGATATTCTAGTAATGAGGTCCTACTAGTATGTGGTCTTGCTTGCACACTCTATCATTGCTAAAATATGTTCTTTAGCTGTTCAAAATTTTTTTTATTAGTTATTAGTGTATTATTTGAAGATATTATGCATATAAACCAAGAAAACTTTACTGCAAACTCAATAAAATATTATGTATCCAAAAGAGCACAAGTGAATTACAAACTCTAAAAGAACATACGAAGCTTAGGACCGAAGAATAAAACTTTAAGAAACCAAAAAAACTTAAAAAGCAATCTCAACTTTAATCCAAGTAGACAACAATTTATGTCTATTTGTGCATCCTAACCCCAAGAAGCAATGTAGGTCATTCCATAAGAGCATCACCAGTGCCTATCAATATCCACACATCTGATGCTTGCTTGCTTCAACAGAGCAAGCATCATCTCCAATTTTAAAATCAAGGTGACACTATTGCATCCTGTCATTCTTGTCTCCTCCTTTTGTACAACTGACAATGACTTTGTCATATTCTAGCAACGGGGAATTCTAATTGTCGAGGAAACCAGCGAGGGAGGGAGGGAGGACCCTCCATCCCCCTCGCGATACGTGCAAGGGATGAGACGCACACATCGCGAGGGGGATGGAGGGTCCCCCTCCCTCCCTCGCTGGTTTCCTCACCAGTTAGCCAAGCTCTCTAGCAACATCTGTTGGTCATCAGTATCCATCAATTGTATAGGTAGAGCTATGGAGGAAAAGTAGTTAAGAGTTAGAACCATCTTTTAATATGCCATCGGTTGGTCTCCTTCGGGTAGGGATGGCAACAGTGCGAATTGGAGCGGATTTGAACAAATCCATCCCCGCCCCGTCAGGAATAACGAATCCCCAAATCCGCCCCGCCAATTCGTTTATAAATTTATTTAAAAACCACCTTCGCCCCATACGGATTGGCGGATATCCGCCCCGCCCAAATATCAGTTAAAAAAATTATCTCTCAGTGTTATCCATCTTACTGTAAAAGATATTAATCTCAGATCTCATACAAAAATTATAACAAAAAATTATAACACCAGTAAGAATCCATACAAAAATCATAACAAAAAATTGGAAAAAACATAGCAAAAATTACAAAAATAAATAAATAAAATAAATCGATCTAAAGAACCTGAGATCTCAGATCTTTGATCAAAGATCAAATATCTAAGATCTAGGATCTAGGATCAAATCTAAGATCGGGGAAGGGAAGGGAGAGGAGGAAGGCGGGGAAGGGAGGGGAGAGGGAGGCGGCGGGGATGTGTGGTTGTTTCGAAGCAGAGAGATGGAGAGGAGACAAATATGAGAGCTTCGACCCTGCGCTGATGGAGAGGAGACAAAGAGCTTCGACCCTTCGCTGTGAGAACTTCGAGAGGCGGCTGTGTGAGCGATGTGTGAGAGCTTCGAGAGGCAGCTCCCTCTCCCCTCCCCTCCCCGCAGTGGAGCGTAGTGAGCGTTGTGAGCGCAGTGAGAGGCGGCTGTGAATGAGATGTGAGATTTGAGACGAGGGTTTATTTCCCATTTATAGGTCAAGGGCATTTTAGTAAATTTATCGGTTAAACGGATATCCGTGGGGCGGATATGGTCAAATCCGTATCCGCCCCGAATAATAAACAAATATAGTTTGGATATCCGTATCCGCCCCAACCTCCATACACCCTTAACCAAATCCGCCCTTCATATTTATCATATATATCATGTCCTTCATATTTATCATATTTTTCATGTCCTTCATATTTATCATATTTAGAATGTCCTTCCTATTTATCATATTTTTCATATTTTTTTACTATATGAGATAGTGGCGGATATCCGTGAAAATCCGCCCCACTGCCATCCCTATATGTGCTTGATGGAGCACATGGTAAGAGACTTTTTCAAAGCCCCGTGGATTAGGCTCTATATAAGCTTTTCTTTTTTGCCTTGTTTTCCAATAAAGAGTAACAACAATGTAAAATGCTACAACCATTGAAAATATAAATACACCAAGGATCACCATCAAAGTTGAAAACATTTTTCCCTTCTTTGATTTTTGGATATGATAGGCAGGTGATGACTGAGGAATTCCTCCATGAAGCTTAGGATTTTCATTAATATATGTAATAACGACACAAATACGAGCATTAGTACACGACATGGATACAAAGTGTCGGGTACGTTGGCTGAAAAAGCATAATACGAGATACGCTAGGGGACACCCTTGTACATTTATTTACTTTTTCAACAATAAGTTTTGAACTATTAGTCATGTCATTCATTTGTAGGTCGATATTGCTACTTGTGTACTACTAACTAGGGTTGAAAACCGAGAACTGAATCGACTATTAAGAAAACCGAAATGATTTTAATTTAGGTAAATCGTAAACCGAACCGACTAAAACCGACATAAAACCGAACCGATTGACTATTTTGAACATATTATATTATTTTTATATAAAATATATACTATTTTTAACAAATTTTGATCGGTTCGGTCAGTTTAATTGGTTTAGTTAGTTTTTTATTCAATCCTACTACTAACTTGCCATAATATTCTAGTAACATCAGTATAAAATTGAATTTTTTTAAAGAAATGTGAAAATGTTGATAATCTAAGAATGAAGGATCGACTCACATTTTTTTTGTAGAAATAGGGTGTCCTTGTTACTTAGCCATAAGTTAGAATGCACTTGCATTTCTAAAGAGTCGTTGCTTTGGTATGCTGCCCATGAAATTATTGATAAGGGTAAGGAAACTAGAACTTTTGGAATTTTGCGAGGCAGGTTGTTCATTTAAAGGTGTAAGTAGCTTGTCTCTCAAAGATTTAAAAGATGTAAGAATGGTCCCAAGACAGAAGTTACTCCTTAAATAAAGATGCTCCAAGATGAAACAACTGTCAATGGTGTTGGGAATAAATTGACACTGTACAAGGCAGAGATATTTCATAAGAGAGGATGGAAGTTGTCATGATAATTTATTTCCAGCAAATTGCAACATCTGCAGATTCTAGAGTATCTCAATGCTGAAGGTAATACCGCCAGTAAAGAAGTTGTTGTCCATACTTAGCCCAATTTGGTTACATAAATTGGATTCTAGAGGAAATGCTTCCATGTATTTGATTTCTTCCTATGTATGGGTAAGTAACTTGGTTTGAGAGATTGATTATGGAACTGGGTGGGATGCCTCCAAAATTATTGGAATCAATATCCATCATCCCTAAACTGCAGCAATTTGTCAAATGTCTAAATCGTCAGTTTTCCCACTTTCAAGATGATTCACACCTAGATGAACAGCTCCAAGGCTTTTCAGATTCCCCACCTCAAAGAACTCTCAGAAAAATTGTTCTCGCTCAGGAACTTGGGTCCTGTTGCATTGAACAGTGAAACAGGAATGATACAGAAATTGATTTCCTCCAGAAGGAAACAATGAAGATTAGGAAGGTTAGTTTTAGGTGGAAGACTTCCACTCGGTTTGTCGTAAGAATAAGAAAATTCAAGGAATGAAATATTAAAAAGCAACTGAGGAATGCTATCAAATAACATATTCACACCAACTCCTATGTACGCTGGGATTTTCAGCAAGCTCAGGGAATCTGGAATACTCACTCCCAAATTGTTGAAATTGAGAGCAAGAATCTGAAGAGATGAGAGGTTCCCTATGTAAGGTGGAATCTCTCTGTTTAGGATGCTTTGATGAAGAGCTAGTGAATTTAGCTTGGATGGAGAACAAACTCAATTGGTATTTTTCCTTCCAACTTGTTGAAAAGCCTAAAAGAAGACTTAACAGCGATTCTCGCAGAAAATAGTTAATACTCAGTTTGAAATATCTTAGCCTGTACAGATGGCCAACTTCGGTGGGTTTCACCATGGAAGCTATTGTTGAGGAGGCATTCTTTTAAGAAATATATAAGATTTCCTATGTGGGGAGGCATGGATCCTATAAGGGCATGGGACACGAGGTCCAGTGATATCACCCTTTGATGTCGACAACTACATGTAACAACTTGCCACATGCAGAAATTCAGAGAATGTTTCCATGAATTAAGGACTTGAGAAGGATCATCAGTACTTATTCTTGCCTTGAACGCAAATAACACAAGTCGATCTGATTCGACTGTATTTCCAGTTTCAGTTGATTCATGTGTGAAAAGATACATAAGAAAAATGTGAAATATACGATGGAGATATGGAATGCAATCTACATCCCAGTAAAATCCATTTTCAATTGTCCCGTCTGTTTTTTTTTGGTGTCAAATATAAAGATAAGTGAAGGAGTATGAGACGCTCTGCTAGGGTTTGGCGATAGCGGCGGCTAGGGTTTGTTCAACACCACAATGCTCCTTGCGGTCCTTGATTGATCCATGTCAATGAGCAACGAGCAGGACAACCGGGTTTCCTCCATCCCCCCTTGTGGAGGAACTCAAACTCATGAAAGGGGAAACGAAACAACCACTGTCGACAAATCTGATAAAGAAGGAAGCCGCGCTAAGTCTCTGTTACAAAGCCTAGGTTCTCTTAACAGTGAACAAGAAGAGAGTCTATTGCGGCTGATCCAAGACTTCAATCTAGGACTATCTTGGAACAACACAGATAACACAAACTCCATGCAAAAGGAAGCACCACTTAATACCATCTCCAATGGTAATGATGAGACTACGCCCAGCAATCCAGGAAGCAAACCAGACAGTGAACCAGGCAATGCAGGAACATGGGCTTCAAAACTGAGGCAAGGTCGATATGCAGGTTCAAACAAACTAAAATATGAACCACCTATGGTGGTAAATGGCAAGAAGGTAGTCAAGGTCCACACCTCAGAGTTTGCGCATAGAATCATTGAATGTGAAAAGCTCATTGTAGGTCGGTTTGTGGGAAAAAAGTTGGGATACAGTTTTGTGAAGGAGTCATTATTGAGAACCTGGGGAACCAGGAACTTCGAGATGAGTATTCATGGAGACAAGAACTTCGTATTCAAGTTCAAGGAGGAAGGAGATAGAAACAAAGCGAATCTCTCACCTCATTACCTATCTGAGTAATACTCAAACGAATACCTCTATTCCTGTGGAATCCTAAGGGCATGCAACAGATTGCTAGTGTCATAGGGATACCCATCATGCTCGATAAGGCAACTGAAGAAGGAACCAGGAAGGCTTACGCCAGGGTCTATGTTGAAGTTAGTGTTCACAATCAACTACCAAAAGAAGTCCCAGTGGTTATCAATGACTCGACTACGCGAATAGTTGAGGTAGAGTACGCATGGATTCCAACAAAATGCAGTGTGTGTGCTATTTTTGGCCACTCCAAACAGCAATGCATGAAAGATGTTACCCCTATAAAGACTGCACTGAAAGTATGGAAGCCGACTGGAAGAACACATCCGCTGAGCAGAAACAATGAAGAAAGATGGACTGTTGTACGCGGAAAGAACGCTATAAGAGCATCTAAACAAGCACAAGTTGCACCGGGTGAAACTAGTGCACCCACTATCAAAGCGCAGCTAGAGGTCACACATGCGTCTACGACTAAGGGCACTCCCAATGAATCCATGTCAAATGAAGCACTTAATAATGACCCCATACCCAATGAGCAAAATGAATCTACTGAAGCTTTAACAGCTGCAAATCCCAATTTGCAATTAGAATTTGTAGAGGAAACTAAACATACTCAGGCTCCTCTAGTCACTGCCAACTCATTTGAGTGTCTTGCGCAAGAGAGTGATGCACCTAGCTCATCAGATACAATGAAGACTCCGAGGAAAACACTTCACGGGATAGGTGAATCACCACAGACTGAAGATGAAATAGTACGAGAGGTGACTGATGGAAGACAGGGGGAAGATCGCACGAACTCTCCAACAACGCCCATGGATTGGATAACACCCCAAGCCATCAATGCTTGAAATACAACAGCGCCCATGGATTGGCTAACACCCCAAGCCATCAATGCTTTGAATACAACAATTGCAAGAATAGGCAAGAATGCATTGATCACCGAAATTAAAGGCTTACTTGAAGCGGAAGCAGCAAAGGTAGGGCAACACACCATTGAAGAAGAACATGAAGTTAACACAATACAGCCTCCCACAGAATATGTTCCTCGAAGGTATTCTCGAAGCAAGAAGACAAATCCTAAATTTAGGTAACTGATGATGATAATACAGGTAGAATGCAAATGCTTATTAGAATCTTGTGGGGATGCTAGATTAGTGCTAACATTCAATGGTTTCTATATCATAATTCATTGTGTTTCGATTCTCTACGACGACTTCTCATACATCCTGGGGCCCACATTAGGTATAAATCAGGTCATGAGAGTGATTAAAGGATTGATTGGTAATTATGAGGAAGAAAAGTTTTGGCAGATCTATCATGCAACCACTTTAGTAGCAGAACACTTTGCAAGGTTACTCCCCACCCTGGAGACGGTGAATCTAGAACTAATTAGGTTCTTTGGTCAAACTTTGAAGCAAATTTATTGTTCTGTAGATGATGTAACGAGTGAACGTATGAGCGATTGTAAACTTTAACATCATTATTTTTTAATATAAGGTTCGGGGATCCTAAAAACCCCAGCTCACTTTCCAAAAAAAAAAAAAAAAAAAGATAAGTGAAGGATGGTAGTGTATCATTGAATTTTTGACGACTTAGCTCAGATCTCCTTGTTATCAGTATACATCGGACAACTGAATCCTTGCCATTACACACAATAAGGAGTCGACTATAATATAAATACTAGCAATCTAGTGCAAGTTTTCTTCCTAGTTCATTCTGTTGACCCACCAATTTTCTTATTTTTTAGCTGATAATGCTATTGGGCCTAAAATAGTTTATAAACAAACAGAAATGCAAATGGTCATTTCTGGGTTATTAATTTGGAATACGGTATCAAAGTTTCAAGAAATGCGGATATCGACTAATAGCCTTTAAAAAGGACGCGATTTATATATTCTGTAAAGTTACTTGTAGTCGAATTTTTTTGTCAAAATAATCTTTGTTACTTCAAATATATTAGAAGGCACGTCTTGGATTATGTAGCTTCTTTTTATTTTGTCAAATTCCTGATTTCCTTTTCTTTATTTTCTATCTTTCAATTTTCAAACCCTATTCACAGAACTTCCTCTTATTTGTTATCGGAAACCTTTTCTTTAGCAAATTTATCTTTGTTCATTAATCTAGCAATACCTTGCATAGTATGTTTCCTTTGCTTTTCATACATTTTTCCTATGCAAATATTGTTTCTTACATAACTTTTTCCTAGAATTTTTCATGTACTTTTGGCTGTCAATTTGATGGACTAAATTTACAAAGAAGAAATTTGTATATCCTTTTTGTACCAGCAATTTGCCACTACAAAAAAAATTCAATTCAGCAACGGCTAAAAACCGTTGCTAATTGTCAAAAAATTGTAGCTAAAGTGAATTAGCAACAACTCAGCAATCGTCGCAATACCGTAGCTATTTCAATCGTCGCTATTTGAATCAGCAACGGTAAACTATCCCGTAGCTAATTGGCAACGGCTAAAAACTGTGGCTAAGTTGCAAAAATCCCGTCGCTGATTCCGTCGTTTTATTTGCAAAAAATCCGTCGTTTTATTTGATACAGCAACAATAGCGACGGCTTTTTAAATGTTTGAGACGGTTTTTGCCGTCGCAAATTGACAAAACAACGACGGCATTTGCCGTGGCTATTTAGCGACAGCTTCGAAGCCGTTGCTAATTTGCAAATCAAATTCACAAAACAGCGACGGTATTTGCCGTGGCTATTTAGTGACAGCTTCGAAGTCGTTGCTAATTTGCAAATCAAATTCACAAAACAGCGACAGTATTTGCCGCGGCTATTTAGCTATGGCTTCGAAGCCGTCGCTAAGTTGTAAATAAAAATGACAAAACAACGACGGTATTTGCCGTTGCTAACACTAACTTGCTGTAGCTAAAACAATTACTAATAAAAATTCATTTTTTATAATGAAATTAGTTCTTTTTATTAATTTTCAGGTTTCTCATTGCATTTTTTTTGTCATTCAGAAGAAACATTTCAAACCTGTTTGTATAATCAATAACTTGTCCATTATAAAAAATACAATCCCAAACAACTTTATACTCTATCAACCTCGAATTGTAATACAATTTCAATTTGAGATAGAAGCGAACTGATCCAACTGCTTAAATGTCTCCATCAGGTACTCATTTCGCAACAACACATCCATTAAGGGCGTCCTAGATAGAAGCGAACGATTGAGCAACTGCAACAACTGTTGGGATTGAGAAAAACAAGGAGAAGTTTAGGTAATAGTTTAACAAGGATAATTGTTTTAAAAAATAAAAATACAGAGAGAAAACAAGAAATAGATGGATCCCTAAAATTTTCAAACAATTTTAGAAACTCTAAAGATTACATTCAGTAAAATCGGGCAATAGATGTGGTTCTGCAATTAATGAGTGGCTAGATGCAATAATTATTCAGCCCATGCTACACAACACCAAAAACCAATATAAAAAGCCTATTAACTATTATCATGAAATTAAACATACACACGCCCAAGGAAAAGCATGAGTCCAACGTTTCCATGCAACCAAGCATATAAAGGGGAAAAAGCATTTTACTGAAGATAAAGAAGGTAAAGAGGAGAGGAGACAACAGAACAATATCAAAATCGCGGATGAAAAGGGTAAAGTCTGGATAACAGTGAGAACAACTCAGTTGGGGAATGATAAAAGAAAACTGAAAATCATAACTACTCGGTTGAGGCATAGCAAAAGAGAACTCAAAACAATGGGTATCCTTATTAACTGCACTATTAATGATCAGTTTAGGGTAACCTCTGAGAATACTGTAATAAACGACTATGACAATGAAGTATAGTGACATCAAACTGCTATGTAACAATACTTTGTAAGGGCAATACCACATAGTCTTAACACCATGGTGAACAAATTCCCATTCTTCAATATACAAACCTTTGTAGAACGGAAGGTGGAGAATATAACAGAAAAGATTAAGAATAGGATACTCTCCATTCCGCAATAGACGACATGAATCCTAGGGGGGTCAATTAGAATGTACTTTCGTGTAGAAACAGGGAACTAAAAACTATAGAAAAATTGCAGTTGAGGGAAGAGATTAAAAGAGACAGTTACTTACTTTGTCCCTATCAACAGTGACGATCCTCTTTTCGATAGCTTCAAGAAACGGAAAAATCAGCAAAATAACAAGATGTAAAAGGTGATTATTGAAACATTGGAACAAAGAAGCCAAGAACAATGGAGAAAGAATGTGGCACTTACAAGTACCATAACCCAGTTAACTGGCACATATCAGATGAAAGAGTGCCGGTTAAATTGTTATCCCCAAGTCCCTTGGATTACAAGTCAACAAAGTAGTTTTAGTCTGTTGCCTAATACACTGAACTTACAAGTATTTCAGATTCGGTATCTGGGACAATGTAGAAGGAATGGGGCCAATTAACTGGTTATTTTTCAAAATTCTGGAGGATCCATTCAAAGGATTAGCAAATAGACAGAACCAGCAAGAAATCCACTCAAACAAAACCTAACAAATGCAGAAAACTCAAAATGATTCAAACTGTTTTAACTTTGAAAATAGAAAATGGTATGTCGCCTTCAATCTCATTAAAGGAAAAATCCCTGCCAAGATACCAATACAAAACGAGATATTGGAAATTCAAACAAGTACTAAAAATACAACAATGTGGTAGAGAGCAAATTAATGATAAATACATACAATGTAATAAAAAACTTACAAGGATTTCAGAAATAAGGATTTTCTTGAAGCATGATCCACAAAGTATTTAATTTTTTAATATAAATTTATAACTGCATATAGTGAGTTAGTTACATGAAAAGGCTATGACAAACTGATGTGTCCAGATTGATCCAATGTTTAGAAACATCAGAAACAAAGTAAGATCGACCCCAACCACTTTAGAATCACTCTCACATAGCTGTATGTAGTGCAGGCATGGTTCAGCGAGCAATGAGCTCCAAATCACTTGACTAGCTAATCTAACTAGTTATTAGGTAACTATATATCCTTCATTTCAAAATTTAGTATTCGAATATGCTGTATTGACTGTTGTTCAATAAAACTAGAACTTGTTCTCAATTATCCAGCAATGAAGATAAGACTATAAGAGTGAACGAAAACTATACCAGATGGAGTGTTGGTAGAGATAGCTCTAGCCTTACAGAGCTGACCGAATTTGGTGCTACCATCATATGATCTTAATGCAAACCGTGCGAGTTTCATTTCTGACCAAAACAAGATACTAACGTCAATATGAAACATTAAATGTATTACTGTAACATTATACACCATGAAACCAAGTAAGATTTTAAGAACAGTCATTCAAGATTTTAAGAACAGTCAAAATAAACAAATTAAGCTATAAAGTATGCAAATTCCAAGTGTGTTGGAAAGGATAAAAAACATCTAAATCCATTCTCATATTTCCCACTTTCGTTGTATTCTTCGCAAATGCTCTTCTAATTTATTATGTTCTCTTTGCATTCATAACTACTTACATAAGGTGTCATCCACATTAAACTTGCCGAGGAGTTTGCAATAGCTTTTTTTCACAAACCCCATACTCCAGAATACGCAATATCTAAAAAAAAATAATAATAATCCAAATACCTATCATTTGCATATTTACACTAAAAAAGTAAACTTAGGGTTCAATTCTCCTTCTCACATTTACCCCATGAGACTGATTTGCAGCTTCAAGTGCAATTTTTTTCAATTCTGTCCAATTAATAAGTACACCCCCATTACAATTACAATTCGAATCAAAATCTACACTTTTACAATCATCAAACAGCAACCCATTTACAGCAACCCATTGGTTACCAGGAACTGCTCTGCATGAACAGAGTGATAATCCAAAAAAAAAATGAATTCTTAAACACTAATTGGATATGTGCATGCAATAATCCAAAAAAATGAATTCTTAAACACTACATTATTTCGGGGTATGATAAGCAAATTAGAAGAAGAAGAAGAAAACAATAAGAAAATTAGAAGAAAAAAAACACGAATCAAGCGAACAAACAAAATCGATCGATTAAAGCAAAAAAAAAAAAAAAAAAAACAGTTATGGAACTCGCTCAGATGCTCTCACCTCTGAATTGCTTCGAACACATGTACCTCAGTTGATTGAATTCCCTGAATCACAGAGAAGCAGTTCAATCAATCGATTGAGGGCAATGGGGTGGATCGGGGCTTTGCTCGTACCTTTCCCCATCTCACAGGAACTATAGCTCCCTGAATCCGCCCCTTGTAGTAACCAATCGATCAAGAAGAAGAAGAAGCACAATAAGAAGAAGCTCGAACAAGACCCCTCAGCAGACGAAGTCCATCTTCCCTCTGAAGCAGGCGTTGTCGAAGCGAGTGATGAAAAAGGAGCTGTAGACGAAGTCCTTCTTCGACTAAATCGCCCTCCTCCTCCTCCTCCTCCTCCTCTTCTTCTTTTCTTCTTCTAATTCCTCCTTTAGCTCCTTCTCGCTTCTCCTTCTCTGATTCTGAAGAGAAACAAAAAAAATAGCCCTTTGTTGCGGAGTCCCCACCAGTACACTTCTCGATGAATTTAGAACAACTACAATGTGCATGGATCACCAGGTTGTAAGCACAACTCGCAAAGGTTCATGGTTCGTTGCAGGTGATCCAATGCTTCACTATGTCACCAAACTCCTTGAAACAAATCTCTGCATAATCTTGTAATAATTTATGCCTTATTAGTTCACTTCATCCCTTTTTTTCCATCTAAAGCCAAAAAACAATTGTCACCAACTAATTATTATTCTTAACCTTATAATCGTACAAATTGAGGCCCTTCAGAATAGTAACAAATTCTTCAAGGACACTTTTCACTTTTCGAAATTGCCCTATTAGCAATTCATCCACATCAAAATTATGCTTATGCTACTACTTACTTGGTATAATTTTTGACCAAGAAATGGAGAACCTGTAAGTATCTACGTTCATTTTCTTCATTATCTTCACATCTTCCTGGAAATTATTGGAGGAAACAAAACAAAAAATGAGCAAAAACAAGTTGTTTAAATTCAGAGAACACAAAATAATAGAGGAAAAGTTTTAACAAATTATAAATTTGTCTAGGATTAGACTACATATATCCTTCCTTGATAATTGTCGAAATGCTCCGTGAGCTTCTCCTCTGTTGTCTCCCATGAAATCCCTCCGATTAAGAGCTTTCCCTTATCTGAATCCATGATGGGTTTTGGGTTTTCTTCTCCGACTTTGAAGGAAGAAGAATACGCAGAGAAGAGCCGCGAAGAGCGAAAAAAAAATGGGGAGAGGAGACGAAGATGAAGAATATGAAGAAGGATGGGTTTTCTTCTCTTCGATTTCTTCTCTCTCACAACTCAGTGATTTTTCTCTCCCACAAAAACCCCAAATCTCTCACAAAGCCCCCAAGGATGGGAGCGATTTCTTCGCGCCCAAAGCTTCATTTTTTTGTGTATATATATTTTTTTCAATTAGGGACGGCTTATACCGTAGCAAAGAAACTGTAGCTAAAAGAATTACTAAAGCTTCGCTTTCAAAGAAACTGTTACAAAGATAGTTTCCCCTAGATGAGCCTTATCTGCTTAAGTCACGCAGTGAAGTAACAACCACCATTATATATGGTAAAGAGAACATTCGACAAATGTATGTAATTTTAACATTCGACAAATCTTAGCCTTAGTTATGAATTACTAAAACTTCTCTCTCACCTGAAGAAGAAGACGCACATAGGAGATGGCGGGGCTGGAGTGGGCGGAGGCGATAGTGAGTAGAGAATAAGGGACAGAGAGTACCACCATGGCACCACCGTCCTCCTCTTTCTTCGCCTGAATCGCCCTCCTCCTCTTCTTCTTCTTTTCTTTTTTTCCTCCCTCCTTTAGCTCCTTCTCGGCTTCTCTTTCTCCTTCTCTGATTCTGAAGAGAAATTAAGAAAAGAGCAAAAATTAGGGCTTCTCCTTTGGATTATCCTCATCCATTGATCACGACAAAGAAAACAGCAAAGATTAGATCAGATCACATCCATTAGATTATCGTATAGATTGATGCCAAAAGAAAAATTAGGGACGGCTAATATACCGTAGCTACCAAATTTTATTTGTAAAACTTAGCGACGGATAATATATCGTGGCTAAATGTTTTTTATATATTATTAAAAAAAAATCCATTAGGGACGGCTTATACCGTAGCTAATAATTTTTATTTGTAAAACTTAGCGACGACTAATTTACCGTGGCTAAATATTTTTTTTGTATATATGTATTTTTTTTTTAAATCCATTAGGGACGGCTAATACCGTAGCTAATGATTTTTATTTGTAAAACTTAGCGACGGCTCATTTGCCGTGGCTAAATGTTTTTTTTTTGTATATATATATTTTTTTTTTCAAAATCCATTAGGGACGGCTAATACCGTAGCTAATAGATTTTTATTTGTAAAGCTTAGCGACGACTCATTTGCCGTGGCTAAATGTTTTTTATATATGTATGTTTTTTTAAAATCCATTAGGGACGGCAAATACCGTAGCTAATAGATTTTTATTTGTAAAGCTTAGCGACGGCGCATTTGCCGTGGCTAAATGTTTTTTTATATATGTATTTTTTTTTCAAAATCCATTAGGGACGGCAAATACCGTAGCTAATAGATTTTTATTTGTAAAGCTTTTTGCGACGACTCATTTGTCGTGGCTAAATGTATTTTTTTGTATATATGTATTTTTTTTTTCTAAATCCATTAGGGACGGCTAATACCGTAGCTAATAGATTTTTACTTGTAAAGCTTAGCGACGGCTCATTTGCCGTGGCTAAATGTATTTTTTTGTATATATGTATTTTTTTTTTAAATCCATTAGGGACAGCAAATACCGTAGCTAATAAATTTTTATTTGTAAAGCTTAGCGACGGTGCATTTGTCGTGGCTAAATGTTTTTTTATATATGTATTTTTTTTTTCAAAATCCATTAGGGACAGCAAATACCGTAGCTAATAAATTTTTATTTGTAAAGCTTAGCGACGACGCATTTGCCGTGGCTAAATGTTTTTTTATATATGTATTTTTTTTTCAAAATCCATTAGGGACGGCAAATACCATAGCTAATAGATTTTTATTTGTAAAGCGTAGCGACGGCTCATTTGTCGTGGCTAATTCTTTAATTAGCGACGGTGTTTCTGAATTTAGCGATGGTTTTCCCGTTTCAATCACAGTTTTAAAATTTTGTGTGCTGAGAGCTACGAAAACATTTAGTGACGGTTTTTTGCCGTTGCAAAGCTTTTAATAAGCGACGGTTTTTTGATTTCGTCTCTAGTTCTTATAGCTATTGAGGCTTTTTGTTGTAGTGTGCAAGCAGTCTCTTTAGACCAGATCAATGTTGAAATGAATGATTGTATCCATTTCAACAGTCATACGGCTGCTTTTTAAAGTTTGCTCTACTCCTGTTATTTCCCCACTAGGTCTCCGTTGAGGTTTGAGCATTTCTCCTTGTTGGAGGTGAAAACTAGAGGAAGATACCATTCAATGTTACAAAATCACTGATGTAGTCCACTCTTCTGTTCATTTGTCATCAAACATGTCATTTGCTCCCTTTTTCTCCTTTTTTGGTTTAGATTTAGGTATTTATCAGTTGTAGTTATTCTTTTTTTTTTTTTTTTGAAAAGGCAAGCAGGGTTTTTATAGGATCCCAGAACCCATAAAGATGCCGCAAGCTGGGTTTGAACCCATGACCTAGTGGTACCATCCGCCAAGCTCTAACCGTTGAGCTGACATGCCATTGGCAAAAAGGAAGTTGTAGTTATTCTTACCCAAAAAAAAAAAAAACAGTGAAAATTCAGTCTACTTTCAAATTACATTGACCTCTCATTAAATTCTCTAACTGTTGTTGAATAGATTGCAAATGGAAAATTTTCTTGCTATGAAATTTCTAGATTAGTTATCTGATCCAATTAGAGAGTTTGAGTAATAGTCAAATTGAGCTTCGACTTTCATGTAATTGCTTTTTCTTAATGTGGTTATGTGTCGTGGTTTTGGTTGGATTGGAGAGAGTGGGATAGGGAATTTGTTCCAATGTTGAATTTTAGGTTTACTGTGGATGTTGTGAGCTTTATTATGAGTATGGTCTTTAAAAAAAATGTTTGCTATAGGCAAGGAAGCAATAATTTTCGGAAAACTTGTCCCTTGTCTGACACATATCCAACACCGTCACTCGTCCGACACACCTCCGACATGCGTCGGATACAGATCAACGTGTCTGCAGGTGTCAGCCACATGGTCAGTGTAGTCAACGTATCAAACACGTCTTTGACACACCCAAAACTTGATTAGAACACCATCAAGACTCGACAACCAATTTTATTTTATTTTTTACTTTTAGGTGAGCATATATAACCACCTAATTTGAAGCATAAGGTAAAAAATTGTCAATTGTGACGCAAGACGACAATGAAGCATAAAGGTAGTCTATGTTTCTTATCTCTTTTACTTCTTATGTCCTCTACTTCTTTTCTATTCTACTTTGTTTTTTTTTTCTTGCGACAAAGTGCCATCTTCTTCTCCATTTTTTAACATCTTCTTCTCCATGTTTCTTTTTCTTTATGTTCTTTTCTAGCACAATTTTGCTACACTTTCATATTCATACTTGTTCTTTTTTACTTAAATTCTTTCTTTATTAGTGTATTGTTTATATTTACGACTTATTAAAAAAACGGTATGATGTGTCATTGTGTCCCTGAGTCCTAGTTTTTAGAAAATTGTCAAGTCGATTTGTCGTGTCGTATCCGTGTCCGACACGATGCGCATTCTTGTGTCTGTACGTCCTTGGCTAAAGACTATAGGGTTTGGGATTTGTTTCAAGTATAAAAAATATGTGTTTCACGTTTCCGTTTTGTGCCACTATATTATCATGATTTTTCCATTTAGTGCCTTGCAAACATATTGGTGTTCCATTTAGGTTCTAGCATGTCATGGCTTCTCCTCAGTGAAACTTATTGTCTATGTTTCTCATTTTATATGTTTGTAATAGTTATTATATAGATATTAATTTTATTAAAATGGTGCAGACAAAAAGTTATGCCGTCTTTAAACTTTGAAGTTAAAGAAACACAAATTGTGTCTTTTCCATTTGCACTCTTCTATGACACCCCGATGCTTTATTATGCCCATCAAGCTAGATGTACCCTCAAGGAAGCACATATCCGACACCGACACTCGCTCGACACGCGTAAGACACGTGGTCAATGTGTTAACAGGTATCAAACACGTGGTCAATGTGTTGACATGTCAATGTGGTCAACCTATCGAATACGCCTCTGATACACCCAGAACTTGGTCAGTACACAATCAAGACTCGACAACTGACTTCATTTTATTTTTTACTTTTAGGTGTATGCAAATAATCACCTAATTTAATGGTTGTTGATCCATCTAAATTGAATGACTCTTTTAATTGAGATTCAAAATAAATAGGGCAAAGAGTCACTAAAGCATAGATATAGTCTATGCTTCTTCTTTTATCCTTTACTTTTTCTCTACTATATTTGTTTGTTTATCTTCAACCTCTAACGGACATTGTAGATAGTCTTTATCATAGAGTGGTTGTCTTCAAATCTTCATTTTCTACCTTAGGTCTCACTTCTTTATTTCAACCTCCATATTGCTCTTTCATGTTTTCTTGTACTTCTCACTTCTCTCACAACCCAATAAAAGTCTCCCTCAATGTTTAGCAGATGATTACTTGGACTTTACCACCATGACAACGATATTGGAATCCTGCCCAATTTCTTGACACAAAAAATCGAATCATGGAGTGACTCAAATTAGACCTGTAAATGGATCGGGGTGGATCAACCAGTATCTGATCCGATCCGATAATCCAACGGATTATTAATAATCAAATCCATATCATATTTATTACCTTACTAGATATCCAATTTGATAATTCGGTCCAATTTTTGTTATTTTACATATATATATATATATAAAGCTAGTAAAAATATATTATTTATAAGGGTTAACTGCTAAGTCCCATCTACAATAAATAGCTAATTGAGATGTGCACCCATTTTTAATCACTATTGCACTTACTCTCCAAGACTAACAGTCAACGTGCATTGACTGTGTATTTTCAAGTTAGATACCAAAATTCCCTTAATAAATCAATGACTGAGATTTAATGTTTCGTATCTCAAACATCTCATCTCGAAGAAAATTATAGCGCCCATTTGAAATCATAGCTGTATCTCGAGGAACATCCAACGGGTGATAAAATTTTTTTGTATCTATACATCTAATCTCGAAGAAAATCGTAAGGCCCAAATTAATCGTAAACGTATTTTGAGAAAATGCAACGGTTGTTAAAAAATTCCCCTCCCTTTTTTCATCCTACTTTCTCCCCTTCCTTTTTCTTCCTCCTCCCTTTTTTCTCATCTGTTTCGCAACCTCGCCGCCACCCACCCCTTCCTTTTCCTCTCTCTTACCTCCTCTTCTTTCTCCTTTGTTTCGCAGCCCCACCGCCATCCTCCCCCGACCTGCACCACCCCCACATGCCACCTCCAATTGAGCCGATCAACCACCACCTCTGACCGACCCAAATCAGGCCACCACCACTTTCGATCAAGACAAATCAGGCCACCACCATCTTGGTTAACCTCCTCCACCAAAATTAGGTAACCACCACCCACCATCTACCTCCACCAACAGATCTAACCTGATCCCTTGCAGAGAAAGAAAAAACACAATTCTACTTCTTCCCAACACAAACTCGAATCTATAGAAGAAATGGATTTAGTCACTCAAATCCACTACCATCAAAACCCTCTTCATCTCTCTCAAACCACCAACAGTCATTTTCAAACCGCACTTCATCTTCTTCTTCACTCTCAAATCCCACATCATCTTCTTCTTTGCTCCACCACCAACAATTTATCTCCACTACCAACAATCTATAAAGGAAATGGATTCAGTCACCCAGAGCTTTCAAAGCACTATTGGAGGCCAAAATCAAGATCAGCAAGTTCGAAGAAGCCATTTCGATCATTCTACCCAATTAGAACCTTCAGACAAACAATGGTCATTGAGGAAAGCTTTGATCTTGAGCGACACTGGATGTCTCAAACCTGCAAATGCACTATTCGATAAGCAACCCTTAGAGAACCTCCTTTCGGTCAAAACTTACAAAGGGGAAACAAAGGAGGATGAGGAAGACGAAAGAGGGGGAGGAAGGAGACGACACCAAGAGGGATACCTCTGTACATGATGTAGAATTGGGTTCCACCGTATTTGATCCCAACTTTGTTTGGGTTCACTGCAGTGAACATCATTTTGATGCTCAATGATAGAGATGGAGTTCATGGAATAAGTGGTTGGTTGAATTTGGGTTGTTAATTCAGATGGTGGGGCAGTGAACATCATTTTGATGCTCAATGAGAGAGATGGAGGTCATGGAATAAGTGGTTGGTTGAATTTGGATTGTTAATTCAGATGGTGGGGATGTGGTTGTGATGCCAACATAATGGACTCCAACTTGTTGGAGCTCGAATTGGAGCTTTTTGGGTTTTACAGCAAGGACTATCACTGGAATTACAACATGGACAAGGAGGCCGAGAAAGGTTAGGAGGAGGAAGAGACAACAACAACACCCTTTAAAGGAGATTGATGATATGGAGGGAGGAAGAGGAAAAAGGGTGAATTTTTTTTAATTTAATTTTATAACAACAGTTAGATTTTTTTCGAGATACCATTTCTTCGAGGTGAGATGTTTGAGATACAATTTTTTTAACAACAATTAGATTCCTCGAGATACAATTAGAATTTCAAATAGGCCCTATGATTTTTTCGATATGAGATGTTCGAGATACAAAACAATAAATCTCAGTCTTTGATTTATCAAGGGCATTTTGGTCATCTAATTTGAAAATACACAGTCAATGCACATTGACCGTTAGTCTTGGGGGTAAGTGCAATAGTTATTAAATATGGGTGCACATCTCAATTAGCTATTTATTGTAAGGGGGACTTAGCGATTAACCCTATTTATAAATATTATATAAAATCAGATCGAACTGATCGGATGTGCTCAAATTCATATTTGCTTTACTATGTTATCTGGCTAGCGCATTCGAATCATAATCAGATTATCGGATTGAACCCTAAAATCCAAATCCTATTAAATATATCGGATTTGGATTAGATTCATACTAAAATCTAATCTCTTGATAGGTCAAACTCAAATACATACAAAAAAAAGATAATACACCCATAATCTAATACTACTCAAGAAATATAAAATAAAAAATTATTGACAAATTAATACTACACTTTAAGATACAAAATGCTCATTCATATCAACTACTTCAACAATGTCTCATTTGTTTGCAACTTCACCTCATTTTTCACGCGTTCATAACCATCCTCATTTTATCAAATAAAGTTTAAAGTTATCAACTGATGAGACATCAAACAATCACTCAATCACAACCATACACGTGGGATGGCCTAACCTAGCACGTAAAATGCTTCAGCGCAGTCCCACGTGGACCCATGCGCAAATTATTGTTCAGCTCGTAAGACAGGTGCCCATGCCCAAGACACGCCAGCCCTAGTGGCACGGGTCTCGGGACTTGGCCCAAGGCAATAAAGCCCAAACAATGAATCTAGAGTTGTCACGGGCCCGAGATCCACTCGCACGAAATCAGTTCTAGCCCAATCAAGCATTGGGTCCTAAACAGCGCCAAGTGCCGAATAAACTCAATCATGCATAAGTGAGATCTTATGCAAGATCTCCTCCATCAATCATGCCCTCAATCGCTGAGACAAGTGGGAGGGAACACTCGCTATAAGAGACAGTGAAAGGAGGAAGAAATGTACGCATACAGACTGTAATTTACATACAATTTTCAATTTTCCTTGCATCCATATCTGGGGTAAGCATCAAAGTGCTTTCGGCCACCACAACGGTGGTCCCTGGCTTAATCGCTGCTCATTTTTGCAGGTTCGATATCGTCGAGATCAACGAGGACAGATTTGAACACGTCATCAACTTATCAAATGGCATGGTAAGTGCATTGCGATGCTTAGATAATGCTTACATCAATTACATTTATATCCTTTAGATAATCTTTAAAATCATTTGGATCATCAAATACACCTTGAGGAAGTTTGAAGTCAAATAACTCCAACAAAGCATTCTATACAAAGGTAAAATAACAATAAGGTTACTATTCATAGGATAGTGGAAAATGACACATAATAACATCGGTTCTTGTTCACTTTATACTTAGGTTCATTCAAACATCATTCAACAGTACAATGAAATTGGTTGAAAGCAATTTAAAAAAAAAAAAAAAAAACTCAAACACTTTATAATAATTTTGTATATACTAAAACAAAACTTCATTCACTCTACACACAGTTCATTAAAAAATCATTCAACAATACAAGGAAGTTGGTTGTAAACAATTTAAAAAAAAAATCCAACTCAAACCCTACACCTTTGCAAGTAATAGGTGTATATACAATGAGCAAACACAAAATTAAAATAAACAAAATGATACCAATATCACAGATAACTAATTACAAAAAAAAAAAAAAAAAAATCAAGATAACAAATTTCAACCTGACATACCTCAAATCTATTTCCTCTATCATTAAGATAGTGTTTTTTTTTTTTTTTTTTTTTTTGGGGGGGGGGGAGATGTTTAAGACTCAATACCTTATTCAAAGTTGTTGGAGCACTTAAGAAGAACTAACAACCTCTCCACACTCTTCATCAACCTTTCTTCCCTCTATCTTCAACCCTTGTTCTTCAAAATTGCACACAAATGCTTCTACCAACTTAGAAATCGACCAAGGATGATTTAATAGCATTGAACACGACAAATGACAATGTGAAATTGCTTGAGGATGAATAAAATAGAAATTGGCATGTAAACTCTAGTGAAATTCGAGATATTTTCTGGCGAGATACCTTTTATATGGAGTGGTGGCATGTTGAAATTTTGTGGATGAATTTTCTCTCCTAAAACATGGTAACAAGAAGAGAAAATGGTTGGTGTAGGTAGAAACTCTTAACGGAATAAACACTACTTTCTAAGACATTTGAAAGTTTCTTTATTTTTATTTTATTTTTCATTTGTTTCCTCAACATTGGGTTCAGGGATTAGTCCAATTTGTTGAGAGTAGGAACATCGTCGTTTGTCCCATCAATATTTTATTCCCATAGTAACTTTTTCATCTACTTTTAAATATTAATCTTTCTTGTTGAGATTTTGAAAATTCAGATTTGCTGATAATTATTCGAGTTTCCTTTGATTTTGTAATATTAGCTTTACTCTTATAGTTGGATTGGATTTTACATTCGATGACATTACCATTTGTACCCAATTCCTTGGCTCTTTTAGAGTTGAGAGTATTATTTTCATTTGCTTTGCTAATTTGTGAATTGTTTCTTACGTTTGCTTTTGTTTTAATTTATAACAATTAGAAAAAATTAATACAATTTTTTATCTAAGTTTCTAAAATCCACTAAACAATCAAGTGTGCAACAACAGCACCAAAAACATGATTTAAACTTTTAAATTATACCGCAAGTGCATGTTTGATAAAATATAAATTTGAAAAGTACGGATGGATCCTATAAAGATTAAAAGTCCATTCCATGAACCCAATCCTTGATACATGATAGATAGATCTCTCTTTCAGCTTAAGCTTTTTCAGATAATAACAATTTATCATGGTATTGGAGCTTTGGTTCAATTACACTGAGAGACGCTAAAAAACATGACTTTTGAGGATTAATGCTCTGATACCATGGTTAAATTATCAACTTATCTAAAATCTCGAATTTGTGAAGACATATTTAATTACATGTCAAATGGAAGTGACAGTTGGGGCATGAGACTGCAACATAAACTGTGGGTACCAATAGTACAACTATACCCCAAATTCATGTGAAAATCATCGTGGATAAATAAAAGGAAAGTGTCCATGGACAAGTAGAATGGACTAATATTCCAACACTTTTGCTCAATGCAAGCGTTGAAAAAATAGTGAAAAATCTTGCAACAATTGCATTCAACTAGTCTTGAATGCATAATCCCAATGAACAATGGTTTGTTTCTATGATAAATTGTCAATCTATTTATCACAATTCGTCTATCAATTCTTAGAATATTACAAGCTTTCTAATAACCTCCTGAGCTCTACTTCAGAGACACATATCTAATGTTTTTAGACCATAATTTGTTGCCAATGCAATAATCTTAACCTACATAAAATTCAATGCTTTGCTTCTAAGAGGTAGTGATTGTCAAGTGATACCCCAATTTTTCCAACTTCTTCATCATAATGATTGGTTAAAACTATCACCATCTAACATAATAGTAGTATGTCTATATCTTTCAAGAACTAATAAACAGTGTTAGGATCTACAACTGTTGGTTGAATCAGATTTTCATTTGTTTTTGTATTTACAATCTGAGTTTCAACTTCATATTCTTATAAAAATAATGTTATCGATCTGAATGATAATCACTTATGCATGGAATATTCTCTTGAAGAATATGCAGATTAGCAACCTAACTTGGACATCGATTTGTAAAACAACTATTGGGGCTTCTTCCAAATGTCATTTTGTGAGACATTGTAGAAGGCTATTGTGAGTCATTTGGAACTTCAAATATCAATTTAGAATCATTTTCTAAATGTCATTTTAACTTAGAAGTACCATATAAATGACACTTGTAGATGTCCATAGGTGTCTCCTAAATATAAATAATCAAAACACAAAAAAAATTGGTATTGATATATTAATGATTGAGACAAACCAAATGCATAAGAATAAAGTATTAAAAAAAAACAAGGGTTTTTTTTTAATGACACTCATTAGTTTATACCTATTAGAGTTTAGCCTTCAGTTTGAAACTAATTGAGTCTAACACTTGTTTTTTAACGAAACCGTTAAGTCAACGTCATTAAACGGTCAAAGGCTAATCTTTGGACTATTTTGCCCTTACCATGTTTTTTTAGTATAATTTTTTGAACCCTAAAATCCAAAATTGCCCCCACCTCCACCCAAAATTGAGTCTAAATTATTTTTATGATTTCAGTCTATGATAAAATTAAGTAATGTTACTCTTGTTGTGTTTGCAGTAGTGCAATATTTTAAGATTTTTTTTCTTGCTAAAGAAGAACATGTTGTAGTTGGAGCCAGTACAAAATTTATTTGACTTAACAAGGTCTATAGTTGCAGGGCTTGCTACTACATCTGAGAGGTTTAATTTTAATTAAACTTGTTGTTGTTTAAGGTCTATAGTTGCAGGGCTTGCTACTACATCTGAGAGGTTTAATTTTAATTAAACTTGTTGTTGTTTAAGTCACCAAACCCATACATCACCATTGACAATAAGTGATGTTGTCCGTGACCAGTTAGAATCCCTCAAGCTACGACTTAAGGACCGAAATGATCGGTGATGGAAGAAAGATGAAGACTTTTGCCTTGTTGAACACTCAACATCAGAATCCAATTTGAGCATTGGTTAAGGGATGGGAGTAGGTATATAAAGCCAGAGATGTCCTGGTTTTTCCTTTTTTTCACCAACAGTAGCCAAAGATATTTAAATTTTCGATGTTAAAGCTTTGGATTTTCCATTTTTTTGCTAAGTTAACTTTAGTCTCCTCATGGATGGATACAATAATTTCCCTGAAACTTGGCAAACTTAGTAATTATTGATCAACTTCAAGCGAACCCAAATCTAATCTCGACTCAACTCAGCTAGTTCCAAGTTCTTCTACACTCAATCAAATCACATACAATCCAAATCCGTGGCGAAAGACGAAATTACAGTCAAATACACCATTAACTTGAATCCGAGAAATTCTCCGTCAAAACTTCACAGCTAGAACCTCACAACTAGATATTGCAAATCTCATCACTTTGATCTTGCTAGAGATCGAGCCAGAGAAACTGATATCACTCGATCTTGCTAGAAATTAAGCCAGAAAAATGGGTATTCGCTAGAGAAAGATAGATCGATCTCTCTAAAGACCAAAAGAGATCGAACTCTGTTAGAGAGGAGAGAAACCAATCGATCGAGAGGCACAGATAGATCACATCATCTTATTCTCTTCTCCTCAAGTTATTTAACTAAGATACTGATGGATCATAGAGATATGGCGGTTTTGAGTGTCTCTGTGTGTGTGGACATGGTGGTGGCAATGGGGGTTGGGATTTGGGGTGCGGTTCCTGCTGGTAGAGAGAATAATAATTGCAGGGAGAACAAGAAAGAAGATAGAATAAAGGAAGGGGTGGAGGCAATTTTGGATAAAAAAAATTAGACTCAATTAGAAAAAAAACCAAGGTAAGGGTAAAATGGTCTAAATTTTAGTCTTGACCAGTCAGTGACGTGGAGTCAACAGTTTCGTTAAAAAAATTACTGTTAAACTCAATTAGTTTGCAAAACGAGGGCCAAACTCTAATAGGTATAAATCACTGAGTACCAAACTCAAAAAACCCCCCAAAAAGCAACAATCAGCATAACTCAAGTAAAAAAATTTATATGAGCAAGATGTGATCCGTTTAGAATTTTCAAATGATTGGCACTAATGTAATAGTACATTCGAATTTTGTTTTAAACCAATTTATACAACATTCTGCTTTCTAAATTTTGAGTCATCATCAGGTCGAACCTTGGGAGAAACAGAATCATAATTGTTTTCTAAGACATCTTAAAATTTCTTAAAAAATTCATTTGTTTCCTCAATCTTGAATTCATTACGTAGTTTAAGTTGTTGAGAGTTTGAAATTGTCGTTTGGAACTTTTATTGACCTTATCAATATCATCATTTTTGTGTTAACTTTCCCAGTTTTGTTTACGAGGAATATAGATAAGTGTGTACAATAATGCTTTCAAGCTCAAGCTTCTCGGGCAAACTTCACAGCTAGAGTTCTTCCACAAATCTATATATCCTCATTTTGTTGTTCATCAAAATCAATATATGTCTAATTGCGTTTTGGATTCGATAAATCTATGTAAAAAATAAAATCCGTCGACCCGGATACTTTACTATTTTTTCTGCCACGGTTTGGAAAATGATAGTCATAATAATAATAAATATAAGAGCTTATATTCTGGAAAAGGATGACCTTCTGGTGTTTGTTCCATTTTAAAAATGGGAGTCTTTTTTTTTTCTTCTCGGCCTCGTCGTGATTGCCTTCCGTTAGCCACCCAGCAGAACAAACGCCCCTTCGGATCAAAATAGTTCGATATCCATCAACCACAAAGGTAGAGGCGGATAAGGTAGACCTAGTTACCGATTGATAAGGGGAAGAGAGAATGCCATGGAACGAGGCCTAAGCTAATCTTAGAGACCAAGTCAAGACTCCTCTCGCACTTCATATCACTTTCACTAGGTCTGGGTAGGAATATAGCTCACGCCAACCATATGGAGCTACAAACACTAGGCGGAACTGCCCAGACTGAGGACATACCTATGTTTTTTCCCATCACACACACTATCTGACCATGGTTCTACAACATTGGAAATGGTAGGTCTCCATGATCCTTTATTAAAAATCTCTCGTACCATTTGGATCTCGTTTACAACATCTCTAGTGATAATAACATCATCTACATACAGTAGAATGTTCACAACTTTCTCATTAATCTTCTATAAGAGCATAATAGAGTTTCCTTCTAATAGTTTATATCTGCGAAAGATTCTAAATTATGAAATTTTCTCGTAACAAGCCCTTGGTGCTTGCTTAAAGACCATATAATGATTTTTTTAGCTTGACCGCATAGTTGGGGTGCTTTGTACTCACAAACCCCGCTAGCAGCGCCTTCCTCCTAAAGCTGATTAAGAAGTGGGGATAGCATAATAGCCAATTACACCGGTGTTGGTCAAGATTTAGATGGTCCCATTACTCACTTGTTCGTCCTTTTTTAGTGGACTGCTATCTCAATTTAGTTGATGATGAAGAAAGGGCTAAAAAAAAGTCAGATTAAGATAAGTAAACTCATTCTTCATTTCGCCTCTGTTTTAATTGAGCGGACAATCTTTGCTGCTTCATAAAATACATGTTTTCTTATATATATACATATATTTATTACATTACTGCATAAATCGGATCTTCCAGCCCATAAAACTTCAGAGAATCACTTTTGATTGGCAGCTAAATCCTAATGGTAAAAATTAATCCATTTCTGCCTAAAAATATCTTTAAGTGATCTAGAGGACTCCTTTTCAATAGAGGATACTTGGATTAAACATATTATATTAATGCTTTATTTCTATCAATGCTTTTAGATATAACTTTGGCCTGCGATATTGTAATTGGGATTTCACCACCGGCGTTGGTGATGCTAAACATGATCGATTGGCATAAGCCAAGAAGTGATCAATTGGCATACGCCACAACTCAAGTAGTGCGACAAGCTTTTTTTTTGATTGTAGGGTTCCAGGTAGTTTTTTTTTGCATAATGAAAAACCAGTCGACCATATCGTTGTGCTGTGGCTTTTTGCCAGCTTTAGCTATTGTAGCATTGGGATTAGCCCGCTGGAACAAGTCATTAAATAACAGCGAAGAAAATAATTCAACACTGAGAAAAAACTCAAGTGGGTTGATCTGCTGGTGGGACAGTTGAAGTCTAAGTTGGTGAAGCGGAGTGAGTCTGACTTTAGTTTGATTGGAGTAAGCCATGGATAAACAATCTCACAAGCACTTGAGGAACTTGCTTTGTATTGAACTCAATTGCTTAATGGTTACAAATGAGGGAAGTCCCCATATATATAGGCACTTGGGAACCCCATGAATGACTAAGATCTTGACATGTGTCCTTAATCTGACTATCAAAACCTCTATTCTAGAATCTTCCATTGACCATAGCAGAAATGGTCGTACTGTACTGGTTGGGTGACGGAACTGCAAAAAGCCCCTCGTATGAAACCCAACCTCCGCATACTTCCTAATAAATAGGTGTAGTTCTGTCGTGGCGAGTGAGCTTTCGCTTCCGTTCCACTTTGCAGTAGCACTCTAGTGTGATACTACACAAATCTAAGCCTCGGGTGCATCTTGACCAACCAATGCCAAACTGGAGGGCTAGGCTTAACCCACCATTTCACAAAGCCCCACTAGACAGATTGAAATAAGGCTACTTGAAATGCCCGCCCGCCCCTAGTAAGGAATCCATATTCAGTCGAATCAAGAGACATATTAGAATAATAGAGATTCTTAGAGATAGGTCGCCAAAGAAGACAATAATTCAAATGGATGGAAAAAGGAAATTCAAGGAAGCGTCGAAATGATGTTCGAGGATGAAAGCCATGGAAGGGACGGTAGTCGTATTATTGGAGTAGAGGGCTTTTTTTTTTTGAAAGGCAAGCGTGGGGGTTTATATGGGCTCCCCAGACCACTGAAAACATTAAAAGAGAGATTGGTTACATTTGTGAATATTGTCTACCTCTAGCATCATCAAATACAATTTTCTTGATGTCCTCCGCAAATGAACTTGGAATGATCTACAAATACTCATGGTTCAGTCCATATATGATAAATGGTGGCATTCAAAGCAAGTTTTTTAACAACAGAGCTAGGTGATGCACCACTGAATGTCGTTTCGCACCATTTCCACTCTACTTCCCACTCCATTGGCTGATGTCTATATCATAGGTGATTGAGGATGCGTGTCCAGACAAAGCAGGAAAACCTACATTTGAAAAATAGATGCTCTTCACACTCTGGCTCATCACTACAAAGAGAACATAGGGAGCATTCAACTACTCCCCATTTTTTCAGTTTGTCTTGTGTTTTTAACACCTTGTGCATTACTAGCCATGTGATAAAGCTGTGTCTAGGTATTTTCCTTGTGAACCACACCAATTTCGACCATGACTCTGCTTGCATTCTCTGTCTACATAGAGTGATACACACTTTTATTTGTGAACTCCCCTTCACGCCCCCCCATCCATATGACTTCATCTTTATATTCACTATCTAATTCCACCGAGCCTAGTTCTTCATAGATATCAGCTAGATCTCTTATCTCTTGCAATCTTGTATTCCATTTGTTGTATGTGATAAGAGCACTCATTTTTGCATTACGGTGCAGCACTGAGTGGTATGTGAGGTGTTGTGGAAAAATGTTATGTAGGATACCCAAGGGGTGCCATGGGTCTTTCCACAAAAGAGTGCCCTTTCCATCCCCAATTGAATGAACAATCAAAGAGCTTGCTTGTACTCTGGACGGAAGGATTTTGCGTAACACCAGGAAGCCTCACTTGGAGTATCCATGGTCCAATAATTTTTTTCTTTGATTAGATTTCCTTTCGTCCATTGCACCCATAGGTTATGCTTATTCGAAACAATATTCCACACATGCCTCATCATAGCAGCTTTGTTTGAAGTTTCAATGCATCTTACCCCTAGACCACCCTCATTATAAGGACTACAGACTTGTTGCCAGTTCACCATAGGTATTTTTGTACACTGATCAGAGGCAAACCACAAAAAAATCCTCATTATGGATGTTATATCCTCTTTCACACTTGAAGGCAGTATGAAGCAGGAAGTCTAGTACACATGAAGACTATTCAAGACAACTTTTATCAGAGTTAGCCGACCTGAATATGAGAGGGTTCTATGCTTCCATGATTGAACTCTTTTACGTATTTTGTCTACCAATGGTAAGCATTGATTGTAGTCCAGTCGAGCTGATATTAGAGGAAGTCCCAGGTATCTGACTGGAAGTGATTCTAATCTGAATTCAAGGCATCTAGTAATCAAAGTGAGCTCCTCATTGGGTACTCCAGCAGCAAAGAGATTGCTCTTTGAGCAATTAATAGTAAGCCTCGTGCTTGAATTAAAGAGACTCAAAGCATTTGATAGGGCCTTTTGCAGACTTGATGCTCCCATTAAAAAACGCAGTGAGGTCATCAGCAAAGCATAGGTGAGTTATCTATGGATAACTACATTTAGAGTGCAGACTGTATTCTCCTTCTTCCACCTTCTTTTTCAGTATTAGGTGCAATATTTCCATTGACTAGGACAAACAAGTAGGGTGACATGGGACACCCTTGTCTTATGCCTCTTGTCGCCTTTATAAAGCCTTTTGGAGATCCATTGATAGAAATGGAAAATCTAGGAGTCATTATGCAGACTTTCGCCCATTCAATGAACTGTACTGGGAAATTCATTTTTTGCATGACATGCTCAATTGCCTCCCATCTGACCGTATCATATGCTTTCCTTAGGTCTATCTTAGCCGCACATCTAGGAGCTCCCTTGTTATGGTGATAATTTCTGACCAGTTCATGGGCTAACATCACATTATCATGAATGTACCTGCCTCTTATGAAAGCTGACTGGTCCAAGCTAACCAATCTATGAACCACTTTCTTCATCTTGTTTGTCAAGATCTTAGTGATGCATTTGTACAACAAATTGCAACAAGATATTGGTCTGAAATCACCCAGGTAAGAAGCATTAGCAACCTTAGGAATCAACATAATGTACGTAGCATTTACCTCACCAAACAACTTTGTATTTCTGAAAAAAATTCTTCACTGCCTTTGTAAAATCATCCCCTATAATCCTCCAAGCAGTTTTGAAGGATAGGGATGAGAAACCATCAGGGCCGGGTGCCTTGTCAGAGCCTATTGAAGACAAGGCCTCTGTGATTTCATTCCTTGTCACCTCCTGGGTTAGCTCCATAGTCTCTACTTCTGTTATGGCTTAAGGCTTTTCCGTCTTTTTTTGTCTTACCTTTTGATCCTTTTTTGTTTGTTTTGATCCTTTTTTGTTTGGTCGAAATGAACATCTAAAGATTACTAAAGCCCCCGTATGTTTAATGTCAAGCTTTATTGCCCCTCCCCCCCCCCAGTGTTTACCCTGACATTGAAGGCATCTAATGGATAACAAATAGTTTGCCTTTACTCCTGATGCTTCAACTTGGGACCCTCTTTCCATGGTTGAACTACTTATCCTAGTGGATAGGTGCATCTTGGCATATCACCCGGCATGTTCTGTGGTTGCTTCAGCATCATACCGAGAAAGATGAGACCCCACTTTGAATTCCTCCAAAACAACCATTTTCTTAGTAGACTCGGAAGTAGGTATCATTTTTCTTTTGAGCTATATCCCTCCTTTAGTAAGAAAAGGAATAGAAAACTAGGATTACTCTTACATGGTCCTAGGTACGCTTCACTATAATCCTGCAGTACAATCCACTCACGCAGAACTCACTCAAGAAACTAGCTCCTTAAAAGCCTAGATTTATTTGACTATAAATAGAGTTGTCCTCAAAAGGAACATTTACTGTAGTAAAACCACCATGGATATTATGCAAATTGTATCAATTTTATTTTCTATTTTGGAACTAAGAGGTTGCATCTTTGGTCAACCAATTCAATTCCACGTGACAACACCCTTGCCATATCTTATGACCCAACATAATATGAATTCCTAGAACCTCCCTAAGAATCAGAATACTGAAAGGGGGGAAAAGAATAAGAAGGAAGATGGTTGGGAAGAAGCTAACAGGAACCCTAGAAGAAGATGAAACCATAACAAAGGCAATGAGACAACAAGGAATAGGCAACAAAAAGCTTTTTGAAAAAGTGGGCATCTTTGTCATTTGAAGCGTACAATGGAGAATTGACTATCTAATTAGTGGAATGCGGCTTAAAACGATGATTTAAGGGCATTTTGAACGTTTCTTGATTTAGAGACTTATTTTGTATTGGCTCGACTCCTCAATTGGGTCCCGAGCTCTCTAATACGATATGGAAGTAAAGATTTAATAAACTTCGCCTTGATGACTCAGCAATGTACAAGCCCATGGATATTCTAAAGGCCTTTTTTTCATATTAAAATCCATTTTTTATTGCTCAGATGTATCGCAAAGGCGTGTTGATGAAAAACACCATCGATACGAAGATGAGACAACACCCCGATCACCCAATCATTCAAAAGCCTAGGAAAATGAGTGAAGATGGCTGAGAGGTAAGAAAGTCTCAGAGGCGAGTGGATAGGTGTTTAGTAAAGACGAGGAGACAGACTAAGCGGGACGAACGCCTCTCATGTGTAAGGCTTAGATTCTCGATTCGCCATTTAACTCCTCTTGCCAGTTCGTCTTTTCCAAGCACATAAGACAACTGTAGCAGAGATTGGTTAAGCCATAGCGCTAGTTCAATTCGAATGCATGGTCTATAGAAGAGGATAGGTGGCCTTGAGGATTTTCATCCATAATGATATGAAAGGGGTCCTCCATCATAACACAAGAAGGACACCATGTCGTCTCTACCTAGCCCTTCTGCCAATTATTTTTTGTGGTCAAGCCAAAAGCTTCTCCCCCATTTCATTTGAGGTTTGACAGCTCCTCAAGAGTGGACCTCTTATTTAGAAACTTGATCCCGTTAGTATGGTATATGAGATCACAAATTCAAATTTGATTTCCTTCCATACCTCACAAGCAACAACTAGTTTAGGGCCCATTTGCAAGCCTCAAGGAGAATTTCATCAATTTCATGAGCAAGATCACGTCCCTCATTACTAGGTTGTACACGTTTTTGGAGCTACTCGATTAGCTAAAACACCCGATGCATTTCCTCAAGGGTGTCCTAATGTTCCTCCACCGAAATGTAGTACGAAATCATCCCTAAAGATCTCGATCAGAGTAGGCATATGCCAAACGTGAATATCCCCTAAAGTCACAGGCATAACACCTTGTAGAGAAACCCAACCTTGAGAGAAATAAATATCGCGACTTAATCTTTCAATAAAACCATAATGTAATAAATCTACAAAGCCCAAAGTGATCTCTCTTTCCTCTTTCTGTTTACCTATTACGTACCTGAATGAATATGATCTCCACCAGACATTTGTAACTCTTTAGCTGGTACATGAAAATGTAACCATGATTATTGTGTCTATCAATAACTTCATGCATTGCGTGGTGGTTGTAAAGAAGTAGACCATTATCTCGGCAATAATAAGCCAAGCTAGTATTTGCAGTGAACCCCCCATTAAGTAGTCATGCATTATGTTGGGTACTCCCAATTCTCTAGAAAATACAACCCTTTTTATCATTTCTTCGCATGTAGCCGCAATAGCATTGAAGTAATGGTCTTTTGATTTCACTGTTTTAGGCCATGCTTTATAAATTGTTTTAGCATTGATGTTCACATAATTATTACATAATATACCTCCTAACTTATGTTTGTTAGTGTTTCGAATAGTGTATTTTAGTTTAATTATTTTATTTTTGTATTTTTGTAGGATTTGGAGTTTAAATGACAAAAGTGCATTAGTGTGGCGAATAATTGTGATTCATAGCCAAATTGACGAAGTGGAGCTGAAGATACTCGAGCCAAAGATTAAGAAAACCAAAAGAAAAAAAAATAAAGGAAATTAGTTTTGAATTTCGGTGGTACAAATAAGTAGTATGGATGAACATAGCCAAACCCACCTTTCAAGGGGTGAGACTCATTTGTTTGCAAATTAGGCTTCCAAATTCCATTGGAGTCCAAATTGGATTGGGTTTTTCCATTTGTATTGGGTATTGGGTTTCTAATTAGGCCCAATGATAGTTTTCTCTTTACCACAAATACAACAACAATAGCCAATTTGGAGAAGGTTTTTGTTTTGGTTTTTAACACAAACAGGACAGCAGCCAATTAGGAGGTTTTGGGGCTGGAACAAAAACGCAGCAGCAGCAGCAGCAGCAGCCGAGGACAGCAGAGGAGAAAGTGCTGTCTTGCACAGCAAAGAAGAACGCAGCAGCAGTGGACACGCAGCAGCAGCGGACACGCGGCAGCAGTGGACACGCAGCGGCAACGACGACGCAGCAGGGCTGTCCAGAACGCAGCAGCAGCGACGACGCAGCAGCGCAGCAGGGGACGCAGCAGCAGCGAAGACGTCGTCCAGCAGGGTGCGCATCGCTGATCCACCACTCGCCGCCATGCCGATGAAGCTCCACGCCGCTGTTGCTGTCCTCACCTTCGCCATGTGTCACTAAACTCCATGCAAGGTGAAGAGACAAACTCCTAGATGTAACGCACTTAATTAGTATTTGATTCGTTTTATGCTTTTACGATGAATAATGGTGTTTATGATTCTCACTTTTATTTAATATAGGAATTTATGTTATTTTAGTGACAAAGATTTTATCAATTTCTTTGTAGATTATTATTCCGGTGGTTGTCTTTTTCTTCTCCATATAAGTTTAGTCACGCTTTTCTTATGTGTGGAATTTTTAAGGATCAATTGATTCCGGTAGGTTAATTATATGTGATCGTCTTTTATTACGTTATTGACTCCGGATATATCGTAAGTTTAGGATATCACATATGACCAACCTTTGTGCTTTCTAGAAAAAGTGAAATCTAAAATCCATTTACATTAAGATATATTAATGCATTAAAGACTATTTTTCCGATTATATTGTTTTGGATGTGAAACACGTAATCGAGTCATCATAGCGAATCAATACTAGTTGGCGCGTGAAATCTAGGAAGGATTCTTGAAACCTTGTGACTTCTCCAAACTTGATTTTTATTAAACTAAATTTAATTTCATATTTTAAAATTGCTAAAATTTCTTACATTTAGTTATGCGTAGTTTTTCTTCCTTGACCTTGTTTTGTAGATCGTTTTTCCTCGTGGGATCGACACCCCAATCTTTACTGCAATTGACCGCGTGTACTGTTTGGGCGTAATCAAGCATTAAATAGGAAACGGTCTCTCCAATACATAAATGGTTGGGAGTTCACGTTCTCATCATCATTGGTAAAATCAAGTCCACCATGGAGACATTCAATATCCCCTCAACCTTAGTTCTTAGCAGATAATCCCCATTTTGGTTTAATAGTACATCCTAATAGGGGACGACCACACTTGTTCAATTTATCTCTCTCAACTTGGATGCCATGAGGCGGGCCTTGGAAAGTTTCAAAATAAGGAGGATCTCCTAGATCCTCCAGACGTAAAGCACGTAGTGCTTTGAACCCAAAAACATTACCCACAATAGAAGTAAACATGTTAGTAACAAAACCTTATTCAAATAGGTCTAAAGGATATGCTACAAAACACTATTGATTGTCTTCTCCAGCAACGGGCTCAATGCAGTAGCATCATCCTTTGTAACGATCAAGACTGGTAAGTCCATCGGACCTGTAGAAGATTCAACAGCTACACCAGCCCATGCTTCTTCCGGTGGAACACCAGGTTGAGGAGTTACTCGGAATGCTGCCAAGATATTAGTATCTTTGACTACATAGTCAGGAGTATAATAAGTAAATTTGTAATCTTTAACACACGCTTTGAATCACTTGCTTTAGTCTCTGTTTGTGGTGACATATGTCCATCCCTACAACTCACGAATTAATAATTCTCACTAAAACAAGGTCTACTCGACATGGATTAGGTGTTAATGAAACCCTTTAGGGGATCTTTCACAAAATTCTCAACTAATTTTTTTTTCTTGGAAAGCAAGCAGGGTTTTAAGGACCCCTAAACTTTTATATTAAAGAAAAATAAGAAACTTCAAATACAATCTCTCACTAAGAGAAACACCACTAGTACGAGTATTAACCTAGTTTCTCTCATGATTCTTCTTGTTTTGGGACAATGGTTATCCTCTATATTTTTTGTTAGCCTTTATAGATCTATTGGATCTCCGAGGACAAAGGCTGAAATCTTGGGTGCCAGCTTTAAAAGACATCTTTGTAGTCAAGTCACTTGCATCATCTCCACTAACATGGCTTAATTCTGGTTCTTTTTCGGAGTCCTGGTAGTCTTCTTGAAACACAATTGTATTATGATTGTTCAACTTTTCCCAAATATTTTTTATCCATGTGAAATCTTTTTGCACTTGATCCCTACCATGTCCTTCTATGAGTTTTCTCACTGCATCACTAATTTCATTTCCCTTGTCGTATTTAGTTATCATCATCAAGACATGTTCAACATGAGATAGAGGAGGAAGGCTCATGTCACTGTTAACTCCATTTAGAACTCCATCTTGCTTAGTCAAGAATGTAGATTCTTCTTGTTCTCGATTTTGCATCTTACATTCGTTATCGGAAGATTCATGCTCCATACCACCTGGTTTATCATCACTTGGCTCCCCTCCCCCCAATATTGATGGGTACCTCAATAGCTTGATCACCACCTGTAGACAAGTTAAGCATACCTCCAATCACTGATTGTACTTCTGAATGCTCTGCTGTTATTACTAGTGTATTATTTTCATTATGCTCACCAGTAACCCCGGGTCTTTCATCTATCATTGTTGCATTCTGGTTTTGGCTCTCATATTCTACCCCCATTAAAACTGGCTTTGTGCTATTTTCAACGACCTTGTAAGCATTGATGATAGGTTGTTTAACACTCATTTTTGCTGCACACCTCTGAGCTTGCATTTGACAGGTTTCCATGTGTATTCAACTCCAATGGAATAATTTTTTTCTCCATCAACCACAACTAAGATATGATTAGGTAATGTAGAAGAGACTTTGATTTCAACACATACCTTAGCAAAATTCATTCTTACCTTGTTCTCTGTAGCTCTGTCAAGCAGTAGTGGGGTGCCAATTGCACTTGCAACAGCTTCCAAACCTTTAAGATTCCAGAACATGAGTGGGATATTTCTTAAGCAAATCCAAATTGGTATTGAGCTGAGAGCAGTAGCATCGTTATCTAAGAAGGGTCTTTGTGGCCGTATAATGAACAACCTGCTAGCTATATGGAGGGGACCAATCTCCAATACCTTTTCTCGGTCTTCTTTTGAGTTGAACTTGAAAACTAAGGTGTTGCCACTGTGGGTTTTCATATCAAACTCATTCTTGAGCTTCCAGGCCTTCATAAGCATCTCTTTTACATAACCAAAAGCAAGTCTCCTTTTTACAAAATTTCCTATGAGCAGTTCTTCACACTCTTCCTTTTCCTCAACAAAATCAAAGGTTTGCAGATGCACAATTGTTCATTTTTCAATCTGAGCAGGAGCCTTGTATGTGAGCTTGATGGTTCCCACTTCCTCCTTCTTTGAGAGAATGTCTGCCCAGTTTTGTTTATTAGGATTGCCCCTCTTGCTAGAGGAATCATCTTCACAAGGGGTGATGGAAAGATTCTTGATCTGTGAAGTGGAGCTACTCATCTTCGAACCACATCACAGTCCATACAGAGTCGGAGAAGGATCAACACAGGGTGTTATTCCCTTCGAGATTGGAGAAGATCAAAGCCCTGCGGCTTCTCCTCACTAGATCTGAGTTATAGGTTTCAGATCTGACCTCCCTCACCCTAAAAGCACCTCCCTCTCCCTCAAAGCACCTCCCTCTCAGAGCGCCTCTTCTCAACTAATAATATCAACTAATCAAAATGGTTTGTTATTAGACTATGCATGCACAATATGTGATTCGCCAAATACATCATTATTGTATAATCTTTCATATGTATGGCGCAAACCCAATCACCACTTTTTTCAACTTTATAATCCCTGACTTTTAAGTATCTAAATTGAGTATCTAAATATCTAAAGAATAAGTAAATAAAAAATAAAAATAAAAAAATGACTCTTGACAGTGATATAAGTGATGGAGATTTTATTAACCTAAATTAATAAGTTAATAAACCCTGCTTATAATACCGCAAGCGCACGACTGTCTAACTAGTAGACAGTGGCAAATACAGGTCGATCCCAAGAGGATTGACGAGATAGTCGAATTCTAAGTCTTATTTAAACTACTTTAGAGTTGGGGGTTACAGCAGATGTAAATTACTAAATTAAGATAATGAAATTGAACACTTAAATATTAAACTGATAAGATGATAAGAGAGTGGACCGAGACATCGAATCCACCATAGGTTCTTTGAGATTTGTGTAATCTAAATTATTGTTTTCAAGAATCAACACGACTAACCTAAAGATTAATCTAAGTTCGCAATCGATTTCAGCAAAGGCATAAACCCCTAGCATTGCAAGTCTTTCTACAGCACACACAATCACAGGTTTATTTTAACTAATTCTAAACCCCTAGCATTTCATGTCTTCTTACGGCACACACAATCACAGATTCAAATTAATTGATTAAAACAGGCTTCGAATATCAACAAAGGGAACTTCTAACTACCGATTAGTCTACATAATTATTCCGGATATAATCGGTGAAAGCAAATTATTGAAATTCAGAAATCAACTGAGTTTAACGTTCAAGTATATAGAAAACAATAAATTCAGATACAACAAACTCTAGGAAACCCTGTGGTTTCATCTTTACCTCGGTGCGGGGTTTAGAAGATCATGGTGGATGATGTCATAGCACTGGTGTAGGTGGAATCCATCTCAGCACGAACATGCATCTCGAGAAAAAGCTGCTAGTGGATTGTGGTGGCTTATACAAAAATCTGGGGTGTGAATAGCCAACTGATTCAAAAATTAGTTGGTTCCCGTCTTTTTTTCCTGCGCCTTCATCTCCAGCAAACCACGCCACTCCCTGCGTTGCTGCCTCTTTGCTTCTCGCGAGCTTCTTCTTTTCCGATGAAACTTACCTGCAAGAGACAGAGAGACGGTGAGGGAGACACAAGAGAAAAAGAAGAGAGGGTGAACGGGAGAGGTGCAGGGAGTTGCTCTGCTGCTGCGTTGACAGTCCCTATCTGCTGCCAGTTGCGTCGGTGGTTGAGAGAAAGGGAAGCAGGGAGAGATGATGCTCGTGAGGGAGAAGATGTGATGGTGATTGCTAGGTGGTTTGTTGGCTGCGAGATAGAGGAGGGAGTATGGGTGGTGATGGTGGTTGTTGTGCGTTTCAAATAAGAGGGGACAGAGGGTGTGGTTTGTGTTGGCTGTTGGTTGAAGACGAAAGGAAGGAACATGGGATGAATAGAAGAGGAGGACTGCGGTGATGTTGGTTTGGCGTAATGGAACAAAGAGGAGAAAAAGGTGGAAAATAGGGAGCACATCCCTGTTTTTTTGTGCTCTATTGCTGGTTGTGTCCTTCTTTGATGTTGCTAACCCTGTAAGAGAGATAGGGAATTGAGAGGGAGGGACGAGAGAGTTGGTGGTGGTGACGGCTGGCTGCAAGGTGGTGTGCGTGGGTCTGTTTCGATGGTGGTGGACGGTGAGGTTGTGTGGGACAAACAGGGTTGTTGCTCTCTGTTTTGTGCGTGAGAAATGGAGGTAGGGTGACAGTGAGATGGTGGTGATGGTGAGGTGAGGTCGCTACCGGTCCTCCTATCGAGCGAAGATCGCCAGTAGGGTGGATTGGCGTGGTGGCTGGAAAAGAGAGGAGGAGAAAAGAAACGTCGAAGAGGAGGCCAAAGGAAAAGGAGATGAAGACTCTAAATAGGTTTTCTCTATTCTCCTAGGTTGGGTTTGGGCTTTATGTTAACTTTCTGACTTGGGCTTAGGTAATAGGTGAATTTGGTTTATTTGGGTAAGGTTTAGGCATGTGATATTCGACTTGTCGCCCGTTACTTTGTACCGCTATCTGAACCAACCAATTGATCATTTTTCAAATTGCCGCCTTAACGCGATTTCATCGTTTACGTTCAAATTCTTACAAAAACATGAAAATGAAATAATTAAAATAAAATATAATAATCGAAACACTAACATATATAAATTAAGGGATATATTATATAATAATTACGTGAATATCAATAAGGTGTAGATGTATAGGTAAATCTTAGATGTAAAAATATGTGCAATTCACAAAAAGGGGTATAAATTAATGGGTGGAAATCGATATGCTGAAATAATAAACAATGGCTAATGTCATAAATATAATGAATCTATAAATAGATTTCGGGTATAGTATGTTTAGGGCAGGTAATTGTTCCCAGGCCCAAACTTGCAACATCAATAAAGGAGCCCATACATGGTGAAACCTGGTTGCCCTCGTAACAACTCTTTCGACAACCGATCTTGTAGAATATTCATACTGTGATATAAATTGGCTATGGCTATGGCTATGGTTAATGCTACAAGAGATATCTTTTGCTTCAACCCCGTCTGCCTCCAACAATATGGTTGATAAACTTGATCTGCTTCTGGGCAAAAAAGCATTTCTCCTTCTTGACTAACAGATGATCATCGTTTCAGAACTTTTTACACTAGGCGAAGATGCTAAAGGTGTTCTCTTTCAAACAAGTTGAAATGACTGAAGTTTTGCTATTTTGATCTTGTTAGGTCTAATTCCTATTACTTTGGCTGAAATATTCGTAACTGCATATTTACAATACAGGCGCGGGGATCAGTTGGAACTTTGATTAAGTAGTCAGATCCGTAATAACAGATAGTAGCTCCATATCTATCATACTACCTGAGGATAAAGCCTATTCAAATAATTTAACCACCTCCTTGTGAATGATTTCCAAATCTTCTACTACACTTCCATTAGGCCACTGGATAATAGAAATGGTTATTCTCTTCCTTTTCTTTTTCATGAGGGCATAAAAAGATTTTGAGTTCGATTTTCCTTCTTTTATTTCCCTTTCCCCAGATTTATGTTTCCAATAGACTTTCTCTTGCAATAGGGCTAATTTGTATTCAGCTTTTGCCTTGTTTATCTCTGTATTCAGTTATTGAGTCCACTTTTCTTGCAAAGCCAGTTCTCTTCAGTATTGGCTATTGGCATGTCCGAGATAAGATTGGTTGAGGCAAGTAAAGACGGTTGCGTAGCTTACTTGGCAAATGACTCCTTTAGTTTAGCAGTCATGGATCAATTCTAGGTGGTTAACTTGTATACCCCTAGTCTAAAAGTTCAGGTTCTGATCTAGCAATCAACTAGACGAGTTCCATGGTTTTGGATAATACAGGTGGGAACCTAGAAGGACATACTGCTGGCGGGGTCCTTTTAGTAGATGGCTTGTTGGGCTGTCGGAACGGGACTTCTTGGGGAAAAAAACTTGAATAAATTCGTTTTTTTATGGACTCTTCATTTTCTATTAGGAACTTTATGTCATTGACAACCCCGACGTATATCGGATGCTGGAAGGCCCGCTGACTTGAAATGATTTAGAAATAATTCAAGGAAATGATATGATAAAGGATACATAGACATCCCTTTATATGTCTATTCTATTCCTCTCCTCGTCTCGCTTGATGCCTATTAGGATTGTAGCCTTCGGGCTTTGCCTGCCTTTAAAAATAAATAATTTCGGCTCGAATCGTAGAGGAAGAAAGGAAAGCATGACTGGATAAAAACACAAGTTGATGGACAAGCCAAAGTCGGCGGCAAGAGTAAAAGTGGGCGGTAGACACAGGTGCAAGTCAAGCCTGCAAGATACTGCCAAAAAGCTTACGTGAGCGAGTCACCTCACACTCACTTTTGCTGGGTCGTCATGAAGAAACTTCCATTTGTACTTGTCGATTATGTCCCCATTGTTTGTTAAAAAATTCAGTGGTGGTTTTGCTATACTACATGTCACGAGCCTAGGGTGAAGTTGAAGCAGCATAACTTTGTCAAGTGAAGTATACTTCGCAGGTGATTCAACATACAATATGGAAACAATAAAGAAGATAAGGGTCTCGCCTTGGTGGCTTCCCGCAAGGTAACGACATTGATTGATCAAGGGAGAGAGAGTGGAGCCAACATGGGCTTGCTCAAAAGCCGAAGTGCCATGGAGTCAATTTGGTGCCAGTGTGAATGCAAAACAGATATGTACTCCAGAACAGAATGAGTGCCCTGATGAACATGATAAAGGTCCTAAATGATAACATACTCTTGGGCTTACATACGGTGAATGTGATCCACATCTCCTGCATAGTCGCAAGATGGAAATCTAGAAATCCCCTAAAAATGGTTGTAGAAAAAGGGTTTTCTTCGAATCCTTAAAAATATATATATAGTTTGGAGTACAATAACAATAGAAGAGAATATTCCATGAAAGAGACACAACAAACAATAATTAGAACAATCAATATTCATAACACAATCATTGTTATATTAGACATCATTGAATTATACCGAAAGGTTCCTCTTAAGCTATCTAAAAAATGGAGCTACATAAGATGGAAAAACTTAATAAAGAATCAATCCAATAAAGTAAAAGACAATGGACCAGTCTTTTTTAAAACTTTACAGAATTGAACCTAAATAAAAGGAGTCAATCGGTGTAAAATAAAAAAGAGTAATAATATGTACCTATAAATACTCTAACTCTCCTCTCTTCTTTTTCCTCTCTCTTTCGTCGTGTTTCGTCTAATCAATTAAATGGAAGCGGTGGATGAGCTATATTTTTTTCTTGACAGAAAGATAACGAGATGGCTCCACATGCTCTGATTCAATATTTTTATTTTCTTACAGGAGCAATACCAAAGTGTTTCACAGAAGAGTTAACTTGACATAGGTTTGCATCTGACCTAGGGGGAATCTAGTGAAATGGTGGGAGCATATATGTGGGGGCTTGTCAAGCTATATGAGCTAGACAGAGCCAGGTAAGGGATCTATATATGCTCCTTTTTTATTTCAAAATAGGAAAGGTAGGACCACAAGTGAGATGGCAAAGTAATTTAGGTTAATTCAGACCTATACAACAGACATCAGGTCAGACTTTCAGAGCGGCCTCTTAGGCCCATCCTCAGACGCACTAGCTCCTACCAATAGGCATAGGGGAGTAGTTGCAATAGATAGATGGATCTAGTAGGTGGGTATATTTGTTTTGGTGTGAATGCCTTTCATGTTTGTTTTTTTTTTTTTTTGGGGGGGGGGGGGGGGGGGGGGGGGGGGAATCATAGTCATAACGATTATCCAAACAGTCTTTATCTATTAAAAGAATTCGAGATCTTGGGGTCAGGTTGAAGAAGTAACAATAGTCAAAGTCAAAGTGGATGAAGAACCCAATGCTAAAGCTACACAAATAACATTGATAACAAAGCATAAGCTACCTTGTTCGTTCTACCGCGACCACATGCATACATGGATTATTCTTCATCGACTTCAATTGGTTGGAGTGAAGCAATCAAAGCACGTTGGGCAGTTGGAAGACAACATCAAGAGATTTGACATTCATTATAAAAGAAGGGCTAGCAGTTGTTCCGGTGTTGGTGGAGTTAAACATGATCGATTAGCATAAGAGGAAGACAATCCACATACCTAAGGCAAGTAGTAATGATCGGCGGTCATAAATCCTTTACAGGCAAAGAGCTGATAGGGAATCTTAGAATGTTTGAGATATCAATAGCACATTCAAGTCTGTGCCAGAAGCAAAAAGGTAACTTTTGTTAACATTCACGTGAAGACCATTTGCACTCCTGAATATGTCCAAAGTATATGCAAGGCCTCTACCTAAGACTATATCACCCTGAAAGAAGGCAAAGAAGTCGTCTGCAAAAGAAAGAAAGAACTCACTAGGGAGCAAGCTACGTTGAGGACTCTAATAAGCTATAAGACGGCAGAAGGAAAAGAAAGGTTTAATAATTCCACAATCTTGACTGCTAGGTTATCATATTACGAAATTGGGTATTGTTTATTGAATGATGACTCCTTTATTTTTTTTGCGTAGACTAAAGTGCACAATAGACAGACTTAGAGCTTACCTGACATCTCTATTTGATCGGTCCATCTCTAGTGTTTCGGTTGGTTGAAGCATCATACCCCTTACTCCATGTCCTTTGAAGGAGCATATCTCCTCCCTCTTCAATCTCGTAGGAACTGGACATTGGTTCTAATATTCCTGGTCTACTTTAGGAAGAAGGACGTAGCACAAATCCAATCTAATGAGAAGGACGTTCTTTGAAGCCTTAGGCGGTATGACTCATTTGTATGTTCGAACTCATGTTCCCGACTTTCATTATAGTCTTCTTGATCGTTTACGCCTAACTGTCCTGGATGGATGATCAGACTCTGGTTTTCATCCCTATTCTACCTTTATTTAAGATTCTATTAATGATAGTTGTATGGCATATTTTTATATTTGACTACATTTGTGGTTACTCACCACCCTCATCCATAAGCCCAACATAGTAACCGAACTAGAGCTAGGTCTGATGTTGGTACAAATCAAGATGGCTCTCTGTTTGATTGGGTTGATCCAGCCATGGTTTGTTTAGTTGATGTCGAGCCATCACACTTGGGAGCATATCTAAGGTGCCAACGAAAGCAACCGATCCCCTTTGGCTTCCAAGCCTAAGCCCCCCAACTAGCAGGCTACTGGAAAAGTTTGGTTGATGTCGAATCTTAATCCCAGAGGTGAGGGAATCACAAGCAGGGGCAAATTACTAGTTCACTTCTTCCCACAAGAGCTTCAAAATATCTCTGTTGCCAATGAATCTCAGTGCTACCTCCCTGGAAAGGAAAGGGTTTCGGTATTGAAGACTCAAGTCTTTCAATGTTGACTTCTAGTTGTGTTTACCCTATGGGCATCAACATTGTTCTATCTTTGTCCATCGCTTCCCCACTGTACCTCCATTGCCTCAATACCCTACCTTTCATTATGTTAGGTGGGACCTTTCCCCCATTCGATCTTTCCCGGGAGGGCTAGGGATGTAAAGGCTCCCCGCTTATTCTCTTGTTTGTCTCCTCAAAGACAGATTGGTATTTATATACGTTTTAATGAGGGTGGGGTGGTTCACTCAATTATAAGGAACAAAAGAATGCCCCTTCACCCACCAAAGAGACTTCGAAGCATAAGAATACGCTCGATTCAATGAATTGCCCCAACTCGCTATAAAGAAAGTACTAGAACCCCATCCAATGATTCCTATTGATCGATGACTCTCTGGCAACTACCTATGTTTCTGAAATCTATGATTTTCGTAGAGGGAGTAATGTAATATTGAATATATTTTCTTTCTAAAAAAATCTTTGACTTAAAAGTTTCTTAGAATATTGAATTTTTGATCCCCGGACCATCATGAAAGTGTGCCGCCTGCTATACAATCACAAAAGGCAACACTCTTTGGGCACAAATCTTTAGAAAACGCTCGCACTGGTCAATGTGTACAGAGTCGATCCACTTAAGGAAAACACTGCCCACTGGAGAGTCGAACAATGTTGCACCTTTCTCCAAGTAATAAGCAAGTGGATCTATTGAACCTGCTCCCGGATAGAACTAGCTACTCCACTCTTGCCTTCATTTTTACCTATGGAAATGGATTTGCGCTTGGCACTGAATCCACACCTAAAATTTTATCTGTGTCCGGGCGACTCTCCAACTTTTGATTAATGCACTTTCAATATTGATCCCAGAAACTAGGTTACTGGTACGCCTGGACATAGAACTTAGCCCACTCATAAATAACTAGGCATACCTCCTAGTCATCGATGGTCGTACACGATGAATGACCTAGTGTTAGTGTTTGAACCCGGACTAGAACATATTATTGTATTGAGTGTTGAGTGTTGATGCCTTATTAGACCTGACCAATCCAATAACAATGAATTAACGTGGGAAGTGATTGACTAGAGAATGTAGGGATCAAAGTGGTGACCGCTTAGTTTTATTTGGACTAATCAATGTGTGGCGACACCATATTGTGAACCAATAAATGTAGATATTGTACCATGTAGTAATAGTTCGAGACCCAATCTCATATACAGAAGAACTAGAACTGGTGGACCAAGTGGTAACTATAGGGGAACTCGATTGGTTTTTGGAATAAGGTTCCATGCAGACACACTTCGATCTGTCCACAAAAAGGTACACTAGAGTAGGAGATCCAGTTCTTGAGAAAAATCCATATCTCAATCCAGATCCTATTCATGACCACCTTAAAAAAGAGCATTAAAAGCAGTGACTACTGAACCGAAAGCATCCTCGCTCGATCTCGACCGGATATAGATCCCTTCTTATTAGATATAGCATTCTAGACTTAAGCATATATAGTATGTTGAAGTCGATCTAGTAACTTTCCACTGGTGATGCAAGCAACTCTTCTTATCCCAGCTTATTTAACAGCAGTCACAAAGCAAAGGATAGTTGTTTACCTACGTACCAAATTGTGTGGAACAGCCGGAAGCAGAGTAACTAAAGGCCCACCCCCAAGTATTGTATTGCATCTAGTTCATTACTGCGGGTCCCGCGATCTTCCTTGCGAGAGAAAGAACTCTTGTAATGAGCATCAAATACTGGATCGAAAAGGAAGGTATGGATCTCGCTCATAAACATATGGATCTAGCTATTGGTGACAAAGAGCTCTTTAGAGAACAAACTTAAATCCTACCAATCCAAAAAAATTGGGTTAGCTTTATTTAGGGAGAAATGATACGCAGTTGGTAGATAGAGTGAGATATGGCAGGGCAAGTTGGGATTATTTCGGTTGAAGATGTTTGACATGAGGCTTGGGTTTTGATTTACCAAGGAAACAAATAGTAAGACTTTAAAGGATTATGCGTCGGACAAAAGACTCGTAGTACCTGCAAGAAACTATGCAGTGGAAGGGAAGGAACCTCAATTTATCCCCTTATTTCTTTTTGTTCAAAAATAGAAAAAAAAAGTATAAAGAGGTTTGACTCTCGAATGAGACTAAGTAGTTACTGACCATTCCGACGCCGCCCCTGACCTATCATGATTAAGAGTGAAAACCCTATCTAAAGTTGAGCCTCTTTTAAGCTTTCATAAAAAGAACAAAATTCATGATTCTCCTGGAGCGAGACTCTATCCAGATCTAAAAATGGAAAAATGAGCTAGGTGGTTGGCGGGCAAAGAAAGGAGGCGGGCGGGGCCTTGGCGAGGATTTTTTTTTAACCGTTTTGCCAAGAGAACGAAGGTGCCCTTCTGGGGAGGGAAAATTTCCTTTGAAATGACAACTACATCTTTCAGTTGTAGGGGACTTGCACGAAGTCGCCCCCCCCCCCCCCCCCCCCCCGCGCCGGATCCAGTACCAATTGTTTCCTGGTAGGTCCACTTAGGTTAAGGGGCATTGTCCCTCAGTTCTTACGACCTTCGGTATGTAATCGGCATTTTGCTAGCTTATTATCTGTTGAATAAGAATCATGGATGCCTTCTGTTGTCAATTTCTTATTCATTCAGGGTGCTCAGCCGGTGGTCATTTTGCAAACTAGAATAACTTTGAACGTTAGGGAAGATAAGGGAATACCACCTGGGCGAACCGATAGAAGGGACTTGACTTATCAGAACCGAACCTTGTCGTTAATCCCTATGAATCTAAAAGAGGATTGATGAAAAAATGTGTTGGTAAGGAGAGGAAAAAAAACCCTCTACTTCCTTGGTTATAGGAAGACAACTCGTTCCTGCTAACCTAGTTGAATGGGGAAGGCCACATAATTGCAATTAAGGATAATGGCACGGAACATGACCTTCAACCAATGCGGTCACCTTAGGGAAGACTAAATCAAAGGATCAATCAACTAGGACTTCAATTTCCAATCTAAAGGGAAGGGGTTGCTTTATATCCATTGAACTAGGAGAACCTAACACAATTGTTCTCCCCATCAATTGTTTTCTTGCGTTATCTGTTCATGGGAATCAACCAGAGAGGATTTATCGATCGATGATGAGGTTTTGGCACAATTGTCACATAGAACACCAACATACAAGCACAAAATAAGAGTTTTTAGCACACGTAACTTGATTAAGAGAACCCTAATTCCCAGGTTAATAAAGCAACACTTCCATTCTTTAGTCTTATCATATCACACTAAACTGTTATTCCTATAAGAACAAGATGAAACACGAGAACTCGAATTACACTATTGTGCGCCTTACACTATCTGAAAGGGATGAATTGTGACAGGGTGACCGCTGACCCTTGATAGAGCCTTCGTTTTTCCCATTCACTCCTTTTATGAGCCTCAGACATAGTTGGAGGCTATTTTGGGTTCCAACGAAACAGAACTTGGGTTCCAAACTTTGTCGGAAGTGAAGAGTTGGTTGTCGGTGGTCTACGAGGTGAAGACTCGATCAGATGGAACCTTGGAAACGTATAGGGCACGACTGGTTGCTAAAGGATATTCTCAAGAGTATGGTGTAGATTACGAAGAAACCTTAGTACTTGTGGCCAAGATGTCGAATGCACGAAACACCCTTTTATCTATTGCTAAAGTAGCTTCTTCCTCTTCGATACTCTCTTTTCTTGAACTTTCGTTAAAGTGGCTTCCTGTGGGGATCTTTGATCGGACTTCGATGGGGATATCTTTTTTGGGGAGCTTACAACTCGTTTAGCTCATAACAACAAGAAATTTTTAGACGGTTTTGATCGCCTAGCTAGGGCAAAGACACTAAGGAAGGGGGATATACTCCTTTCACTTTTGTAATCTCCAAAATTGTACGACTAACCTTATTGTTCTAGGCATACGACCTGGATACTTTTCGATTTTTTTTTCTGGCTGAGTTTGGAAAATGATAGTCATAATAAGGGTTATTTATCATTTATTCCCCATTAATTAGGTGTAATCTTAGTTGGGTGCCACTAATTGTCTAAATTTCGTCTAACCCCCATTTTAGCCCTTCACTGTTAAGTCAACTAGGTTGACTAGCCAAAAACATTAAATGTTTGAAAATTCCTCATTTACCCCACACGTGCTTAGCACGTGAGCCAATTTCCCATCTTGAAACCTAATTTCAATTTGTTTTCAGTTGGGATCGATCGGTTTGGGAGAGAGGAAGACATGGATTGATTTGCCATTGTAACGCTTGAGGGGAGGGGAGTGGAGTGTATGTCAGTGTCTTTGCAGAGAGGGAAAGGGAGAGAGGGGGAGACGAGGAGAGGGAAATAGAAGGAGACTGAGAAAGGGAGAGTGGACGACGGGAGGAAGAAGATTCCCAAGCTGAAAAAACACTCACTACTGCCATTGAGCTTGAGCATGTAAGCTGTGATTCTGCCATTGAGCTGAAAATAATTGTTTGATTTCACTGATATTCACTAAAAATTGTGTAAATTTGTTGAATTTGTGTAAGTTTGAGTAAATTTGTATATGATATACACTGTAAATTTGTTGAATTGTGTAAATATTTTGAATTTGTGTAAATTTGTATGTGATATACACTAATATACACAGAATGAATTTGTTAAATTTGCCCAAATGTGTAAATTTGTATGTGATATACACTAATATACATGTGATATACACTGATGTATGTGATATACACTGATGTATGTGATATTTCATGTATGTGATGTATGTGTATGTATGATATCAGTGTATGTATCTGATGTATGTGTATACACTGAACTATTGAATGATTTTTTAATGCATTTATATCTGATATATTCTGTTATATATACTTGTGGCAGAGATGGCTCTATGTGACAAGATGGCTTGTTTAGTTCATCATGTTGGCCAATAGGCGAGTGATAGTCCTACTTATATGAATGGTACCCCTACAACTTTGAAAGATATTGATGAGGATGAGTGGTGTTTGAAGGATCTAAAAGATGACATTGAGAAGCATTGTGAAATTAAATAAGGTACCATTACATGGATTTGTGCTGATCAAAGTGTCAAAGTGGTGAAAAATGATGCGAACTTGTTGCATTTAAGAGACAACATTAAAACAACAAGGTTTGGTAACAAAACCTTCTTTCATATCTATATACAAAACCCATATTTGGTAACCCCCAAGCCGAAGCAATAGCCTAAGCCTTCAAAGCCAAAGCCTTGTAAGCCTAATCCAAGTTCATCCAAACCATTGTTTGATTCTTCAAAAAGGAAGTATGGTCTTAGATCAAATTCAATTTAGAAACATTTTAAACCAATTGTAGGAGCTGAAGCAGACTTCGGTAACCCTCTTATTCTTTTTGATGATGATCTTGATGAGGTGCATCATGATGATGAACTTGAGGAGGTACATCAGGATGAAGACATTGAGGCAGACCTTGGTGATGTATCTGGTGACTTTGGGGACATTGGTGATGTAGGTGGTGACTTTGGTGATTTTGGTGAACCGTCAGTGGTTGAAACATCAGTGAGTGGACCAAGACCTATTCTACCAAGGGACTTTGCTTCATTCACTGATGGGCATGATGAAGATCAAGAAGTACCACCACCATTGTCATTATTTGACTTTAAAGTTATACTTGTAAATATTGACCAACTATATGTTAAAAATCACTATGATAGTGATCATGTTGGTAGGAGCAAAATAGGTCAGAGATCAGATGTGGATGCTGGGGAGGATGGTGAAGGAGAAGTTGATGAAGATAATAAGGATGAGGACTATGAGGTGGGTGATGAAAACCTAGAGAGTTCTAAAGATGTGGATAGCCTAGAAGAAGAAGAATAAGCAGATGAATTCAATTCATTTGCAAGAAGAACCTCATGCAAGAATGAAGACAATATGATGTGTATGGCTACCCCTATTTCAGAGTTACATGAGAAGATGAAATGGGATACCATGAAGCATTGTAAGCAATGGATGAGAAAATGTGCAATAATGAACAAGTTTGAATACAGGCAGTTCAAGAATGAAAATTTGAAGATTGATTTGAGGTGCAAAGATCCTACTTGCAGTCGGAGGGTTTATGCGAGAAGACTACCTAGGGAATCAACAACCATGTTGAGGTCATTTCAGGCCACACATACATGCAAGGGTGATGAAAGTGGAAAAAATTTTGTGGTTAAATCTTCTCTGGTTGCTGAGGTAATAGAACCCATTATGAGATCTAACCAAAAATTCAGGCCTAGTGACATTATGCAATACCTTTGGGATGAGCATGGTTTGAAGATCAGTTACAAGACTGCTTACAATTCCAAGTTGATATGCAATGAAAAAATCTATGGAGGTTTCAAAGATAATGTTGTTGAACACTTGCATATTTACATCATAATTGAGCATTCAGGATGAAGAATGGTGGAGCATTGTTAAGTAGTATGATTCTTTTGAACTGTCTCAGTCGATGTTATGCATTTTCTTTGGGGATAGATGCCTTGAGATTTGGTGTGTTCACTTAGATGGGAAAACTAAGCCATTGTTTTAGAATGATTTAGCCTAACGCAATGGGTTGTTCCCAAGGACATTGGTTTAGAGTACGATATGAGTTTTTTTCGAGTGTTGTACATTTGCCAGTATAGAAGCATGTATATATAGTCATGAAGGTGATTATTTTCACAAATTGACAAATAGTTTGATGACTAAGATTATGGCGTGTTGATTGAAATCTAAACCTGATGTGAATTTCTTCCATTTCATCTTGCATCTCATGCATTAGCTGCAAGTAGGTTTACCACTGATATATACAATATAGTTTAAAGCATCACTGTAACATCCTATTATTGTGTAGTATGGTTATGTATTTGTGGTCTGCTCATACCAGCTAGTGCTGATACGTTACCTGGTGCAGGTAATGATGCTGCAAGTGGAGCTAAGTTGTCAATGCTCGTCTTTTAGGATGGTGAGTTAGCCATTTTATTTTATTGTCATATGAATGTTATGTTTCTCTTTTGAAAAAAATTGTAGGGTTTTGGAGTCGCATCATGGTTTTTGAGGCATTTAGGTGTCTTGAGAATCAGGGCGTGACAACAAGGAACTCCGTTGCTATCATCTTTGGTAGCAGTAATAATGGTGATTCAAGTTCATCCTCATTCATGACGTCAAGGAATTCTTAGGACAAAATGTCAATCACATCCATAGAGAAACAATAATGATCATCAAAAGGATACCTCATGGCTTCAAAGATGTTGAAACAAACCACACCACCATCAAATTCCATGGTCAATTTCCTCGCATGCACATCGATATTTGTCATTGTCATTTTCATGAAGGGTGCCCTTAAAGAAGAGGCAAAGGTGCTGAAAATGTTGAATCCTCCATCTCAAGCGCATAGAAATCCGCCTGAAAGATTAAATGGTTAACCTACATAAAAATCTTCCAACAAACCTAGAGGATATGCATTAGAACGGTCGGCTAATTTAATAATAACACCATCATTTTTAAGCTTACCAAGATTCATAGAGCGATAAATAGAATACGACATAACATTAATGGAAGCACCTAAGTCTAACATTGCAAGTTCAATTTTAGTATTACCGATTACAAAAGGGATAGTGAAACTACGCGGATCCTTATACTTAGGCGGCGATTTCCTCTGACGAACTGCAGAAACATTCTCACTCACTCTTACCACTTCTCCGTTTTGAAATCGTCTCTATGTGGTGGAAAACTTCTTAAAATTTTTTGCATACTTAGGCATTTGCTTAATAGCATCAAGAAGCGGAATGTTAACCTTGACTTTTCGGAAGGTTTTCAAAATTTTATTCTCCTATTTATTTTTCTTAGACTGGGAAAACCTACGCAGGAAAGGTAGAAAAAGTGGAGAAGGATTAGTAGGAACTGAATTTGGGACACTCACCTTTTTGCGTTAGGGTTTTGGTGTCTCAATGGCGGGGGAATGGTGGTTCGAATTTGGCCCTGATTGGCCTTGATAGGTTGACGATGTGGGTGGATCATCCTCTTGAAACCCAACTTTCATATTTTGGCTCTGTTCGAGGACTAATTTCCCACTCTCAATTTGCCTACCACTCCTCAGTGTAATTGCTTTTGCATATTCAAACCCTCTTTTTAGATTTTGAATGGTAAAAATAGGAAGTTTTCCTTGCTCACAAATTTGTCCCATAAACTTAGATACATGTCCCATCTATAGCTTCAAATTTGTTATATCCTTAGCTTGGTTCTGCAAAGAAATAGTTAATAATTTCATAAAGTCGTCATAATTAAGGGACGTACCTGAATTAAGCTGAGGTTGTTCTGCCACCCTTGAAAGAAACCAGGGGTGACTGATTCGATGTTTCTTGTTGAGGTTGTTATGAATTTCTCCATTCAAAGCTGGGATGATTTTTCCAACCATTATTATAAGTGCTAGAAAATGGTTATTCCTAGGGTAATTATGCCCCTGAAAACCTACTGCGTTAACATTCTCCCAATCGCCATTGTCAATCACCTGAAGAGATTGATCAGATGCATGTCCTGACATACTTGCACATGCCACAAACTTGTGCAACTCCTAGCACTTTTGGCTTCCCTAGAGCCTGAGAATAAGAGAAGTAAGATTAGCAATTTGAGCTTCTAAATTAAAAGTGTTACTTCATGGATTGGCATGAAAGCTCTCAAACTCCTTCATATTGTTGATCGTTCAAGACTCAATATGCAATCAAAGTCTTCGTTGCTGCTAGAGTTTTATCAATTAAAGCTCCTCCTATCGCTGCATTTAACATTTGTCGGTCAAGAGGAAGCAATCCTTCATAAAAGTACTGAATCGGGAGCTCATTCTTCATTTGGTGTTGCGGACATGATGCTATGAGAGTTTTGAAGCTCTCATAGTATACTGGATATGATTCTTCTAGACCCTGCTAAATACCATTGATTTTCTTCCTCCACAAGATTCTCGAAGTTGGGAAGAATTTATCTAAAAACACATTCTTCATGCTATACCAGAAAAGTATTGTTCCGGTTGGTAGTTCATATAGCCAATCCTTAGCCTAGTCAGCCAGAGAAAAGGGAAAAGCTTTCAACTTCAGGATGTTTTCATCCATAATGATTGGTGTCATACTAGAGCATAGAACCTCAAACTCTTTTAGATGTTTATTCGGATCCTCCATAGAAAGGCCATGGTACTTAAGAATATGGTAAAGTAGGTTGAATTTAAGCTCGAACGCTTATATTTTTCCTTGCTCTACTATTGGATACTGAATGCACAGGATTGCGACATTGTCCAAGGTGGATGTCGAAAGTTCCTTAATTGACATGTTGTCTGTCATGTCGAGCTCTTTTGATTTAGATTCAGAGCTAGATTTTGTGATTCTTATATTTCTCTCATTCGTATCCTAAATGTTCTCTCAGACTCCAGATCGTACTATCGTAAGTTCTCACCAGATCTACTATTGCGTATGAACTAGTAGGGATCGTTCTAGTCCTAAGTTTAGAGGGCTCGCTAACTAACACTAATGATAACTAAAAGATAACTAACAAGCTAAATAAGAAAGTGTTGGGGGATTGAATTTTCTAATTTTAAACTAAGAAAATAAAAAAGAAAATTACGGTAAGACTAATAAAAACTTGAGGTAAGTAGATGATGAGAAATTAGCTAAGGGTTTTACTCTACACACCAAACATATGCTCATGAACTAAACTCCAAAAATTCCTTACTAACTCATGAAAGACAATGCTCAAGATTAACCAACCCGCACTGCATTAACCTTATTATTTTCTCAAATTTGTTGAATTAAACTAAGCATCACTTTCAAACTATACTTTTCATGCTATCTAATAAGAAATCACAAGTTAGATGAAAAAAAAAAATCCAAAATCATTAAGTTCTATGGAAAATATGAACACTAACTAGGGAATTACAAATATGATTAGCATCTTGTTCTTAACCTAGGTTTTCACTTAACCATACCAACTTTCCTTGGTATTTACTACTTGTGAGTAAAAGATTATGACGATTAGATGAAACTCTCCTAAACTCTAGCATCAAATCCTGGCATGCTTACTAAGTTGGTCACCTTAACAAACATGCAAAGACAAGTTCTAAATAAAGCAGTCATATTAATCATGTTTCAACAACAATCCATAATTAAATATCCAACTAAAAACAAGAAAAAAGTAAATAGATGAAACATTATTGCGGTTTGCATGGCGGCGGTGGAAATAAACTTTGTGGGTGCAAATAATGTTAAGAAGAGAATTAAGGAGGGGGTATTCAATTTGGGATTTGAATGGACTCTAAAGACTTTAAATCTCGTGGATTTTAAAAGGTTTCAAAGGATTTTACAAAATCCACTGAATTTTGATGGATTTTAAATGATTGAATTTTGTAAATTTTATAAAGGTTTGTTATGGATTCTTATAAATGTGTTATTAGTCATAGGAAGCGATGAAAGAACATCACCTACATTGTTATCCATGCCAACACAAATTATAAAACATCTCTCAAAACATCAATTAAACAATTGTTTGTATGCTATGAGAAATTTACTTTAAATTAAAAAAAAAATTCAAATACATTGAAGATGGTCCAAAAGTAATGCAAATAATTATTTTACTTCAAATTGTTATCCTCGCCACCGCCACCTCTCTTCCTCCTCCCTTCTTCTTCTTCTTCTTCTTCAAATACCACCACCACCTCTCCTCCTCCCTTTTTTTTCTTCTTCTTCTCCATCAATCACCACTGCCACATCTCATCCCACATCCTCCCATCTTCATCTTATTATTCTCCTCCTCCTCTCCCTCACCTCTTCTTCTTCTCTATTTTTCTTTTCTTTTCTTCTTCTTCTTCTTCTCCTCCTTACTACAAGAAATACTGTCATTAATAGCGTTTCAAAAATGCTATGGTAGGCTACCATAGCGTTTTCACAAACGCTGTGTCTGCCAGAGCTATAACAGACACAGGGTCTATTATAGTGTTTTAAAAACGCTATTGTAAGTAGACCATTCATAGCGTTTCAGAAACGCTATGGTATACTATACAATAGCGTTTCTGAAACGCTATGGAATAGTTTACAATAGCATTTCTGAAACGGAAACGCTATGGTATACTATACAATAGCGTTTTAGAAACGCTATGGTATAGTTTACAATAGCATTTATGAAACGCTATTGTCTTCGCTCACGTAGCATTTTTTTGTTTAACAAATGCTATTGTATTAGTTTCTATAGCGTTTCTGTTGTGCAAGAATGCAAGAATACTTCCACATTCTGACGTGATTATCAAGCCACAAGCGGAGAACAGTCCAAACAAGAGAATGGGTATAAATCACTTAGGCATACCGGTTTCAGGGTCGAGAAGAGCTCGGTTTTCATCTTCAAACAAAATTGGACCTTTCCCAGGTCTGGTACAGATAAAATAACTGACATCACCTCTGAATTTTTGTGTGTGAGTGACTATGCAGACTCTCCATTTGTCTGGTTTGGTACCTTTAGGTAAAATAGCCGCTTTGTCTACGATCCTGATCAAATGATAAAAATTAATCAATTTGCAAAAAAAGCGAAATAAGCCCGAGTGGTGCAAACAATATCTTTGGTCTGCAGGACATGAAATTGTCTAAACTTATTTGTAAAGATTATTAGCATTCCAAAGACTATGCACCTAAATTGGGGTGTATGGGGAATTAGTTCATCACCCGCAAAGGACTCTTGAACATACATCTCGTATAAGTTGTTTGAGTTTTCGGGTAGCTCTTCTTTTCTGTTTCTGAACATCACTACAACAACCTGTGAAAACAACACAATACATATATAGTATTGTCGTGATGTACTTAAGTGTTTTATGGATGTAATTGTATATGAGTGAGTGGGTGGATGTGAGAACCAGAGATAAACAGAGCAAAAGAGTGAGTGAGAGTCACCTGTACAACCCTTAACAAGGCACTATCACCAGGAACTTGAACACGGAAAAATGGCCCTCCTAAAGCAATAACTATGAGGCCAACAAAGGCACATAGGATGGTATTACGATATTATTGTGACTAAAATAGGAGAGTTTATTGTGCATATCTTTTGAGAAATATTTTCCCTTAAGATAGTATTTGTATTTTAGGTAAATATATCTTTGTGATTAGGAGGATTTTTAGGAGATCATATCTTTGTGATTAGGAGGAATTTTTGGGAGATCAACCGAGCCTTGGAGAGCAAGGTTCTTGGCAATGTTTTGTACTATATATACTTCATTATTGTGAATCAGAAAAGCAAGAAAATTGGGTGGAGAATTTGTCATGGTATCAAGAGCGTAGGGAGATCCTAGGGCAAACACAATTTTTTTTCTTTTCTCTCAGTACTATAGCCTCCACGAGAGATCGTGGCTGGCGGAGAGGGAGAAAAGAAAGGAGATGGTGACAAGAAGGTGGATATGGGTGCGACCGAAGCAGCGGGTCTTGCGGGTGTTTCAGCAACGCAACTACAGCAACTTCTTGATCTTTTGAACTTGGCCAAAACAAAAGATCGACTGTATGGTAAGAACAGTAATTTTAGTTGGATTATCGACACAAGAGCGTCGAACCATGTGACGTGTGACTTATCTATTTTGAGAAATGTGAGAAAGGTGAAACACTGCCCGGTGGGATTGCCGGATGGAAACACGACAGAAGCAAACCACGAGGGGAGTGTCGTGTTGCCAGGAGGATTAAAGCTTGATAATGTGCTTTATGTCCCACAATTAACATGCAATTTAATTTCTGTGACTCAATTAATCGATGAATCAAATTGCGTTGTCCAATTCACTAATAATATTTGTGTTATACAGGACCAACCGATGAGGCAGGTGATTGGAGCGGGTGAAAGATTGGATGGACTTTATTTTTTTCGTGGTGTTCCTCAAGTGAAGGTCTTGACAGTGGATGGTGATTCGTCGTTCGAGTTATGGCATCAACGAATGGGGCATCCGTCGGAGAAAATATTGAAGATGATACCGGCTGTGAGCCATTCTTCTAGGAAACATAATAAAGCTTGTGAGGTATGTCCGCGTGCAAAACAACCTCGGTCTAGTTTTCCCATTAGTACGAATAAAGCTGGTAGGATTTTTGAACTTGTTCATTTGGATTTGTGGGGGCCTTACAAGGCTCGTTCTTCTTGTGGGGCTACCTATTTTTTGACAATAGTAGATGATTTTTCAAGAGGAGTTTGGGTATATTTATTATGCAATAAAATGGAAGTTGAATCTATGTTTCTTAATTTTGTTGCCATGGTTGAACGACAATTTGAACAAGTAATAAAATGTGTGAGAAGTAACAATGGGACCGAGTTTAATTGTTTGCATGATTATTTTCAAAATAATGGAAATATTTTTGAGACTTCTTGTGTTGGGACTCCACAACAAAATGGGAGGGTTGAGAGAAAACACCAACATATTTTAAATGTGGCTAGAGCATTAAGATTTCAAGGAAACTTACCAATCAAATTTTGAGGAGATTGTGTGTTGGCAACATGTCACTTGATTAATAGAACACCCTCTACTTTACTTAAGACTAAATCGCCATATGAACTGTTGTTTGGGAAAGTGCCTTCTTATGATGCTATTCGTGTATTTGGGTGCCTTTGCTATGCTCATAATCAACGACACCACGGTGATAAATTTGCAAGTAGGAGCCGTAAACGTATCTTTGTTGGCTATCCATTTGGGAAGAAAGGTTGGAAATTGTATGATTTAGAAACACATGAGTACAATGTATCGAGGGATGTGAAGTTCTTTGAGAACGAATTTCCTTTTGTGACAAACCAACCACGGATTGTGGTGACTCCTATACTGGCGAACAATGAGGATGGGGCATGGAGTGAGGATGAGGGTGCCGATGAGTGTGATGTGTGTGTTGAGGGGGGGTTGGAGGCCGCGTCCACCCTCGAGGGGGAGTCGGGTGCTGCGGTGCAGCCTGTGCAGCAGCCTGCACAGGAGGACGTGCGTGATGAGGGGTTGGAGAATACGGTGGGGGAGCAAGGTGTGCAAGTTGACGGTGAGCTAGGGCGAGGAAAACGAGCCAAAACTCCTTCAACACGGTATCATGATTTTGTTACTCATACTATATGGAAAATAAGTCCATCTGAGAATTCATCTACTCCTTCATCTTCCTCAGGTACGCCCTATCCTATAACATATTTTGTGAATTGTGAACATTTTTCTGTGAGACATAGGAATTTTCTTGCAGCAGTGACAGTGGGACATGAGCCAAAGCATTTTAAAGAAGCCATGAAAGACCCGGGATGGCGAGATGCGATGGGTAAGGAGATACAAGCCCTTGAAGACAATGAGACTTGGGTAATGGAGACTCTTCCACCCGGAAAGAAAGCTCTAGGGAGCCAGTGGATATATAAAATTAAGTATAAGTCTAATGGCAGCATAGAGCGACTCAAAACAAGACTTGTGATCTATGGCAATCATCAGGTGGAAGGAATTGACTATAACGAGACATTTGCTCCTGTGGCAAAAATGGTGACAGTTCGTATTTTTCTTGCAATTGCTGCTATTAAAAATTGGGAGGTACATCAAATGGATGTGCATAATGCTTTCCTTCATGGTGACTTAAGTGAGGAGGTTTATATGAAGATTCCTCCAGGTTTCAAGAATACAAATCCTAACATGGTTTGCAGGTTGAAAAAATCGTTGTATGGTCTGAAACAAGCTCCCCGATGTTGGTTTGCAAAACTGTCAACATCATTGAAGAATTATGGATTTGTGCAATCCTATTCCAATTTTCATTATTTGGGTTGTGCAGGGGAAGAACTCAGATCAACGTGTTAGTTTATGTTGATGACTTGATTATTGCAGGAAATGATAAGGTTGCATTGACAACTTTTAAAGATTACCTTGGCAGGTGCTTTCATATGAAGGATTTGGGAGTTTTGAAATATTTCTTAGGACTTGAGGTAGCCCGTAATCCAGAAGGAATCTTTCTTTGCCAAAGAAAATACACACTCGAGATAATTTCTGAAACGGGTTTATTGGGAACAAAGCCTGCGGCATTCCCTATGGAACAAAATCACAATTTGGCCCTTGCAAAGGGTGAATTTCTTGCGGATCCGGCGCCGTATAGGCGACTTGTAGGAAGATTGATTTACTTTTCTGTGACGAGACCTGATCTTGCATATTCGGTTCATATTTTGTCACAATTTATGCAATAACCTCGTGAGAATCATTGGGAGGCGGCTCTCAGGGTCGTGAGATATTTGAAGAAGAGTCCGGGGCAAGGGATTTTGCTTCGTGCTGACAGTGACCTAAGTCTAGAAGGGTGGTGTGACTCAGATTGGGCTAGTTGTCCACTTATGCGGCGTTCCTTGACAGGATGGTTCGTGTTACTTGGTTTTTCTCCTGTGTCGTGGAAGACCAAGAAGCAACAAACAGTGTCTAGATCGTCTGCGGAGGCCGAGTATAGATCAATGGCGGCAACAGTGTGTGAGTTAAAGTGGCTTAAAAAACTTTTGGGTGACTTGGGTGTGCAACATCCGCAGGGTATGAAGTGGTATTGTGATAGTCAGTCGGCGTTGTACATTGCTCAAAATCTAGTTTTTCATGAAAGAACAAAGCATATAGAGGCAGACTGTCATTTTGTTCGAGATGCAGTGACTGAAGGGATGATTTGTCCATCTTATGTTTCCACTAGTGTTCAATTGGCGGACATCTTTACAAAAGCGTTGGGGAAAGCGAAATTTGAGTTTCTACTTCGCAAGTTGGGCGTTCGAGATCTACACGCTCCAACTTGAGGGGGGGTATTACGATATTATTGTGACTAAAATAGGAGAGTTTATTGTGCATATCTTTTGAGAAATATTTTCCCCTAAGATAGTATTTGTATTTTAGGTAAATATATCTTTGTGATTAGGAGGATTTTTAGGAGATCAATATCTTTGTGATTAGGAGGATTTTTTGGGAGATCAACCGAGCCTTGGAGAGCATGGTTCTTGGCAATGTTTTGTACTTTATATACTTCATTATTGTAAATGAGAAAAGCAAGAAAATTGGGTGGAGAATTTGTCAGATGGATATGATGAAACCTCGATCCCAACCTTTGTTCATGGCTACCCACACAACAATAGTAACACCCACTGTTGCCCCCGTAGTTATACTCAACAAAAACCAATTGAAGAATCTCGCCAATTTCTTGCGTTCCTTGGGGTCCTTTCTTTCATACTGATCACCACCTAAAGCCGGAACTGACCCTCTAATCCCACCTGCTCCCAATGCTAACAAGAAAATTCCTCTATAAAACATCAGAGCTTTAGAGCCTTTAACACATGTCGACTCCAAGCATGGTTCTGGTTGCAGTTTCGGATTGTGCGCTTGAACAATGAGCAGTATATATCCCCGACATTTACAATGGCCACATATTTAAGGAAAAAACTTTATGATAAAGGATAGGTGAGTAATGTATAACTTTTATAGTAGTAAAAGATATTTACCAACAATTGAAGGAATCCAAAAACTAAACAGGTATTAAGCCGATTCATATATGTATCAGAGATGAACCCTCCAACAAGTGTCAGCATAAATGCAGTACCCAAGTAGTTTGTAAGGGTGGTTGTAGAGCCCGATAAGTCAAAATTCATGACGTAGAGGAAATACAAGACCATGCTAGCCATATTGGCGATAAAGCGTATGTTATCCATACCTATCATTACTGGTTGAAACGATAAAATATAAACCATTAGAACCCATAGAATGTGGTTATCAGAGTTTGAGAGATTTATTAACTGAAGTTGTAGCACTAGATTGACTTCTGTTGTACTTACTGAATATGAACATGGTAGCTCTAAAGCCACCTTTTATGGGATTAAACATGGTGGAACCCGTGTCTTCACTTGCTTCCTAATTTATACAAAACACAAATATAAGAAAAATTAATAACGAAAAGAAAGTAAAACAGACCAATATAGGTCTTATGAAACTGTTCCGCTGCTATGAATAAACAGTACGACGGCAAAGTAAAATAATTTTTGCTAAGTTATATTTATCTGTTAAGATCTTTTTGAATTGGAGGATAAAAAGATTCATCAAGCAAACTTCAATCCTTGCATATGCTCAGTATGAAACATATACTAACTCCAACAAAATGTGTTTTTAAACATTTCAAATATTTAAAACAGATTAGTATACGTTAAAAATAAAAATAAAACTGAATACATACGCACATCATGCATATAAAAGACAATTAAATACTCATGGGTCAATCTTCTACATTATATGCAAGGCTAACTCAATTTTGACACTTTTCTCCATGTTTAGTATAACATTATCCTTAGCTTCTGAAGGGGGGAGCAAGGATTCCACATCTTTCATTGTACTGATACCGGCATCTTTAAGTATTGTTTTATCTCCAATTACATAACTGAGAAAGAGTAAGAGAACATTACTTTCAGTACTTTAAAATGGAACTAAAGTTATGTGAATAGCCTATCTATTTTCTTGATTAAGTTGCATTACCAATTCTACAAGGAGAAAAAAATGCAATAAGGTAATCATTCTTACCTGCTCAGGTCAATATCTAAAGATGGAGAGAAGTAGAATAGCAACTTCTGAAGAAGAAGGGTAGCCACTTTTCTATTGGGTGAAATTAGCACTGCGTTAGGACCAGCATCAAAGGTGTAAGCCACCTGTTACGTATAGAAAATTTAGTGACCTCCTCATATATCTCATTACATTAAGCGAACTAGACACAAAGTTTATACACAGTTCATCTGATCTTTAAGTACGGGGCATCCTCAAGGGATTGAACATAAATTTGTTCATATCGTAGCATGGAGCAATCTAATAGGTTTTTGTTTATTCCAATCTAATTGTACTGATTCCTACATGCTTCCACCATGCATTACAGTTATAGATAGTTGATCATTAAATAGGAAGCAAATAAATGATTATTCCATCACTTTTACAAATTAGCACATTGAGTACCTCAGTTTTTTCATTTATAAATAGCCAACATCAGCACATTCAGTAGGTCGTAATTCACCCATATGAACAAGTTTTGTTCCCTACTTGTCTACCTCAACTATGTATATTGACAGTTTGCAAAGCAAATCATACTCTAATATTGCAACCATGGAGTGCATTTTATCAGAATACAAAAGTGCTCCATTTGAGTTTCAATAGGAAAAAAATAACTTTTATAAGTAATATGTTCAGCAGTAACTTTTCTCTTTAATCTTGATTCTCAGTATGAAAAGTTGAAAACATATCAAATAGGCACCAAAACAATGAAGCAAAGTAGGTAGGTAATATTCAGCTTATAGCATAAGTAGTCAATACTGAATATGTTAGTAAATAATAACTGTGGTGTCCCTACAGAACGATTCCATTTTTCCATAGCACTAATTATCATGAAAAATTGTAGTTGTTTACCAACATTAGAAGTCTCGAATAATTCACAAAATCTGACAAATGCGAAGAGATATTATCAATTGAAGGCAACAAGTAAACAGTACAGACCTGTGGGATGTATCATTCATATAGAATATTGGGGGTGAAGTGTCCAGGAAAGTTGCATGAAATTGATTACTATCAGCACAGGTTAACCGTGCAAATGACGGGAAATCGCGAGTTCTAATAGCTTCTTCCATTTGCAATATGCGTTTTGGTACTACCTCCTACATAACCAAAATAATAATTATCAGAATCACTAGCTACACTAGCTTTATCAACTTTAATCAAGTTCTACTCATTTTGGATGCTTGATTGTATTAATAAGATATTGCAGAGGTTTAAGTGGCATAGAAAAGCTGAAATACAAAAGAACCCACCAGCAATTAATTTTAGCTAACCATGAAACTTAGTTTCAGAAATAAGGTTGTTCCATCAGTACAAGGTAATCTGTGATCTTAGCCACAAAAAGTGTAATATGATGAAAGGACCAAGCAAACAAAACTCGGATGATGAAGATACTCCACAAAGAACCAATTACAATGCAAAATACATGGGTGTCAAATGTAGATTTGGTAGATCTCATAACTAATGGCAGCAAAATACCTTTGCTCTGTAATGTAGAAGAGGGCTTGTTTCAACACTCTCACGCATTCCTGAAGTGCTGCTTGTTTCCTTCTGCCGTGAACTGACATGGAATAAAAAATAGTGAAGCCTGGAATTTTCAATTATCTAAGAATAGTGAACACTCTCACACATTCCTGAAGTACAATAGATTTCACTACATGAGTCATCTATGCAGCACTCAACATCATTTATATTCAAAGTATGAGTTATGAAGAACCCAAAGAGTTCTAATGTCCTACCAGTTCTCTTAATAAACCGCATGTGGCTCTCCTTGCTATATAGCCCCTGAGGTATGCCGGTTCCTTGACACTTTTTTTAGCTGCAACAAGAATGGAATGAAACAGTGCATTATTCATATGAAATGAAACAGTGCATTATTCAAATGAAATGAAACAGTGCATTATTCAAGTTGGAACCATGGTCCAAAACTCCTCCAACTCAACCTATGAACATTTCCGCCTCCTGTCCATCTCATTGACAAGTAGACCACATCTAAAATATTCCTAAAACCAGGTAATCAATCAATTCTTACCAATGTTATCATTACTGAATTGGGTCACATTCTCTTACTTATGTTGTTAATGGCAAAAGAACCATCAGGACCAGCTCTAGTCCAAAATTGGTAACCATGTGAAACAAATGGCAGGATAACAACAATGATAATTTTGAGATAATAAACATGATGAAGAAATGTGGAAAGCCTAAATTTAGAGAAAGTATAGAGTGAAACCTTTCCTTCAGTCTTCCAGGATCCGATCTTTTCTGGTAAAGTGGCAATGAACTGAAGAGATATAATTTAAGATAATAACACTTAACTATAACTAAAATCATTCTATTACCTCAACAACATCACCTTCTTTAGCGACTACTCTTTTAATAAAAACATTCCCATCAGCGTATCCAACATCCTGAAAAGCACAAGATACGGAAACTTAAGATATAAACATCGCATGTACACTAAAATATTTTCAAGGAATTAAACATACCTGCAAGACTGCTGGGGCTTTGAAAATGATTACATCATTTGCACACGGCTTTCTGAAATAGTACGAGACCTAGAAATATTGAGATTAAAATACTGCAACTTATGAATATGACAACTATGTATCAGTCATTTCAAAAGCCCAAACATGTATAAATTGTACTAATATCAATTGCAACTAATTTCATCAAGAAAAGTCAGACTAAAAAAGTCACATGAATATCCAGTAAACGAACGAATTCATGAACTATATTTATTTACTGTTTCTGCTTCTAAAAATTTTAATAAACCCCAATTACACTGTTGATCCCTAGTAATCTTTTATGCACATTAAAATATGAGCACAATTAAAGCTCTATATCACACAAATTCAACAACCCAAACCATCCTATATCTAGCAAGCTCATAATTAACAAGCCAAGCTATGTAAATGAAAGAAGAAAGACACCTTTTTCGCAACAATTCGATCTCCCAGATCCAATGTAGGATACATGGACAAGGACGGAATAAACCTCAGTTCATCGACAAATGTCCGAAAAGCAAAGGACACAGCCAGAGATGCTAGAACCGTCTTCACATCATCTGCAGTCCAATTCAACCATTCTGACAAGAACCCAATTTTGTTATCATCACCACCGTCCTCATTATTCCCACCCCCACCTCCACCTCCACCTCCACCGTCACCACCACCACCACTACCATCAACTCTCAATGTTGTTTTGGATCCTTAGTGATACAAGTCAATAATTATCAAAACGAGGAAGACATCTATAAAAAATTATGAAAGTAGACATTTCGGGGTCACAACATTCAAAGTAACAGATCTAAGAATCTTGTAGGTCACAACTTGGACCTAAGAATCTTGTAGGTCACAACATTCAAAGTAACAGATCTATTATCTGTGGAATTGAACAGCACAGAAGCAAGAAAACTCAAACTGCTAATGCCTAAATAGTTCAAACTAGGAATATGACTGCAATCATTTTGGCATGTAAAAACTACCATAATTAACTTTACAGGTGGTTTACCTTGTCATTAGGAATCCTCATCGTACATTGTTCAACTCCATCTGGCAGTGAACTTGATCCATGCCCTGTAATAGGAGCAGACCCCCCTGCATTTGTCTGTTCAATCATGAAAGAAATCACGAAAATGGAGTCTTAGAAGTTTAGATAGCAGGATACATTGACGATTTTAGATGAAAAAATTACAACAAAATGAACCTCTGCAATGACATCGTTGATGAGTTGCTATGCTCTACTAACTTGCTCCGGAGTACCCGACAATGTCACATCTCTTGTCTTAGATAAGAGATCAGCAGGGATATCCTTAGTTATTTGGATTCTTGCTCCTGATTGATGATGGAGGTATTTCTCTCCAATAACACAGACATGGTATCCATGTTGGAGGTATTAAACCATCGACTTTGAGTTTTAAGTCGATATAAAGCTACAGTGGCTGATAGCTTGTTATAATTTGAACAGTTCGGGTACAAATGGGTTTCTGCATCTTTTAGTTTTTCTATAAAATCATACACATCTATGTATTTAGTAGGCTCAATGTAGTTTTCATTAGCCAACTGAGTAGGCTTCATATATTCTTCATCAAATAAGTGGGCAGCTCTATATAAGTTATATGTCTCGTCGTTCCACATTTTTTCAGGAAAGGTGTCATCAATAATTATTTGCTCCCCATGCTCATACCAATCTTTACTTTGTTTGTACTTCGCATCCATTCCCCTTGTAACCAAATGTTCAACAACAGTACTGCCACACTGATGTTGTACATTGCGACAATCTATGCAAGGGCAAAAGATCATTTTAGGATTTCCCAAGTTGTTTGTAACCATTTTCACAAAATTCCATGCTCCTTTCTCTTACTCAGGATCAACTCTATGACAAGAAAGACAAGAAAAATCCATTGCTCTAAGACCTCTGACATTTCTAATTCTATAATAAATATTTAACTACGCACAACTAATTTTGTACCTGTGAAAACTCACCCAACCTTTATCCAGCATCATATATTCTTGTAGTACTCAGCCCAACAAATTCTAAAATTCAAACAAATAACTACTTAAATCTTCATGGGGTAATTGAAAGTTTCATATATATAAGCAGTACTTGAAGACATGTCCAATTTCATACTAAATAGATATTCATATCCGTTTTGAAAACATTACAAACTGGCAGCATAAATGTTAAACACAAAGACAAAAATTAAATTCAGACAACTCTACAGCATAAATGTGATGAAGGGGGTACAAATTGGACAAATTTTGGCCTTTTCATAGCACTAAGTGAAAAAATGTTATTGTCATATACTATTAATGAGCAATTGTTGTGTAGTAGTCAATGCCATATTTTCAAAGAAATCGTAATTATACTATGTTCAGAATATATGTTAGATACTTTTGAATGATACACGCTACGACATCATTTCCTTGCATACATGATAGTGACCTAAAAACTATAACTAGATCAACCAAGAAAATGAATCAAAACACCATCTTTCAAAGAATAAAAAATTTGTATTACTCAAATAACACAATTTACATAACTTTTGAATAGTATTCCCTCTGCAATATCATTTCCATGCATATATAATTGACCTAAAAATAAAACTCGTATTTCTTTAGTTAAAAAATAAAATAAAATAAAAACAAAACGAAGAGAAAAAGAAAGAGTATATTGAATGAGTGCATATTGTTGCAAAGGTGCACTTTTCTTCATTAGGTGATGCATACATGAAAGAAGCAGGCCGGGAGGTAGCTACAGTGTCCAATTTTGAACCTCAATTCTAGCCGACCTGGTTTCCCCGCCTGGGGGCAAAAATACATTTTTGCTCCTCCTCCAAAAAGTGTTTTTGGAGATGTGTGTTTAATAGGAGGGGCAAAAATGTATTTTCGCCTCCCAGGCGGTTTCCCAGGCCGGCTAGAAAAACTCAATTTTGAATGTTGTGTGTCACGATACAAATGAATAAGCAAAAACCAAATTTGTTATCATGTAAGATGTTTGAAGTTGTAGGCTATGACAAATCTGAGTAGTGTATGCCCTGATTGTGTACTCTTGAATGTAACTTGGTTACATCTAGTGGTATAGTTTTGAAGCCATGTGTCAGATTTGAACCATTTGATAAATGAATTGTTGAATTGTTCCTCAGTGCATATGAAACATGCTAGTGTGTCTAATAGTTATCAAATGATTATTGAGAACATGAAGCTAGGGAGTTGTGTATTGGACTATGAGAATTAGGTGCTTATAAGTTGTGTTTGTTAATTCATGAGATCTTGAATTTCGTAAATGTTATTTATGTCATGCATATGACTCATGATTTAGCAATGAGGAGTTGGTGGTGATGCGAATAAAGGAAGAACTTTTTCTTGAAGAAAATAATTTTTGAATCATGGGTAAATTTGATATATCGTAATTGGTTAGGGGGATGTAATTCGATTAAATAGGTGTGCAAGATTTTAGATATTTCTCGTTCTTGTGGTAATCTTTGTTTGAAGCTCGAAATTGGGTTCTAGGTCATTTTCTCATGGAATTCATGTGTTGATGTTTTGGGTATTCTAACATTTAAGCTTTGATGAACAGTTTCATGTGGATATAGTCAAAATGGATCAAAACAAGGAAAATGGAATAGTATGTTTTGATGTGCAAAGGAGAAGGTAACTCCACCTACACTCAGTGGCGGATCTATAGCTTGGGTAAGGGGGTCAATTGACCCCCTTAGGTTTTAAAAAAAATCAATAAAAATATATAAAATTTTAATCTTGCCCCCCTTAAAAATTTTATGTTGCCCCTCTTGTCTGGGTTTCTCTCCTCTTGCCTGGTTCCTCTGAGTTTCTCTCTTCTTGTCTGGTTCCTCTGAGTTTCTGAGTTTCTGATTTTCTCAGAGAAGAGTTTCTCTCCTCTTGTCGATTTTCAATGAAAAGATCTCCTGAAAAGAGTTTCTCTCCTCTTGTCTTTTAGGAACTCAATGAAAAGAGAGAGATATGAGATGAAAATAGAGCTAAAGTGGGTTTTGAAGAGAGAAATATCAGTTTGGGTATTTAATAAAAAGATAAAAAACTTTATTTTATTAAATTTGTTCAAAGGTTTATTCTAATCAATCAAAGAGATAGAGAAAAAATCCAGGACGTAAATTCTTTTATCCGAGGAGAAGGAGGTTATTTTATTGCAGTTGCTCATAAATCAATGTTTTTTTCTAATGAAAAAGAGAGATAAAAAAAATCATACTTTGTTAATCGCCTTCATGTTTAGGTTGGGGGTATTTGTTGAATCACCTTGATGTTTAGATTGGTAGGTATTTGTTTAGTTGTTTAAATTTTGAATGGGTTTCATATTTGTTCAAGTAGGTGCGGTATTTCATGTTTGTATAAGCATCTGATTTATCATATTTCTTTATACAGGAGAACTTCATATTTGATTTTTAATTTAATTTAATTTGTTTAGGCTTTGACAAAGTGGGTATTTGATCCTTGAAGCTTTTACCTAAATTTACTATGCATCTACATTGACTCATTATGTATGTTTCTCGTGTAATACTTTTAAAACTCTATTTTAATCATATTTATGTATTTATTTTAAAAATTAAATTATCCATAACTTTTTTGCCCCCCTTTGTCTGCAATCCTGGATCCGCCCCTGCCTACACTGACCTTCTCCATGACTCATTCCTAGCTGCTGGTTAATGTCATTTGATTTCCTTGTCATCTTTAGAGAGTACATATACTAACACCCTTTCCCATATGTTTTCGATTTTACCTTGTTGCCAACCTCTTTGGCAATGATATCTTAACCAGGTTCATGTCAAAAGATAGCCTACTGCTAATAGAGCATATGAGAGCTGATTAGGACCTCTGCGCAGTAAAACCAAAGTATACAGAGCAAGAGAGTAATTAGGAACTGCTAGAGAACTTTTCCCTCTTGTCAAATTGAAGTTATATACTTATCAATTAGGATGTTGAAACTCGACTTGCAGGCCAAGGGTTGGTAATTCTGCAGGGAAAGCTTGACAGTATACTCAAACTTACTACCATGGACTATCTAAAGCTTTTATTGGATAATTTGATTGGTGTTCTTCATTTGCGTGGATGATTGATTGACTTGGAATCTTGCATAGTGCAACATATTCATCACAGTTTGTTGGGTTCGCAATACAATGCTGCTGCACACGAATTAGTTCACTTTCTTTTGTAATGACATTAAATGTTCCTTTGTGAATAGAAAGGAGAAGCGGTCGTGAAACAAAACCATTAGATTAGTTAAGGTTCAGTAGAGTAATCACAACCATTAGATGATGATGCGACTTGGAAATTTTAATAGCGGTTTTTGCCAGTTACATCCACATCTTTTCCCTGGTTGTGCGTGTGTTAAGTTTAATTTGGAGGACGAGATTTTTTTGTGTGTGTATAATGTAACACACTTAGATTTTTGTTTGACTAATTTGCTTAATTTTGGTATTTGGAATTAATTACACTCATAAATTTATTTGGATTTAAGTTTCATTTTTTTAATTTATTTTTTTGAAATTTTCAAAGTGGGATGCCCTCAGATTCCTCTTGGGGGCAAATAGCCACCCAAGTATAAAAAGAAATTTCCCCATTTTTTCTTCTTCCTCCCTTTTTCTCCTACATGAGAGCAGAGCTCTGCATCTCTCTTCTCTGGCCAACTCGGTCTACGACCGAACGTTCCGGTGGGGTTCTTCCACCATTTTCTTCCCCTTTCTTCCTCTTTTATCTTCCTTCCCTCTCCCTCTCTGCTCGATTTTCCTACGAAGAAAATCAAAGTGTGACAGTGACAAGCTCGATCGTAGTTGTTGGAGTTCGATCAAGCAACTCCACTCTTACTAGTCTCTTTCAGTGTTCTAAAAATCGGCCTAGGCGGTAGAAAAACGCCTAGATTAATGGTTGGGGGGGTTCTGGGCAGTCTAGGAGGGTCTGGGCGGCCTAGGCGGGTCTGAGTGGCCTAGGCGGGGTCTGGGCGAGTTTTTTATTTATTTATTTTAATAAGGCTGATTGTGTTCTTATTTTATTTTTCTTTCCTTTTTTTAGAAATAAACAATTTTATTATTTTTTATTCAGTATATGTCTAAATAAAGCAAATGATGATTACTTAATGGAATTCTCAAAGGATCTGTCGGTACTATTTTTAGTAATGTAGATTTTATCAAACATGACTGAGGTTATTCATGCAATTTGAAGAAAAATAAAACAGTAGGTTTCGATATTTGTCCACAAATTAAACTTTGTATAAAGTACTCATCATGACCAACTTCAGTCATTTGAGTTTTAATAAATTTTGTTAATGATTGTTAATTTTTCATGTTTTTAAATCTTGCATATGTATCTTGGCATTAAATTGGATATAATTGATAAGGTATTGTGCTTAATTTTTGTAAATTATTAAAGTTATAATACAAAACCTAAGACCGCCTAGGTGCCGCCTGCATGCAGAGATGATTGCAGGTTGGTTGAAAAATTATGAGATTCTGAAGTTTTTTAGAGAGAAAGGTCGCCGACGTTGGTTTTAGGTTGTGATTGCATTTGTAAGCTTTGAATCTTGGTTCAGAAGTATTTGGGTACTGTTTAGGCCAGTTTCTGGACTGTTGCACTATTTGAAAATGATCAGACCGGAGTAGGGTTGTTTTCGAAGAGTTTTTACCATAATTTGGGTTTCGTCGCAGTGGTCACCGGAATGTTTCGTTGTTTTATGGAGCCTCGAGTAGTTTTCCCGGGATTTCTACCGGAGTTCGGGCTAGTTTTGGAAACTTCAGGAGTCGCCAACTCGTTGTTCTGTGAATTAGGTGTTTCATCAGGTTGGAATTGGGTTTCGAAAACCCATTCCGCTCAAGTGAACGAGAACGCCTTCTTTAAAATTTTGATATAATGGTATTTTCTAATAATATGAATGTTATTTGAAATATTGATGCATGAGTGTTATCCTAAAGAAAAAAATAAAGAAAATGCTTGTTTTGTAAAACGGATAATTTCGCCTTGGCATTACGAGCTATATGTACGAAGGGCAGTAAGTGATAAACTTTTGTTTTGGATGCAGTTTTGAATGTTTGTTTATATAGTAATATTTGCAAATGGTGTGTTGTAATGTCTTGTGGAATTGAAGTATGTTGTTTTAGAGAATGACAGTTCACATAGTTGCATGAATATACTATGATTTACTGGTTCGAGTTGTTGAATAGCATACGAAAGCCATTGTATAATTGAGCATCCAAGGCATGTCATAGAGAAGTCGTGTGATCATATAAGTTATGGTGTTTACCAATTTATTTCAATAACTGACTTGCATCATTTAAAACTATATTTTTCGATGACTCTAGCCAAATGGATATGCATACTGTGTTCGGAGCATATCAGGTGGATATGCATGATGTGGCGAATGCATACTGTGTATGCTGTGTTGGGTGTACATTAGGAGGACATGCATATGGTGTTGGGTGTATGTCAGGTGGATATGCATATTGTGTTTGGTGCATATCACCGTTCAACACTAGGAACTATGCAAAACTGTATTAGGTAATAGCGCCATGGCCTAGAGAACATGGTTTGTTCTTAATTGGGTTGATAGTTCTCCAAAGCACGTTATACTTTGTGATTGAGTCGCACGACCGGTCTTTCGTGGCAACGTGTATGTCCTATAGGCGAAACCCCGCCTGGGAACATACATGCCAGGAGTGGTATTGGTGTGTGTATAGAGGCATGTCAGGGTGATACATGTTCGGCACGGAGGTGCGATTGTGGGAAAATAGAAAGAAACACAAAAAAAAACCTAGTGCGTTTCGTATAGATCGAGACTTGTAGCTTGATTCTTTACTCATTCCATACTGGGAAGAATTGCTGGAAATCGTTTGATAACACTTCTTCCTATTTTACAATGATACCCGATGACCAAGACAATTCCCGTGAAACTCTTTCATAGAAGTTCATTCTTTTTCTTATGAAGCAAATAACATTTCCTATTGATTTTTCCCCTGGACTGGACCTATTCTAATTTTTAATTATCCGTCGCTATACTATTCCTAAGGACTAGCATAATCGAAATATCGAAATTCTTGGGTCATTTCAATGGGTTCAGAAACCACATTTTCTCTGGGAAACATGTACACTATAACACCCATTGCCTTCATTAAATTCACTATGTCCATATATTTACTTAACCAAATTTCTTGGCAAATTTTGGCGAGTGCAAAGCTAGCCCGATGATCTACAACTGAACCATAAAAATCACGAAGATCCTTAGACATGCTTATAAGAGTCTTACCCTATATCAATGGCATGAAGAGTCTTTTAACAAGCTTTTTTGTGACACTTTTTTTTTCAAAAATAACCTTGTAGATGGTTCATCCTAAGTCCCATGCTACCACCACGAAATAACTACACCTACCTCTTTTTATTTTGAAAGAGCAAAGGAACAAATACCCTAGCAAAAACCACTTTGAATGAGCAAGTTTCACGTTCAAAATGATACTCATCTAAGTCAATAGATGGAGCAGAAGGAAAAAGAATGCAAGCATTGGGTGTACAGTCGGGACCCATAAAACAAACCTTAATGAGATCTCGTAGCGACTCTTTGTTATCGAGAATTCAAATCCCAATCAAACTCTTTCTATGTTTACTCACTGAAAATTGAATATCCTTTACGTCTATAGGGGGCTATACTTGGCAATTCAACTATCCGAAAATAAAAAAATTCATTTTCATTCAAGAACCACTTTAGCTTGTATCGGAAAGAACAAAACGACTTGCATTTTCTCATATGGAGACCCATATGCTTAGCCTTCAGTTGATAAAGATTGATACCAAGTTGGAGCATATCCCGTTCGAGGCTCCACTTATTCGGGAGTCAGACCTGGGATCAACCTTTAGCTACATGGGCTTAATTGGGAATCACACTCAGCTGAAAATAGAAAAAAGGCTTTTTTCTACATTAGGAACGAATGGAACCAATTACAAATAGAATTAACTTTATTGTTATTTCATGCTTATTTGAACTATTTGATCATTCATCTAGCTACAAGGGCCAATCCACATTCCTTTGCTTTAGAGATAATGCGACACCGAATACATACTTTCTCTCTTTGGTCACATCCCCATTTAGAATTGGTGGCATCGAAAGTCCTGACAAAAGACAACAAGCGAAAAAGGGGCAAAAGACCTCCTCGGCAATCTCTTTGACAAAATAAACCAAGGTTCGAAGTCAGAGATTGGAAGCAATTGCAAGGTTCGACATCTCTTTGCATTCAAAATAGCTCATCTTATGGAAAACATACTATTTTATTAAGAGAGCCTCTTGCACCCCACTTACATTTATCGAAGACATTCAAGGTTGTGTAACTGCTATTAGAATGCTCTCACCTATGACCCACCCCAGTCATGAGTCAAAAGGTAGGGGCGCCTTGGGCTTGCCCTATCACATAAAGCCATAATGAAACTTAAGTTCTCCATGGAATTATAACTAAGTCATGGAATTCAACCTAAGTGGAAGCGTTCACCTTACAGTTTTTTGGTCATTATTAACTTATAAAAAACATACGGCATCATCTTAGGTTCTTGGTTCTGTTGGATGTTTTTGTGGACTAGCTTACCCATTTGAAGTACATTCTAAGATGGTATGAAGTTGTCACAGGGCTGAAAATCAAACTTATATAGAGTCTCTTCTTTGGCATTGGGGAGGTGGCTCATTTTTTGGAACTAGCGAGTTGTTTTGTTTGGGGTGCAATATCGGTAGGCTTAATTCTTCTTAGCCAGGCCTGCCCTTGGACCTTTCTGATGTTGATAAAGGAGTGGTTTCTGATGATGAAAAAAAAAAAATCAAACTAAAGGCAAGAAAATACATGGTGATGTCAAGTTTGATGCCTGGGTTACTCGTTCGAAATCTTGCAAGGTCTCCAACGATGGAAAAAATGATGTTTTGGAATGCTAGGGAAATTGGAAATAAGGCCACTATAAAATAAGTGAAAAAGCTAGTAAAGGATAATAAGGAATCGCTTCTTATGCTTGCGGAGCCTCCTAAAATTATTCCCGCCCTGCCCCATCCAAAACTATGGAACTCGTCAAATAAAGAAGATTTGCTATATCAAAACCTGAACTCTTAGAATAAGGTTACACAAGTTAACCACCTAGAACCGATACATGACCGCTAAACTAAAAGAGACTTTTACCAAGTATGCTATGCAACTATCTTTATCTGCCTCAATCAGTCTTAGCGCAGACATGCCAACAGCCAATACTAACTCCTTCCCTAGGACAACTAATCAAAACAAATACGACTTGAATTGCTTATCTTTGAGATGTCTTATTGGACAACTACAGGAAGATTTAGGGAAACTACTGGATTATTCTTCAACAATGGAATCTTGAAGACAATTGGAGTGAGTGGCCCCTCTATTCAAAGAAGAAATATTCTTTTTTCCCTTTCCCGACTTTTAGTAAGAGATGTTCCTGGGCTAATGCACCTTTGCAACTTATCTTTCTCTTCAATTAGAATAGAGATTGTCAATGCAATAAATTATGTTTCACCACTATCCTCTTTCACCGCCCAATCTCGAGCTCATTCATATTCATTTCATTTACCTAGCTTCTCCTATATTCCACGATATTCCATATCTCCTGAACTTCGATTCAACTACGTCGAATCTTGCTTCAATTGGATTTTCTTCAATCGATAGGGGTCATCCCATACCATAAGAAATACCATACCATGAAAAGTTGCTTCTTGGAATCCCTTTTTGTCACAAAAAGATAGGCCTACAAGAGGAGACTTTTCAATAAACCAGAACCATTGCATCCAACCGTGCCATCATGGTCGTTTGAAGCCTGGTGGATGCAATCATCATGAAACTAGCGAGCATTGCATCAGCATGCTTTCTTTCTTCTCGTATGGTTTTAGCTAATTTGTTTATTCCGCTGCCATAGCTTATGGCTAGAGCAATGGGAGGGGGGCTCACAGAGAAAACTGTCAGGTAACGAGCACTCTGCCCCCGCCTTGGTGACTACACAGAACTTGAAAACAGTGTGCACCTTGCACGTTACTGCAAAAAATAGCAAGCTCCACAACAAAAGCGAAGTGAGTTGCGCTAGTATTAGTAGCATGCATCTGTTGTTTGCATATTTGTTTCAAAATTAAAGCATGTGAAAGCAAGCCTTAGATAATGGAGGAAGGTGAAAGCATTCTGGGTCTAGACTAATCCTACCCCTTTGCATGCTTCTAAGGCTCGACCGTCTTGCGTGTAGAGTTCTTGCCGTGTAAATGCTGTTTTTATTTTTCTATCTTGCCTTGAACAAGCCAATCAACCTAAATCCTAGAGATTGAACCTGAAACCGATGTTGCAAAAAGAACTACTTATGTACGTATGGGCTATTCCCAGTTTCTCTTAGAGATTTTGAAAATCCATGTCAGCACTTATGTTGGTAACTTTATTAGTTTCCTTTGATTTTACAATATTTGTTTTACTATTTTATTTGGGTTTTACATTCACATTACCATTCGTGTTCAATTGCTTGGCTTGTTTTTAGCTGAGACTACTACTTTTGTTTATTTTGTTAATTTCTAAATTATCTTTTGTTTTTTGTTTTTTTTGTTTTTTTAATTTTATAATAATTAGAAGAAAAAAAATTAGTAAAAGTTTCATCTAAATTTATGGAATCCATAAAATAATTAAGTACACAGCAACAACGCTAAAAACTTGATTGAAAATTTAATTATACCGCAAGTGCATGTTGTTTATTAAGATATAGATCCAACAAGTAAAAGTCGTTCCTATTGAGACTAGAAGTCCATTCCACCCGTTCAATGGACTTAACCTTTGATATATTAGATATGATATTGCTACCAACTTAAGCTTTTGAAGAGAATGACAATTTATCCTGTTATCAGAGCTCTGATTTGATTACACTGGACGGGACTCGAAGGCACGACCTTTGAGGATTAATGCTCTGATAATATGTTAAATTTCCAACTTATCTAAAACCTCAAATTTATAGAAAGCACGAATCTAATTACATATCAAGTAGAAGCAAGATTGGAGGCGTGAGACTACAATATTAGTGGTGGGTACTAAGAACATCCACTATTATGATTGCACAATTCATGAATTTTGGGAGTAATTGGTATAGTGGTCGATTGCTAAAAAGTAGCAACCACCCTGTAAACAAGGTTGCACTACTTGTATTATTAAAAAAAAAAAATAAGTTTTTCAGCAACATGTCATTAGCCTTTATTCTTTCAGAGAGGAGGATGTGATTTTTATTTTTAATTTTTAAGTTTACCTACATCAAGTGTAAAAAATAGGAGCCTTGTATGTCAGGTTTTCACTTTTATGAAAAGTCAGACAGTATTTATTTTTTTATTTATTTATTTTTTTTATTTTATGTTATACAAAAAAAGTGTCTTGTATGTGCAATTGTAGGTGCTTCATAAATTTAGAAACCAACGTTGCTAAATCATGACAATTTGTGCAATGCCCACTGCGGCGTGAATCTCTTTTTTATTACTACATAAAAAAAAAAAAACATGGCCAACAATATCTCAACCGCACGAATTGATATGATAAACAACAAAAAGAGGAGTATTTCATGTGGGTAATGTTAATCGGTTTAAAATGTAGTTGTTATCTTCTGCCCTATCAAATGTGAATTAATTCCCTACAGTAATTTTAAACATCGCCTATTTTACTTCATCATCATATGAAAATAAATTACTTACCAAAATGAATTAGTTATCTTGTAGTGTCCTCATAATAAACACATTCAATATACTAACTAGTTGAGAGGATTTTATCTAAAAGAGTGAAGACAATAGTCAACTAAATTTAAAATGTTCTTCAATTATTGACCATTCTTCGAGGATCATTTGAACCATGCGTTGATTGATCTACATTTATTAAATCCACCATAACATCCCTGAGTTCTCACAAGTAGGTTCCAAATTCACTATATTTATATTTATTAAATTTAGTATAAAAAGTATACCATATACAAGCTAGTAACCAATGATAAATTTGCTATATTTACTATAAAACTTTTAAGAAAATAAATTACTTTTCTTCTTAAATATTTGATCACTAATCCCGCAACATTTTCAACCAAAAGTGAGCCACAATATTTATCAAGCAACCGTCAATAAAGTCAAATACATCACATACACAACCCACTTGCAAGCTTTGGATTAGGGGTGGGCAAAAACCGATTTAAATTCGGTTAATCGACCGAACTGGTTTTTAAATTCAGTTCGATAACCGAACTGAAATTTGAGTAGAAAAAAAATAGTTTAAACCGAACAGGTTATAAATGATTTGAAATCGATCTACGGTTCTGAACCGACCGATTAATTAGATATATATATAAACAGGTAGGTGTCAATACTTGATTCGTGCAACAAATGCACCACAATGCACCATGTTGCACTAAATCACCCCCCTTCTCTCTCATTTTTCAATTTTGGATTAAAAATTGGGACTATCAAAAAATTGGACATGTTTTAATGAAAGTCTTTCAAGTGCTTGAACCCAAAATTTCAGCCCAACCAAACCGGACCGATCCAAAATTCGGTTCAACCAATTTCATCGGTTTACAAATACAAAATTTGATTTTAGTTTGAGTTTTTGGCAAACTAAATGAAATCGGTTCGAGGCTCAAAACCGAACCGAACCGACATTGCCCTTCTCTACTTTGGGTATCGAAATTGGTTGACTTTTCAAAAAGCAAGAACATCCAAATTTCAATTTTCGGACTCCATTGGTTGCAACAAGTGCAATTTCAATTGATTTTTTGTGATGTAGACTCAAACTCTAGGATCGAATATGTAGAAAAACTTAGCATAATCAAGAAAAAATAAGCTAATATAATCAATATTTTTATGATAAAAATAATAACATGTCACCTTCAATGCTTTTCTACTAAGTCGAGTGTCTACTGAACTAGTTAGGAGAAATAGACATGCACTACTTGAACTCATTTTAAGCTCGTCAAAGGTTCTCAAATACAAATCAAAGATGTTGAACTTTCTTCATCTCTAAGGAACCACACATCAAAGATACTAAACTTTCTTCATCTCTAAGGAACCACTTCCATGAAGCTTGGAGTAGTTATATCTTTAATCCAGTATCACAACAGTGGTGAGAATCAAGTTGCATTTGGACCAATATTTTTCAAACTTTGCATCTATTTCTTGTAAAAAATTGTACATATAAGCATCAGGACTTCGTAATGAATGTTGAACACAAAACATCTCAGGGGGGAAAAAATTATAGGATAAATTTTCCCAAAAAATTGTATGTGGAGTTGTAAAAAAATAAAAATTAAAAAATAAAAAATAATCCCAAAAAAGTTGTATAGTATTTTCAACTTTTTCTCATTCTTCCCAGAAAAACGACAACTGTTGTAGTTTGGATAAACCAAATACAAAAGAAGGAAAACAGGACGGTAAGTAAGTGCATTATCAAGCATCAAATATGTGGAGTGTCACCTAGTTTTCACAGTTTTCCTCAAACCTATGTTGGAAAACAAAGAAACTGTTTGGCACAATCATAAAAGTATTTCTTCCTAATCACAACAACGAACCCATGTAAGCAAGAAACATGTAATCCGTACAAAATTTCTAAACTCCGGTCATTTACAAAAAAAATACTCATAATATTATCATAGATTCACCTTCCTCGTAATGTTTTTGAAAATCCATCTCATCACTTTTCCTAGAAACTTTTACGAGTTTCCTTTGATGTGGCAATATTGTTTAATCTTATCGAGGGATTTGCATACACCTCACCATTCGAAGAGGTCTTGTGTTCAAGTGTCTTCCAACAAAATTGCTGATGTATTTTGCAATTAATTATGCTGAGGGAATATTAAGACTAAAAGTCCACTCCACCCTTTCATGGAACTCGATCCTTGATATATGATAGACACACTATCTCTATCAACTTAAGTTTTTTATATTAAAAAAAAAGTTGAAAATTTAACATGGTATCATAGTATCATCACTACGAAAAAAAAATCCCAATAGCTACAAATACTAGAAACGGAATTAAAAAATCGTCTCTAATTAAAAGATTTGCGACGGCAAAAAACCGTCTCTAATTCTTTTGGTAGTTGACGAAATCTATAATCATAAAAACTATGTTTGTGACGGGAAAATCGTGGCTAAATTCAGAATAAACCGTAGCTAATTAAAACATTTGCGACAGCATATTAGTTGTCGCAAGTTTTACAAATAAAAATTGGTAGCTACAGTATAAGCCGTCCCTAATGGATTTTTTTGAAAAAAAATATATAAAAAAACATTTAGCCACGGTAAATTAGTTGTCGCTAAGTTTTACAAATAAAAATTGGTAGCTACGGTATAAGTCATCCCTAATGGATTTTTTGAAAAAAAAAATATATACACAAAAAATATTTAGCCACAGTATATTAGTTGTCGCTAAGTTAGTGCAACTCATTTGTTTGCAAGGCAAATATCAAGGAGGAATATATGTAGTCTTATCCTAGACAGTTTTATAATTTGTTAAAAATTTTCCTCTATTATTTTGTGTTCTCTGAATTTGAACAACCTGTTTTTGCTCATTTTTTGTTTTGTTCCCTCCAATAATTTTCAAGAAGATGTGAAGATAATGAAGAAAATGAACGTGAATACTTACAGGTTCTCCGTTTCTTGGTCAAGAATTATACCAAGTGAGTAGTAGCATAAGCATAATTTTGATGTGGATGAATTGCTAATAGGGAAATTTCGGAAAGTTAAAAGTGTCCTTGAAGACTTGGTTACTATTCTGAATGGCCTCAATTTGTACGATTATAAGGTTAAGAACAATAATTAGTTGTGACAATTATTTTTTGGTTTTAGATGGGAAGAAAAGGGATGGAGTGAACCAAGAAGGCATAAATTATTACAAGTTTATGCAGAGGTTTGTTTCAAGGAGTTTGGTGACATAGTGAAGCATTGGATCACCTTGAACGAACCATGGACCTTTGTGAGTTGTGCTTACAACCTGGGGATCCATGCACCTGCTAGTTGTTCTAAATTCATCGAAAACTGTACTGCTGGGGACTCTGCAACAAAGGGCTACTTCAGTAAGGCGGTATATTCAATCAAAGTTGCTTAGACTACGTTGGACTCCTGATCCTCATATCTCTTTGGTTCGTGTTGTTGAAGGCTCGATGGACAAGAATGTAAGTTTTAGAATTTCTTTCATGAACATCTGCAATATTTTGATATCCATATACATCAAAGTTTCGGTATTTTCACTTAAAAGAATAAAACATATCAGTCATGCATTAATTGTAGAGAATAAAGGATAAATAGGATTACTAACTCTTTATCATTTTTTTCCTATTGTTGCAGAAGTAACTCCCAAATTAGTCCTTCAACTAATGAATGTGAGAGGACTTAGCATTGCCCATGTTAAAAGCCACTTGCAGTTATGAGAATGATTTATAAATTTTTTTTGATCATCTCCTGCATCTTACCCATATCCTCTTTGATATTCTTATCGCCTTCCAGTCATTTTTTTTACTCTTTCTAACTAGTTGAAGTGCCTTCGTTTTTCTGCAGATCGAAAGATTGTTTGATTTCTATGAAACTTGCAGACGCTTTAAATTTGGACGGGGAGAAAATTTTATTAAGATTGAAAAAGCATGGACACTCCGGATTTGTCTTTCTAAAATCCTTTTTGTTGTTTTTTGTTAAACCTCGATTCAAAATTGGTCAGTTTTAGTCTGTCCTTGATTGTAAATCCATGTGAGTTTTCTGCTTATGTAGCCCCCTGAATCATATAATAATTTCAATTTGAGGTTGATAGAGTATAAAGTTGTTTGTGATTGTATTTTTTGTGATAGACAAGTTATTTATTATACGAACAAGGTTAGTGTATTAGTCATCATTTACGGTGAAAATTAATATAATTGTTTTCAAGCACAATCTTAACACATTACCATGTCACTGATTACCATTTTACTTGCTTCCGTTTGCTTTCTAGACATGTACTGAGATGGTAATACCTGCTGGAAATGGTGAAAATGATACTATTTTTGAAGCAGAACCTTTTGATCTCAACAACTTCACAAAACACTGCCAAGATTTGTTCAATGTTACTCCAAGGCCTCATTGGGTTACGGCGGAATTTGGTGGTAATGTAAGTTTCCCAAGAAAGCATCAAATTAATACTCTAACTGCATTGTTTAGGTGGACAAAACATTTCATTAACTCGATACAATGATTATATGTACTTAAGTACACTAGTTTTTGGCAGTAAAATGTAATGCTCTGGAGCTACAACTTCAAATATTTTCTCTGATAGAGCCATGTTGATGACCTTCTACAAGGATCAGTAATGAAGTCTGGCAGAGTTTGCAATTTAATGGCTTGAACAACTAGATTTCGATTCAAATATCTCAAACGAAGAAAATGTTGTTTGTCTCTCAATGAATAAGTAGTTGCAGGCAATTGAAGTGACTTATTTAGCTGGGTGAAGTTTGTAAATGATGTTGTCGAATTGACGAGGAAACTTTATGCCCATGCTTGTAGAGTGTATTTATTTTATGTATATTGATTGTGATCTCATACTTCATATTGTTGTATATTGGTAGGTGGGGCATTTTTATGCCCTGACATGTTGATATTGTTGTTTGATTTTAGTCAATTGAATAAAATAATTACACTTATTATTAGTTAGTGTATTAATCATCATTTAAGGTGAAGATTAATAGAAAGAACTAATTCCATTAAAAAAAATGAATTTTCATTAGTAATTTTTTTAGCTACAACAAGTTAGTGTTAGCAACGGCAAATGCCATCGCTAAATTTGCAACTTAGCAACAGTTTGAAGTCGTCGCTAAATTTGTAACTTAGCAACGGTTTAAAGTCGTTGCCAAATTTGCAACTTAGCAACGGTTTAAAGTCGTCGCCAAATTTGCAACTTAGCAACGGTTTGAAGCCGTCTCTAGTTAGCTACAAAATAGTAGACCATTGTTGTTATACTGCAGCGACAATTGAAATAGCTACGGTATTGCGACGGTCGTTGAGCTGTTGCTGATTCATTTTAGCTACGGTTTTTTGATAATTAGCAACGGTAAAACACCGTTGCTGAATTAATTTTTTTTTGTAGTGTATTGTTGAAGTACTTTATAACCTTTGTGTTGAGGGGGAGGAGCCTAGAAACCCACTCCACCTGTTCCATGGACCCAGACCCTTATATAAGTTATATATATTTTCTTTATCAGCTTATGTTTTTTAGAGAAGTTGATAATTTAACATAGTATCGTAGCATTGTTGATGTATTCTGCAACCATTTTGCTGAGAGTGAGTATTGAAGCTAGAAATCCACTCTCCTTTTATGACCCAACCCTTGATACATGCTAGATATGATATCTCTCACTACAAAAATAAGCTTCAATAGCTACAAGAACTAGAGACGACATCAAAAATTCGTCGCTAATTAAAAGCTTTGCGACGGCAAAAAACCGTCACTACATGTTTTCGTAGCTCTCTGCACATAAAATTTCAAAAACTGTGATTGTGACGGGAAAACCGTCGCTAAATTCAAAAACACCGTCGCAAATTAAAGAATTAGCCACTGTAATGAAGTCGTTGCTAAGTTTTAAAAATAAAAATCTATTAGCTACGGTATTAGCCGTCCCTAATGGATTTTGAAAAAAAAATACATACAAAAAAAACATTTAGCCACGGCAAATGAGCCGTCGCTAAGCTTTACAAATAAAAATCTATTTGCTACGGCATTTGCCGTCCCTAATGGATTAAAAAAAAATACATATATAAAAAAACATTTAGCCACGGCAAATGAGTCGTCGCTAAGCTTTACAAATAAAAATCTATTAGCTATGACATTTGCCGTCCCTAATGGATTTAAAAAAAAAACATATATAAAAAAACATTTAGCCACGGCAAATGAGCCGTCGCTAAGCTTTACAAATAAAAATCTATTAGCTACGGCATTAGCCGTCCCTAATGGATTTTGAAAAAAAAATACATATATAAAAAACATTTAGCCACGGCAAAAGAACCGTCGCAAGTTATAGAAATAAAAATCATTAGCTACGGTGTTTGCCGTCCCTAATGGATTTAATATATATATATAACATTTAGCCACGATATATTAGCAGTCGCTAAGTTTTACAAAAAAAAATTGGTAGCTACGGTATATTAATCGTCCCTAATTTTGCTTTTGGTATCAATTTATAGGATAATCCAATGGATGTGATCTAATCTAATCTTTGCTATTTTTTTGTTGTGATCAACGGATGAGGATAATCCAAAGGATAAGCCCTAATTTTTGCTTTTTTCTCAGTTTTTCTTCAGAATCAGAGAAGGAGAAGGAGAAGCGAAGAAGGAGCTAAAGGATGGTGGAGAAAAAGAAAAGAAGAAGAGGAGGAGGAGGGTGATTCAGGCGAAGGAGGAGGACGGTGGTGCCGTGGTGGTACTCTCTGTTCCTTATTCTCTACTCTCTATCGCCTCCGCCCACTCCAGCCCTGCCATCTCCTGCGTGCGTCTTCTTCTTCGGGTGATAGAGAAGCTTTAGTAATTCATAACCAAGGCTAACATTTGTCGAATGTTAAAATTGCATACATTTGTCGAATGTTCTCTTTACCTTATATAATGGTGGTTGTTACTTTACTGCGTGACTTAAGCAGATAAGGCTCATTGAGGGGAAACATTCTTTGTAACAGTTTCTTTGAAAGAGAAGCTTTAGTAAATCTTTTAGCTACAGGAAGATGTGAAGATAATGAAGAAAATGAACGAGGATACTTACAGGTTCTCCGTTTCTTGGTCAAAAATTATACCCAGTGAGTAGTAGCATAAACATAATTTTGATGTGGATGAATTGCTAATAGGGCAATTTCGAAAAGTTAAAAGAGTCCTTGAAGACTTTGTTACTATTCTAAAGGGCCTCAATTTGTACGATTATAAGATTAAGAACAATAATTAGTTGGTGACAATTGTTTTTTGGGTTTAGATGGGAAAAAAAGGGATGAAGTGAACCAATAAGGCGTAAATTATTACAAGATTATGCAGAGGTTTGTTTCAAGGAGTTTGGTGACAGAGTGCAGCATTGGATCACCTTGAACGAACCATGGACCTTTAAGAGTTGTGCTTACAACCTGGTGATCTGTATGTTCAGCCTTCAAGGTGCACTGAAGAGCTCAAGCTGATGAGGATAAAGAATGACAAGCTGAAGGTAGAAGCAAAGGCTCGTGGTGAGAAGATTAGCACAAAGAGGCACCCTCTGGGTCCGAAGCCTGGGTTCATGGTTGAGGGAGCTACTCTTGAAACTGTGACTCTCATTCCTTATGATGTTGTTAATGATCTTAAAGGAGGTTATTACAGGTTGTTTGTGTGCCTGGAAGATTATTGCAGATATTGGACCTAGTTTTTCATCTTCTTCTACTAAATCAAACTTCATACAGAGGAGAAGTGCCAATAACCACAACAGGGCAGATAGAAGAGAAGAGTCGAGGTTCATCCTGGATCATATATACATATTTCATTTAAGGGAGGTTAGCTCGTGGTTGAGGGAGCTACTCTTGAAACTGTGCACTGCCAGTAACCACAACAGGGCACTGTAAGTCTCATGTTTTCTCTGAGAATTAAGGTTGTTCTTGATTGTTGATATCATTTAAGATTAAGGTTCAGTGGGGCGCGTAGATTCTTTATCAGATGGGAATAATAAATAAAATTTTGATAATAGGAATTTTTTTCATCTGTGACTTGATGAAAATAGGAATAAAGTTTGAGAATATCATCTACGAAAAGAATATTTGACTGTGTAATGGCTGTGACTAGATATGTGTATGTGCATCAGCCAAATCCTTTAGTGCCATCTGATTTTCAGATGCTATACTTGGTTGGTTCCTGCAGAACTTTATATGAATGCATTTTTCTTTCTCCGCCACATGTATATATCACCAACTTTTAAAAAAAAAAATTCATTATTTTTGCCCTTTTACATGTTTTATATTTACCAATATGTCATCATAGAAAATGAATCTCAACCTTCAAATTAAATCCTAACCATCTTTTATCTCCATTGCCTATTATTTGACTTTGTCCCAGTCGGCAGTGAATAATAAAACACTTATCTGAACTGTAAAATAGATAATATATATATATATATATATATATATATATATATATATATATATATATATATATATATATATATATATATATATATATATATATATATATATATATATATAATTTCAATTTGAGGTTGATAGAGTATAAAGTTGTTTGGGATTGTATTTTTTATAATGGACAAGTTATTGATTATACGAAAAATAATATAACTGTGTTCAGGTTTGAAATGTTTCTTCTGAATGACAAAAAAAGGCAATGAAAAATCTGAAAATTAATAGAAAGAACTAATTTCAATATAAAAAATGAATTTGAATTAGTAATTTTTTGTCCTACAGCAAGTTAGTGTTAGCAAGTTATAAAAAATGTCGTCGCTAATGAATTTTTTTGAATTTGATTTGCAACTTAGCCACGGCAAATGTCGTCGCTGCTTTATCAATTTGAATTGCAACTTAGCCACGGCCAATGCTGTCGCTGTTTTGTGAATTTGATTTGCAATTTAGCCACGGTTTGAAGCCGTCGCTGATTTGTCAATTTGATTTGCAACTTAGCCATGGTTTTAGGTCGTCGCTTAATAGTGATTTGCAAATTAGCAACGGTTTGCAGCCGTTGCTAATGAATTTAAAAAAAAAAAAATAATACATACACAAAAAAAAATATTTGGGCACGAATAGGTTTGGGAGCCGCGAATAAAAACGCAAAGAGATTTGGGGAGAGTGAGAGACCACATAGGGGAGAGGGAGGACACAGAGAGATTTGGGGTCGAAGGAGAGACCACACAGGGGAGAGGGAGGATGCAGAGAGATTTGGGGTCGAAGGAGAGACCACACAGGGGAGAGGGAGGATGCAGAGAGATTTGGGGAGAGGGAGAGAGAGGACGCAGAAAGTAAGGGTTTTTGTGTTCTGTCAGTGTTCTTCTTTGTGGCGAAATTGGTTGTGTTTCAGGAATGACGACTCTGAAGATGATAGGTTAGTGTCTCTGTGAGAAGCTCACGGAGCATTTCTTCATGCTCCTTTTGAAGCCTTTTTGACAGAAAGTCTATATTTTGGAAATAACCCATTGTTGATTTGCTCCCTTCGGAGCATTTTATATTCTCAAGCAGTATGACATGAGTGCAATTGTTGACAGGCTTCTTCAATTTCTTGAGATGGAAAAGGACTACGGGACTGCTGAGACATTGGTAAGTAGTAATTCTTTTTCCTGAATGATGTGCAGAGTTACTCATCATATTGGATCTGCAGTTAAGTCTAGTCTGATTGGCTAGTCTGTAGGTGCTTGTGAAAGATCTTCTCAGAAAGTATCCTCAGTGGAGTCATGATTGTATTGCAGTTGTTGGAAATATCAGCAGTAAAAATGTGCAAGAACCTAAAGCCAAGGCGGCTTTTATATGGATGCTGGGAGAGTATTCTTATGACGTGCTTGATGCTCCTTATGTTCTGGAAAGTCTTATTGAAAACTGGGAGGACGAGCATTCTGCAGAGGTACTGTATGAATATATAATTTTTAAAGTTAAACATCATTAGTAAGCCATTCATATTGTAGGATTAATCTGTATTTGTTTCTAGATGCATTTCTTTTGGTGAATTGTATCGAAACTCTGAAGTTGTTACCATCTCTTGCTTCAAAAACAGTAACATTAATGAAAATTCGTAGATAAGACATTCATGTTTCACTTAATTCGATTTGCACAGATACATTTAATAAGATCTGTTACTGAAAACTATTTAAGAACCTCTAGCAGTATTTCTGGGCTGAACTTGCTAGGAGCCTGGTTCAGGATATGTGGTACTATGCTCAAGGCAGGCTTCCAATCACACTTGTGTTGTGTAAATTTATCTTGCTCAGTTCAAGGCTTCATTCATTTTACTCATCTTATCAGTTATCAGGCTCCATCCAAGTTTATCCCGAGCCATTGGGGTTTTCAAAAAGTCCATTAGCTGATAGTCTGATACATTGGGCAATGATTTTATTTTTTGTGAAAAAAGTAGTAACCAGGGGTGGAGCATAGACTGCAACAATTGCCCATGATTATCAATAAAACAAAAAAAATTGGTTAGATATTGACGTTTTCAAAAGGGGAGCAATTTATGAGATCAGTGCTTTAAATTTGGATGGGATACTTTAGCAAATTTCGCCAGGAACTCTCTCTGCTCCCACCCCCACCCCCTCTCCTCCTCCCTCCTCTTCACTACAAACTTTGTGAGTATTTTTTGAGTATTTTTCACCTCTTTCCTTGAGATATTAGGTGAAGACTGGAAAATTTTATAAGCTTCTAGACTAGGGATCTGAAGTAAACTGTGTCCTTCAAGAGTGGAATATGTGATCTATCAGGTTCTGTGTTTAATACATACTTCTTCTTTTCTTCTGGATTGGTAAAAGTGGTACAAGTACAAATCTAGTTGCGAAAATTTTCCTTATCAAACTGTAATGCTAAATATATGTATACAGAGATTTAGCCTTCAGTGCTTTTGAGGCATCAAATTTCAAAGTGTTTCGTTTCAGTTGAATATGTGAGTTTATTCATTAAAGGTAGGAGTGTGAAATTAATCAATTATTAATATGTGAAATATCTGAAGGTAGTCATTTGCTATTGTAATTTCTAGTTGTGAAAACTTTTTTGTGTCAATCTGTAATGCTAAATATATATATGGCAGAGATTTAGCCTTCAGTGCGTTTGAGGCATCATATTTCATAGTGTTTGGTTTCAGTTGAATATGCGACTTTATTCATTGAAGGGAGGATTGAAATTATTAATATGTGAAATATCTGAAGGTAGTCTTTTGCTATTGTAGTTTCTTAAATAATGGGAGCAAGTTTCTTGTTTCAAATTGAATTCTCAAATCAAATGTTCTGTCTTGTTACATTCCAGTGGCCCGTATCAATGATAGTATTGTATGAATTGAAAAAATAAAATAAAAAATAGAAGATTTGGCCTCTCAAATTTCTTTGCCTAGTGGAATCAAGTCATATATTATTTCTCCGTGCTATGCAGGTTCGATTGCACCTTCTCACTGCAGTGGTAAAATGTTTCTTTAGAAGACCACCCGAGACCCAAAAAGCACTAGGAGCTGCACTTGCTGCAGGTCTTTTATATTCTCATCAGGTGAGACTTTGATTAAATGTTATATTGTTTGAAGTACATAGACCTTGATGCCTTTGTCTTAAAACAGTTTATGCTTGGATAATGTATTAAATGGTGAATTCACTGCAGGGTGTTCATGACAGAGCCTTATTCTACTACAGGCTTTTGCAATATAATGTATCTGTAGCAGAATGTGTCGTGAACCCTCCTAAGCAAGCAGTTTCAGTCTTTGCCGACACTCAGAGTAGTGAAATAAAAGACCGCATATTCGATGAGTTTAACAGTTTGTCTGTTATATACCAGAAGGTGACAGATTTTTCTTCCTTACCATTATTTTACTTGGTTCATGTCTATGCCCCATTCATTAAATTGTAGTTCCTTTATAGAGATGATTGGCTTGTGATTTTGTCATTCTTAGGGAGATGTAGACAGAGAAAGAAAGGAAATTTATATATGGTTGTGACACAGTCCACTGCGGAAGAAAGTGTCGTTACAAAGAACGTGGGCTACTTATTTTTGCAGCCACCCTAGGATCTTGTTTATTCTCACTACATGAATACCAGGATCAGGGGATCCTCCAATGGACTAGTTGATTCCCTCAAATAAAATATGCACATAGGCATCTATTTTTCTGTTCTGTATATTCAGGACATCTATCTCTTATTGACCCAAAAAATGTAATGCTTCATGCTAAAAAGTTAAACAATACGAAATCAAGCTTCAAGCCCTGATCACAATAAATGCTTTCCTAACAAATTGGAAATTGCAATAAAAATGATCACATCTACCAATAATAATAATCCCTGACTCAAAATTTTAGAAACTATTTCCATAAGACAGTTAGGACTATTGAAGTGCCTTGAAATTGTTTTCCCTAAACCTTCGTAAGTTGAATGTGATCTCTCCTACTTATGGATTCAAAGCAGTATGTATATATGACAAACTCACCACAATTGCTAAAGCATAAAGAAGATAGACATACTTGTTGGGGTCTGCTTGGTGAAACATCGCAACATCTTTCCTGGAGTTTGTCTTACACTTTCATAAGGAAAACGTGTTCGTTGAAGTTTCAGAACTCATACATATCATGGAAAAAGAAATACTGCTTTTCCTAAAAATCGGACCATAGTGGCAATGTAACATATAGAGCTATTTGTTAACTGCTCTCTGACTGTTTCTGTGAGCTGATTCCGTTTATTCATTAATTACTATCAGCAAGCACTGATATTATCTTGTATTCTTAAAATCCATATTTCAATTTCTGAAATATTTGGAATGGAATCATTTTTTTTCATAAATGAGGCTTGTTTAAATGTTGCAGCCATCATACATGTTTACTGATAAGGAACACCGGGGACCATTTGAATTTTCCGAAGAAATTGGAAATATATCTATCGGAGCACAAACTGTAGACAATGTTATGTCAGTCCATAGAGTTGAAGCAAATGATAATGATCTCCTTCTAAGTACTTCCGAGAAGGAAGACACTAAAGGTCTTAGCAACAATGGTTCAGCATCATGTGATGCTCCTGCATATGATGCTTCCAACATAGCTCATGTTGCTTCACAGACACAATCAGAAACAACATTTCCAACTACCACCATGCCAGCATATGGTGGGCTTCCTAGCTTGGCTATTGATGATCTACTCGGTTTATGCCAACCCGATGCACCACCACCTGCACGTGCGCCTTCACCTCCTCTTTTGAAGCTCAATTCAAAAGCAGTTATAGATCCTACCACTTTTCAGCGAAAATGGGGCCAGTTACCAGTGTCTTTCTCACAGGTTTACTTTGTTCTTTATTTTCCTTCATCCATTCATTTAATATTTTGAGTGTTGTTGGTAAATATCTGCTATTCCTATCATGTAAAATTTCGGGAATCCTCTAGTGTTTTAATTTCATCAAACAATTATTTGGCAGGCATCACCAGCATGGAAGATGGCAAGCGCGCATTGGCAGGGTCGCAGGGAACAAAGACCGCTACTTGAAGCTTTAATTTCAGTAAGATACTTGAATACTTGAAGTAAGGGTTGCAGGTACCTTTATCTTGGGACATTCAGTAAGATACTTGAAGCTTTAATTTCTTCAAACGATTATTTCTTGTTATCATTATTACCATCATTGCGTTTATGCAAGCATTTTCATCAGATATTCATTTTTGAGAGATTAAAGAGAGAGCTCTTAAAGCATATGTATAAGGCACTCCATGCTCTTGGAAGACCATCTTTTTAGTCACTAGGGATGCTTTTATAAGACTGAGTTTCAACCCAATATAAGACTGTACAAGCTCCATTTTTCAGCAACTAGACTTTTATAAGGCTGATATCTCTTGGATCATATTAAAGAAAGAGAAAGAGGATTTCTTTGCACATTTACGTGCTCCACCAAAGACTAACTTTAACGATTTCAAATTCTTTTTTTCTTTATTTATTATTTATTGGTCAAAGTTTATAGATTCTAATATGAACATGATTTTCAGGTAACGAGCCCAATGAGTGCCGAGTTCCTTTATGCAGGTAAACTCATTATACAAGATTATTCTCACTTAGCATGCTTATCATTTGGTTTATCAAGCGAAAGCAAAGGTTAATAGATGACGTTGTCATTGCAGGAACTTCAAGAACAGGTTAAAGCAGTAGAGCAAGAAGGATGAAATGAAGTGGAAGATACTTGTTAGGAAAATTGTGAGAGCGAAGAACATTGCTGGAGCACCATTTTTTTCGTCAGGCATTGCTGTTATTTCCTGACAATAAGTGACTGATCCCTCTAATTATTAACTATAATCATGAATCTAGGAGTCATTTTGGTACAAATCGATCATAATGTTCCATTGTATCTCACAGTTACACTAATAGAAAATCACTACCTTTCAAGGTTCTTCATTATGTTGGTATTTCTGATAGCTGCACATTATGTGTTTGAGGTCATGTAATTGTGTTCGGATTTGAAATACTTCTTATGAATATAATTGTGTTCGGGTTTGCAAAATTAATATAATTGTGTTCGAGTTTGAAATGTTTCTTCTAAATGACAAAAAAAAGAAGCAATGAGAAATCTGAAAATTAATAAAAAGAGCTAATTTCATTATAAAAAATGAATTTTCATTTGTAACTTTTTTAGCAATGGCAAATACCGTCACTGTTTGGTCAATTGGATTTGAAACTCAGCGACGGCTTCGAAGCCGTTCCTAAATAGCCACGGCAAATACCGTGGTTGTTTTGTCAATTGGATTTGCAACTTAGCGACAGCTTCGATGCCGTCACTAAATAGCCACGGCAAATATCGTGGCTGTTTTGTTAATTGAATTTGCAACTTAGCGACGACTTCGATGTCGTCGCTAAATAGCCACGGCAAATACCGTCGCTATTTGTCATTTTGCGACTGTCTTAATCGAAATTTTAAACAGCTTTAGCGACGGAATTTTTCGACTTAGCGACGGTTTTTAGCCGTTGTGAAGTAGCTACGGGATAGTTTACCGTTGCTGATTCAAATAGTGACGATTGAAATAGCTACGGTTTTGCGACGGTTGTTGAGCCGTTGCTGATTCATTTTAGCTACGATTTTTTGATAATTAGCCACGGTTTTTAGCCGTTGCTGAATTGACTTTTTTTTGTAGTGTCTATTACCTTAAATTAAACTTTTAGAGAAGTTGGCAATTTAACATTTTTTTACGAGTTGTGTTCAAGATTTTAAAACATTAATTTTGAAAGTGTTCAAGTTCGGTTGTAGTACTTGGCAAGAAATATCGTATCCGTGAGGATTGCAAATGTGAAGTCAATTTTAGAACTTATTTTACCTAGCCTAAACAAAGACAATAATTTATGAACTAAACTATCAATCTAAGCTCGAGTAAAATGAAATATGTAACACTTACGAGAAATGAACACCAAGGCTAGAGTTTCAACCATGACCTTTATTATACATTGGAGTAATTAATTAATTTGTTCAAACACAATTACAATATAATCACACTTCAACGTCAATCAGAATATAAAACATTTTACGTACATGGACTTGGTATATTTATACAAACTCTTTCCGATTTAATAAATACTAACTTCTAAGCATTTTATGTCAAAAGAAAATACTATGTACATTATCAAACGAATTAGCTTTAGAACATATGTATCAAAACCATTGATCAAAATAATACAGGTACTAACTATTATCTATAACTGGTATATAAATATTAAAGCACAAAAAATCAGTTAGATCATTAAAAGGAATAGAGTTCTATAATTGAAATTTTACCTTGAACAAATCTAACAACTCTATGCATCACTCAGATCTTGGCTTCACCCTTAGACTAAGCATGGAAGGATTAGCCGGCCATTGATCTTGATCATGGTGGTAAAATAAAAGTATATTGAAGATAGAATGAACAAGAAAATTAGCCTTCGCATGTACTCTCACATCCCTCCTCTCTTCTTTAATTTCTTGATGTGTCATGGGTAAAACAAAGCCCCCTATTTATAGTCCTATAAGGGAGAGTACAATAATCTAGATATCCTTGCTCATAGTTAACTTCAAAGCATATATTTGGGATAAAATCAACTTGTTTATGAGGTATAGCGTGTATTCTTACTTCTTGTTGTTGCTTTGATACCTGAGATATTGGGCCGATTTGGCACTAAAAGAGGATGGATGAATGTGGACAATAAAGACGGTAAAATTTCCATTAGATGGAGAGACTTTGGTGGCGGTGTGAGTTATCATGTGGTGTGCTGGTTGTGGTTACTAAAGTTGATAGGAGTTATTCTGTGGTAATGAGATTGACGAAACGATGGATCATTTGATGCTTCACTGCAGATTCTCCAAATCCATTTGGAGCAATTTCTTGTCAGAATTTGGTTTGAGTTTGATGTTTCAAGGTTCTATTTTAGATTGGCTAAGTTGGTGGTCCCAAGCTAATCCTTTCTGGTGAGCGAAGTTGTTATGGCGTAGGGTTCCTCACGTTCTCATGTGGTGTGTGTGGAAAGCGAGAAATATGAGGGTTTTCGAAGGGCTCAACAGATCAGAGCATTATATTTTTATCGAGATTAGGGAGTTGTTGTGGAGGATGGGTTCGGTTTGTAATTTGTTTATGGACTTGGTTTTTGACACCTTCATGGTGTCTTGGCATTCCTTGATGTAGAAATTATTTCATTTGTCTTTTGTTTTCTTTCTTATATTTAATAAACATCTTCGTGTTTGGGCAAAAAAAAAAAGGTGATAGGAGTTGCCAAAGGTGTGATGGCTCAATGGTTGAGCTGTGACAGATGATCTCACTAGGTCACGGAGTCGATCCCAGCCGACGGCGTCTCATCTAGGGTGGGAGGGGTTAAGGGGAAAAAAAAGAAGTGATAGAGTTTGTATTTGTTGCACATTTGAATTGTTATTACGGACTAGTGTGTGGGTGCCCACTACGTGTGCATGGGCATTTCATTTTTTTTTTTTTAATTATATGAATCACTCATATTTATATCATTTAACTTTTGAAAAAACATTATAAAATTTGATTTGAGAAGGTATTTGAGTGAATCATGTAGGGGTATTATGGTAATTATCATTTAGATTTAGATTTTAAAAATTACTTTGTGCATCCAACCAAATTTTGTTAATATTAAAATGTATAAAATACGTTACTCATATTGTTATTGTTGATTGAGGACGTTGTATAAAGAATTCCTAATGTAACTGTTTGGAGGTCGGATTTTTTAAGGTTTTGAATGCAATTTTTGAAATTTGATATAATAGTTGCAACAAATTTAAAATTATATTAATTTATATTTTTTTATCTTCTTTGGTTTTAATACATATTGGTTTTGTCAATCCTTGTATTGTTTATGAACACAATGAAATTTAACGAATGAGTGACTGAATTTTAATTTTATAGTTTATAAATTCAATAGCCAATTAACGCTCTTAAACGAGAAAATTCAACGACAAATGATTTTTATTATTACAAAAATATAATAAGTCGGTGTTACATACATTAAGTTGGCGCAACAAATTTAAAACATCCCAAATTACCGGTGGAAAAAAGAGTTGGTGCAATCGAGCCAAATAATTGGATACACATAGCAACTCCCAAAAAAAAATGTATGGCGGAACCAAGGGACCACATGTCATAAAAAACCAAAACCGATATTTTGCTCTCATTTATACCCTTATACAACTTGTTATATTGCACAACACGTGACCTTGAAACAATGAAAAAAGATTTGTTTGTGCACGGGCAATTTCGTTCATAGCGTAATTACGTACGTAAAAACCATTGTCACTCATGTGAAGAATCGTTATAGGCGTTACATATGGACTTGTTGGCTAATGGGTATCATGCAATGAGTTTATAAATGGGGCTTTGGAATTTTGGCTTGGATTATGGATTGGTTTTATAGGCACCAACATGTGCATGAAACTTTGTACACTTTTATTTGCACAATTTGATCCCTTGTATTTGGTAAATAACGAAATTGAGGCTTTGTACGCATTTCCTGAATTTTGAAAAAATACTTTTTAGTACAATGAAAAGTTGTTGAGAGCTAGCAAACAATACTTGTACGATTCAATTTAGACAACCATACATTTCGTGTAAAATTAGAATTTTACAATAATAAATACCAACAATTTAATTGTATAAATATGAATATGTGGCATTTATCAAGCTACATGCAATGTGTCAAACAACACAATGTCATTTATTTTTCCCAATAGCCTTTGGAAATAATCTAGATGGTCATCATGGTGCGAAAAGTAGACATTATTTGTCCCTATAGCCTTTGGAAATATGCAACTATTCCGCCCTATACATGCAAGCCAATGAGCTATAACTATTGGAGATGCTCTCATACCCAAAACTCCAAAGCTCATTTTGTCCATTTTCAATGTTTTTTTTTTAGAAGGCGAGCTGGGTTTTTAAGGATTTCATAACCTATCAATTGAGCGACCTATAGGTCAACACCCATTAGAAAGTAATCATGCCGTAGGTGGAATTCAAAGTTAGGACGTAGAGAACAAACCCACACAATCCTAACCACTAGGCCATAACATCATTAGCCCTAGCCACTAGGTCATAACACCATTTCCAATGTTGTGACTCTCTATAGTCATATTATTCCATTTGATGTTTTTTTCAACAATATCTTGGAATTGCAATCATGATGATGGAAGTCTCATGTGGCAAATGATGTGAGCAGTTGTCTAACTGATTCAAAATCACAAGAAGGTCAATTAATCGTTGGATTCCAAGACTAACAAAACATAAACAAGCAAAAGAGGCAGGGGCAATTTATTATTACTCAAACTAGGAAAAAATAAAATAAAATCATCTCTCTCTTTCTATTTTTTTTATCCTCTGCCTTTCAATAGCTAACCAATTATTTATGGATGACAGACAGTTGGCAATGTTCATTGATGATTTGACCCCATGTGGTTTTTTTGCAAGAGGGCCCAATATGTTTCCTAATGAACCTATTTTTTTATTTTTTTTTATTATTATTTATTTTAAATTCACATTAAGACTAAAATTCACTCTTATTGTATGTGGCATGGCGATTTGCCGATTTGACAGATAATAGATCCTCTCGCCTAGAGTTGTAGTGGTTCAGAATCCTTACCCACTTAATCATGGAGGCATTTTCTAGCGCTTGTCGTACTAAGGGTATGTTTTATTGTATAGAATCATATAAGAGGACCACCTACATTTTAGTTAATTTGAGGTTCACTCACTAGTCTTCTAATAGATTTTATGATCAATGGTGGAAATGAAAGTCTCATGAACATGAAATTCACATGCTTTGGGAGGAACAAATAATGTGATTCTCAAATTTATGAGACTTTCATTCCTACTATAGATCACAAAATCTAATGGTTGACGATGAATGATACATCAATTTAGCCTTAAATGTAAGAATTCCCTCATGAATTCTGATAGAATAGGATCCATCCAACCAAATTGTCATGCCTCGATTCCCAAGATACCTAAATGCCTTAAAGAATGGGTCGCAACTTCAAAGCCCTAAATTTCTTTTCTTCTAATCTGCACTTATTCTCCCACTTACTTTACTTGTCACTGGTTACCCTTGTTAGTATATGACAAAATAAGTTAAAACCAAAGTCACTAGGTACAAGGGAATACAAACATCCAGGTGATTACCTTTGTTCTATAACAACCACCTAAGTCGCAAAGACATACAAGCCTCACAATCCCAAATCTAATAACGAACCCTACCTCTTAGCTGTACAACTCGGATACGATCACTCGATCACTTCGCGGCTCCTGCGGCACTGCCACCAACAACAACACCACCTGCATCTCGGATATGGCTACGCCTACTTGACACAAACAAGTAAACGGGTCAACACTAGCTGGTATAAGGAGAACCAAAACATCTATCTCAAATAAAATGTGTAATATCAACTAAAACAGATGAAAAGTAAATCATCAATTAACAGTGCACCGCCACTATTCATCTGACTACTCAATCAGGATGTAAATATGCACATGAGATGCAGTATGAGTTCAAAACCATATATTTTCTCACAATTGCACCTTCGTACCGAACATGTCTCACATGCCTTTATACACACACCGATAACACTCCTGGCATGTATGTTCACAGGTGAGGTGTCGCCTCCAGGACATACACGTTGCCACAAAAGATCGATCGTACGACCCAATCACAAAGTATAACACGCATCGAGAAACTATCAACCTGATTAAAAACAAACCTCATTTTCTAAGCCATGGCACTACTACCTTACAAAGTTTTGTGTAGTACCTAGTGTTGAATGGGTGGTATGCACCAAACACAGTATGCATGTAACGACTCGATCTTAAGTACTATATTATCCGTTTTGGATCCAAGGCCTGCACTACTTTAAAATGCGTGGTACTTTATAAATTCAAACTCGTACATATATAACACATCCCCCTCCCACACCCTGACGATGTGGGACTATGATATCTCATTTGTAGCTTGTCAGCCCTCTTTGAATTCATGGGTTCTTGGGCTTCTCCCGTACCCTTTCCCTCAAGTCCACTCACACAAGGATATCACAGTCCACCCCCTTGGGAGCCCAACATCATCGTTGGCACACTTTTGGTTGGGTCAAGCTCTGATACCATTATGTAATGACTTGATCCACATAGTACTCTATTGTCAGTTTTGGGCCCAAAGCTCGCACGACTTTAAAACACATAGTACTTTGTAGATCCAAACTTGTACATATATAACACACCCCCTCCCACACTCAGGCGATGTGGGATTATGATCTCTCTTTGTAGCTTGCCAACCCTTTTGGGATTCATGGGCTCTTGGGCTTTTCCTGCACCCCCAGGTCCGCCCATACAAGGGCATCACAATGCATTTCCACCTGACATGCACCAAACAAAATATGCATGTTCTTCTGATGTTCACCAAATACAATATGCACATACCTTTGATATACACCTGCCACATTATGTATATCCACCTGAGATGCACCAAACACAGTATGCATATCCATCTGGCTTGAGTTGAGTGAAAATATAGTCTTATATGATGCAAGTCTATTACTGAAATAAATTAGTAAATACCATAACCGAAATGATCACAGACATATCAATTACATGACTTGGATGCTCAATTATACAATTGCTTTAATATGTCATTTCCAAATATTATGATATAAACAAACATTAAATCTGTATCCATATAACCAACTTACCACCGCCATATTTCGAATATCATGCAACAAACATACGATGTCCAATGTCAATAATAACCGACCAAAAGAATCGAATCATGGAAATTCCAATTTTTGAAGACCATGATGAAAATCGAGAAAAGTCTTGGAATTTTTGAAATTTAAGAAAATATTCCCACTCACCAAGGAGGAATTGAGTTTCCAGAACCCAGATCCTACCGGCCTAAGCTGCCAATTCTCCGATCAGCAAATTAGTGACTCCGAAAGCTCTCCAAAACTGCAAAGACAATCTCGACAATGGAAAATTTGTTCAGCATCTACGAAATGGAAAAGGAACAGTTAGGCACAAACGCCACCGAACGGAGGGATCCGAGCTGAGCTGCTTGGACAACCGGCGACAGCTCTGATCGAGTTCACTTTCTCTCTGCGAACCTGTTTCAGGCACGAAAATCAAACGGGAAGGAGATAGGAGATAAAGGAAGGAGAAAGAAGGGTGCTAGGGCTGGTGGGAGCTGCTGCAAAGCTCGGTCACATATCGAGTTGGTCGTTGGAGAAGAAAAGGAAGATGTGCTTGGGAAGTTAAAAGAAGAATATGGAAGAAAAATGAGAGCCTTTTCCCTTATTTGGGAAGTTATCTGCCCCCACTAAACTTTGACCAGCCTCACTGCTCGATTTCACAACTGCCGAACCTCGAGATCCAAAATAGCTACAGGTCTCATTGGATATGTCAAATCCTCTGTTACCTCTACTTCCTAAGGTTGTACTATAGAAGTCGGGTCTGCCAAACATTCCTGCAACATCGAGATAGGAAACACATTGTGAATGGACGACATACTCGGTGGAAGAGCCAATCGATAGGCCATTGGGCTTACTCTTTCTGTAACTTCATAAGGACCAACATACCATGGAAATGACCCCTAAATTAAAAAACTCCTCGCATCGAGGAAACTTTCAAAAACATCCAATCATCAATTGCAAATTTTATATCCTTACGCCTCCTATCCGCATAACTCTTATGTCGAGTAAGCGTTGTCCTCAAACAGTCTCTTATCAAGTCCATCTTTCTTCATTGTCCTTCAAACAATGTCCGACCCGATGATAGCAGTATCACCAACCTCTAACCAACATACAAAGATTTGCAAAACCTACCGTATAACACTTCAAACGATGCCATCCCATTACTCACCTGATAACTATTATCATAAGAAAACTCAACCAATGATAGATGATCTTCCCAACTGCCTCCGAAATCTATAACATAAGATCTCAACATGTTCTCCAAAATCCGAGGATGATAGGTCGTACTAATTTCCAACTGAGTACCTATAGCCTTCTGAAAACTCTGCCAAAAGTGAGCCATGAACAAGCGGTATCCATCTGATACAATCGACACTGGAGCTCGATGGAGTCTGACTATCACTTTGAAAAACAACTGAGCCAACCACTTAGAAGTCCAACGACCACTAACGGGAAGGAAATGAACTCTTAGTCAAATGGTCCACAATAACCCAAATAGCCTCATGTCCTCTTCTCGACCGAGGAAGCCCATCAATAAAATCCATTTTCACATGTTCCCACTTTCAGGTCTAAATCTTCAATGGTTGCAACAAACTTGAAGATCTTTGGCGCTCGGCCTCGATTAGTTGACAGGTCAAACATTTCACCACAAACTGTCCAATATCTCACCTCATACAAGTCCACCAAAATGACTGCCTCAGATCTTATACATCTTTGTGCCTCCAGGATGTATGGTAAACTTCGATCTGTGAGTCTCCTCTAAGATCTCTTTCCTCAAATCCACATCTGCAGGGACGTACAATTGACTTCTATATCTCAAACTGCCCAGTGAATCGACTATCCAGTCAGTCGGACAATTATCCACATAATCAATTATCAAATCCTCAAATTTCCATAGAGGTAACGGATTCGAACTCTGCTACTTGATCGCCCGCCTGACCAAGGTTAGCTTGACTGCCAAGTAAGTGACAAATGCATAAGAATCTGACACTGGATGCACATGAGACGAGGCCAACTCTTCAAGAACCTTCCACTCTTGAATCATCATGGTAGCCATGACGGAAAAGCCTACTCAAAGCATTTATTACCACATTCACCCTACCAGGCTAATACAAGAATTCAAAATCATATCTGCTCAAAAAATCTAACCACCATTGTTGCCTCATTTTCAACTCCTTCTGGGAAAATAAGTACTTAAGGCTTTTTTGGTTCGTGTATAACTGAAACTTTTCCCCATACAGATAGTATCTCGTGATAATCACATAATTATAACATTATTACCTCTTATTATATTTTTGTTAATCTTCATTTTTTTCTTATTTTAGATTAATTATTAAATTTTTGTATTTTTGTAGAATGTGGAGCTTAATGAAGAAATAAGAGAAAAATGCAATGTACAATCCCAGATGGTGACTTCAGAGAAAGTGGAGGTGAAAATAGCCTAAGCCCATAACCTAAACTCAAAACCAAACCCAAAATCAAACCCTCAAACCCAAAACCTAACCCATAAACCCAAACCCAATGTCAAGCCCAATCCAACACAAAGAATATTCTCCCAATTATCCCATATTCAGATTTGATTCACATTATGAATCATCCCTTTATCTCATCTCTATTCATTTTGCTCATTCTCTATAAATACAAGAGAAATGGATGAGAAATGAGAGGAAGAGAAGAGAAAAGAAAAATTACAGAAAATCAAAACCTCTTTCTCACACAGTGATTCTCATCACCATCACCACCTCCCACCGCCACTACCCACCACGAAACAGGGGCGTGACAACCCTGTCTCACCTCACCTCGCCACCGTCCAACAACCACAGCCGCCACCACCATCACCTCCCTGTTCCTCGCTAGCAACCACGTTCCTCACCACCTCCCCGTCCCTCTCCCTATTCCATCATCCACCATCTGTTCCTCCGCCACCGTCCCTGCCAACCATAACCACTGACCACTGCCACGAAACAGAGCCGCCATCACCGCCACTACGAAACAGATGAAGACGAGCCAGTACCGAGCTATCTCTCGGCCTCTCTTCGTCTCGGCCTTCCTTCCTGTCTCCCTCTCTCACGGTCACCATCGCAAATAGCCATCGCCCGAGCACCACCACTGCCATAGGAGCAGAAACAGGAGAGTCATCGCATCTCTCTCTATGTTCTTCCATCCCTCTATCTCTTTTGCAGGTTTCGGAGTCGGTCAGGAGAAGAGGAAGCTCGCGAGGAGCGAAGCAGCAGCGGCGACGAAGCGCAGAGGCGCGCGACTATTCTAGCGGGAGACTGAGTCAAAAATTAGTTTTGGTTATTCACACCCCGAACTTCTCTCTAAGCAGTCACAGAGCATTTGCAGCTTTTTCTTGGGATTTGTGTTCGGACCACCTGCTGATCTACTGAGTACCACCACATCGAGTTTGCGACAAACCAAAAGGGTTGCATAATTCATTTTAATTTATTTTACTGACTTAAATGCTTAATTGTTAATTACAATTTATTTCAAAAATTTGATAAATTGCTTTCACCTTTCATGTTCGATTAAAAATTGATATGTTTGGTAGTTAGATTCACATTTTATCAATATTCAAAGCATGTGCTAAAAATTATTAAGCTTGAACTTTGATTAAGTGTGCCCTAAAAAGACACTTAATGCTTGGTAAGAGTTTATTTGCTTGAAATAAATTGTTCATGTTTGACAGAAACTGATATGGTTGGAATTGAATTTTAATGATCACATCTTCGGTGTAAGCAAGAGATCCTCATCCCTAAAGCTTATCGTTTATAATTTAAGTAATTTAGATTTAAATATTTTTGCTAACTCATCGGTGAGTCAAAACCCCACAACATCCATCTTTTATTTTATTTTATTTTTCTTATTTTTAGTGTAGTTTTAAAAACACTAAAACCCCATTTTCCACCAAATTAGTTTAATTAAATTATTAAATTCAATTTAATCCACCTTCCTCATGGGAGACCCGTACTTGCCGTTGTCTACCAGTTAGACACCGTGCACTTGCGGTTATTACAAGTGGGTCAAATTGGCCTATTTATTTAGGCCAGTTAAGCCCGCAACAAGTTTTTGGCGCCGTTGTCGGGGAAGGCAGCGGTGTAATTAAATTTAAGATTTATTTTCACTAATTTAAAAAAAAAACAAAAACAATTTTTTTTTTATTTTATTAAGTTCTTTTTACACTCATTTTGTGTTTGATTTTGCAGAATACACGCTTCTCGAGAAAATTGGTCGATCCTGCAAACATCAAGCAAAGTTTTTTTATTTTGTGAGGTGAGTTTTAAATTTATTTTCACCTCGTTTTACGAGTGTGTGGTGTAATATATTTTAAACTCTACTATTTTTCATTTTGTTTAATCACCAAAAAAAAAAAAAAAAAAAACCCCAAAATTTTCTAAGTCAAAAGAAATTATATGGAAACAATTTTACTTGTTACCCAATATGTTTTTTTAGAAATCCGACTTATAAGACCAAGATCAGTAATTTGATTGCATATGCTTGTGTGTTGATTGAAACGGATAAAGAAGTCGGACATTTTTATTTATTGTGCTAACTTTTTGTGCAGAACGGAATACGCACACTGTAAGTACTTTTAACTCACGCAACGTATTAGCGACCAGGTGCTTTGTGTAATTGTGTGATTGGTTGTTTAATTTCTGTAATTGTGGATGCTAAACTTTAGTAATTCATAATAAGCAGACCCGGCTTCTAAATAGAAACTGGTGGGACTTGATATCCCTACCTCATCACTCCAGCTGTGTGCAACCAATAGTCTAACATAATTAAAATCAATTAGCAAGTTAGATAGAGCCATCTTTTAGGTACGGTGTTCATAAGACAACCAAGACCAAGGTGAATCCAATATTTTTTGTGTTGACCGCTGCTAAAAGTGACGATGGGTTTAATCATTCAATGAACTCCGAGAGGCCACTGCCACAAGGGTAATTTACCCAGTACGCCAAGTCATAAGTAAGCTACGATCCACAAGAAGGATTGGTGTAACTAACAGTTTTGGGTTAGGAACACAAGCCTCAAGTGTACATTTAACATCACATCGTTCTAACATATATTGGCTTACAGAGCGGTAGCACAAGGAAGTACTTAATTAGACCATTGTGACCTCTTTCTCTTGTGTGATAATCCGGTTCTTTGAAACAAAACTCTAGCCTACTGATTTTGAACTTTGTGGTGTAAAGTATACACTCTTAGGATCATCTTGTAGCACCCATTGCTCTGATATAAAGACTACATATGAAATAATCTGTCCCCCAAAGATAAAAACATAATTAATCTCAAAAACATTGATTGCTTAGGGAGGCATTTTCTCTTGTGCATCAATTGGTTGCTGATTGTGTTTGAGTCTGTGAGTGATTTTTTTTAAGGTTAGTAAACATTTCAAACCTCACTTGGTGTAGACCTGTTTATGCGTCTTTGGGAACGGGATTCAAGAGGTAGACTAATTCGAGAGGATCCTGTAGAGTTGTTTGAAGTCCCCATTGTCCTTCTAGAATCTTTCTCCTTGTCGAGTGAGACCACTGAAATGGCTGAGGAGAGAGCTTTAAGGATTATTTCTCTCCACGTTCCAATAACACCCCATCTTGCATTGTCTTACCTGAGACCACTGCAAGTAGCTTTGAGCTAAAACCATCAATTATCCACCTTTTGCCTTCCTTTTATGGTCTAGAAAAAGAGGATCCCTATCTTCATGTCAAAGAGTTTCTTGATATTTGTGCTACTCTGAAATATCCCAATTTTTCTGATTATTCAAATCGTCTTAGGCTGTTCCCCTTTTCTCTAAAAGATAGGGCGAAGTCATGGTTAAACTCCTTAGAAACTGGATCCATCGACACTTGGGATGCCCTATCAGGAAAATGTTTGACAAAATATTTTCCTATTCATAAAACAAATGCCATCCGAAGAGATATATCTAATTTTCAACAGAAAGAGGGTGAGCATTTCTATGAATGTTGGGAAAGATTCAATGAACTCATTGCTAGGTGTCCCCATCACGACTTTCAAGACGCGTTAACCCCTCAAAACCATCGAATGATTGACGCCACTAGTGGTGGGTCACTTATGAAGATGAGTGCTAATGAGATTTGGGAATTCTTTGAAGCTATTTCTGAAAATTCTCAACAATGGGATTATTCAAGAAAAGACTCGGATAGGCGAAATGGTGGTTTGTATGAAGTAAGGGATACATCATCTATTCCTCATCTTTCTCCTTCTTCAAGGTTGGAAGCAGTTGTAATGACAATGGCACAGAAGATTGATGCATATCTGGAAAAGTCTCAACCATCAGTCCAAACCAATGTTCCATCCGAGGTTTGTACTGCATGTTCAAGTTCTAGTCATTCCACATCAGACTGTCACTTGAAAAATGAGTACCCTGCTTATTTTGTTGAGCAAGTCAATGCATTCAATACTTTTAGGCAATCTGGTTATAATCCACACTCAAATTTTTACAATCCAGGTTTAGCCAAACACCCTAATCTCTCATAGACCCATGGTCAACATCAAGGAGGCCCAGTTGTTATCCCTCAAGCTCCTCGAGCTCCAATTCCTGCTAATAGGCCTCAATTCAATCAAGATGTACCTCCCTCTAACACTCAGAGTTTTCAGGATACATTGAACCAATTTATGCAGAGAACAGGAACCATACTCGAACAGATTTCTCAGGCTATCACCGAACTAAGAGCTACTTCTCAACAACAATCTCAAGCCATCCAAAAGCTTGAGATGACTGTGAGTCAAATAGCAAAATCCTTTCCTGAAAGAGAAACAGGAAGATTCCCTGGTCAACCCATTCAAAATCCTAAGGGCCAATTCGAAATAGGCAGTACATCTTAGCCACGCAATGAAGATGTCAAATCTATCATCACCCTTAGGAGTGGAAAACAAGTTGACAACCAAATTAGAATGCCTAATCTGATTGATCCTGAATCCCAATCCACGCCAAAGCAAGTCACACCTCCATCTGAGAAGGAGGCTGATAAAGCCTCATCTTCTCAAGAGGATCATCATCTTGACTCTGATCCCACCAAGGCATCCTATATGCCTAGAGCCCCATTTCCATCGCGGTTAGTTCCGGCGAAGAAAGGAACAAATGCCAACGATATAATTGAAATTTTTAAACAAGTTCAAATCAATATTCCATTACTCGATGCCATTAAGCAAGTTCCCTCTTATGCCAAGTTTTTGAAGGATTTGTGTACACAAAAGAGAAAATTGAATGTGCACAAAAGAGCCTTCCTAACTGAGCAAGTTAGCTCCATCTTCAACACAAAACCCCACTTAAGTACAGAGATCCTGGTTGCCCGACTATTTCATGTGTGATTGGTGATCATATGATTGAGAAGGCACTGTTAGATTTAGGGGCAAGTGTTAATCTATTGCCATATTCAGTATATGAGCAATTGGGTCTTGGTGAGTTGAAATCAACTCAAGTGACATTGCAATTGGCAGACAGATCTGTCCGAGTCCCCCGCGGTGTGATAGAGGATGTGATCATTAAGGTTGATAAAAAAAATTTCCCTGTGGACTTCATAGTCCTTGACACACAACCTGTTCACAATCCCTCTAGTCACATTCCAGTTATTTTGGGTCGTCCATTTTTTGCCACATCCAATGCTATCATTAACTGCCGAAATAGAATCATGAAATTATCATTTGGTAACATGACTGTCAAACTCAACGTATTCAATGTAAGTCAACAACCTCCCGAGTCCGAGGATTCCTTTGAGGTTAACATGATTGAGAGATTGGCGGAACATTCATTTCCTCAGTTTAATGATCATTTAGAGGCTTGTTTGACTCATTTTAATTTAGACTTCGATATTAATGATTCCATCAGGGAAGTCAATGCTTTGCTTGACTCTACCCCTATAATGGAAACCAGTTATAAATCGAAGCCTAGGGTGGAACCTCTTCCACTCAGTGAGTCAAAGCAAGTCACTTTCGTTGAACAACCACCCAAGCTCGACCTAAAAGTATTACCTGACAACCTCAAGTATGCATTTTTAGGTGTTGACAATACCTTACCTGTTATTATTTCATCTGCATTGACTGAAGAACAGGAAGGAAAATTGTTAGATGTTTTAAAAGAACATAAAACAGCACTTGGGTGGACTATCGCGGATATTAAAGGAATAAGTCCAATCGTTTGCATGCATTGCATTCATATCGAAGATAATGCCAAAGTATCGCGTGAAATGCAACATAGACTTAATCCTAATCTAAAGGAAGTTGTCCGAGCCGAAGTGCTCAAATTGTTGGATGTGGGTATAATCTACCCAATTTCGGATAGTCCTTGGGTAAGTCCTGTTCAAGTTGTCCCAAAGAAGTCAGGGGTAACGGTAATCAAGAATGACAAGAATGAATTAGTACTAACCTGCATGACCACGGGGTGGCGAGTATGTATTGATTATCATAAGTTGAACTTGGTCACAAGGAAGGATCACTTTCCTCTTCCTTTCATTGATCAGATGCTTGAAAGGTTAGCTGGACATGATTACTATTGTTTTCTTGATGGGTATTCCGATTATAACCAAATCCCCATTGCACCCGAGGATCAAGAGAAGACTACATTCACTTGTCCCTTTGGTACTTTTGCATATCGGAGAATGCCCTTTGGATTATGTAACGCACCCGCTACTTTTCAGCGTTGCATGCTTAGTATTTTTTCCGATATGGTTGAGAGGTTCCTCGAGGTGTTTATGGATGATTTATCAGTATTTGGTGATTCATTTGATGAATGTCTACATCATTTAACTTTAGTGTTAAATAGATGTGTGGAGAAAAATCTTGTCTTAAATTGGGAGAAATGTCATTTTATGGTACGACAGGGCATTGTTCTTGGACATGTAATTTCACACAAGGGAATTGAAGTCAACAAAGCCAAAATTGATTTAATTTTGAGTCTTTCGCCTCCAAAGACGGTTAAGGAAATTAGATCTTTTCTAGGCCATGCTGGATTTTATCGGAGATTCATCAAAGATTTTAGCAAAATCGCTCGTCCTTTATGCAATTTACTTTCTAAAGACGCGGTTTTTGTTTTTTATGAAGATTGTTTGAAATCTTTTGAGAAGCTTAAACAATTATTGACTTCAGCCCCAATCATCCAATCTCCTAATTGGAACTTTCCCTTTGAGCTTATGTGTGATGCTTCCGACTTTGCACTCGGAGCTGTCCTAGGACAACGATTGGACAAAAAGCCAAATGTCATTTATTACGCTAGTAGAACTCTACAAGACGCACAACTTAATTACTCCACACTGAGAAAAAGTTATTAGCTGTAGTCTTTGCTCTAGACAAATTTCGGTCTTACCTTATAGGATCCAAAGTAATTATTTTTACTGATCATGCGGTGTTAAAGCATCTTTTCTCTAACAAAAGATGCTAAACCTCGCTTAATTTGATGGGTCCTATTGCTACAAGAGTTTGATATTGAAATTCGGGACAAGAAAGGTTCGGAAAACGTTGTAGCTGACCATTTATCTAGACTTCTGGTAGAGTCATCTAGCGAATATTTACCATTGAATGAGTCATTTCCTGATGAGCAATTATTTGCTCTCTCCCAATTACCTTGGTATGCAGACATCGTGAACTATCTTATTACAGGTCAACTTTCTTTTAAGTGGTCTAAACAAGATAGATCCAAATTTCTTGCTGAGGTTGGACATTTCTTCTGGGATGATCCATACTTGTTCAAGTATTGTCCTGATCAGGTTATCAGGAGATGTGTTCCTGAGAGTGAATTTCACAGCATCATCTCATTTTGTCATGAGCAAGCTTGTGGTGGTCATTTTAGCTCTAGAAAGACACCTGCAAAAGCTTTGCAGAGTGGTTTTTATTGGCCTACCCTTTTTCGAGATACTCATGCCCTTTGCACCACTTGTGATCGATGCCAACGAATGGGTTCCATTTCTCGTCGCAATATGATGCTGATGCGAGTTTTATTAACCTAAATTAATAAGCTAATAAATCCCACTTGTAATAACCGCAAGTGCACGGTGTCTAACTGGTAGACACGACAAGTACGGGTCGATCCCACGAGGAAGGTGGATTAAATTGAATTTAATAATTTAATTAAACTAATTTGGAGGAAAATCGGGTTACAGTATTTTTAAAACTAAACTAAAAATAAATTAAAAATAAGAAAAATAAAATAAAAAGAAAAAATGTATTTTGTGGGCTTGGACTTACTAATGAGTTAGCAAAAATATTTAATTCTAAATTACTGAAATGATAAACGAGAAGCTTTAGGGATGAGAATCCCTTGCTTACATCGAAGATGTGATCATTAAAATGCAATTCTAATCATATTAAGTTTCTGACAAACATTAACAATTTATTTCAAGCAAATAAACTCTTACCAAGCATTAAGTGTCTTTTTAGAGCACACTTAATCAAAGTTCAAGCTTAATAATTTTAACAAATGCTTTGAATATTGATAAAATGTTAATCTAACTACCAAACATATCAATTTTTTAATCGAACATGAAAGGTGAAAACAATTTATCAATTTTCAGAAATAAATTGTTTATCAATTAAGCATTTAAATCAGTAAAATAAATTAAAATGAATTATGCAACCCTTTTGGTTTGTCGCAAACTCGATGTGGTGGTACTCAGCAGATCAGCAGTTGGTCCGAACACGAATCCCGAGAAAATGAACTACAAAAGCTATGTGGTTGCTCAGAGAAATGCTCGGGGTGCCAATAACCAAAACCGATTTTTGAATCAGCCTCCCGCCAGAAAAGCAGCGCGTTTCTCTGGTCGTCGTCTTCAGCCAGCAGCGTCGCTGCTCCTTCTTTCTCCATGCTCCTCGCGAGCTCCTTCGTCCTACAACCGGTTCTGGAACCTGCAAAAGAGAGAGAGGGATGGAAGAACAGAGAGATATGCGATAAGAACACACAAAAACAGAGAGAGAGATCGAAGCAGACTCCCCTGTTTCTGCTCCTGTGGCAATGGTGGTGCTCGGGTGATGGCGCTTGCGATGATGACCGTGAGAGAAGGAAACAGGAAGGAGGGCCGAGACTATGAGATGGCGGTGATGGCGGCTCAGACGGTCTATCTGGCTCTGTGGCGAGGCGGAACAGAGTTGCGGTGATGATGGTGGCTCTGTTTCACGGCGATGATAGTGGCTCGCGATGCTCGGTGTTTGGTTGTCGGACAGGGAGGTGGCGGAGGGAAAGTCTGTGTGGTGCTTGGTGGCGGAATGAAGGTTTGATACGAAACAGGGTTGTCACGCCCCTGTTTCGTGGAGGTGGCGGTGGTCGAACGATGGTGGTGGCGGTTGTGCTGTCCGGAGGTGGTGGTGGCTCTGGTGGCGGTGATGGCGGAGTGATCTGGACAGAGAGGGAGTGAGAGATGGATGATGATGGGATGGGTGTGATGAAAATCACTTTGTGAAGGAAGAGGGTTTGATTTTGGCTATTGATGCTTGATTCCCTTCTCCTCCTCCCCTTTCTCATTAATTTATCTTGTATTTATAGAGAATTAAGAAAGTGAATATGGACAAGTTAAGGGGAGGGTTCAATGAGTGATTTAAGGCAAAAATAAATCAGAATCTTGGATAATTGAGGGAATATGACTAGGGTTTGATTGGGCTTAGCATTGGATTTGGGTTTATGGGTTTGGTTTTGGGTTTAAGGGTTTGATTTTGGATTTGGTTTTGAGTTTAAGGGTTTAGATATGTGACCCTCTACTTTGTACCACCGCTAGAATCGACCAATTGCCATTCCTTAAATTGTCGCCTTAATACGATTTCATCGTTCACGCTCAAATTCCTACAAAGACATGAAAACGAAATAATTACTATAAAATATAATAATCGAAACACTAACATATATAAATTAAGGGATATATTATGTAATAATTATGTGAATATCAAATACCCCCAAACCTATATTTTGCTAGTCCTCGAGTAAAACAATAAAAATAAAATTATAACTCACTTTCGCAGGAATCATTGGTTGCACTTACCTTAAACGTGCAACAAGGCTTTAAACCCCTAGATTACCTCTAGTGAACGAGTTATAGTCTCGTGAGGGTTTCCAAAAAACGTTACCCACAAACATTACTAACTCAACAAAACTTGGTCAAACAGTGTTCATTTTAAAACTTCAAGAAATGCAAGAAACCAACAGTGTCATTTCAGTGTATCAACAAATTTCCAAATAATTTAATATTCTCCAAAGATTAGAAAAAATTCACAATCATCCTCAACTCAATGTGTGTGTGTGGATAGCACTATCAACATAACTTTTCATTTCAGAGTAAAACAATGACTAAATCTCCTGTAGAAAGTTTGTTTTGACTTCAAACCTCTCATGTCACTCACAATAAAACACTCAGAGATTTGGTATTTCACTCAGTTTATATGTGAGGAAAGAGTAAATAATGGAAAACAATCATCTCACATATAATATTATGAAGAACGGACTTTTCAAGAATGGAATGAACATGATCTCATGGACAGGAATATCAATTACTTTTGGGAATGTTGAATCAAACACCATAGGTCTTGATTATTAAATCTCCACATCTACAGAACCGGCCTTTACCTAAGATCAACTAGGAATTTGTTGGGTTGTAACGGGGCTTGGGTAATGGTTAATAAGGAATGTCAAAGGATTCTAACAAAAATTTCTAGGAATATATACACCCATTCACGAACAATTAGGGCTGTCAAGAATAAACAAATGTTGCGCACCATCAATTTTTTTCTTCATTCTCACATCTTTATCCTCATTGACATTCTTCTTCTGCTTTTTTTTTCTCTTTTTTTTTAGAGGATTTATGAAATATCTCATATTTTTCTCTTTAATGCCCTTTTTACACCAAGTATATCCATCCATACACATTCCCAGAAAAGTTGGGTAAAGGTTAATGCACTACACCAAAAACCCCCATTAGCAACGGTTCTATACCGTGGGCGTAACCCATTGACACGGCTAAGAGCCGTGGGCTACAGAGGCATCGCGAAATTTGTTGTAACTGCTATAAACCGTTGCTAAACATTGTAGCAACGGTTTTATGCTTGAGTAGGGGTGGAGATTTTCAGCATTTAGCCACGGTTTTAAACCGTTGCAAGAACAATAGCAACGGTTTTTAGCCGTGGCAACAATAGCCACGGTTCTAAGCCGTGATAAAGTGTGGATATTAGCAACGGTTTTAAACCGTGGCTAACAAGGTAGCAACGGTTTTAAGCCGTGGCTAACCCTGGCCACGGTTTTAAGCCGTGGCTAAACAGTGAGAAATAAACCGTGGCAAACGTAATAGCAACGGTTTTTAGCCGTGTCAATTCATGGCCACGGTTTTAAGCCGTGGCTAACCCTGGCCACGGTTTTAAGTCGTGGCTAAACAGTGAGAAATAAACCGTGGCAAACATAATAGCAACGGTTTTTAGCCGTGTCAATTCATGGCCACGGTTTTAAGCCGTGGCAACTGATGAAGAAAGCCCACGGTTTCTAGCCGTGGCAAGATGCAACCACGGTTTTAAGCCGTTGGCAGTTAAAACAAAATTCAAAAAAAAAGAAATCTGTTTTGCTGCAACGGTTTCAAACCGTTGCAAATTAATATAATCGAAAAAAAATTTATATTTTTTTTTTGCTGCTGCAACAAAATCACAGCCGTGGCACCTGCAAAATCAGTCCTTACTATGGTTTGTGTCATGCCTCCGGCACGAATAAGATTCTACAAACTATATGCTAGATAAATACAAAATCAACCGTAAAAAGGAACTTGTCAAGTTTTGACGCCAAACAAAAACATGTAAACAAATAGCACTAATGTACAATAACAGGATTAACCTGAACAAATGGAACATTGTTATATCATGTTTCGCTCGCATCTAAAACAAAAGAATTTCTCTATGTTTTTTCCAACAATACAAATCCACCTAGTTATAATGTAAGAAAATACATTGATGCCCTTAGGAACAGGCCCCATTTCTTTCGGTAGTTGCTTGTTCAATTTACTGAAAATGATGAGAATGCAGCACCTGGTAGTTGCTTGTATATGGCACCGGTGATGGTTGATACAACGACACACTTTGCACCCCAGAAACAAGCAATGTATGCGCATTCTCCTGTCCAACATACTGCTGCCCGTACTGGCTCAGACCTTCAGAGCCCTGCAGTATAAAAATTAGTCAGTACTCAATGACAGACAAACATGACCTATAAAGATTGCTAATAAACCAAAGCTGATGATGAAAATGATGAAAACATTGGCAGCTCTTTGGAAAATTTACCATTATCTGAATCTTGGTAATCAGACAACCTTCCCAGCTTCCAATCAATGAGAACACCATCTCCCCAGTATGAAACAACCACTTGAGCTGAAAAAGAAACAAGGATCACCTGTTCAATTCATTACAAGTGCCAAATCCCACAGAGTGTAAAAATCATGAAAATAGAATATAAAAAGATAAACCAAAAACCAATCTCAATATATCAACTCTATCAAGTTCAAAGACCTACATGAACTGAATAACGAAACCGCATTGAAGCTAAAGCAGATGAACAATTGCAAACAACGGAAAAAAAAAAAAAAAAAAGGTGCTGAAGATGCAAAAAACAGTAAAATTTCAGTGAAGCAAAGTGTGCACTGTCCACTAAATTAGTTTCGCTTCAATTATCGCAGGGAGGAACACATCCTAGTCTATAAAACAATTCTACTATTAAGTTGCAAAATTACATAGATTTGAGAGATATGAGCCCAGTTATAGAAACAAACCAGAACCGACAATCTACCAAAAATATGAACATATATGTTCATTAAAAATATCCAACTCTTTTATTAGTGTTCATTACAAATAACAAATCCTCTTTAGGCTACTTTTATCAGTTAAACTACTTCTAGTTTATGTAGTATATTCAGTTTAGAATCTTATGTAAATTTCATGGTTTAGTTTTTGTAACTCAGTGCATTTATCAATGAAAATAATTCTGAAATGATGTGAATGCCTGAATGTTATAAATTTGAATAGATTGTGTAAAATCACCTATTTTGGAGAATGGCTGCATTCTTTTGTTTAACAAAACAAAGCAAGAAACAACAAACTTTAAACTGACCTGCTGCTCTCTAGCTAAAGCAAACGCTCCTTGCCCATAAAACATAGCCACCTGCTCTATTTTTCCTCGAAACAAACACAACAGACCTGCTCAAATTCAGAAAGCTAGAAATTGTAGTTCAGAAAACTGAGACAATTTTCAGGAAGGGTTTGTGGCATTTTGTATAAAAAGTTCAATCTCTTTAAGAGACTTTCTTTCCTGACATAAGAATGATGGATATTCCTTTTTGAAGTTGCGGTCCAATGTTTATGTGGCAATGTAGAGAGTAAGAGGTAAAAGGTTTTTGTACCTGAAGAAAGAAATTTTGATAGCTAATTGATGCCAATGTTACAGTTTCATTCTGTATAGGTAACCCTTTATTTGCTTCAACTGCCTGAAGTAAATAGAAAAATTAAGTTTGATTAGTTCTCTGGGATCCCGTGCTCAAGAAAGGCCTGTGAAAACAAGAAAAATAAATGTCTACCTTCTTTTAAACTGAAATGGGTAACTAAAACACAGAGGGATTTTTAATACACATGCAAAGTTTCCCCCGAGAAAAGAACAACGGGTAATAGATCATTTCATCAAGAAAACTATCAAAATTCCACAAAGTGAAATAAAAAGACATTGATCTTCAATTGCCCATCAAAATATTTAATGCGAAGGTTCTCATTCATACATTCATCATACAAGAATTGTAGACGTTAATCCAGAATGCTAGCTTCTGTTGATGGCTAAGACCACGTAACTCAACTGAAGCAAGCTTCCCAAGTAGAAGCCTGAAATTAAAAAAAAAATGTTGTGAGTACTACAATGCTTATAGTGTCACTGACCAATTCTTGTTGAAATTCAATGTTAAAAAACTTACTTTAATCTGCGTATTAGAAGGAAGGAATTTGTTTTCCAAGTGGGATGGATAGATGTCATAGAACTGGCTTCTATTGCACATATATGCTTATACGGCCCAATGTCTTTCTTCCCAAATTCTCTACAAATACCATATGGATCTCGAAATTCCATTTCTTTACAATTTTCACGCGAAGCTAATCCAGATAATGCAGCATTCGTCTCCAACTCCACCACCCCTTTGTTCTTGTGTGAATTCATCCTTAAGAAAATGCTTGACAAGCACTTCACTATACCTTCAGATATTCTGTTGGGGCTGCCACTTTCTCCTGGAGACACTTGTTCCTTAGTAACAATTTGAGAGCTCTCTTTGGCTCTCTTCTGGTCTACTACAATGCCTTCAAGCTGGAATTTTAGAAACTCATGTTCAATTACCAAATAAAATAGACTAGCAACTGATACCAAGCACCACAATAGAAGAAGTATCCCCACCAACGGAGCCAACATCCGCCCCATTTTCTTCACAAATCGTTCTTAACTCCAAATTCTTTTCTAAAGGAAGACGCAAAATACAATAATAGAATGCGTGAAGATGAAGATTTTCAGAGCTGCAATTGACACACGCAATGAATCAGATCTGAAATTGTTCATAAAGATTACACTAGCAGCATTGCTGAATTGAAAATCTTTTATGACATAAAGATGCAAAAATGTAAAGTAGCTCTAAAATTACAAAGAGTCTCTCTAAATTTTTAGAAATCCGAAACTTGCACAAATAGAACATAAAGCAATGCCAATCAATCCATCGAAACAAACACCGAAACTGCAGAGATTGAAACTAGAAAATGTAACAAAACAAGAATGAAGAAGGTGTTAGTTAAGCAAACCTAAGTTGTGTCTTCATTTCATTCAAGCTAACTAAAAATTAGTACAAAAAAGCAGAGAGAGAACTCAGCGATTGATCGTTCAGAGCATAGATTGAACTACATTCACTTAATCGAAGCTAAAAATCACACACATTAGAGAGCTTAAGAAGGAAGATCTAAACAAGCAGATAGCGATCTTTCAAAGAAAACTTACGAAGTCTAGGGTCACAGATTGAAGAACCGATCCCTAGAAGAAGAAGCTCTCTCTGTCTCGCCTTCTACACTCTTCGTATTGCCTTCTCGACCGACTACTGCTCCTCCTCGACTTCTCCCTCTCTCTTTCCTTCTCCTTCTCCTTCTCTCTTTCCCTCTCCTTGAAATTTTAGGGTTTGAAGCAAATTAAGGGTTGAAAATTGCAGAGTTGGGGGAAGATGAGCGGGAACGCAAAGCGGGAAGCAATTTTTTGTCGCAAAATTTTGCCCGCGAGAAATCGACTTACTTCTCCACACGTCCACGTGCAACACACGTGCACTTTTGCAACGGTTTTAAGCCGTTGGGCACTATAGCCACGGTTTTTAGCCGTGGCAAACACACCAACGGTTTAGAACCGTGGCCAAGCCTTTTTTTAGCCACGGTTTTAAGCCGTTGGGCACTATAACCACGGTTTTTAGCCGTGGCAAATACACCAACGGCTTAGAACCGTGGCCACCCCTGTGTAGCTAATCAGGCCTTTTGGTGTAGTGATGGGTTAACAAATAAAAGTTATTCTAAGGCTCAAAAGGCAACAAAAAGGTTAATGTTATGGGTAAGTTAAAGGGCTAGTTAATGGTCTAAGAAAAGGAAAAAATGCCTAGATCATTTCCTAAGTTCGGGTCAGTATTATGACATCTCAATTGAATAAGCCAAGAAGTTCTAGTGTAATTATTCAATTTTGATGTCATTCCCAAAGCAATTGATCAGAAAAATGAGAATAATGAGATCATCAACGAGATAATAGGGACTCAAGAAAAATCAGAGTTTATGTATAACCCTCGGAAAAATAGAAAGGTTCAAAACTTTCAAGGTTAAGTCTCCACTATTATTCTAAGGTTTTCTAGTATATATTTCACTCATCAACTTCAAGTTATGCAACATGGCTCATGGTGCAAAGATAATCGAGTTGAAAAATCTTATGAACTAGATCTAACTTAAGGATCATACTAAACTTTCAGTCTTTATCAATATACCACTATGTCAAGTTGGCTTGCATTTTCTTGAGCATAAAACATTTAAAATCCATTTTCATAATCGCAAAAGACCAAGTTTTCTTGACAGAAAAGCACAATTTTTTTTTTTGAAAGCTAAGAAAAAAAAATACTACGAAAAATTCACCGACTCATAAACCTACCCCCAAACCTAATCCAAACATTGTCCTCAATGTTTAACAAAATAATTCTGACAAATGAATGAAATAAGTACATGAGAGGAGGTTAGAACCATATTACCGCGGTGAAAATTTTACCAATTTCCACAAGTAATCCACCGATGAGAGCTCAGAAACAAAAGAATTGTGGATTAGTTAATAGAAATAGATAAAATACACACTCAACATGCATTTTTACAACAAAAGTTGGGCTGCTTCCCAGTAGCGCTTGGTTTAACGTCATCAGCCCGACAAATATTCTTCCTAAAAAATGGTGTATCGAAAAGTGGAGAGGAAGAACATGACAAACACTTAGTCCATGGTCGTATATCAACAACCTGAATAGTTGAGGATCAATCCACCCAAATATAGCAATCACATGGGGCACCAAATACACTAGGACATCCCAAAAGTGACCAGTAGTCATACACAACAGAGTATTCTTGCGTGCTCCAAAAAGGGAACATCCTATGTCTGGTTCCAAATCAGAAGATTGAATAATTTTTACAATATGATGGTGAAAACTGAAATCCTCACTACAGAACAAGGGATCGGTGAAAGTAGCCTCAGTAAATGGGAATGTGATGCAAGTAGATGAGACGATGGATATATCAGGTGGTACAGGCTCATCACATGAATCACATAGAGATATTGGTCTAGACAACTCAATGACACCCATATCATGCATTTCTACCTGATTTTCAACCAATTTTTCATTTTTAAGGGTAGTAATGCATTGGAAATCATCATCATCTGGCTCAGATGTGCCACTAATTTCGAATTGACCCTTTTGATTAAAAATAGGTTGATTAGGGAATTTTTCTGACTCTATCTCAGGAAGTGACTCAGCTATCTGACTCACAGTCATCTCAAATTTTCGGATAGCTTGGGAGTTTTGTTGATAAATAGCTGTCAATTCTGTGATATCCTGAAAATTTTGCTCAAGCATTTCTCCTGTTCGCTTTATAAAAAGGTTCAAAATATCCTCTAACCCTGATGTGTTGGATGGAGTAACAACTTGATGAATTTGAGACTCATTATCAGGAATGAAAGCTTGAGGAGTCTGAGGAGTGTCTAGAGGGCCTTCATGGTACTGACCATGAGCCCATGAGAAGTCAGGATGATAGGCTAAACCTGGGTTGTAATAATCTAAATATGGATCATAATCAGGTTGTTGCATATCATAAAATGAATTGACTTGCTCGAAAAAATAGGCTGGATAATCCCTTGTGTTCATTTTTTTAAAAAAAAAACACTAACTCTAAAAATATACACAGACTTACACGCAATCAGCAACCAATAAATGCACAATAAACATGCCTCCCTAAGCAATCAACGTTTTTTAGATCAATTATCTTTTTTACCTTTGGGGGACAATTATTTCTTATGTAATCTTTATGACAGAGTAGTGGGTGCTACAAGTTGATCCTAAGAGTGTATACTATACACCACAAAGTTCAAAATCAGTAGGTTAGAGTTTTGTTTCAAAGAAACCGGATTATTGCACAAGAGAAAGATGTCACAATGGTCCAATTAAGTACTTCCTTGTGCTACCGCTCTGTAAGCCAATAGATGTGAGAACGATGTGATGTTAAATGTACACTTGAGGCTTGTGTTTCTAACCCAAAAATGTTAGTTACACCAATCCTTCTTGTGGATCGTAGCTTACTTATGACTCCGCGTACCGGGTAAATTACCCTTGTGGCACTGACCTCTCGGAGTTCATTAAATGATTAAACCCATCGTCACTTTTAGCTTTGGTGAACACAAAAATTATTGGATTCACCTTGGTCTTGGTTGTCCTATGAACACCATACCTAAAAGATGGCTCTATCTAACTTGCTAACTATTTTTAATTATGTTTGGCTATTGGTTGCACACATCTGGAGTGATGAGGTGGGGATATCAAGTCCCACCAGTTTCTATTTAGAAGTTGGGTCTGCTTATTATGAATTACTAAAGTTTAGCATCCACAATTACAGAAATTAAACAACCAATCACACAATTTCAAACAATTACACAAAGCACCCGGATCGCTAATACATTGCGTGTGATAGAAGTACTTACAGTGTGCGTATTCCGTTCTGCACAAAAAGTTAGCACAATAAAAAAAATGTCCGACTTCTTTTTATCCGTTTCACTCAACACACAAACACATGCAAATAAATTTACTGGTCTTGGTCTTAGAAGTCGGATTTCTAAATCACAAGAAATTATTGGGTAACAATTAAAATTGTTTCCCTAAAATTTCTTTTGACATAGAAAATTTTGGGTTTTTTTTTTTTTTTTTTGGTGATTAAACAAAATGAAAAACAGTAGAGTTTAAAAATTATTACACCACATACTCGTAAAACGAGGTGAAAATAAAATTAAAACTCTCCTCACAAAATAAAAAAATTTATATTTAAATTTGCTTGATGTTTGCAGGATCGTCCAATTTCCTCGAGAAGCGCATATTCTACAAAATCAAACAAATAAAACGAAATGAGTTTAAAAAGAACTCAACAAAATAAAAATAAAATTTTTGTTTTTTTTTCTAAATTTTTTTTTAATTAGTGAAAATAAATCTTAAATTCAATTACACCACTACCTTCCTCGGCAACGTCGCCAAAAAATTGATGCGAGTTTTATTAACCTAAATTAATAAGCTAATAAATCCCACTTGTAATAACCGCAAGTGCACGGTGTCTAACTGGCAAGTACGGGTCAATCCCACGAGGAAGGTGCATTAAATTGAATTTAATAATTTAATTAAACTAATTTGGAGGAAAATGGGGTTACAATATTTTTAAAACTAAACTAAAAATAAATTAAAAATAAGAAAAATAAAATAAAAGGAAAAGATGTAATTGATGGGCTTGGACTCACCAATGAGTTAGCAAAAATATTTAAATCTAAATTACTGAAATGATAAACGAGAAGCTTTAGGGATGAGAATCCATTGCTTACACCGAAGATGTGATCATTAAAATGCAATTCTAATCATATTAAGTTTCTGACAAACATTAACAATTTATTTCAAGCAAATAAACTCTTACCAAACATTAAGTGTCTTTTTAGGGCACACTTAATCAAAGTTCAAGCTTAATAATTTTTAACACATGCTTTGAATATTGATAAAATGTTAATCTAACTACCAAACATATCAATTTTTTAATCGAACATGAAAACTGAAAGCAATTTATCAATTTTCAGAAATAAATTGTTTATCAATTAAGCATTTAAATCAGTAAAATAAATTAAAATGAATTATGCAACCCTTTTGGTTTGTCGCAAACTCGATGTGGTGGTACTCAGCAGATCAGCAGTTGGTCCGAACACGAATCCGGAGAAAATGAACTACAAAAGCTCTGTGGTTGCTCAGAGAAATGCTCGGGGTGCCAATAACCAAAACCGATTTTTGAATCAGTCTCCCGCCAGAAAAGTAGCGCGTTTCTCTGGTCATCATCTTCAGTGAGCAGCGTCACTGCTCCTTCTTCCTCCGTGCTCCTCGCGAGCTCCTTCGTCCTACAACCGGTTCTGGAACCTACAAAAGAGAGAGAGGGATGGAAGAACAGAGAGATATGCGATAAGAACACACAAAAATAGATAGAGAGATCAAAGCGGACTCCCTTGTTTCTGCTCCTGTGGCAGTGGTGGTGCTCGGGTGATGGCGCTTGCGATGATGACCGTGAGAGAAGGAGACAGGAAGGAGGGTCGAGACTATGAGATGGCGGTGATGGCGGCTCGGACGGTCTGTCTGGCTCTGTGGCGAGGCAGAATAGAGTTGCGGTGATGATGGTGGCTCTGTTTCGCGGCGATGATGGTGGCTCGCGATGCTCGGTGCTTGGTTGTCGGACATGGACGGTGACGGAGGGACAATCTGTGTGGTGCTTGGTGGCGGAATGAAGGTTTGATACGAAACAGGGTTGTCACGCCCTTGTTTCGTGGTGGTGGCGGTGCTCGGACGATGGTGGTGGCGATTGTGTTGTCCGGAGGTAATGGCGAAGTGATCTGGACAGAGAGGGAGTGAGAGATGGATGATGATGGGATGGGTGTGATGAAAATCACTTTGTGAAGGAAGAGGGTTTGATTTTGGCTATTGATGCTTGATTCCCTTCTCCTCCTCCCCTTTCTCATTAATTTATCTTATATTTATAAAGAATTAAGAAAGTGAATATGGACAAGTTAAGGGGAGGGTTCAATGAGTGATTTAAGGCAAAAATAAATCAGAATCTTGGATAATTGAGGGAATATGCCTAGGGTTTGATTGGGCTTAGCATTGGATTTGGGTTTATGGGTTTGGTTTGGGTTTAAGGGTTTGATTTTGGGTTTGGTTTGAGTTTAAGGGTTTAGATATGTGACCTTCTACTTTGTACCACCGCTAGAATCGACCAATTGTCATTCCTTAAATTGTTGCCTTAATACGATTTCATCGTTCACGCTCAAATTCCTACATATACATGAAAACGAAATAATTACTATAAAATATAATAATCGAAACACTAACATATATAAATTAAGGGATATATTATGTAATAATTATGTGAATATCAGATGCGCCTTACTAATATTCTTGTGGTTGAAATCTTTGATGTTTGGGGTATTGATTTCATGGGACCATTCCCGCATTCGTTTGGCAATCTTTTCATCCTTGTTGCTGTATATTATGTGTCCAAATGGGTAGAAGCGATACCATGTAAAACGAATGACCACAGGGTTGTGGTAAGATTCTTGAAAGATAATATATTTTCTCGTTTTGGTATTCCGCGTGCTATTATAAGTGACGGTGGTTCTCATTTTTGCAATAGACCGTTCGAGCTATTAGTAAAGAAATACTCCATTACTCACAAAGTTGGCACCCCCTATCATCCAAAAACAAGTGGGCAAGTTGAGATTTCCAATCGGGAGATTAAAAACATTCTAAAGAAGACAGTCAGACCAGATCGTAAAGACTGGTCTCAATGTCTGAGTGATGCTCTATGGGCTTATAGAACAGCATTTAAGACCCCGATTGGAATGTCTTCATATAGGTTTGTTTTTGGAAAAGCAAGTCATTTGCCTGTGGAATTGGAACATCATGCATATTGGGCCATCAAGACGTTCAATTTTGATATGGTCAAGGCTGGATCGCATCGTAAGCTTCAACTTAATGAGTTGGAAGAGATTCAAAATGATGCGTACCACAATGCCAAAATCTACAAAGAACAAACGAAGATATTTCATGATAAATCCATTCTTCGTAAGTCCTTTGAACCGTCTCAAAAAGTTTTGTTGTTCAACTCTCGGTTACGACTTTTTCCTGGAAAGTTGAGATCTCGGTGGTCTAGACCTTATATAGTGAAAGCAGTGTTACCACTTGGAGCTGTGGAGATCGTTAACCCTAAGGATGGCCATGTATTTAAGGTAAGTGGTCAACGACTTAAGCCATTCTTAGAGTTACCTCGATTAGAAGTCGAGGTTAATGTGATTCTATTAGAGGACCCTGTGTATCAGAATTGGGGATCTTTTGAGTTTTGTCGGGCTGATGACGTTAAACCAAACGCTACTGGGAGGCAGCCCAACTTTTGTTGTAAGAATGCATGTTGAGTGTGTATTTTATCTATTTCTATTAACTAATCCACAATTCTTTTGTTTCTGAGCTCTCATCGGTGGATTACTTGTGGAAAGTGGTAAAATCTTCACCGCGGTAATATTGTTCGAACCTCCTCTCATGTACTAATTTCATTCATTTGTCAGAATTATTTTGTTAAACATTGAGGACAATGTTTGGATTAGGTTTGGGGGTAGGGTTCATGAGTCGGTGAATTTTTCATTTTTTTTCGTAGTGAAACTTTTCTGATTCAAAAAAAAAAAAAAAAAAAAAAAAATAAATATATATATATATATATATATATATATATATTGTGCTTTTTCTGTCAAGAAAACTTGGTCTTTTGCGATTATGAAAATGGATTTTAAATGTTTTATGCTCAAGAAAATGCAAGCCAACTTAACACATTGGTATATTGATAAAGACTGAAAGTTTAGTATGATCCTTAAGTTAGATCTAGTTCATAAGATTTATCAACTCAATTATCTTTGCACCATGAACCATGTTAGCATAACTTGAAGTTGATGAGTGAAATATATACTAGAAAACCTTAGAATAATAGTGGAGACTTAACCCTGAAAGTTTTGAGCCTTTCTATTTTTTCGAGGGTTATACATAAACTCTGATTTTTCTTGAGTCCTTATTATCTCGTTAATAATCTCATTATTTTCATTTTTCTGACCAATTGCTTTGGGAAGGACATCAAAATTGAATTATTACACTAGAACTTCTTGGCTTATTCAATTGAGATGTCATAATACTAACCCGAACTTAGGAAATGATCTAGGCATTTCTTTCTTTAGACCATTAACTAGCCTTTTAACTTAAACATAACATTAAACTTTTTGTAGCCTTTCGAGCCTTAGAATAACTTTTATTTGTTAACTCATTAACCTTTACCCAACGTTTCTGGGAATGTGTATGGATGGATATACTTGGTGTATAAATGGCATCAAAAAGCAAAATATGAGATATTTCAAAAATCCTCTATGTGAAAAAAAAAAGTGTTGAAGAAAAGAAAAATAGTTCAAAAAAAAAAAGGGGGCAGAAGAAGAATGTCAATGAGGATAAAGATGTGAGAATGAAGAAAAAAATTGATGGTGCGCAACATCGGTTTATTCTTGATAGCCCTAATTGTTCGTGAATGGGTGTATACATTCCTAGAATGTTTTGTTAGAATCTTTTGACATTCCTTATTAACCATTACCTAAGCCCCGTTACAACCCAACAAATTCCTAGTTGATCTTAGGTAAAGGTTGGTTCCGTAGATGTGGAGATTTAATAACAAAGACCTATGGTGTTTGATTCAACATTCCCAAAAGTAATTGATATTCCTGTCCGTGAGTTCATGTTCATTCAATTCTTGAAAAGCTCGTTCTTCACAATACTATATGTGAGATGATTGTTTTCCATTATTTACTCTTTCCTCACATATAAACTGAGTGAAATACCAAATCTCTGAGTGTTTTATTGTGAGTGACATGAGAGGTTTGAAGTCAAAACAAACTTTCTACAGGAGATTTAGTCATTATTTTACTCTGAAATGAAAAGTTATGTTGATAGTGCTATCCACACACACACATTGAGTTGAGGATGATTATGAATTTTTTCTAACCTTTGGAGAATATTAAATTATTTGGAGATTTGTTGATAAAATAAAATGACACTGTTGGTTTCCTGCATTTCTTGAAGTTTTAAAATGAACACTATTTGACCAAGTTTTGTTGAGTCAGTAATGTTTGTGGGTAACATTTTCTGGAAGCCCCTCACGAGACTATAACTCGTCCCCTAGAGGTAATCTAGGGGTTCAAAGCCTTGTTGCACGTTTTCAAAGGTAAGTGCAATCGACGATGCCTGCGAAAGTGAGTTCAGATTTCTTTTTATTTTTTTTCTTTGTTTTGCTCGAGGACTAGCAAAATATAGGTTTGGGGTATTTGATAATCACATAATTATAACATTATTACCGCTTATTATATTTTTGTTAATCCTTATTTTTATCTTATTTTAGATTAATTATTAATTTTTTGTATTTTTGTAGAATGTGGAGCTTAATGAAGAAATAAGATAAAAATGCAATGTACAATCCCAGATGGTGACTTCAGAGAAAGTGAAGGTGAAAATAGCCTAAGCCCATAACCTAAACTCAAAACCAAACCCAAAATCAAACCCTCAACCGCAAAACCTAACCCATAAACCCAAACCCAATGTCAAGCCCAATCCAACCCAAAGAATATTCTCCCAATTATCCCATATCCAGATTTAATTCACTCCATGAATCATCCATTTATCTCATCTCTATTCATTTTTCTCATTCTCTATAAATACAAGAGAAATGGATGAGAAAGGAGAGGAAGAGAAGGGAAAAGAAAAATTGCAGAAAATCAAAACCTTTTTCTCACACAATGATTCTCATCACCATCACCACCTCCCACCGCCACTACCCACCACGAAACAGGGGCGTGACAACCCTTTCTCACCTCACCTCGCCACCGTCCAACAACCACAGCCGCCACCACCATCACCTCCCTGTTCCTCGCTAGCAACCACGTTCCTCACCACCTCCCTGTCCCTCTCCCTGTTCCATCATCCATCATCCACCATCTGTTCCTCCGCCACCGTCCCTGCCAGCCATAACCACCGACCACCGCCATGGAACAGAGCCGCCATCACCGCCACTACGAAATAGAGGAAGACGAGCCAGCCCCGAGCTATCTCTCAGCCTCTCTTCGTCTCGGCCCTCCTTCATGTCTCCTTCTCTCACGATCACCATCGCAAACGGCCATCGCCCGAGCACCACCACTGCCACAGGAGCAGAAACAGGGGAGTCATCGCATCTCTCTCTGTTCTTCAATCCCCCTCTCTCTTTTGCAGGTTCCGTAGCCGGTCGAGAGAAGAGGAAACTCGCGAGGAGTGAAGCGGCAGCGGCGAAGCAGAGTGCGTCGCGCTGGTGACGAAGCGCAGAGGCGCGCGATTGTTTTGGCGGGAGACTGAGTCAAAAATTAGTTTTGGTTATTCACACCCCGAACTTCTCTCTGAGTAGCCACAGAGCATTTGCAGCTTTTTCTCGGGATTTGTGTTCGAACCACCTCCTGATCTGCTGAGTACCACCACATCAAGTTTGTGTTAAACCAAAAGGGTTGCATAATTCATTTTAATTTATTTTACTGACTTAAATGCTTAATTATTAATTACAATTTATTTCAGAAATTTGATAAATTGCTTTCACCTTTCATGTTCGATTAAAAAATGATATGTTTGGTAGTTAGATTCACATTTTATCAATATTCAAAGCATGTGCTAAAAATTATTAAGCCTTAACTTTGATTAAGTGTGCCCTAAAAAGACACTTAATGCTTGGTAAGAGTTTATTTGCTTGAAATAAATTGTTCATGTTTGACAGAAACTGATATGGTTGGAATTGAATTTTAATGAACAGATCTTCGGTGTAAGCAAGGGATCATCATCCCTAAAGCTTCTCATTTATAATTTTAGTAATTTAGATTTAAATATTTTTGCTAATTCATCGGTGAGTCCAAACCCCATAACATCCATCTTTTATTTTATTTTATTTTTCTTATTTTTAATTTATTTTTAGTTTAGTTTTAAAAACACTGTAACCCCATTTTCCTCCAAATTAGTTTAATTAAATTATTAAATTCAATTTAATCAACCTTCCCCGTGGGATCGACCCGTACTTGCCGTTGTCTACCAGTTAGACACCGTGCACTTGCGGTTATTACAAGTGGGTCAAATTGGACTATTTATTTAGGCCAGTTAAGCCCGCAACATCTCCAAGTTCTCAGAGCGAATACAATTGCCGCTAATTCCAGGTCATGAGTGGGATACCTCCTCTCATGCGGTTTCAACTGTCGAGAAGCATAGGCTACAACCTTTTTATCATGCATAAGAATGCATCACAACCGAGTACCATAAGCATTTGTGCATACCACCAACTTAACAACAGGCATCAGAATAGTTAACATAGGAACCGAAGTCAATCTCTGTTTCAAAGTTTCAAATGCATCAGTACACTCCTCCGACCAAACAAAGAGGGTATTCTTCCTAGTCAACCAAGTCAAAGGCGTGGAAATTAGAGAAAACTTCTCTATAAGTCATCGGTAATAACTGCTAGACCAAAAAAATTGCGAATCTTCATAACAGTAGTCGACCTCTTCCAAGACCTAACTACCTCTAGCTTCTCAAGATCTATTGCTATCCCTTCGCTTTATACAACATGCCCTAAGAAGCGAACTTCAAAATCCCATAAATGATACTTACTGATTTTTGCATACAATTAGTGATCATTTTGATGTTCCTTATGATCCTTCGAGTTCCTCGAGTAAACTAGGATGTCATCGACAAACACTATCACAAATTGGTCAAGAAACAGACGAAATACCCGATTCATCAAATCCATAAATAATGCAGGGGGATCGTCAATCCAAAAGGCATCACTAGAAATTCATACAACACATATCTCATTTGAAAAGCTGTCAAAATATACTTTGATCCTCAATCCTCATTTAGTGATATCCTGTTTGAAGGTCAAGTTGCAAAAACACTGCGGCTCCCCTCAACTGATCCAACAAATCATCAATCATCGGAAAGGGATATACACACCTCAACTGATCCCCTCAATTCGCGGATCTATGAATTAGCGATTCTGGAAGCTCCCCAAAACTGAAAAGACAATCTCAACAGTCAGAAATGTGTTCAGCGTTTACAAAAATGGTAAGGAACAGTCTGACGAAGGACTAGAAAATTGCTTACCATTGATGCAGGGTAGTCGGTCACTCCAACGAAACCAAATCTCGACGAATATTCCCTGAAAATAACTCTACATAGGTTTGTTCTTCTCCGAACAAAGCCATAGGTCGCAAACTGACCGAAATTATGTTACCGAACCACTAGGCAGTGGATCACAGTTCATTAGCGTGATTGCTGCTCAGATTCAAGCCAGTAAACCTCCCTGACAAACTCTTAGATTCTACTATCTGAATTTTTCTGGCCAAGCCCCCACCCACCTCTGGATGTGGGGGTTACCGACACATGATATCGGCACAAACACCACCGGAGGGAGAGATCGGAGCTGAGCTGCTTGGACAGTCGGCGACAGTTTTGATTGAGCTCTCTCTCTCTCTGTGAACTTGTTTCTTGCGTGAAAATCAAACGGGAAGGAGATGAGAGATAGAGGAAGGAGAAAGGATGGTGTTAGGGTTGGTGGGAGCTGCAACAAAGCTCGGTCAATATAATGTGGGAGGCTATCCGCCCCAATGAAAATCTGATGGCACCACCTTTTAAAAAAAAAAATTTCTAGAAATAATTAAATTTTTTATTTATGTAACTACCAAAAAAATTAACACTACCGAAATTAACCCAAAAGCTACAAATTTAAGCAAATTAGCTGAGGTAAAATTTACGGATGTTACACAAATGAGTAATTCTAGGGAGCCCGCATTGGTGGCCTGGGAGTCAGTCCGAACCCTCCTGGGCAAGTGCCTGGGAGGGTGTTTGGCACGTGAACCTAGGCCCAAATCTGCTTCTAACATATTTGTTTGGTTCAATGATAAGCACAACGCGTGTCTTCATCCCATCGCCTGTTCTTTTCACTGAACACGCATCTGAGGACGCCTGTCTCCTCTGTCTTCATAAACCCACTCAAGTCAAACGCATTTCTGGAAAGAAATGAGAAAATTTATAGTGAAAAAATAAATATGGAAGATAGTGTGATAGAAAGTGAGAGATTGCCGCAGTTGAATGTGAATCTGAGCAAACCAACTGATGATGAGCAAAGCAAGAAGATTAGGAGAGAGATGTTGGAAATGGAAATCATGAAAGTGGGGGTCTCCTAAACCAACTTCTCTCCAATCTGACAAGCCCAAAAGGAAGAGATGTTGTTTATGGTGAACAAGCTGATGGTGATCAATTTGAAAAGGAGGAGAAGAGGGAAGTAGAGTTAGATAGTGGTGGTGGGGGGGGAGTGCTTAACAATCTGATATCCAACTTGCTCATTCATAATGAAGGTGAAAGTGAAGCTACAGAGAGGAAAGAGGAAGGAAAAGTTGATGAAGGAAGCGAAGTACAAGTGAAGGTGGCAGAAGCGAAGTACAAGTGATTTGGGCCTGGGTTCACGTGCCAAACACCCTCCCAGGCACGTGCCCAGGAGGGTCTGGACAGACTCCCAGGCTACCAACGCGGGCTCCCTAGAATTATTCTACACAAACACACCCTAAGTTTCCTCCCATGGTCCATACATTCCATAAAAGATTAGTAGTGAAACTGAGGCCAGTGGGTTAAGTAAGTTCACAAATTTTGAGCATAAACTATCGGCAAGAATTGGGAAAGAGACATGGTCACTGAATTATACAATTGAATCGTCATGGCTAAATATTCACTCATTTATGCTATTTACAAATCTATATCAACATGTACAAACTGGGTTCAGCATCAAAACAGACCCCTATTGATCTCAACCAAATGTCACGGACTTTCTTTTCACAAGTACTTCCTGTGCGGCACTAGCAAACTTTTCCCCGAGTTATCAAAGAAAGCTAGTCAGCCTTGCCCACAAAAGATTTACTTAGACTTTGGAAACTAAGCAAGCTAAGAACACACAAAAAAGCTTAAAAGAACTAGAACTTGTATTGCTTGAATTTTCTGAGGTGGTTACAACAAATGAGGCCTTAGCCTATTTATACAACTCCACCTCCTCAATGGACGGTGGTGATCAATTTGATCTAACGGTCTACAATGAGCTTCTACACACTTCCTTAGAAATATCTAAGGACTAAAATCCTATGGAACTTTATGGGAGGTTCTAGAGAACTCTCTCTAGAACAATGTGGAATACTCTACATTATGTACACTTGCCAACCTCACTTAGCTAGGCAAGAAGATAGTTGTCACATTCTCCCCCACCTAATCAGGCGACGTCCTCGTTGCCTTCAAATCCTCGTACGCTTTGATTTGTTCCTTGAATTGCCACAAATGTTGGATTGGGTCGCAGCTAGCTTCACTTTCTGGCAATCCTTTCCACTTGACGAGTAGCTCATGTGTGGGAGGTTGGTTGGAATGACGCACCACACGAACTGACAAGATAATCTTTGGTTCCTTGTCATGTTGGATCCTCATGCCCATTGGTGCTCTTTGTGAAATTCCTCTGTTTGGATCATCCCGATCTTCCTTATACGATTTCAGTAGGCTCACATGGAAGACTGGATGAAACTTGATCCTTTGCGGCAACTCGACCTTGTAGGCTTGCTTTCCCACTTTCTTGACTATGGGGAAAGGACCCTCATATCTCCTGATAAGGCCACGATGTAGTCCAGAAAGGTCTCCAACCTGGATCTCTCGAGGCTGTCTCTTCTTGTCGGCATACTTCTTCATCCTCTTGGAGGCCTTTTCCAGGTAGGCTCGAGCCTCATCAGCTTGATCATTCCACCCTTTGGCAAACTTATAGGATGATGGACTCACTCCAGTGTAGCCAGTGGCAATAGAACTCGGGGTCATAGGTTGTTGTCCCATGACAATCTCAAATGGGCTACGACCCGTCGCTTCACTCTTCTGCAAGTTGAAAGAGAATTGGGCAACATCTAGCAACTTAGCCCAATCTCGCTAGTTGGCACTCACATAGTGCCTAAGATATAACTCCAGCAAGGCATTCATCCTTTCCGTTTGACCATCCATTTGAGGATGAAAGCTAGTAGAGAAATTAAGGTTGGTACCCAATAACTTGAACAACTCAGTCCAAAATTTTCCCGTGAACCGAGTATCCCGATCACTGATGATAGATTTGGGCACACCCCAATACTTCACCACATGTTTGAGGAATAAATGTGCGGCTTGCTCGGCTGTGCACTCCTTGGGTGTGGGAATGAAGGTGGCATACTTCGAAAATCTGTCCACGACCACAAGTATCCAATTGCAACCCTCCGATGCGGGCAACCCAACTATGAAATCTAAGGAAACACTCTCCCAAGGTCTTTCTGGGATGGGGAGGGGTTCAAGTAAGCCAGCAGGTGACTGTTGCTCCACTTTGTCTTGTTGGCATACAAGACAAGTCTTCACATATGCTTCGATATCATCCCTCATGTGTGGCCAATAATAGGAATCTTCCACAAGGGCAAGAGTCCGATGTATACCTGGATGTCCCGCCCACTTGCTATCATGGCATTCTTTCAAGACTTCCTTCCTTAGGTTGTCATGAGGTGGAACATAGATTCGCCTTCCCTTAGAGTATATCAAGCCGTTCTCCACCCAAAATCGTCTTGTCTTCCCATCTTTGACAAGAGTTATGATGGTTTGAGCCATGGAATCATGAGCCAATCCTTCCTTTATGCGTCCCTTCAAGTTGCTTTGAGGTTGACTTATGTCAGCAAGTTCTCATTTTCTACTCAAAGCATCCGCAACAAGATTAGCTTTGCCCAGCTTGTACTCCAAAGTGTAATCAACTCTGCCAAGAAATCTTGCCACCTTGCTTGTTTTGGTGTGAGCTTCTTTTGTGTCTGGAAGTGGTTAGTGGCAACATTGTCGGTCTTGACCACAAATTTGCTCCCAAGCAAGTAATGTCGCCATGTTCATAGGCAATGCACAACCGCAGTCATTTCCTTATCTTGTACTGTGTACCGCCTCTCAGTATCATTGAGCTTCCTACTTTCAAAGGCAATAGGATGCCCTTCTTGCATTAATACCCCACCAATAGCAAAGTCGGAAGCATTCGTATGTACCTCAAAAGACATAGAATGGTTGGGAAGTGCCAACACCGATTCTTCCACAATTGCCTTCTTCAATCCTTCGAAAGCTTGTTGGCATTTTGAATTCCAATCCCAACTTCGTCCCTTCTTGAGCAAGTCTGTCAATGGAGCGGCTATGGAAGAGTAGCCTTTGATGAACCTTCTATAATAGTTCACCAAGCCAAGGAAAGATCTTAACTCGATGACTTTGGTCAGTGGTTCCCATTCTTGGATGGCTTGTACCTTGGACTTGTCCATACGAAGCTTGCCTTTGCCAATGATATGACCCAAGAATGTCACCTCCTCTTGGGAAAATGAGCACTTCTCCTTTTTGACATAGAGCTCGTTCTCCTTCAAAGTTTGGAACACTTGCCTCAAGTGATCCACATGTTCCTCCAATGTCTTACTATAGATCACAATGTCATCAAGGTACACAACTACGAACCGATCAAGGTAAGGAGTTAGTGTTTTATTCATTAGAGTGCAAAATGTGGCCGGCGCATTAGTTAAACCAAATGGCATGACTAAGAATTCGTAAGATCCGTACCTTGTAACACATGCCGTCTTTGGTTCATCTCCTTCGGCTATGCGGACTTGATAGTATCCCGGGCGCAAGTCAAGCTTGGTAAAGTACCTTGCATCACCAAGTTGATCAAAGAGATCCGCAATAAGTGGAATCGGGTACTTGTTCTTGATAGTGACCTTGTTGAGTGCCCGATAGTCAATACAAAGCCGTAGGGATCCATCATGTTTCTTTTGAAATAAGATCGGTGCACCATATGGAGCTTTGGAGGGTCGGATATAACCAGCATCTAGTAAATCCTTCAATTGTCTTCTTAACTCCTCGAGCTCAGGAGGTGCCATACGATAAGGAGCAAATGCGGGTGGCTTTGCTCCAACTTCCAACTCAATAGCATGATCCACCTCTCTCCTTGGTGAAAGCTTCTTAGGCAACTCGGCAAGCATAACATCCTTGTACTCCTTGAGAACATCTTGGATGACCATAGGTACATTCACCTCTCCATCCATGGGACCTTCGTCTTCCTTGAGGGTAGCCAAGTAAGTAGGCTCATTCCTCTTTACTCCTTTAGAAAGTTGGAGAGCGGACACCATTCTCTCCTTACTTATCTCCCGTACTACAGGCACAACACAAGGTTGTCCCTTCTCCATGATGCACATGGTGTTGGCATATGGTACCAGAAAAGCCTTTACCATGTCCAAGAAATCTATACCCAAATAGAACTTGTGATCATCAATTGGAGCAATAGTTATGTCGACTTTACCTTGCCATTGTCCAAGCCGAATATTGGTTCCACGAGCTACTTCTTCAATTGGGAGACTTTTAGCATTGACTCCCTTGATATATCCTTTCTCCTTTGTATATGGTAGGCCAATTTCTTCAGCAAGGTCTTTGGCCATGTAGACTGTGTCGGCTCCGGTATCCACCATGGCTTTCAAAGTTTTGTCCCCGATCTCGGTCTCCACGTACATCCTTCCACGTGGTTGTTCTTCGACCTTAGCTTGAATGGCACTTAGGAGATTCATTGAGGCGATCCTCCTTTCCTCCTTTGCTTCTTCTTCCATGACAAGCGCGACAAGCTTCCCCCGGTTGGGACACTCAAATGCCCGATGGGGTCCACTACATAAGAAGCAAGATATCTTCTTGGGTGATCCATCTCTTTATTCTTTCCCCTTGTCTTTGGAGTACTTGTGTTCCTTGGAGGACTTCTCTTTGTCTCCCCCCCCCCCCCACATTTGCCATCATTACTCGGCCTTTTCCCTTGCCCCTTGGATGAGTCTTTTCTCTTGAACTCAATCAAGGATTCGGCCGTAGCCATAGCCGTTGCAAGGTCTTGCACACCTCGCCTCTTCAATTCCAACTTGGCCCAACCCGTTAGGCCATCAAGGAAGCTAAACAAAGTATCCTTTTCTCCCATGTCAGGAATCTCCAAGAGCAACTCCGAGAACTCCTTCACATACTCCCTTATGTGGCCTTCCTTATGTTGAAGGCGACGAAGCTTGGCCCTAGCTTCATTTTCGGCATCCTTCGGGTAGAATTGTCTCTTGAGCTCCTTCGTGAATTCTTCCCACGTGTCGATGGTGCACAATCCTTTCTTGAAATCATCGGACCTTCTGCGCCACCAAACTGTAGCAACATCATTTAAATATAAGGAGACACTACGTACCTTTGATGCTTCATCTATTATGCCAACCGCATCAAAGTAGCGCTCCATGTTCCACAAGAAGTTGTCGATCTCCCTTGCACTCCTTGCCCCACCTTAGGCATTAGGTTTGGGAGCTTCGACTCTGTGGATGATTGTCCCTGGTGTAGTCCCACCATTGGCTACCACAGCCATACACACTGAGTTGAGTTTCTAGCTTCTCAACTCTTTCCTTGTAAGCATACATCTCCGCACCTTTGGCAACAATTTGGGCTTCAAGGGACTCGATCTTCTTGGACACCATGTCCACTACTGTGTTCAAGGCTCCTTGCATCTCTTCCCGGAGCTCTTGGTCCTCCCCATTGGACGCTTGCCCCTCGATGCGTTGGTCCATGTCATCGACTTTCTCCCTCAAGTCGGGCATGGTGGCCCACAACTTAGCCAACCTTTCATCCATCGCAGCGATCATGTCCTTCCACTACACCAAAAGGCATGTTTAGCTACACGGAGGTGGCCACGGCTCTAAACCGTTGGTTTATTTTCCACGGCAAAAAACCGTGGCTATAATGGCCAACGGCCTAAAACCGTGGCTAAAAAATAAAAACCGGGGCTATTAATCACTACACCAAAAGGCTTGGCCACGGTTTGAAACCGTTGGTTTGTTTGCCACGGCCAAAAACCGTGGCTATAATGGCCAAGGGCTTAAAACCGTTGCTATAAAATGAAAATGCACGTGTGTTGCACGTGGATGTGTGGAGAAGTCGAGTCGATTTCTCGCGGGAGAAAAAATTTCGCGGTTGCGAAAAAATTTGCGTTCCCGCCCCAACTCTGCACTTTTCAATCCTTTGTTTCAAACCCTAACATCACAAATCTCCCGAAGGCACACACTGATCTCCCGAAACCCTAAAATTTCGCGATTGCGAAAAAAATTTGCGTCGACCCTCATCCAGTTCTTGAAGGAGAGTTCGTCGGTGCCTCCAATGCTGAGTTTGGTGAGAAGAAGAAGAAGAAGAACACACTGATCTTTCCGTCCCTCCTTCGGTTCAGATCTCCCTCCAGGTAAGATCCTTTTTCTTCTTTAGATCTCCTCCTCTTCTTCTTCTTCTTCTTCTTCTTCAGATCTGTTTCAGATTAATTTTTTTTTCTTTCAGCAAAGCAGATCTTTCCTCTCCAACCCATTTCAGCAAAACACAGCAGAGATCAAAGCGTGGGATCCCTATTTCTTCAAGTCTTCATCAGGTACCCATCTCTATCTCTCTCTTTAAGTTCATAATCTCCAATTATTGTGTCTTTGCTTATCTGTCAAACAAGGGGTTCCTTTTAAATTTTCTTACCTTATAAGCAATCAAAGATTCAAACTTTATACTTACCCAGATCGTCTTTAGTTTGATTGTGATGATTGCAATGTGGAATGGTGGATTTGTGAACTGATTTCAGTGTTTGTTTGGGGTTTTGAGGTAGTGGTTTTAGATGTACTTTGTTGAATGTGTAAAAATTAGGTCTTTGGGATGAGTTAGATGAGAAATTGGACTGGAAGTAGTGATGATCATGGATACCCTGTAAAAGGCGTGAATTTACTGAGAAAAGGGTATCCTGGAAAAATTTAATGGGTGTTTCAAATTTCGACAATTTCTTGAAGGTACAATGTACTCTGTAGTAGTGCCAACGGCACGGGTATTACAATAGTTTCAGATCAGAGTGAGAGAGAGGAGCAGAGGAGAGTGTGAAGAGAAAGAAGAAGAAGTGAAAGAAAGCATTTCGGGCTTTTAGGGCTAGAAACTTGAGAGCCTCCACAAATTTTATCCCTTTGAAGCCATTTCGGGCTCGGAATGCGTATTTCAGGTTTGAGGTTTTGATTTCTTTTCTCTTAATCTGGTTTTTCTAGATTTTAGATTGGTTTTAAGAAGATCCCTTTGACTATAGTTTACAAAAATGATATTCAATAGTTTTTCGACTATTACATTAATCTATGGGCTAAGATTACATTAATCTATGGGCTAAGATTTTTCGACTTGGGTTAAAATTGGTTGACACTTGCCTGTATTGTTTGGTGACCCAAAAAATGAATTTTTAAGTTATTTGTGATCACTTTAGAAGTCAGGTGATCACTTTAGAAGTCACTATTATTGCAACTAGGAAATGCATTTTTTTCTTCTATTGTATATTCTTTCAATGACAGAATAGACGGACAAAATCTTTAGGAAAATGTCACAAGAAGGTCAAAGCTTACCAACCATCCCTGGATTCTTCTTGGGGATTGGAATACCCTCCATTACTATCCATTATCATAATCTTCCAAAATTTTGACCAAATATTACAAGGCATAAATTGATGACCAAATATTATCCATTATCATAATCTTCCTAAAGTTTTGACCAAATATTATAAGGCATAAATTGATGATTTGGAGAGAAATGGGTGCACGCTTTTAGAATTATCAAACAGTAAATCTTCGGTAGGAGTGGCATTTGTAACCTTGTTGAATGATCAACCATATTAGGAGCAAAGACTTTGCTCTTTTGACTGCCAAAATGAGTTAAGGAGATGTGAGTTAGAATATAAACAATTTTGTGTCTGAAATAATCTACAAAAATGTACCTGACTTACGAAACTGCAAACACTTAAAACCTTGGTAGCATGCATTCGAGCCAGGATGTGATTATTCAGATTATCAGTGAATCTCAATGGACCTTCTGGATAATCGCCAAATTCAGGCCTGAAATGGAGTTCACCTTTACCCATGATACTTGAATGATTGGAGGGTTTGTGAGTAGATGTTAGTTTCATAATTGAGGGGAGAACAATCTTCAATGCTTAGGCTCCTTAGGATGCACAGTTCTTGATCTGAAATATGTATTGCGTCATGATTTCTGCATTTCTCCAAACTCAGGTTCCGTAGAGATGAACAATTTGAGCAACCACCGCAGAGACTTACTTGTCAGCTTGACCCAGCACAAAACAATCTCTCATACTGTACCAAAGTTACTGCTCGTTAACGAAAGATTACTCAAATCATAGCCTGATAGCTTCAGTGAGTCCAGTGCTTCAAATTCTTACACCTTATTTGGAAACTTAGTCAATGGTGGCACACGATCATCACGAGTTTCTTCCATCAGCAATCTTCCTGCAGAGAAGTCAAGATCCAACTCTCTTATTCTATTGGTGATGTGAAATGGTATCTTTGAAGTTTTCTGAGGTGACAGTAATTCTTTCCATGAGAATAGAACAGTTTTCAATAGTTAAACTCCTTAGCCTCAGACCAATATCTCCTGAAATGTTCACTTCTTCAAGACCTTTACAAGTCCTCGACAAAAAAAACCTCAGGAAACTTGCATTTTGAGATCAACCACTGCAGGGAATCACTTGATAGTTCAACATAACTCAAATTAATATGCCTTACTTCTAGAAAATTTCGGAACCCTGAAAGATCAAAATCAGAGGCTGATAACCTGGTCAAGCACTTGAGTTCTTCCTCTTCATACCGAGTACTATACTTAGCAATTTCAACACTATCTTATCATTTTCAGGAAGATTAGAGAAACCAAGAACACAAAGCATCAACACTCTCATCTGCCATTGTAGAGGACAGGGTGTTCTTGCATAATTGTTTTGCTTTAACAGCTAGAGAGGATCAGTTAACTTTTTTTTGGGTTAACAACTTGAGATGCATTTCTTGACTTTGGAAGGAAAAAAACTGCCAACCGATTTCTCATTTATCTGTTAAATTTGTGAGATTTTCCGTTGCTTCTATTTAGATAGTAAAATTAGTTCAGGTCCAAACAAATGAAATCAAATGTGTATCTAAAATTAGTCAACTTATTGGATTCAAATCGAAATAATATCACAAACATTACTTTATTTCACAATTTGCATGTATCAGGTCTTTAGACACACCTCACAAACATGGGGCAATAGTGCAATGCTCTAATATTTCACAATTTGCATTACTTTGTAAAACTATTGTATATTCTTTCAATGACAGAATAGACGGACAAAATCTTTAGGAAAATGTCACAAGAAGGTCAAAGCTTACCAACCATCCCTAGATTCTTCTTGGGGATTGGAATACCCTCCATTACTATCCATTATCATAATCTTCCAAAAGTTTTGACCAAATATTATAAGGCATAAACTGATGATTTGGAGATAAATGGGTGCAAGCTTTTAGAATTATCAAACAGTAAATCATCGATAGAAGTGGCATTTGTAACCTTGTTGAATGATCAACCATATTAGGAGCAAAGACTTTTCTCTTTTGACTGCCAAAATGAGTTAAGGAGATGTGAGTTAGATGATGACATGTGCAATCAGATATTGAGATGTTAGAATCAAAGGGTTCTGGTGGCCAAATCTAATGAGAGGAGCTAAATTTATTACAATTTGAAGAAGGGGAATAACATCAGTGCAGAGCTTAAAGAGGTAGCTAAAATCGAAATGGCATGAACTCTTCCTACCATTAAGGGTTGTGCCCAATATTGGACAAAGTACATTGGACGATTATTGATTTCAATAAAATTTGGGTCTTAACATTCCTGTCCTGACTTTTAAGAATTTATTTCCTTCCTCGATCCCCGTACTGTGATGGGGAAGTGCGAGCAGAGAGAGGAGGATTATAGTATCAGGGATCCTGAATAAAGAGACAATTTCTATCATGTCTTGGATTATATTAAGATGGTACTAGTTTTCACCTCATGTTGAATAACTATTTAGCTTATTAATTTTCTCAAATGAATTAATGATGTTCATCTTGCTTGCTATACAATTATTTTCTATAAATTGTGTATTTGTTTGTATATATGTTTGTTTACATGCACCTATCATGACTTAGTTCTTGGATAGTAGTGAAGTATATACTATGTGGTGGTGGTGGTGGTGGTAGTGGTCGACACGAAATATATTTCAGTCTTTAAAGGAGAACCACAGAGTACATAGACATATACTTCACATCACTAGTGGCAGAATTTTCGCATCAAATGTCCTTTTATCAGTCATGTTAGCTAGGTAGATTCCTTATATTTTTAAGGCTGTGTTTGATTACAAAGATAGCAAAATTGTATAGAAAACAAGTGACAAGAGAAGATGACCATGTTGTTGTAAAAATTTCCATGATGTCCACCCACTTAAAATATTTTCTACCTTCAAATTATGTGTTCTTGATTCCACTCTGGCATTTACTTGTACTATTTTTTTTACTGAAGGTTTTTATTTCAAAGTCTAAATGAAAAGGAAAGGGAGATGAGTGTATATGAAAGTTGTGATCTTTCACCACACATCTGTATAAAGTCTACATTTAGACAAGGAATCAATAGTCCTATTCTATTATATGTCACCTAATTTTCATGAGTGTTTGACTAAAGTTAATCTTTTAATTTTTTGTGTGTAGAAATGTCAACAAATGATGACAGTGAAGTTAAAAATACCATAAAGTTCAATGTCCATGGTTTAGCAGTTGGACCTGGTGCTAGAAATTTCAATAAACGCATTGGAAAGCTTATTGAAACACTTGTGCCCATCAAATTCAAGGGTTGGCACCATGTTACTGACAACTACAAAGAGGATGTGTGGAATGCCCTCAAGGTGAGATTTTACATCATTGATTTTCATAATGTTTTATTTTATTGTCAACTTATATCTCAATGGCTTATTTGCAGCGTGAATATGACATCCCAAATTATGTGAAAAAGAGTGTGCATTTGAAAATGCCAGAATATTTTAGAAGATTCAAGGCAGATCTTAGAAAGGACTATTTGGATAAGTATCCTACCATTGAGGAACAGGAGAAGCATGTTCCAAATGGTGTAAGAGAGGAGGATTGGAAGGAGTTTGTTCGCTATGAGAGCACCCCTGAAGCGAAGGCAATTAGAGCCCAAAATGCCAAAAACAAAAAGGTTTCAAAGTATGTATGGGGGGGTGGCCAAAAGAGTGCTGCAGAAGTGGAGTATGAAATGGTAATTGAGTTTCTAGCTACTAGTACAATAATAACCATTTAACTATATTGGCTGAGACTAATCTTTCAAGTATATAGGTTGAGAAGAACACTGATGGGGAACCAATCACACGCACTGATATATGGATTGTCTGTCACACGGGAAAGGATGGAAAACCCACGCATGGTGTTGAACTATATATGGTATGTGCCCAATGATGTCTTTTATACACAATTCTTAATTTACTTTGTAGTTGTTTGAATATTATTTGTGTCATGTGTTATTTTATTTTTTTCATTCTTTTGAAGGAACAAGTTAAAGCAAAAAAGGCCGCCTTGCCAGAATCTTCAACCCAGGGTACCACTGACCTCACTATTGATAATGATCCTCTAAGCCAAGTGTTTGGCCAAGAAGAAAGGGGAAGTGTTCGTTGTGTTGGAACCACCGTCTCTAAAAGGAAGTATGATGCTTCACTTCCCGCTCGTTCATTGCTTTTGGATAAAACATTGGAAGTAAAAAAATTTAGCGAAAAATATGATAGATTGGAAGAAAATGTTCAATGGATACGAGAGAGACTTGAAAATGGAACTTATGTGAGACCATCAACAAGTGAGGGAACACAAGGAGGGACACAAAGAACTGAAGATACACCTTCATCCCGTGCTCAATCGACAAGGCAACCAGAAAATCCATTACCTCCATCTCCATTACCACCATCTTCTCAAGGTGTTGCGAGGTTTCCTTCTCCAAGCAATCCTGTTCCTTCAGTGTCAAGGACTTACAAAGTTTGTGATTGGCATAAGAATGTCATTGCGATAGCAAAAGAGGTTGTAGATCCTATCCATCGATTCTCTTGTGATTGCCATGGATCATTGAACCCTGCAACAGAGATCAGACTTTCCTTATGCTTCAAGTATATGACTGAGGTGAAACTTTACAAGAGTGATCCAAAAGGGGACATGATAGGGGATTTGGACGTTGGTGATTTCTTCGTATGGTGTAAAAATCATGTGGAACTTGATGATTGATAGTTACAACTACCTTGGTATGTGAATACTTTCTTCCTTCCTTCACTCTGTTTTTGGATAGATAAGTTATCATGCATGAATTTGCTACAAATCAATTTGTCATGTTGGTTTATGGATATGGTGCTTATAACATTATTCTGCTGCTCTGGTTGCTTACTACTGCTACTTATACTACTACTTTTGTTGATACAATTAGGGAACTCTGGTTGCTTACTACTGCTTTAAATGTAAGAATAGTAGGAGCAATTAGGGAACTTTTACTGACTGAATTTTGTTGTACATTGAGCTCTGCTCTGAGGAGATTTGTGCAATATATTCATTGATTTTGGTCATATATGTGTGCTGACTTTATAATTTCTCCACTTTTCAGTATATTGAACAAGCTTACCCCAGAGAAATTTGATCTTCTGAAGTGCCAATTGATTGATTCTGGCATAACAACTCCTGAGATATTAAAGGTTCGGATTTCGGATAACTCTTGTATTACAAATATATGAGATCTTTGGCTTCAAATTGCCAACTAAACTCACAGATCTACTCGCTCTGAAGAGTAATTTGATGGTACTTAGTAGATCTGTGTTCTTCTGTTCTGCCAAAACACTTGGGATAATTGGGTATTTGGGTGTGCTTTAGGGCATCCACAAGACACCCCCTAAATGGCCTTGATACCTATTTTCTGGGAGTGAAAGTGCTGAAATAGGTGTGTGTAAGTGGCTTTCCAGATACTGGCATTGCTTTTACTTGACGCATGGTGATCATGGATTTTGTCTCAGAGATATTGGTCTAGCTTCCCCTAAATAAAGAATCAATGTAGGCTGATATTAGATCTCACTGCTTTTATACACAGGTTTACCACCCAAACATCAACTCCAATGGCAGCATCTATCTTGAAATCATCAAGGAGCAGTGGAGCCCTGCTCTAACCATCTCCAAGGTTCTCCTTTCAATCTGTTCTCTTCTCACGGATCCCAATCCTGATGATCCTCTTGTTCCGGAGATTGCTTACATCTACAAGAACCAAAGGAGCCGCTACGAGGAAACTGTGAGGGCATGGACCCAGAAATATGCGATGAACTGACCTATAATGCTAGTTCAGGAATCTCCAGAAGCCAAACGTGTAGGTAGTAAAAGAAGAACAAGAACTCTTGGTTTTGAAGTTATACCCTTGGCTTCAAATTACAAATATACTGTGCTTACTTTTAATTCTGCCTGTCCAAGTTTACATGTTTGAAGTTATACCCTTGGCTGTCTGCCTGACATAGCTTGTTACGCGAAGTTGATGACTGGTGGGGTTATACCCTTGGCTGCCACTTTGGCGACAGATGTTGTTTTTGATGCATTCAAAGGGGACTCCAAGGTATTTGTGCATATATTGTAGATATCACTATTAAGTGGCTAAAGCTCCAACATGTTGCTTACCCAAAGCCACTTAATTGGCAAAAACAAACAAAATTGTAGTTGCCTCTCCTAGGACTAACTGTATGTATTCATAACATGCTTGCTCTAATCTGTTGCTTTTCATATTTTGTTCTTTTTGGTATTATGTTTTTTCCCCTTTTCTTTACCTTTTGATAATTAACAAAAGTTTTATAATAATTTCAGGACCACCAAAAGGCCGCCTTCCTAATGCTACTCTGGGTATGTATTTTCCATTTTACTTTTAAAATACTGTTTCAGCTGGAGAATATCTGTTATTCTTTGTCATACTAAAATATTTGGGTATTCGCTCACTCCAGTAGTCTGTGAATAGCACATAAGTTTGCATACCATCTTTTATGCCCGGTTTCTTTCTATCATCATCTTTCATCCACCCCTCCCTCTTGTCATCATCATAATCCTTATCATTTTATTTCAGTTGTTGAATGATTCCAACTTTTCTTACTAATCACCTTCAGTGATGCTGCTGCAGAGACTGGACATTCATTTGCACTATCAGATATTGAAGACGCAACTGGAAAGTTTTCGAGGAAAATTGGTTCTGGGGGCTTTGGAGTAGTGTACTATGGAAAGATGAAAGATGGAAAAGAAATCGCAGTCAAAGTTCTAACCAGTAATTCCTTCCAGGGAAAGAGGGAATTTTCAAACAAGGTAAATATAGTGTGAAATTTTTCATTAAAAACTTATTAGGAAGCCTAGATAAACAGAACATGCACACAAGTGACAAATGATGATTGCAGAAGACAACTATTATAGACTATTGAAGATTTGAAGTTGGGTCAGTCCCTTTCTGTGCATCTTGTTAAATAGTTGTCCCTTTCTGTGCATCTTGTTAAATAGCTGAATTTAGAATCTCTGAAAGGCACCTCTAGCTGGGTATAGAGCCAGCGTCGTTGTTATTATTGCATCACATATTTTTGTTTCATTCATGATTTCATTTTTGCCAAGTTTTTTTTTGTTTGTAAGTTGTAATTAAAACCCATGCATTTTGCAGAAAGGATGCTGAAGCACTATGAGAAATTACCGGGGTATGGAAATGATAATAAGAGATTGCACACTATGTTAGTGGTTGCAAAAAAAAAATATCAATTTGATCCACACACGTGTGTGGACTCATTTGTAAATTTCTTTTCACTCTTTTAGTAGTTTTATAGGATTTCTCTTTTCTAGTTTGCCTATCTTTTCGTCTTAGGCACTCTGGAGGGGTCTTTGCCTTGACTTCTCTTCAATGATTTGATAAGTACAATATGTGATTTGCTGTACTTCTAGCAATTTTTCATAATTTTAGGATTTGGGGAATAAAAGTGAAATTTGTTCTAATATAGTAATATGTTAAGTTGTTCTAATACATCTGAGCTGATCATGGATAAAATATCCAGGTGTCTCTGCTCTCAAGAATACATCACAGAAATCTGGTACAATTTCTTGGTTGCTGCCAAGAAGAAGGACAGAGTATTCTTATTTACGAGTTCATGCATAATGGAACCCTCAAGGAACATCTTTATGGCGAGTCTACTTATTCGTGAAATTATTTCTTTTTGGACTTAAGTCTCATGATTATAAATTTTTGCAGGACCTTTGGCACAGGAAAAAAGCATCAGTTGGATTAAACGACTTCAAATTGCCGAAGATGCTGCTAAAGGTTAAAACGTTGAAGGATGCATTGTTGTCACTTTATAGTTTATAAGCCCCTTTCAACTTTTTACCCAGAGGAAATGAAAATAGCCAATTCCTTTTGTGCTGCCACTCCCAGATATTTATTTAATGTTCTTATCAAACTGGTTTCAGGAATTGAATACCTTCATATAGGCTGTGTTCCAACTATCATCCATCAAGATCTGAAAAGCAGCAATATCCTTCTTGACAACCACATGAGAGCAAAGGTGTCTGATTTTTGTCTTTCAAAACTTGCAGTAGATGGAGCCACACATGTATCAAGCATAGTGCGAGGGACAGTTGGGTATCTAGACCCTGAGTAAGTCACTTTTTACTTTCACCCTGTTTTGTTTCAGCTACCCCCTCCCTATGTCAACATTAAAATCCTAATAGATAGAGAGAATAGCCATACTCAAGGTGCATTCTATTCTTCGTAAGGAGCCTAAAATAGTGTGGCACCATTAACCATGGTGGTCAACAATGTAGTCTATTGTCTTTGAGAGACGGTACTCGTCACACATTCAATTGTATTTTTTGAGAGAGATGCTTCATTTTCCATTTGGTGTTTTTGGTGCCCATTTTTAATTACATTTTTTTGAGAGAGATGCTTTATTTTCCATTTTTCCTTGTATGTTTTAGTAATTGAATATCTCTGGAATTTCTCCCTTGTCGTTTCAAGAGTGAAATTTTCTTCACTCACTTTGATTGCCTCTATCATGTACCCTAATATTCATTGCAGAGTAGGGTTCTACGTTATATGTGATTCATGTCATCTAATTTAGGTGTAGATGGACGTGGCTATCCAATCAGTGCAAAGCTGAATGTGTGCCCAGTTTGTAGAGGTGCTGGAAAAGTAAGTGCATCCTTCATCCTTTATGGAAATGGTTTGTAAATATGTTTGTTCTCCTATTCTGTTTGTGCAAGTAATTTTTTTTCTCACTGATTGAGAAGATTGTTTCTTTTCAACTTGAGTTTCTCTAAATGTGTTCCAAATCTTCGTTTAGGTCACAGTTCTTCCATTCACATCGACATGCAGCACCTGTAAAGGCTTCGGTCGTATTATTAAGGTCTGCTACAGAAGTAGTAATATCTGAGCCATTTGATTTTGTGATTTTGTGATTTTGTGATTCTGTGTCTTAGCAATTTACCTATATGCAGGATAATTGTAAAGCATGCAGAGGTTCTGGAGTGGTTCAAGGTGTCAAGGAGGTTAAAGTTACAATACCCGCGGGTTAGTTTGTTGACTCATTATGAAATACCTCCATAATGAAATGGGATAGAGTTGTGATTTTCAGTTTATCATTGTTTAAATACGACCTTAAGACATGCCTTAAGGTGTCTACTCTTGATTAATGGTATGAGACAAATGAAGAAATAGGATGAGCATCCCCTCAATTTCTCATTTGGTCCTTAGGAATGTTCAGTGAATGGATGAATAAAATTTATGTTGCCTGGTCTTAATGTTAAGTGTGAATAGTTATAAAAGGTTCTTGTACTATCATACATACTTCAAAATGAAACATGTTTTGAGGGTTATTGTCATCGCCTTGATTTTATGCATTATCACCACTGGAGAATGATAAATGTTTTAAATAAAGGGAGGAAAAAGGAGATGAAGTAAACCATAGCAACGAGTTTATACTCGGTCATGTGGGACTATCTACTTGCTAAATAGCTTTTTACTCTTGTTCAACTTCTTTTTTTCCTCCTCTTTCTATTATATTGCTTTTTAGATTTTTGGGTTCGTGCAATAAACTATTATGCCTGTGGTATTGTTCATGTTTATGTGTTGCATCCAGACAACCTCCACTTATTGATGTTGAAAATATTCACATGAGGTCTATTATGCCTGGAAAGTCTTGGTAAGTTGTGACAGGAAAATTATTTCGTAGTTAAACTGGATGAATAAAAATGAGCTTTTTATGTTAGGATGGCAAATCGTGGATGGGAAAATGATTGCAATGAGGTGATTTCTCAAATAGGAAAGATCTTATGGAAGCTTTTTCCATTTATTTTATGTTGGTGGAAAGAACGTAATAACAAAGGGCTTCAACAACAAGGTTTCCACACCAAAAGTGGTAACAAGGAGCTTGTTCTTGTTTGGTGACGTGGCATTTGCTGACGAATATGCTTTCAAGAGTTTGGTGTTTCGAGCAGAAAGGTTACTTTCTCATTGATTATTGGTTTTTTTGTCATTTTCTTTCCTTTCCTTTCTATGCTTGTGTCCCAATAATTCCTCAAAGCAAAATGTATTAAGCAGGAGTAACTTAATACATTTTGTTTCCTCAAAGCAGGAGTAACTTCATCCATTTGTATCTTTTTAGTTTGTTAATGTCAATTCATATGATATGATAGCAAGTGATTTCAATCCAGTACTGTTGTTGTTCATATAATTGTAGAACCATTCTAAACCGTCCATATTTTACACCAATCTGTTGATTTATGCTTCTGAAGTTCACTCTACTAAATTGTTCTTTTTGCAGGTGGCATGAATGGTTCCAGGGACTGTTGCTGGCGGATCTGCTGCGAGGCAAGATGCAGCCAGACGTGTACATGCTGCCTGGGTACTGCAGGGTGTGGTGTGCTGCTTGGTGTGGGAATGCGAGTGCTGGTTGGTGTTGCAGGAACGAGGCTGCAGATTGAGCAGGGAGGTGCACTAACTCCACAACAGAGTTGCTAACTCTGTTTTTATTTTTGGTACTTCTTTATGCTTATGTGCTTGTTTTAAGTGATTGTTAGTGGGCTTTTAGTCTTCAAGTCTTGTTAGCCAGCTTGTGGCTATGGTTGCGGTAATTTAGATTGGGCAAGGTTTTTTGTCCATTTTTGTTTGGTTTTTATACGAGTAAAGTCGTAATGTACCCCCGTTTTGATTGTAAATCAATTTTTTTGATAAGTAATAAAGGTCTGGCATCCCATAGTTGCCCCTCCCCACTGGAGGTTTAACTAAAAAAAAGGTGTGTGGCTGTGATTTTGCTGCAGCAGCAAAAAAAATTTAATTTTTTTTTTTGTATTATATTATTTTGCAACGGTTTCAAACCCTGTATTATATTATTTTGCAACGGTTTCAAACCCTCGCAACAAACCAGACTTCTTTTTTTAATTTTGTTTTGACTGGCCACGGCTTAAAACCGTGGTAATTCATGATTGCCACGGCTTAAAACCGTGGCCATCATTTGCCACGGCTTAAAATCGTGGCTAAAATTATTGCAACGGCTTAAAACCGTGGCCATAAGTCGCCACGGTTTAAAACTGTGGCCAGTACTTGCCACGACTTAAAACCGTGGCTAAAATTATTACAACGGCTTAAAACCGTGGCTAAATCATCAACTATCCTCGAGCATAAAACCGTTGCTAATATGTGTTGCCACGGTTTATAGCCGTCAATGATGATTTCGCGACGCCTCTACTGCCCACGCCTCTAAGCCGTGACAATTGGTTACCCCCACGGTCCCAAACCGTTGCTGATGGGTATTTTCGGTGTAGTGTTCGACTTGTCCTTGCGAACTTTTCCACCTTTGTCGTTGTTGCCAGTTGCTGGGTTGTTGACCTCTGACGACATTCTCTTGTGTATGATGATTTCACCATACTTGCCAAACCTGGCTTTGATACCAACTGTCACGAGCTTTCTTTTCACAAGTATTTCCCGTGCGGCACTAGCAAACTTTTCCCCGAGTTATCAAATAAAGCTAGTCAGCCTTGCCCACAAAAGACTTACTTAGACTTTGGAAACTAAGCAAGCTAAGAACACACAAGAGAGCTTAAGAGAACTAGAACTTGTATTGCTTGAATTCTCGGAGGTGGTTACAACAAATGAGGCCTTAGCCTATTTATACAACTCCACCTCCTCAATGGACAGTGGTGATCAATTTGATCTAACGGTCTACAATGAGCTTCTACACACTTCCTTAGAAATATCTAAGGACTAGAATCCTATGGAACTTTATGGGAGGTTCTAGAGAACTCTCTCTAGAACAATGTGGAATACTCTACATTATGTACACTTGCCAACCTCACTTGGCTAGGCAAGAAGATAGTTGTGACACAAAGCAGCTAAACCTCATTGCAACCATAAACAAAAGACAAAAAAAAAAAAAAAAAAAAAAAGGCTGATACAAGAAGAGAACAAAGAAGAAAAAAAATCCATCTCTTCAACCAGATTCCTCTGCAGACTTCAAGTGCCCATTATAATTACAGCACTCCAACCAAGCCTTAACATTCATCTCCCTCTCATATCTCCAAATATAATTCAACCCAACAAGAAGCTCAGTAATGGCAGCCTCTGTCTTAGCTTGATTCCCAAAGTACAACGTCTGCAACAAGAGAACATTAGTTTTCGGAGTCAAATTCTGTTGTTCGAAGCTTCTTTCGCTTTGCCATTTTATCATGTTGTGTGCTAATGGCGATAACCATCCCAGTATCTTCCCCAACGCGTCTCGCCACTCCGCTGCAAGCACTGAATCTGTTGCTGAAAACCCAACTCCTCTCAGTCTATTCCTTAGTGACACTCTTATACTAGTAGGCAACATTGCATATAAGTCATCCCTTGCATCTGGACCAACTAACTGCGGCGATCTAATCATTTTTTCAATCACAGTGATCAAATTTGCATAGTGTTGCCCGAGTGCCACCGCTCCTATGGTACTTGGGGGTGGTTTAAGTATTTTCGAATTGGATTCGAAGAAATTGGTGGTGGTGGTGGGATGATCATGATTTTGCTTTTCTTCATTGTTACTCATCCTCAATGGACCTGATACAAAAGTAATGGATTTCTCTGATGGATAGACCGCTGCCGATACAGAGAGGCTTCGTGGCAGCGTTCCAATACATCCTTGATTCATCCCAAAAACTAGCTTAATCCTGGCTAAAATTGTAAACACTGATCTTCCAAGCAATGAAGCCACCATGTCAAAGCTTCTACTCCATAAAGAAGTGTCTTTGAGATGCTTCACCTCTTGTTTTTGCCAAAAGAGCTTTTGTTGTAGATCACAAATCTTTTTGTCTTTGATCAGTTGGTCATGATCAGTTGTACATTGAATTAGCTTCTGCAATCCTTGTTCAATCTCGGAAAGCTCATCCATTTCTCTATAAAGACTTGCAGTTAACGCAACGTATCGATCCATCTTCCGTTGCTTTGCTTCCATTTCTTTCAAACTAAGCACCCAACCATGAGGATCACGGCCTAATTCCGCAAACTCTTTGAAGAAACGATCAAAACTATGAAGATTCGGATCACTACACCTATGACAAAGCCTAGATATAGACTTGGCAACAATTCTTAGATTCTCCATAATCTCAGCACATGCTAGGCCAAGAAGAAAAGCATCATCGTTGGATACAATCTTCCGAACTCCTTCAAGAGATATAGCCTCATGCCGAAGACGAGCAATATTTTTATCAGATAGTGATTGCCAAAGATGTATGATCTTGGTCATGATACCAGCTATCTCAAATGCCAAAACACCAACATGGGATCTCTTGGGCATCTTGGTGGTGGTTGTGGTTGTCGTTCGAACCGTGCCAAGGCCATTCGAGAGCGCGGTTTTAACCTTAATTAGCCATGTTTCTAGAGCCATGGGTTGAATGAATGAATTAACAAAGATGAGGAAGAAGTAATAGTATAAGGAGTAGAAGAAATGGTTTAGTTGTTGTTGGTGGTGATGGTGAAGTGAGTTTTAGAGATGGTTAGATCAGAAAGAAGGGTATGGAGGAGACAAAGAGGTAGAGAAATAATTGAAGAGTGAAGAAGAGATGCAGAGAGATAAGGATAAAGGAGAGAAGAGAGAAGAGGGGGGAAGTTTTGGAAATGCTAGCAAGTTAGAGAGGAGAGGAGAGGAGAGGAGGCTCATGGGATGTTGAAAGCTTAACAAATGGTCAGTCTATTACTATGCAAATGAATTTATGTGTCCATGTACTCTTCGAGTGAGTGAGTGTTGGGTATCGGAGAGAGAGAGAGAGAAAAGGTTGTGTTTGTTTATGGAATTTATAGTGATCTTTATGAAAAAAATAATTTGGGATGGATAGTGTGCTCTTAAGGACAACTCAACTTGATAGCTACATGTGACTCATGCGAGGACATAAGAACTTAACTGGATTCCAAGAGATAATTTGATTTAGGAGACTCCAATTCATAAAGTTTTTATTTGAATCTTAAGTCCTAAAGTTGTGAATAAAGGCTGCTTAATTTGTTTTTCTTCTCAGTGTAATATAATTAAAGGTCTGAATATTGTGAAATACAAATGTTCAAGAAAATTCTATCATAAAACTTGGGTTGATTAAGTGGTGATACCATTCACGACCAGTCATACAGTCTACTTTATTTTCTAGAGGCCTAGAGTTAAAATCTCTCTACCTGGCCGGGTGTAGATGATCCAGAATCTAATACGAATTGTACTGCAGCATTCCGACGGGTTTATATTGTTGGCAATAAGAAAAATACTGAAGTTAGGACCTTTTTTTTTTCTTTTTTTTTCTTAAGGAATAGATTGAAATAATTGGACATGTGAGTTTGAAGTCAATGTTCTTTGGTCTGAAGTGCAGTCTTGAGTTCTTCCCTGAATTAATGGATCTGGAATTTAATTTATGTTCTCTCAATTTTTGTTTTATTTTCTGGATTTATAAAATTAGATATAAATTATGTAATGGTGAGCACGTGCACTCAAGGACAAAAAACAATGTTGTAGAACCTTCGCACGTGTTCCTCAGATTCTTCCCCCATAATCTTGTTCTCTCCCTCTCATCAATTTCTTTCTTTGGGACCCCTGAGACATTTGACCATTCATTTTCTTAAATGATGGATGAGATAACCTCAACCACGCATGAACTAAACAATAGTGGGAGCATGTTTTGGTCACTTGGGTCCGTCTACATTAATTGAATTCAAATCATGTCTTAATTTTTACTATTTACCATCCTGCTATATCATGGAGGGAAATCCATTTTCACTGCTCAAGAGATAATATTCAAGATGGTCTCAGAATATTTTCTTTTCCTCTCTTCATAGCAACTTTGGGCGCAAAACTGTGAAACGTGCTTTGAGATATACAATGTGAACGGGTTCAGCCCATTCGATAAAAAATGCATATAGTCTAAGGAGGGAAGTTCCTTTTTCTGATGTCATTGACTGATCACTGGAGTATGAAATGCATCTGAATACGTAGTTTCTCTACTATAGTTCTACGACCATACTTCTGCATGTATGATAAATGGTAGATCTCTTTTCTTTCATAATAACTTGAATTTTTATCATAAAACTCGATTTTACAAGATCTAATGATCTTTATAGAATTGCCATTCTATTTTGTTTATTCTATTTATTCAATAGTTCTTGTATTAAGTACAGTGGAGGACATAAGCAAATAGAAATCAAGGCCTAGATAGACACCTTAAAATGGGTCCAAATGTCTTGGAGTTGAACAATCCAACCTGTGAGATGACTTATTTTATGGAATGTTCAGGAAAGGATGGGACTTATATGGAACGCTACTGACACATCATCCTCATACCAAATACACAAACAATGCATGGATATATATGTTGGATTATGTTACTACAATGTAGAGAACTATTCATGAATGATTATGGAAAATATTTTGTTGTTATGATGAAAAATTGCAGAGCTTCAGTTGTCCTCCTATCCTAAGATTTTAATCATACATAAAGTTTTCCGCTTTAGATTTGTTAACTTGCAAAATAAGTACTGTATGCCCTTAAGTGTACCTCTTGGTACCTGAATTCTATCTTAAGTATTTGTTAACTAATTAAATACACGGCCATCTCCTTCTATCTTTCACCTTCTTTTTTTTTTTTTTTTCCCACTTTTTATCTTATTTTTTTAACATTTACTTTGAAGTTTTTCTTTTAAAACCAAAGTGATCATAAAATTCTTCGACCACGTGAAATTTAATCAAATTGCTAGATTCACCTAATCAAGGGTTGAAATGAGTAGTTTTGCAAAGCATGTAAATTGTGTAAACAGCTTGAAGTAAGGGTGGGCATCCCATCCCGCGATCCCGATCTCGTCCCATCCCAATTTTTTCAGGTCTTAATGGGATTGAATAATTTCATCCCGATCTATAATGGGATGGGATGGGATGAAGATTTTCAATCCCGCCAATCTCGTCCCGTCCCGAACTAATTTTTTAATATTAATTATTAATATTTTTATTTATTTATTTATTTTAGGATTGTGGATACCCATACAAATTCACTGATGTATATAACATTTTTAGCATCTCAATTTTTCTCTCACACATATCTCTAGATTAATCTTTTGATGGTAAATTTGTAATACTTCTCCTCTCTCTGATCTCTCATTCGGTCATTCCTTTAGTTAGGTTTTTAGGGTTACTAAAGGGTAGCTAAGCCAACAAATGAACAAATAACAAAATTGTTCCAGCAGACTTCTAACAAAACTGTTCCAAATAACAAAACTGTTCCAGCAGACTTTTAGCTCATTTGTTTTAAACTTGTATTGAGTTGTTTTAAACTTGTAATATGTTCCAGCAGATTTCTAGAAATAGATTATGCTTAGTCTGTTCCAGCAGACTTCTAGCAATAGATTATGCTCAAGACTGTTCCAGCAGTTGTTGTAAATTTGTATTGGGTTGTTTTAATATGTTCCAGCAGTTTGTGACTGTTCCAGCATACTTCTAACAATAGATTATGCTCAAGACTGTTCCAGCAGTTGTTGTAAATTTGTATTAGGTTGTTTTAATATGTTCCAGCAGTTTGTGACTGTTCCAGCAGAATGTATTGAGTTGTTTTATGATTTGATATGTTCAGAATGTATTCTAGTTGTCCAGATTAGCATGCTGATCCCGTACCGTCCCGGACCCGTTTGGGATGGGACGAGGTCGGGATGAGGTTTTTTCCATCCCATCCTGTCCCGATCCCATATGAACGGGATGGGTATATCTCGTCCCATCCCGTCCCGTGCCCACCCCTAGCTTGAAGTACTAACAATGATTCACAATTGTAGTGTTGTAGTGAATTCTGAGAGCACAAGCAAGCAAACTAGCTAGTGAGCAAGTTTTACTCATGATCAAAGTTCAATGTTTTAGGAGAAAAATAATGCAGTGTATTGGGAATTTAGGAAACCGGCTCACATGGCTAGTGGGGAATGTGTGCTGATTAAGAGTAAAAGAAAGTTCCTTCGAACTTATTAGGGTTAGTATGTAGTTTAAAGATCTTCTTGCCTTAATTGAAAACAAAAAGGGTTCGTTAAGGAAAACCCTAGCCGCAGGGCTGCAGCGCAAGGCTCGTCGCAGGGCTTCAAGGAGGAGGCTCAGTCGCAGCCGCGGGGCTCATCGCATCGCAGGAAGCCGCAGGGCTCGTCGCAGGAGGCCGCAGGGCTTGTCGCAGGACCATTCAACGCCGCAGGGCTCGTCGCAGGTGTCGGGAGCGGCTCTAGATCTAAATCACGCCCAGATCTGATTCAAGGGAGTAAGGAAGAGGGAGGTCAGATCTTCTTCTAGATCTGATACCCCATCTCCGGTCTTTTGAATGACAGGAACAAATGGTGGAGACGCAGTCAATGCGATCGTGTTTGCACAGGAGGTGTTCATGGCTTTTGAGGAGAAGTACAACATTCATGGCGATGGATTGCTACAGTTACTCACAAATGAATATCACGTGGCTGTCAAAAATGGAAATAAACTAGGTGCAGAAGGACTGGAAATGATGATAAACCCCAAAAACTGGGCAATGCTAACTACACGGGTGTCAGCCAGTCAAGAGCAGGCTGCAGCGCAAAGGAATGAAGAGGTTCTACATAAAACAGATGAATGTACAATGCCAACCAGTGTTACATCCTCTAGCCCTAGCAAAATTCAAGAAGCAATGACAACAAACCCTGTCGTTGCACCAGCGAGGAGGATGAGTTGGGCATCAAAGCTTAAGCAAAGCAAGCATACGGGCTCTACAAAACTTAGGTATGAACCTCCAGCTACTGTTGAAGGAAGGAAAATAGTACAAGTGCAAACTATTGACTTTGTGAATAGGATAGAAGAATGTGAAAGGTTGGTCATTGGCAGCTTTGTAGGCAAGCGCTTGGCATATGGTTATGTCAAAGAGTGGCTGATAAGGACGTGGGGAATTCGAGATTTTGAGATGAGCATACACGGAGATAAGAATTTTGTATTCAAATTCAAGAAGGAAGAAGATTGAAGTAAGGTATTGGAAATGGAACCTCTGCATATTGCAAGCAGATTGTTCATCCTCAAGGCCTGGTCACCGTCTATGGACGAGGATGCCGAGGTGCTTACCTCGATACTTATTTGGGTTACACTGAAGAAAATTCCTTTATTCCTATGGAATCCAGAGGGTATTCAAAGGATTGCCAGTTTTATTGGAGTGCCTATCATGTTTGACAAAGCTATTGAAGAAAGGACAAGATTAGTGTATGCGAGGGTGTGTGTGGAGGTGGATGTAAACAACCAATTACCCAAAGACATCCCTGTGGTTATCAATGGAGATAAGAAAAAAATAGTTGAAGTTGAATATGCATGGATTCCTGTTAAATGCAGTTCTTGTGCAGTTTTTAGCCATACGAAACAGCAGTGTTCAAAGAGTAATGAAATTAATATTCCAGGCCATAGGGTATGGCAAGCTACGGGTAGGACCCAACCACTAGAAAGACAAAACTCCGATGGTTGGACGATCGCCAAGGGTCGACATACATTCAAGTCGAAGACTCCACCCAGTTTAGAGGGGAGTCCAAGGCCTATCACAGAAAAAGCAGGGAATGTGCCAAGTATAGAGGCTGCCAATGCGGCAGAGCATAACTTAAATGATGACCAGCATGATGCCATAACGCAGAGTCCACAACCATTAATTCACCCAATGCTTGAGCGTAGTGCTAATGTGGAGGCAAGTGAACACACACCGACTCAGGACAAAGAGAACACCAGAACAGATGAGCAGAGTAGTAACGAGGAACATGAGCAAGATCCTTCTAGTGAAGAGGTTGCAAGCGATTCAGAATCTTGCACTAAAGATTTTAGTCTCTGCCCTCGAAGATCCTCTAGAGCCAAGAAAGCAAACAAAAAGTACAAAGGTTGAATCATTTCCTCCTTAACAAAGGAGACAAGGATAAAAAAACAAGAGGTTTCTTCTTTAACCGATGCTAGTTGAAGATTTCTATATGCCTAGTAACCATGTTCACTCTCACTAGAATTCTCTTTCTTGTGAGAGTTTGTTTTTTTTTTTTGTTTTTGTTTTTGTTTCATTTGTATAAAGGTTTTGGGATCCTTAAAGTTAAAACCCAGCTCGTTGTCCAAAAAAAAAAAAAAAAAAAAAAAGGATCTTCTTGCCTTGCTTAGTGTAATTATAAAGGGACACTTACTTGATCCTTGTTTACTTGTCTCTGAATAGAGAGCAGTCCTCTTAATTTTTTATATCTTGGTTTAAGTGCTTTTTATAAGAAATGATTATCTAGGCTCCCCTTTTTACATTAGTTGCAATTTTGTTGGTTAAGTTCGATGTGATCATGTTATTTGCCATTGGAGAAGGCCGTCGACACCCATAGCCAAAGGGATTTGTAGAGAAGTGAGTGACAGATAATATATGCGGCAGTGAACAATTGCTAACCGTGGAATGATTAAATAAATCTTTGAGAGTTGTCAAAAATTAGTCAATGCAAAATCGTTGACACGATCTATGTATGCTTTTGATATGAATGGTCAAATGTTAGTTTGGATTATATATCAAGAGCATGATTTTAAGTTGTCCTTCAATTCTTTTCGCCACCAAATAGGGAAAACTATAAGATAAAACCATTTGTTTTTAAAAGGAAGCAAAAAAAAAAAAAAAAAAACCTAAAGGGAAGAAATATAAATGCAAAATTATTAGAAACAAAATATCATGAAAGAATCTTTGAAATTTGAATGAATCAAACAATTTTTGACCTAATATACACTACAGTTTGTTGGGCATAGTAACACCCCAATTATCAAGTAGATTGATAATTTTGTAGAGGTATCAATTTTTTTATCCATATAATTAGTTAGTCAAATCGGGGTATGTCATTATAGAATAATGCTTGTGATAGCGATGCCATGGCATATCTATTTCATAAATGATCTTGTGCATTATCTTAAAACTATGGCAATAAATTTATTGAAACCTACTTTTAAATTGCATATTAAATGATGCATAAGTAAATAGGAGAAGCATAGAAAGTTAATAGAAAACTGATACTTATCAGTGGCTTAAAATCAATTGTAAACAGAAATTCTAGGGGGCGAGGGAAGGAGTGAGGAAAAGGAAGCGATGGATGGGTGTAACAAACTTCCCTCGCTTTCTAGAAGGGCTCAAACTTTATTACCGCAAATTATTATTCTCGTTCGCTTTACAAAAACAAAATTCGACAACAAATTAAATTAATTGGAAGAAATATATGTACGTACATTGTACTTGGTAACTTCCTTGACCATGAGTCTTGCAACTTGTGATTGTTTTGTCTTTTACTGTATTTTCTTGGAGATGTCATTCATATTTGGTCCTTCATAATTAATATACTTTTAACATTTTGTATATGTGCATGTCAATGCAAAGCTATAGTACATTCTTGAATTAATTATTGATCAAGACAATGAATTAGAGGGTAAAATGGATGATCGAGGATAATCCAGCAATACGAGCTTGATTACGAAAATATATATACACGACAAATGGCCTAATTACGAAACAACACTTGTCTGAGCCAGGCAGGCGGACCTAGCTATGGTACATTTCATTCTCTCAAAAAGCTTAAAATTAACAAGGCACACTGGATGTGCATGGGTGGTGGCGTGGTGCTATTCACCAAAAGTAAGTCGGAGCCTTGTTTGGAGTTATTTTTTTTTATTTTTTTTTTTTTACTTTTGTACTCATTCTCTTTAAAAACACAATCACAAACACCATTCATTGAAATAGTAAAAGTGTCAAAAAATCCTAAAAAAACACAAAAAATGTCCCTAAACAATGCTCTCTAGAATTGTTGATTCACCAAAATGTTGACCATGATGCACCAATCAATTTGGACTACATTGGGTGTTCCTAATAATAGTAACCCTAATGGTTGATCACGACCCCAATTTCGCTAATGGGGAAATGCCACATGATGCCTTTTGATAGGTCGAACCAACCACCGTTGTATAGTAAATCCTAGCTAAGCTAATTGAGAGGTTCCCAATTGGTGTCAAAGCAACACGCCCTCTTTTTTAGAGTCTCCCACTGAGCCCCCCACATTTGATTGGGACCTTAAATGTGTGCATTACTTGGATCCCTCTACACTTAGAGGAGGGGGTTCGAAATGCAATGGGGTTGGGGTTGGGGTTGGGGTTGGGGCCGGGTTGGTTTGAATGATGAAAAATGAAGGTGAGGGAGACAATCTAAGGGAGGGTCTTTAGCTTTCTTTACAAAGGGTGGGAAGAGCTTAAATTTGTTCTACTTTATGTGGACATGCACTAAGGGTATGGTCCCAAAAAAAACACACAGAGACAAAACAAAGTCTTAAAAGAGAGAAATGTTGTTGCTTCCTTGATACTGCCTCTTGTATATATTTTAGAGGGGTTTTTCTTTGGTTATGTGTGCACGTGCAAATCATGAGTGGGGAGGGGAGATGGTATCATTGGTCTCACACGCGTGTATGCAATGCTCATTCACACGCATGCATTTTCACCCAACTTGAATTCAAATCAATAATTTTCGTTGATTCACAAGGAAGGATGTTTTCTGATTATCAATCCAGTGAATTTTTATGGAATTGGGATCACCCACATATTTTACTACAATGCGGCCTTTTCACCTAGCAATTTTGACGTAGCTAGGATTTTTTGGGATCGCTGAACCTAAATTATTAATTAGAAAGGTGTACCATTATACTGTATTTACTGTGTATGACTATTTTATTTTATGTCTATAAACTTATTTAGTTTTTTTTTTTATATTTTCAAGGAATTGGTATTTTAGAGAGCTTTCCTCAAATTATTTTACATTTCATTGATTGCAACTCATACAACATTGTAGAGTATGAACTTGAAAATAAAAATAAGTAAGCTAATAAGTGGTTCTGATTATTTATTACACACAGCGGTTGATCATAGCTCTCGGAAGAATTATTAAACCCAATATTCTGGATTAACACTGAATTGGATCTTCTAGAATAATTTTGTTTCTTAATGGCTAGAGGCCACTAATTGGGACCAAACAATAAATCTTAAAAGGAATATTATATGCATATTGAATTGAACAAAGTAAATTTTTTTTTTTTTTTGATAAAGCAATGAACAAAGTAGTTTAGTGGGATCAACGAGTCCTTCTAGGGAGCGAGGGATGGGTGTAACCACCCATCCTCCTCGGGATGAGCGCATCATGTTGGAGATGCGCGCGGGCGCTCATCGCGAGGAAGGTGAGTGGTTACACCCATCCCTCGCTCCCTTTCCCTCGACCCCTAGAATTTTCCGGGATCAACAACACATTAGAGAATCTAAGCATTAAATCATTAGTGCCCCTCTAATAATAATTCCTCAACTCCACTCCTTCACTGACAAAAAGCATGGAATTGAACTTGTGGTGTTTATACAAAAGCTCAGCCACAGGCAGATTAAACACTTCACACAAACTCAGACATCATTACTTCTTCTTTGCTGCTTTGACTGATCTACACATACATCTAATCTGGTCCTACTAAACAGTTTCTAAAACACATTTTCTTTGGGACTTTTTATAAAGAAGAATCTAAATCCTCTCTTTTGTGAATGTTTTATCCCCAAAGTTCAAATTTAAGATGGAGTCATCATCAGAAGACCTGGCTTTTTTAACAGTATCAACAATGTGGACATTTTATTTCTTAAACATGCAAGCACCTAGTATGGTATATACTCGATAAAGTACACTGTATTTAATCCAAACAAATGCTTGGATATGAGAACCATATCACTGAAGGTGCAGCAAGCAAGAACCGTTAGTTAACTTAATCACTTGGATTCTGAACACCAGCTTGCTTTCAGACTGCAGGCATCCCAATCCATCCTTTGACAACAATTGCCAAGTTTTCGTTTTACTGAGGTTTTAGCTACTAGAGACGGTTTATCACCCGTTTTTTCAAATTGCGCACTTACCGCGGACACTCCTAGAAGTCAGATCAGGCTGCATAGTGACATGAGTGAGTTTTACAAAGTCTCTGTTGGTTCAGTTTATTAGTTAATTTTCTGCAGCACTAACCATAATCTTGCAATATGAAGAACAAAAAACTGTGATAGATTGGAAACTGTCATACGCATTCCACTAACACAATGTATTGTTTAGTACAACATAATTATACATCTAGCCAACATTTTGACATGACAGTCTCTGATAATCTACATTTTACTTCAACTTATTACAAGCCGGGATGCTCCTAAATAACCGGTTAACTGGAATGTATCTGGAGCAACCATCTCTGTAGGGTACAGCTAGGCAGTACCAGATAGCTGACCCCTGCAACCACCATCAAGCTAGAACCTCCATTTTGGATCATCACACATTAAATTAAAACCCTGAACCAGAATCGGGTTAGAACAGTAATCCTCAAACCTTAGTTTCTAGCTAATCCCTTGCTCCAGAACTCTAATGCACCGACTCTCCGGAAAACCCCCGTATCACGTGTCGGACACGGACACGCGTCTGACATGTGGTCAACGGTCAAAATTCGTTGACAGACACCGACACAACCCGAACATGGTCCAGACACGTGGTTATATAATATCCTCAGCTCCTCTTCGATCGAATAATGTTTCAAAGTTCAAACCCTAAAGAATATAGAGAAGGCTGAGCGGCTGAGAGATCGATCGATAGAGAGAGAGGGAGATTGATCGACACTTCGACAGAGATCGATCGACACGACAGAGAGAGAGAGAGGGAGAGATCGATTGACGGAGCTAGAGAGAGAGGGAGCTTGCAGGAAGGATGTCGTCCTCAGGTACCTTCTGTTTTTTTTTTTTTTTTTTTTTTTTTCTGTTTCATTCTGTTTGTCAATATCAAACAGAATGCACACTTTATTTGTTAGAAGTTTGACTTATTCCAGTGTAAACTATAATGCTCGAGCTTGTCTAGCTAATTTTTGATCAAGATAAATAGATGCCATTATTTGTTACGCTTTGATCTGTTTTGCAGTTGGCAACTAATTTGAATGTGGTGGTGTTATTCTGTTCTTCAGAGTTTAGAGGTGTAATGACTGAATTAATTATATCATGTATTTGTGCAAGAGTCGGCAGTGATTTTATTGTGTTCATCATCACTCATCTATATCAAATGGCAACCCAAACCATTGTTCCTCCATGTTGTTTCCTATTATTTTGTCAAAAGTGAAAATAATTTTTGTGGAATGTCTGATATGTAGTGCTTAGTTGGTGAATGGAAAAAATAAGAGTGTTTTTGTATGGATCTCTGCTAATACAAACAAGCTTGTAGTAAAATGTCTATTTTGAGTATTTTCAGTTTTTGTTATTCAGTGATGTGATGTCTTTTCTCTTAATGTTTCTTTTAGGCCAAGTATCTGGAGATAATCTTTGGAAGCATGTGACAATAATAAGAAGACCAAATGAAGGTGGGGGAAATCTTAAATGGCGGTGTAACTTTTGTCAGAAAGAGTATACGGGATCTCATACTAAATTGAAGAACCACTTGTTGATAATAACAGGCCATGGGATAGCTATTTGTGCCAAAATATCCACCCTACAACTTAGAGAGGTGCAACAATTTGTTGAACAAACTGCATTGAGAGCATAAAATTCAAGGCCGCGAAGTGTTCCTTTACATCTTTCAGTGGGCTCAAGTAGTCACTCGCACCCAAGTTCAAGTAGTGGGGTTGGTTCTTCAGTTCCACTTCCATACAATGAACAAGGGAAGAGGAGAACCATTAATAATCCTATTGCAAATGCTTTCAATATGAGTGAGCGACAAGAGTTGGATGTTTTGATTGCAAGGACGTTCTACTCAGCTGCATTGCCATTCAACCTTGCAAAGAATCCGTATTTTCAGGAGGCTTTCACCTATGCAACGAATAAATCAAAGTCCATTAGTGGTTACAAGATCCCTGGGTATAATGCATTGAGGACGACATTGTTTCAAAATGAAAGGGACAACATTCAGAGGTTGTTGGAGGCAACAAAGTTTACATGGGTTACTAAAGGGGCAACCATTGTTTGTGATGGGTGGATTGATGCTCAAAGGAGGCCTCTCATTAATTTCATACTGATTAATGAAGGTTTTCCAGTGTTCTTGAAGGTTGTGAACTATGAAGGGGAGTACAAAGACAAGTTCTTCATTGCTGGTTTGATCAAGGAAGTCGTACGTGACGTTGGACCAAGTAATGTGGTCCAAGTCATAATCGACAATGCTCCAGTTTGTAAGGCTGCAGGTTTACTTGTTGAGAGCCAGTATCCTGAGGTGTTTTGGACACCTTGTATAGTCCACACTCTCAACCTTGCCTTGAAGAACATATGCACTCCAAAGAACACGCCTGCAAATGAAAAGGCCTACAATTTGTGTAGTTGGATTATTGATGTTGTTGGAGATGGGGTGCTGATTAAGAACTTTATCATGAACCATTCCATGAGGTTGCATATGTTTAATGAGCAATCGAGATTGAAGTTTCTTTCCATAACAGATACACGCTTTGCTTCAAACATAATTATGCTAAGAGGTTGAAATACATTAAAAGTAGCCTCCAGAGTATGGTGATTGGAGATCAGTGGGATTCCTATAGGGAAGATGATGTTGAGAAAGCACGGCTTGTGAAAGGAAAACTATTGGATGACTTGTGGTGGGACAAAGTGGACTATGTACTTCGTTTCACAGAGCCTATTTATTCAATGTTGCGGAGGGTTGATACAGATGAACCTTGTCTTCACTTGGTGCATGAGATGTGGGATGTTATGATTGAGAAAGTGAAACAAGTTATTTACCGCCATGAAGGAAAGGAAAATAGTGAGGAGTCAGAGTTTTTTTCAGTGGTGCATCATATACTAGTAGATCGATGGGAGAAAAGCAACACACCACTGCATTGCTTAGCACATTCCTTGAATCCAAGGTAAATAATTACATTGTTTTTAACTTTTTGGGTTATGCACTTAATGTTTATATATTAATTTGTGATTGACATTGCTTATATATATGTATTATAGCAGAGAATGGCTTGAAGGGGCTCCTAATCGTGTTTCGCCACACAAAGATCTTGAGATTACAAAGGAGAGGGATAAGTGTTTCAAGAGATATTTTCCTAATATTGAGGAAAGAAGATTGGTTTTTACAGAGTATGCTAGGTTTTCAACGGGTTCTGGACAGTTTGTAGAAGGTGATGCTCTACAGAATATAACATACCTAGAATCTGATGTGTGGTGGGCTTCTCATGGTGCCTGTGCACCATTACTCAAGACTATAGCTTTGAAGTTACTTGGGCAGCCTTGTTCTTCTTCATGTTGTGAGAGGAAATCGTACACGTATAACAACATCCACTCATTAGAAAGGAACAAATTGACTCCACAACGAGCTGAAGATTTATTGTTTGTGCATTCCAACCTTCGTCTTTTGTCAAAAAGAAAACAAGAGTACAAAGAAGGTGAGACAAGGATGTGGGATATCGCAGGAGATACTATAGATTCGTTGGATTTGGATGCTGCTGGAATGCTTGAGATTGCCAATCTTTCACTTGATGAACCTGAGCTAGAGACTGGGCTGTTGAATGAAGAAAATGCGACAGTTGATCCGCCAGCTAATGAAGAAGAAGAGATGTAGCCGCCTCGCTGGTGAGTTTTTGAAATTATCAATTTGCATTTTACATTATTAAATTAATGAAATTATGTTGCTTATGCTTTATGAGTATGACTTGAGATTGGCTTTATGATTTTATGTTTATATGAGTTACAAAAAAAATATATTAAACAAATAAGTTTGACCGTGTCGCTGAGTCTTATTTTTTTGAAAATTGCCGAGTTGCCGTGTCGTATCCGTGTCTGACACGACACACGTATCCGAGTCCGTGCATCACAGCTCTAGAAGTGTCTTCTGCCTAACATGGGCTAAACTCATGAACTTGATTCTGGAAGACGATACAAGATTATTAGAACTAGGTTGTTATCACAAGAAGCTTGTCCGAAGAGATAGATCATTCAAATTGGCGAATATCTGTCCACGGGTAGTCCTTTTCTGATGCGCCAACTCCAGTTGGTTCTCCAATGGCACCATCTTGTAATTCTCAATAACATCATACAATCATTTCAATATCCATGGGAAACTTCGGGGATATAAATTGTGTGGGGGTTTCAACAAGACTTCCAAAGGAAAATTTTGTTTACATTATTTTATAACGGCTCAATGATCTTATAAGAAAACATATTAAACCAAGTATCACACAAGGATCGTACAATGGGCTAGTGATCTGTTACAAGAGAATCCTTACCAAACACAAAATCTTCAAACCTAGTTCCCTTACAAACTATATGGTTTCATGTGCTTCAATACCAAAGGATAGTAATGATTTGCAATCATTTACATTTTACACTATCACTTTCCTTCCCCTTTAAGCACATACTATTTATTCCTAGCCAAATGTACAAGATATCATAATAGTACAACGAGAAAAAGATCACGAAACTTTCCTTTTTCTTTTGTCAAATGGTTCCCGATTTGAACCATGTGAAGTACCAATAGCTGACCCAGGAAAACCCAATGCATTTCGAAACTTCCCTAGATATGGTTTCAAACTTTCCCTACATGAGAAAAATCCAACCATGAGGTGATCAGGAGTCATGAAAACTTCCTTGCACATGATCCACTCAACATCTATTCCCAAACACCCACGAATCAAAATATTCCTGGATGTCAGGTTGGGAGCCTATTCTATATTGCAAACCAGACAAAGAAGAGGAATTTGGAGTTAAAAGCCCCTTTCAAACCAATTTACTAAGGTGGGATTTTGGAGATAAAAGCCCCTTTCAAACCAATTCATAGGGCAAGTCTCTCCTGATTCCATCGGGGGTCATCTCTCAATTTCTCATTAAAAAAAGGGAAAGAAAAGAGAAGACACCAAGAGTGCCCCATCCTTGGTCCATCTCCATTTCCATCCATCTTCACTATCATGAATTCACAAAATGAACAATTCCAAGAATTTACATTCATACAGGGAGCTTCGAAGAACACTGCTTTATTAGAGCTCTCCTCAAATAAAGTTGCAAAAATCCCATATTGCTTAGCACAGTCTTTGACAACCTTTACGGTATTAGAGTATACAGTGAATATCTCCTTGAACACCCCTACCGCCCTACGACATTCAAATTATCAAATCAAGACTTCAACTTGTCTTACATTCCAAAAGAGACCTCTTCAATTAATCCCCATGAGGACGTTTTAGAAAGTGTTGAAAATATTTCCACAGGCTTTTGCCAAAGGAAAGGGTTGGATATGGAAAACCATTCACTACCACCTATTTAGTAGTTGGCCTTTAACTATGAACATAAGTGACAAACAGGCATGTTAACAATGGAACTCTTTTACTAGTATCTTTCTGTCAACCTTGCAAAGTAGTCATCCTTAGAAAGTACTCGGCTCATAGTTTCAATAACAAGGATCAGTCCCCATGCTGATCCCTTCGCCTTCCCCAACCACCAAATAACACTTCATAATTCATTTTGAGCCCAATGCCACTCTAAAGAATGAAACCATTGGGTTTAACATTGCGTACTTGAACATCTACCCAATCCTTGAGGGGAGAAAGAATGTTCCATCCATGTACTAAAGACAAGCAATCAAAGGAAAGTCCTAGGGGTGGGTACGGTCCTAGCTTGGGCTTATCCCGGTCTCGTTCCAGTGAAACAAGACTAGATCGGTCCGGGATAGCAAATTTTTTTGAATAGACCCGGTTGATCCCGAACCGATTTAAACCGGGACGGAACCATGCCATCCCGGTTAAGGGTTTTTTTTTTTTATATAAATTTCTTTAACCTCTTTGGCAATTTACAACTTTGAAAAGTGTTTTTGAAATACTTTCAGGGTCATTGAATTCGGATTTTAGAGGTAGGGAGAATAAAACAACAAATGAACTGTATGTTTGATGAACCCAAGTTCATCCTTAAAAAAACATTATAAACAAAGCAAACACAAACATAAAGAGAAAGCGGAAAATGACTTTGAATGACTACTTTTCTGAAAAATAGACCATTTAGGTATCATAGTTAATGAAATTGCTAATAACTACTAATTTTTAATCATAGGGAGCTGTACGAGTAGTGAAGAACTATAGAGAGCTGTGGTTGGTTGTAGCCACCAAAAGAAAATGACAACTTAAACCGTTTTAATCCTTAAAGATATAAATCTCGAGGCATAAGCCACTACGAATCTACTTAATCTTTTATCATGAATCTTTGTACAAATCAATAGTAATCATGTCATCTTCTCCAATCCCATTTATATCATCATCACACATCTTAACCGTTTTCTTTTTTCTCCTTTTCCATAACCCTTCAAAGCTCATTCTCATCAATTGATTTATCTCCGACTAAAGTATATAATCACCATCTTGAAATCCAATTTGAAAATCATAACAGTGAGCTAGTATGAATTTCTTCATTATTAGACCCACAAGGGGAAAAAAATGAGGATTGTGGATCAATTATGGGAAGCAAAATTGGGGATAATTCTTGACAAACCCTCAAAGATTCGACATTTGAATCCCAATCTTTTCCAAATAACCTAAAACATTTATCATATTCTTCATTATACTGCATCCCAACATCAATGGATACTCGTTAATGTCATCAATTGTCAACCCTGGCTTCTGAAGACCTTGTGTTGAGAGTTATAGAACTATCATTATCAAGTCTTACAGATGTGAAAGCTTGAAGAAACATGTAAATTGTCAATGCCATATTCCAGTTGATGTTTTCAGCTTGAAAGCAAAATTAAGAGTGCCTCATGGAGTAGGATCAAGGGACTCAAACATGATTTATTCAAATTCATTACTCTTAATCCCAGAACATTCAATCTATTGCAACTATTTAATTTCAAAATATAGATTCGCATATTTGATCCACAATCCTCATTGTTTTTCCATGTGGGTCTAATAATGATGAAATTCATAGTAACTCATTGTTATGATTTTCAAAGTGGGTTTCAAGATCGTGATTATATACTTTAGTAATATATAACATCAATTGATGAGCATTGAAGAGTTATGGAAAAGGGGAGAAAAAAAATGGTGGAGAAGAAATGTGATGATGATATAAATGGGTTTGGAGGAAGAAAATGACATGATCACCATTGATCTACACAGATATTCATAGTAAAAGATTAAGTAGATTTGTAGTGTCTTATGCCTCGAGATTTACATTATATTTTTAGGAATTAAAAAAGGTTTAAATTGTTATTTTCTTTTGGTGGCCGACCATAGTTAACAAATTGAGCATTAATGGTCATAAAATTGAAAAATTAGTACTTATTAGACATTTCATTAACTATGATACCTAAATGGTCTATTTTTCAAAAAAGTAGACATTCAAAGTCATTTTTCAAAGAGAAAGAATCCAATATAAGAAGAGCCTTCTTGTAGTAGACCAAGATGGGACAAATGGAGTGAGTGTCATCTAAGGCATCAAGCTGAGTTTTGAGGCTCTCAATCTCTTGTTTCTACTGCAACACAAAACCGAAGGTCTCCTAGGAGATTCAAAAACTTTGATGAACAAAATAGTTCATGAACTTGCTCAAATTAACTTCATTTCAACACAAAATTAGTATATCAAGCAATCATGCAAGATGCATCAAAACAAACAAAGAAAATTAAGCAAATCTTCAAAGTGCTTACCTTGTTAATTACTTAGTTTATGTCTCGGGCGTGGGCCAGAATGCCATTGAAATGCACCTGAAATGGAAATGACATGCAAGAATTCAAATAAGGGAGGAGAAGGAGACCGGTTGGGTCATTGGAAAAAGTGTTGAGGTTGATTGTAGGTGTTTGTGCTTTGGGTGGGGAAATAGGTGACCGGTTAAAGTGGTGAAAGTTGGCTTGTTAGGTCGATTAAGGTGGATTGAAAACATGAGTGACGTCCGCAAGTCAAAGGTACGAACAAACTTCAAAAGATAATGAAATTTGGATAATTGTGGAGTCAAATTGAGTAGTGGGTGTCCTCCTTCCTGTTCACTTCACCAAACCTAAATGAACGCTCTCAATTCTAGGCAGTTAGGTTTTATAGCCATTTTTTAGTTAGTTTTGGACTTTTTATACTTCTACCCTTTCTATAAATAATGTTTATGGTTGATTTTTAAAGAAAATGAGTAAAAAATGTAAAAACACCAAATCCAAACAAAAAAAATGACTTCAAAGCCTGACTGCCTAAACAAATAAACACATCACCGCACTTCTCATCTATACAGAAGCAGAAAACAAACAGACTGCAGACACTGCATTGCTTTTTTATTTTTCATCATGAATGACCCCATCCTCTTTCATCCCACCTCTTTTTCAATTTCATGAAAACCCAAAAATCGCCCAAAATCACCAACAGTTCATACTTTTCTCCATCTCTCTCATCAGTTCATGATTTTCTCTCTCGGGGGTGGTTCGATTAGGTGGTGGTGCAGCATTCGGTGGAGGTCCAATCAAGTGTTGGTAGAGATTTAATTTGGTGGTATAGAGATGGTCCTATCGGGTGGCAGTGGAGCTCTGATTAAGTGGGTTTTCATCATCAACTCATCTTCGTCGTCAGGTTCTACTAGTGAGTTGGAAAGAATAGATGAAGGAAAGGAAGGAATGTGGAATAGGGAGAAGCATGTTAAAAGGATAAAGAAAAGAGTTGGAGAGAATAAGGCATGTTGTTAATGTACCTATCTGCACTCAAGGGAAACACTACTCCCCTGTTTAGTGTTTTCTTTTAACAAGGGAAATGTAGAAAGGTGAGTGAGTTTAGGTTTTTCATCCATTGCTCCTCATTGTTGTTGTGAGTTTAGTGATTTCATTCATTGTTCCCAATTGTTGTATTATGTCTAATTTGTTAACTAATATTCCATAGTTTTTCATATTTCACTACATCACAATTGGCTATTAATAGCATTTGACTATAGTGTTTTTAATACTTGTGCTATGATAAAAGCAGTTTTAATAGTTTTAATCACATTGCATTATTAAAACGCTATGGAATAACATAGCGGGAGATTGAAAAAATGACACCGCTATAATTTTGCTAAAAATTTTTGAAAAACTGCTCCTCTCTTTTCAACAAAAGCAAAAACAAAAGACAACTCCTTCTCACTCTCTCCTTCCTCTCGTCTCGCTCATGTTGTTGCCCTCTCTCCCACTCTGTCTATCCATCTCTCTGTCTTCTTCTCTACTCTCTCCATTTTGTCTAGCTTTTCCTCTCTATTAATCTGCTTCTTCCATTTCTAAATTGATTTGGAGCTAGGGTTATTGAAAGTCCCCAATTTTTCTTTGACTTAAGAATACAAGCTATCATCTCCTTCTCGCTCTTCTTCCTCCACAACCAATTAAAGAGATTTAGAGACAGATTAAAGAGTTGTTATCTCCTTTTCCTTAAAGAGATTAAAGAGATTGAGATACAAATATTGGTGGAGTGACAGATCCACAGACCAATTAAAGAGTTCTCATCTTCTTTTCCCTCTTCTTCCTCCACGCAAACAACAAACACCATCTCTACAACCTTCTCTTCACGTCGCCAGCCACAGGTCCATATCGCAGCCACCAACAAATCCATCACGCCCTGCTCTCCTCCATCTCATCTTCAGATAATCTCTCTAATTTCTTCTTCGTTTTGACTTTTCCCCCTCTACACAATTAAGCAAATCCCTACTCTCTCAGATCGATTTCCATCTCCCCAACTGCTACCGTCCTCTCTAATCGATTCCACACCTCCTCCCTTTACACATGGCATGCATTCCATGATGCTCTGAACAATTATATGTAAATGAGCTCCAAAACAAAAACTGTCTCAATAAGTGGAGCCATGAGGTGAGTAATCAATAGTTAATATATAAGGACATATCTAAGTTCTTTACTGTTGTTCGTATTTACACAAATTAAACATGAAACTAAAATTGATTCTTCTTGGTCCCCTAGGCACCGGATAAATTCGCTGCTGCCTCTCCAGCATCTACATAGTGCCCGTGAATCACATAAGGCCATGTTGGCTTCCCACCTTCCACTTGGTCCCCTAGGGCCCTTGCCATATTGACTATGTGACGGACCTAGTGCCTCATCCACAAACTCAGGTATGTAAGGCCAGAGAAATTCTTTCGATATGTACCTATGCAGAAAAGAAGAAAAAGTTATTTGGATCAAACTGCATTTTGTTTAGGTATTGAGTCATGCTTAGCATTCACAATTACGTGGCACTTTGAGATATCCCATGGGCTAAGTGACTTAAAATGTGGATTCTCATTTTGTTCATCTGTCAATAAACAATTATTTATTTCTTACGCATCCCTCGTTGATGTTGCATAATTGCATATTACAGGTCATGTAATAGAGTTGGTGAAAGCATGATATTGCATAATAGTATATTGCAGGTCGTGTAATATAGAGTCGGTGAAAGCATGGTAGAGGTAGTATACAGTATTCTGACAGTGGATCTCAGACATTTCAAATTAACAATGTTTTTGATAAAAATATATGAGTGGGTTTTCTTGACATATGCCCTCTTTATTGTTGCAAATGAGCATGTTATAGTCTTTGTATTGCAAACCAGGGGATATAATTGTGAAGCATAGTAAGGCCATCTTCCTCACAATGTCATGATTTTGGTTATCAGTAAAATCCCAGGTTCGTCGTACTTATCCCCTCAATTGATGTGCATCTACATGCTAATAATATGTTTCATCATCAACTGATTTTTTTTTTGTTTACAGATGACAAGAACTTGCGATTTCTGCCATGTACAAGGTAAAAGAGCTTTATGTTATGTGAGGGCATTAATCCATAGAGGGTCTCAAGCTAGCTACTTTTTTGCATCACTTTCACCCATCTACCTATAAAAACATGTATTTTTTGGATTTTGAATCCATCTTTTGGTAATCTATGTCTGCAATTGCTTTTGTCTATATTTAGCCCTGTTCAGTTTTCTGCGTAGGCATGTTGCTCATCTAATAGGTGATTTTGAGGCGGGTTTGCCCTTGAGTTTATAGCACACGTTGCACACATAATCCATACTTCATTATTTAGCTTGATGATAAACTTTTTGGTGGTTTCAACAGTAGAACACTTTGTACTCTTACCTGACCACATGTGTCTGAGTCTCTTCCCAATTCCATGTTATCTCCACGCACCAACTCATGCAAGCTAAAACAAGAAAACAATCAGTGTTACATATGACATGTTATATAGACATGTTTTCCCAAATGAAGTTCCATCAGCTCATATAATCACTGAAATTGTGAAAACTGATCAGTAGGTACCTGATCAACACAATGTATAGGCGTTGCGACTTGCTATGGTCATCTGACCACATTTGTATTTCACAATTAATCTGAACAATTTATGAGCATTCAGTGGTATGTTTTAATCACACACATGTATTCAATCCTAAATTATTGAACCCTCAAGCGATATATGAAATCAAGTGTTTTGCTTGTAGGCACCATCAGCTACTGTTGTTGTGTTGTGAAGGGACTATCACAAAAGACTACTGAGGAAGATCTAAATCATATTCTTGTATGTTTCTACTTGAACTACTTTCTTTTTTTTGGAAAGCGAGTTGGGTTTTAAGGACCCCAAAACCTTTATATAAATGAAACAAAAGCAAAAACAACAATAAAAACATAAACAAACTCTCACAAGAAAGAGAAGTCTAGTGAGAGTGAACATGGTTACTAGGTCTATAAAATCTTCAACTAGCATCGGCCAAAGAAGAAACCTCTTTTTTTTTCTTTTTTTTTATCCTTGTCTCCTTTGTTAAGGAGGAAAGGATTCAACCTTTGTACTTTTTGTTTGCTTTCTTAGCCCTAGAGGATCTTCGAGGGTAGAGACTAAAATCTTTAGTGCAAGATTTTGAAAACAAATCGCTTGCAACCTCTTCACTAGAAGGATCTTGCTCATGGTCCTCGTTACTACTCTACTCATCTGTTGTGGTGTTCTCTTTGTCCTGAGTCGGTGTGTGTTCACTTGCCTCCACATTAGCACTACGCTGGAGCATTGGGTTGATAAGAATCAATGGTCACTACTACAAATATTAGCTTAGGTAACGCCACTTAGATAGCGCTTTTTTAAAGAGCTATCCAAGTGGGCGCTAGGATAGCGCTTATTTGTCTTTAAAAAAAAAAAAATCAAAAAAAACGCTACAATAGCGCTTTTAAATTTTTTTTTCAGTTAAGCGCTATCTTAATTATGTCTTAGATAGCGCTTTAAAAAACGCTATGTGGAAAAACGTTACCAAAACTACCATAGCGCTTTTAAAGTGCTTGCATAGCGTTTTAAAAGCGCTATGCTACTTACCTCTTGTATAGCGCTTTATCCTATAGCCTAATAATTAAAAAAAAATCAAATATCAAATTAAATCTCGTTTTTTCAGATCTTGATACGATCGGACGGTTAATATCACAAGCCCTAATAAAAACCTAAATCTCGACAACATGTTTTTTGGTTTTGGTTTTGCCATTTTTTCAAACACACAGAGAGGCGATAGGAGGCACGGAACCGAGGCGAGGAGGCGACGAACCAGATCGAGGAGGCGACGAGCCAGATCGAGGAGGCGAGGAGGCGACAAACCGAGGAAGGACGCGAGGAACCAGAGGAGGCGAGGAACCGAGGAAGGAGGCGACTCAGGCGAGGAACCAGAGGAGGCGAGGAACCGAGGAGTCGCAGGGTAAGGACCAGGTTCGTCTCTCTCGCTCGACTCTCACTCAGTCACTGTTGGTGTTTTGTGTTTTGTGTTTTGTTGGCAAAAAAAAAAATCTCAATGACTGCGACAAAATGAGATGGAGAAATCAAAAGACATACTACTTCCATCAACCTCAGTGAGTACTCCAAATCCTAAGAGCATCTCCATTGAAATAGAAAGATCAGACTGAAATTTAAACATTTTCGACTAATACAAGTTCAATTAAAAGTTAAAATTAGGCTAATGGACTAATCAGTCTTTCAAAGTCTACTGAGGAAGTGAGCATCTAATGTTCGTCTCTCCATCTCATTTCGTCTCTCTTGCTTCTTCTTGCTTTTTTTTTTTTTTTTTTTTTTTGTGTTTTGTGTGTGATTCACTGATTATTAGCCTATTTTTTGTCTACTGAGGAAGTGAGCATCTAATGCATATTTTTATTGTTTTTGAGTTATAGGCATATAGCTTTATGTTCAAAATGCTGTCATATTAGTGTTTCATGTGTAGTATCTAATGGAATGGAATGAATGTGTTATTAAAAATGTGTAGTTATACTCGTATGAATGAATTATTGTTTCAAAGATATATGGACTGTTTTGTTGAAAAAATCTTTCAATCAAATTGTGACAGAGTGTATTAATATAACTTATTCAAAATGAAAATGTAGTAATCCGTATATGTTTCTTCATATTTTGATTCCGACAGGTTTCTAAGTCATTTCTCTATGATTTATTGTTACGAAATTGTTTGGATTCGATCTTTGTCTTCTCTTTGTGTATGATAGATTGGACAAATATAAATATTTCATGCTTAGCTTCCACTAATTAAAGTGACTGTTCATAGAATTGTGTGCTAGTAAGAATCTTGCTAAGTCCCAAGAGTGGAAAGAACAAGTAAAAAATGTGGATTCATGGCAATGGAGATTGATGTATTGATGTTTTTTTGTAGTATTGTTTTTAATGGATCGAGAATGGGTAAATGCGGATCGATTATCTGAAGAGTACAAGAAAGGGGTGGAAGAGTTTTGTGCTTATGCAACTAAGAATGCTAAAAATCCAATGTTCATTAAATGTCCGTGTCGAAAATGTTTAAATGTAAAAGAGGTTAGTGGTCAAATGAAGTTGCACGAGCATTTATTGTGTCATGGTATTGACAATACATATAAGGTTTGGACATATCATGGTGAGCCAAGGTGCTTTTTAAGTATTATTTTTGTCGATTTTGATCTTAATTTCCAAATATTTGTTCTTTTCTCTATATTATTTTTGGATGATTATTGTCAATGCACATACACATACACATGCCACATCATCCCGATGCAAAACCTGATTCCCTGACTTCACTCAAAGTTTAAAATGAATTAGTTTTGATATATGTTTTGAAATGATGCATAGTGTGGGAGGGTGTGTGTCAGCATCATGAGAGGATCCTGAATAATTTGCAAGCCTAGCTAGGGGTGGAATTAAAAATCTCATAGGTGTAAAGAGGGGTCAAGTCATTGCTCAATGGAAATGAGAGCTTGGTGTGGGCATATACATCCAAAGAGATATGAGCAGAGATGGTGATGAACTCATAAGGTGCATGGCACGAGGAATGATGGTTCATTGACACACCACATTGGTCACTTACCTGCTCACTTACCTGTATCACTTACCTGTATCATTGTTAGCTAGCTTGCCAGTTTTTTCCTGTAAGAAAAAAGATCCCCACAATGTTGATCCAAAGTTGTCCCTACCCATTAAAAGTGTCCTACACTAGTTTTCCTCGTATCCAGCTAGGTGCCCCAAATGAAAAGTGTCATTCCTTGCAACAGAAAATAAGTTAGGAAACAAATTAAGCACAAGGATCCATGATCGAGAATGGAAATCCTTTGTTTTTTTGGTACATTTTCTATTAAACTTTTATTCTACAATATTCAGCCGACAAAAACTAGTAAATAATTAAATAAAAATTTGAAGGTATTGGGTCTTTCAAATTCACTCTACTGAATCTAGGAATTTACAAGATGAGATTTGCTATATGAAGAAAAAAAAAGAACGATAACCTCATTAAAAAAGAACAGAGAAGAAGCTGATTTGCAGAATGTCCCGAGCCACTCATCCTCATCTCCAGGACAATATGGTATAAATCAAATAGATTGGTCATAGATTCAATCTCCCAGGCAGTAAAGTCTCATGGCATCCTCCTTGTCCCCCTCATTGAGGTGTATGAGCTTATGACCCATTTGAAAAAGTTGGGTTACATCGATCATTCTGATTTTGTATTTGAATGTCTTTTATTTCTAGATGGCAGTTTTGTTGTATTCAGGCACATGTCTTGCTATTTGCATGGATAGTGGTTTTGAAAACTCTAGCAACTCAGTCCTTGATGTGTGGGGCTTTCAATGTAAATGATCTGAAGGGTGTGTGATGGTATTTTAGATTGAAAATTTGAACAAAATATTAATAGATGGATTTTGACATGCATCTTATTACAGGAATATTGATGACGTTAACAAGACGATGGATGAGATCAATGAGCAGACAGAGAACATGAAGCAGATCCAGGAAGCATTATCAACTCCAATTGGTTCCGCTGCCGACTTCGATGAAGTATTGCTACTTAGAGAGCTTCTCATTCCCCCTGTTCTATACTAAATTCTGTATAGGACACTAAATGTGTCTTGAATTGCAGGATGAATTGGAAGCTGAGCTTGAGGAATTGGAAGGTGCGGAGTTGGAAGAACAACTTCTCCAGCCTGCTACAACTGCCCTTGCAGCTCCCATACATGTTCCAGCAGGAAGACAGCCAACTCGACCTGCTCCTCGAAAGAACACTGCTGAGGAAGACGAGCTGGCTGCATTACAAGCAGAGATGGCACTCTGAGCTGGTAGGTTACCAGTTGTTACTCTGTCTCTTCAACTTTTTCTGTTTCTTACTGTCCCCTTCTTATGAACTACTTTCAAGTTTTTCAAATAGAAAATTGTGAGAACTTCTCTATACTAGCTCAGAATTTGTGAAAGGTGCTTAAAAAGGCTTAAATTATTTGTCTTTTCAGCTGGGCTTTGACATTTTGTGGTCCTTGTGGATATTAAGTTGAAGTATTGATATGTATGATATAGGGCAGATGTTTCTTGTGCATTCTGTTTCAGAATTTGGATAACGCTTTTGCTGAAATAAATGTACCTCATCGTTCTCCCCCAGTGGTCATTGACAATGCCTCTGTCTCCTTGGCTGATAAATGTGGCAAAAATTGGTAAAGGGTTTGTTGCAGCTGGTGAAATATGTCACTTCACAACTATCAGAAGGGTTGTCAGTAGACTACTTGGCAACATTTTTTTTTCTGAAGTTTTTTACATGTTATAAACTATTGTGCTAACCCAGAATCTCCTAATTAGAAGCTCATAATACTAGTGACCTACAATAAGGTTAGTATTGTTTCGCTTACTAGCTGAATGTTGAAGCTTGATAATTTCACTCATATAGAATTGACACCGTCTGATGATATTGCAGGTATGAGAGCACCTGTCCGGCCTCCTCCTGGCCATCCTTCTCAATGTAGTTCTCAAATGTTTTCACAATCTTCATCATCTTCTTGTGATTAATCTTGTCCTTGTGCATTCTGTTTCTGCAGGCCATTGATAGGCTTCCTTTAGTTCCCGGAGTTCTTGAGCTCGTTGGAATTGGTTATTCTGGGGTAAGTTCCACACCTATTACTGCTACTATATATATATATTAGTTGAGAAGGCTGCTATCAAGAAATATAGTTGGACCTTTAGTCATTTACATTTATCTTACTGATACAAAACCCTTTGTGTTTGGCAGTGGTTTGCATATATATAGTAGCAATAATAGGTGTGTTCTTGTATTTCAGGTTAAGATTTATATACCGACTTAGTGTGTGTGTGTGTTGTTATACTTAAACAATGCCATGATGCAATTTCAGGTTATGCGAGGATACAATTTGAAGTGGCGGTAGAATCTGAGAAACATTCAGCGGTGCCGCAATGTACAGACGAAGTTAGGACTGTAGGAGAAGCTGTTGGCCATTTCATTTCGTGGCCAAAAAAGCTGGTGTATATATATGATAGCATATTAACAATTTTGTATGAATGCTTAAATTATATTTTGAATGAATGAGAAATAGTTAGTTATCATGTTGTGTCTTTATTGATTGATTGAACGTTGTCATTATTATATTAAATATTATATTTAGCCCAGAAAATCGGTATCGGAAAAATAGAAAAAACAAATCAAATAACTTAGATAGCGCTCAAATTAGCGCTATCTAAGTTTAACATATATACTACAATAGCGCTTCTTTAAGCGCTATCTAAGAACAATCTAATTACTTTCATAGCGCTTATTTACGCGCTATCTTAGCAGATAAAAAAATCTAATTTAAAAAAATCATTTAAATTAAATAGCGCTTAACAAAGCGCTATTCAAGCTAATTTAAAAAAAAATTAGCGCTTACATAGCGCTTTAGAAGGCGCTATTGAAGTTAATTAAAAAAAAAAAAAACGCTTAGATAGCACTATTCAAGTACGCGCCTTGCATAGCGCTTTTTTGAGCGCTATCTAAGCCTATTTTTAAGCGCTATGCAAGCCTATATTTGTAGTAGTGGGTTGTGGACTCTGCGTTATGGCATCACTCTGGTCATCATTTATGTTATGCTCTGCCACATTGGCAGCCTCTATACTGGTTACATTCCCTGCTTTTCCTGTGATAGGCCCTGGACTCCCCTCTAAACTGGGTTGAGTCTTCGACTTGAATGTATGTCTACCCTTGGCGATCGTCCAACTATTGGAGTTTTGTCTTTCTAGTGGTTGGGTCCTACCCGTAGCTTGCTATACCATATGGCCTGGAGTATTAATTTCTTTGCTCTTTGAACACTGTTGTTTTGTATGGCCAAAAACTGCACAAGAATTGCATTTAACAAGAATCCATGCATACTCAACTTCAACTATTTTTTTCTTATCTCCATTGATAACCACAGGGATGTCTTTGGGTAATTGGTTGTTTACATCCACATCCACACACACCCATGCATACGCTAATCTTTTCCTTTCTTCAGTAGCTTTGTCAAGCATGATAGGCACTCCAATAAAACTAGCAATCCTTTGAATACCCTCTGGATTCCATAGGAATAAAGGAATTTTCTTCAGTGTAACCCAAATAGGTATCGAGGTAAGCACCTCGGCATCGTCGTTCATAGAATGTGACCAGGCCCTGAGGATGAACAACCTGCTTGCAATATGCATAGGTCCCATTTCCAATACCTTACTTCTATATTCTTCCTTCTTGAATTTGAATACAAAATTCTTATCTCCGTGTATGCTCATCTCAAAATCTCGAATTCCCCACATCCTTATCAGCCACTCTTTGACATAACCATATGCCAAGCGCTTGCCCACAAAGCTGCCAATAACCAACCTTTCACATTCTTCTATCCTATTCGCAAAGTCAGCAGTTTGCACTTGTACTATTTTCCTGCCTTCAACAGTAGCTGGAGGTTCATACCTAAGTATTGTAGAGCCCGTATGCTTGCTTTGATGCCCAACTCATCCTCGCTGGTGCATCGGCAGGGTTTGTCATTGCCATTGCTTCTTGAATATTACTAGGGCCAGAGGATGCAACACTGGTTGGCATTGTACATTCATCTGCTTTATGCAAAACCTTTTCATTCCTTTGCGTTGCAGCCTGCTCTTGGCTGGCTGACACACTTGCAGTTAGCATTGCCCAGTTTTTGGGGTTTATCATCATTTACAGTCATTCTGCACCTAGTTTATCTCCATTTTTTACAGCCACTTGATATTCATTTGTGAGTAACTGTAGCAATCCATCGCCATGAATGTTGTACTTCTCCTCAAAAGCCATGAACACCTCCTGTGCAAACACGTTCTCACTGACTGCGTCTCCACCATTTGTTCTTGTCATTCAATCAATAGACCGGAGAGGGGGTGGAAAAACCAGCTAGATCGAGCCAGAGGGGGAGGGCTTCTCCCCAAACGGCTGGGTCGAGTCGGATCTGTGCTTCGCAGCCTCTCCTCGCCAAGCTGCTCAAAATCAGATCTAGAAGTCAGATCTGACCTCTCTCTTCCTTCCTCCCTTGATTCGGATCTAGAGCAGCCCCTTCTGCGATTGAGACGAGCCCTCAAGAGTGACCCCTCTTGATTCAGATCTAGAGCAGCTCCTCCCTGCAACGAGCCCTGCGATGACACCTGCAACGAGCCCTGCGGCTGCGACGAGCCCTGCGGCTTTGATTGGTCCTGCGATGAGCCTTGCGGCTGCGACACCTGCGACGAGCCTCCTCCTTGAAGCCCTTACTTGAACTACTTGTTAGAGTTAACAAACTCTTAATATTGAATTTGTATAGTTGGTTTATTTTCACTTATGTTATTTTCATTTTTTTTTAAATGTTTGTAAGCATAGATTTTATGCTTGTATGTCATTTGGTTTCTGATTTGTTGCTATTGTTAGGCTGAATGGGGACCCCTTCGTCATGTGCGTGTAATAAAATAACGAAGTTCCGACCTCTCTCGTGGATTTGCCTTCATTAATTTTCCTTCTGTGGTATCTGTCCACGTAATCATGTCTGCTTTTGCTTATTCAATTTTTTGGATATCGAAAAGCTAATCTGTATGAAACAGGGAGCAACACTTTCAATGATTGATGGAATTGGAAAAGATGGTCTTGTTGTGGATGGCAGAAAGCTATTTTTTGAGTACAGGTATATGAAAATTTGAATTAAAAAAAAATATCTTTTTCATGTACTTTATTTGTTGTCGGTTTAAGTGGGTACATTGTTCACCTTATTACATATGTATCATGATACAAGTGAATCAAGTTTTTTGGTCTAAGAAAAGTAATCCCCGAGTTCTTAAGAAATATAGTTTTTACGTTTTTGAGAAATTTTGGTAGCTCCTAAAGCCACTTTTCATGGGATACAAATATTTGAATTCTTGATCTAGGGTTTGTTGGTTTCCCTAGACCTGTCAATCATGTTTGTCTTTGTTGATGAGTATCTTAATTTACCTACAAACAAGGTAACTCATCTCCTTGTAAATTCATTTATCTTAAGCATTGACAGTTTCCCAGGGTCGTTGCGATGCATCTCTTGTTTATTAATTTAATTTATTATTGTTAGAAAGGGTAAATATGTATTCCATGACTTGTTTACAATTATGCAAAATATATCCAATGGGCAAATTGAGAACCATAAAGTTCACTCAGTTATTCAAAACTCACCTCTTTGAAATTAGGCATAATGGAGTTCAAATTCCAAATACATGCAATTACATTGACAAACAGAGTTCTATCTGTTGTATTTTGGTAGAAACCTTTTCTCATTCTCTTTGATTTCAGATACAAAGATAGATTGGGATGCTTACATGTCACAAGTATTGATTTCACAGCAACCCCATCTTTCAATTTTGATTTTCCTAGGTGTCATCTTTATCTAAAATTTTCGAACTTTAAGCTTAAGCACCCTCATTGAGGATCTAGGAATGTTACAATTTATACTATGATTGTGCATAGATTGCCAAAGTATTTATACTTGTTTTTACATAGATTTATACTATGATTGTACATATATTTATACTGCTTGAGGTTTAGACCAGATCTTAATCACTCTCAGTATACTGCTTGTGATGTTGATATCGTCCATACATACCACCAAAAATATTGGCTTGATGTGTTGGGAAAGTAATGTGGTCTTTTTTTTTTTCTGCCTTATGCTATATTTAGTAGAGTATTTTGGAGAGGAATAACAAACTTTAAAGAATGATGAAGTTTACAAGAGGCACTGGTTTTAAAAGTATTGGCTCATTTGGTCCTGAGTTATTTTTCTTCAGTCTACTATGTCTGAGGTTTGAAATTTTGGTAATCAATTTGGAAAACCTTGCTGGTTATCAGTAAAGTCTCTTTAGCTTACCAGTGGTGAATGTGTACTTACTCTTTCAGACTATTCAGATATTTGTTTTTACAACATATTCTGTGTAGTATCTGCTGCTAGCTTTTGTTCTAGTGAATTATTTTTTCAGCTTCTTGTAGGCCTAATTGTTCCTGCTTGTTCTGTTAATTGCATTTTTACTGTTCAGAGTGTTACATGTGATATTTTATAATGAAACAAGGATTGTTTTGGTTAATGGTGTATCTAAACATTTTCTTTAATCAATTTGGGAGTGGTGTCTGTTTAATTAGCTTATCAAGGTTATAAATTGCAAACAATAATATCTTATTTTTCTCAAGAGAACTTAAAATCGGTATTTATTATAGGTGTTGATAAATGCTCTTAACGAGGTGGGAACTGATTTTTGACAGAGCTCACATGTTGTCCTAATTGTGCTCTTATTGTTACTGACGCTGGACAGATGTGAAGGTATCTTTGCCTTCTATGTTACTGATTAGGCTAGTAAGATAGTAGGAGACAATAAAAGATGGTGCAAGTCAAATGTCAGGACGAGTTTTGATGCTGAACTTGAAGGAATTAGCATAGATTGTGATTAGATGAAGAGGCAGCTGGATAGGAAGGTGATTGTGCTTGCAGTCAGGATATGAGCTTTGAATGGAGATAGGATATTGCAAGAGCTTTGAATGGAGACAGAGATCGTCTTTCATGGCAGCTAACTCTACAATGGCAGTAGAAAATGGAACACAAGCTTTGTTTTTTTGATGTCTTTCATTCCATCTTTATTTGTAGGCCTTTGAACCTTAATGTGTTCATCGCTTAGCTGCTTCGGATTATGATGTAGGTAGTACTAGTAGTAGTACTTGTTTTGAAGTGGAGAGCTTATCAGGAGAATTCCATAGAACATGATAATGTAAGTCTTCTTATACAGGATAATGTAAGTCCTCTTATACATTTTGATCTTAACAATGTAAACTGATTCTTATTTTTCCATAGAATGGCTCCTCGGCAAGTTTGGAACATGACCTAGAACGTTATGTTGTTCCAGCTCCCTCAACTGCTGCTGCAAATTCAGACGTGGTTTATGCAGCTAGCTTGACAGAGACTCCAAGATCAATAGCACTCGGAGGCACTTATTCCTACGGCTAGTCTTCAAAATAGTGTTGCTGGTGTTTCTGGCGATCGACCTATACATAAAAAGGTTGGTGACCCTTGATCTCAATTTTTTAATGTAGCTTTCTTATAAAAGTCTTGAGAAATACTTTTGTATTTTTATAACTCCAAAACAAAAATCAGTTATCATTTTTGTCAGTCCCTATGTAGTGGGATTATGTTCGTATTAGCTTAAACTTAGACTTCTACTTCACTTTGAACACAAGATTTCATATGAAATTTCCAGCTAATTGCCTAAGTATTCTGATAATGAGTTGCACAGAGTGTCAAACAATTTTTTTTTCAATGGCAAATATGGTTGGTAGTATCTTTTTTGGTAACTCTCCTTATGTCTTTCCCTTCTGCTTATGATAGCTTTATATTGTTATATGCAGCATGGAGGATGCTCGTAGACTAATTGATATTTTTCAGGGTATTCCATGCAAGATCAATCTTATCTCATTTAATCCACACAGGGGATCGCTTTCAAGCCAATCACTGATGACAAGATGATTGAGTTCCAAAATTTTCTAGCAGAAGCTGGGTGTGTTGTACTCTTGCGGCCGAGTAGAGGGGATGATCAGATGGCAGTCTGTGGTCAGCTTGGAACACCTGGGGAAGTGCAGCCACCCCGACTTCGCGTTCCTGCACGGTTTCAAAAGGCTGTTTCAACCTGAGAAGATGACTAATTGATAACTCTCAATTGCATGGTTACAATTATTGCAGTGAGAGTTGGAGTTAAATCAAGTTCATTCTCTTAACAAGTGGCTTGATGTTTATAGTTATAGCAGTCAAATTATGAGCACTTGGTGGAGTACTTGGAAGGTCTGGTATTTTATTGAAAAACTATCTTAGTATATATTTTTTGGTAAAGATATAAAACTATCATCCTCCATCCTCCATTTTTTTTTTTCTGAGTTCTTTACATATGTTAATGGTCAGTCTTAAATTTTAAATCTGATATTACAGGTTTGGTGTGACTGAATTTGTGAACCCCAAGGATCATAACAAGCCTGTTCAAGACTGACCATTAACATACTTTCCAACTAATTCGTATTGTTTAACTTGTGACAGAGATCATAGCAAGCCTGAATTTGTGAATCCCAAGAATCATATTGTTATTGACTGCAGTTTTGTTGTGATTGTTCATTATCAAGTGATTGCCGAGATGACAAATGGAGGAGTGGATCGCAACATTGAATATACTGGAAGCCTCACTGCAATGATCCTTGCATTTGAGTGTGTCCATGATGGTTGCAATGATCACTGCAATGATCCCATTAGCCTCTTTTAGTTGTTTACCATGCTTCAACTGAAATAAATGTAGTCTGATCTTTATTATTTGATAGATTTTGTGACTCGATATAATACATTATCTTATTAATTACATTACTGTGCCTCGCCGTTCATGGAAATGTTCAAGTGTTTGGCACATTTAGTTTTTATTTTCTAGAAATAAAACTTATAAGATGTTATAAAAAGTCATTTGATAGCACTTGATGAGTGCTATAGAAAAAAAAGGCCTTGAGAAACGCTATAGAAACTAATACAATAGCATTTGTTAAATGCTACGTGAGGGAAGACAATATCGTTTCTGAAACGCTATTGGTAACTATACAATAACGTTTTTTAAGTGTTGTCACAAGCTAAACAATAGCACTTTTAAAACGCTATTGTATAGTATACAATAGCGTTTCTGAAACGCTATAAATGGTCTACTTACAATAGCGTTTCTAAAACGCTATAAATAACCCTGTATCTATTATAGCTCCGACAGACACAGCGCTTTCTAAAACGCTATGATAGCCTACAATGGATGAATTATTTCATTAGTAAATATGATTCAATGTAGCTACATGATCTCTTCCTTTAAGCTACAGTAACCGGGACGAACAGGAACGGTCCGAGGCAAAATTTTATGAAACCGATCCAATCCTGGTTCCAAACGGTCTGCACCCGAAATGAAAATAACATGAACTATTTGGTCCCAGTTTGAAAGGGTCGGGACCATATCAGTCTGGGTCTGGACTGGGGATTCCTACCCACCCCTAGAAAATCCCATTTTCCCACTACAAGTCCCTTGTGCTTTAGAGACCAGCCTACAAAAAGCTTCCACTAAAATACACACACAAAAAAAGAGGAGAAAATGGGGTTCCATGGCTAATACCCCATCCATATTCTTGAAGAAACCAACCGGAGACCCATTTGACACTTCGTGTTTTATTTCAAGGTTTCAAAAATAATTTACGAGAGGAGGGGGAAGAAATATTTTCCATCGTGAACAAAGAAAAGGCATAATCTTTAGTAATCTCACTTGCTCATTCTTTCCCCTGTTTCTCTCCACTTCAATTCCTTTTATTTCTTTAATAATTTTTTTGCTCCCCCCCCCCCCCCCCCCTAAAGTCTTTCTTTCAGGAAAATCAGAACTTGCATTATTGTAGAAAAACAATATTAGACCTCCATTTAATCTACTTGAAGAGCTTTTCTGATGCCACTTGTCATAGGGTCACTTTTGCGACTAGATTTTTCGCTAAGTTCCCCCCTATCAGTTAAAAAGCCTCTACTTTGTCTCAACATTCTTTTTCCTCCACTTACTGATCTAACAGGCTATGCAAACAATCAAGCACACCCACAGAGTATTTCGGGTCTAAACCCTTCTTAGTTTATTGCTTCTCAAAGGGATTACAACTCACAACCCAATGCCTTCCCAAGGGCAGGGTGTTTCCCTTATGAAACAAGCCTACAAGAATTACAACAATAACTAACATTCACATGTCAAGCAATGCAATGGTCATTCCTAGCTATCCTGACATCGATCCTAGATCAATTAGTTACCAACAACTCAACCAAAGATCCTCCAATGACCAATCCAATATTTGGTTGCCAGCATAACCATCCCTGAATAATCATCCCAACTGCATGCTCCTGCTCAGTGCATGCTTCAAGCGCATCAATGCTCAAGCCATGTGAAGTTTGTTGCTTCAATAAGTCATGCACATCCGTCCATAGACTAGCAATCCATCTGTCCATGCACACTTATGCTTCAAGCATCCTTGGACCTGTGAGCATGTCTAGAGTCCGATGCCCATCATGTTGCTTGGTTGTGCAGATGCATTGGTCATGCACTACATTTGTCCTCATCCCTCACTAATCCAACCGAGCAAGCAGTAAGGTCCATAAGCCATCTCATGGTTCGTCATTCAAACTATCGAGTCGTCCATCATCCTTTTCAAGGTATGGACATTGACATACATCCATACATCAATCATGTTTTTTGTCGCCTCGTCAATAAGTGAGTCTTATGGAACACACAACCCATCCTGTTTTGCATGGTCCACTCGTGTAACTCGTGGTCCATGACTAGGGGTCTAACAAACCTCCCACACTTGAGCTTGATGCCCTCGTCAAGGCAACCTGTTTCAGGTAATCCTAAATTTCTCTTTCGAACTGACACAGTCCCGTGTCCCTATCCATGAGTTCTCACTATTTGGCAATCCATTCCATTTAACCAAGGAGAAAACACGTATGCTCTTCTTACTATGTCCCAACTCTTTTTTGTCCAATTTTCTCAACTTGTCTATCATATTGGGTTTTGACAACTGGAGGGGCTCGTTTGATGCTCTTCCTGGACGAATCAAGAAAGTCTTGAATAAACGACTTCAGGAGACTGACATGGAAATTTGGGTGCATCTTTAGCCTCTCGGGTAGCTTCAACCTATAAGGCACTTTGCAAACTTTCTTCACAACTTCAAACGGTCCATCATATCGAGGGGTCAGACCTTTATGTACCGCCTTGCTGCAAAGTTTCTTCCACATTTGGGGAGTCAGCTTCAACAACACTTGATCTCCCACCTTGAACTCCATAACTCTTCAGTGTTCATTGGCTTACTTCTTCATACCCTTGACAACCTTCTATTGAGTGTCCATTGCTTATTCCATCATGTCCCGCTTGGTTCTTGCAAACCTATAAGCTGATGGACATGATCCATGATTCTTTGACTTGGCAACCTCCTGCGGTGTCAATGGTTGTTGGCATGTTGCCAACTCGAACAAACTCATTCCTGTTGAAGAAGACATGTACAATTTGTAACTAAACTGAGCCATATCAAGGAGCGTTACCCAATTATTTTGACTTGTAATCACATACCATAATGCGGTAGGTACTCGTCTAACAATGCATTAACTCGTTATGTTTGCCAATTTGTCTGTGGATGGTTGGCTATGGAGAACTTCAACCATGAACCCAACAACCCAAAGAGTGTTGTCCAAAAACGACTAGTGAATCGAGCATTTCTATCACTGATCACATTCTCAAGCAAGCCCCAATATTTGACCATGTTTTTTAAGAACAAATTTGTTGCCACATCTGCAGTGCAAGCATGCGGTGCTAGAATGACACTACATGCTTACTAAAGCGATCGACCTCAAACCATCCACCTTAGGCAATCCGGTAATAAAATCCACTTATCCTTGGTCTTTCTGAAATGGGTAGTCGTTGTAACAACCATATCGTCTTCTTTCTCTAAGTCTTATGTTGCTGGCACACAAGACAATTCTTGACATACATATTTACATCATCCTCCATATTTCGCCAGAAGTATGAACGAGTCAGCAAAGCATGCATTCTCTCAACTCCCATATGACCAGCCAGACTGCAGCATGCGTCTCCTTGAGTAGTTCCCCTAGCAATACACCACTGCTTCGAACATACAGTCGCTCACCTATTGCATAGAGTAAATTGTCCTCTAGTCAAAATCTCCTTGTGATCCCATCATTCACTTGTTGGATAACACAAGTCTGATATTCTTTTAAGGCCTCCTGTATCCTGGTAAGAAGTCAGTCTCAATTGTGGAAAGTGTTGCCACCATCTCGCATACCACTTTTTTGCTCATTGCATCCGGTACAGAATTCAAACTTCCTAGTTTGTTCACAATCATTGCATCAAACTCTACCACGAAGTCGAGCCACCTATCATGTTTCGCCGACAACTGTGACTTGGCACTTGAAGTAGTTTATGGTAGAGCTATCACTCTGAACAATGAATCGAGTTCCCAACAAGTATTGTCTCCATATTTGGAGGCATTTCACTACAGCTAGCGTTTCCTTTTCATACGTTCGATATCGATGTTCCGCATTGTTCAACTTCATGCTCTCAAAGGCAACCAAATGATCACACTGCACTAGAACCTCACCAATGGCTCTATTGGATGCATCTGTATGAACTTTGAAGGGAACAGAAAACTCGAGAAGTTTGAGAACTGGCTCTGAAGCAATGGCCTGCTTCAATTGATCAAAGGACGTTGGACACTTCTCAGTCCAGACCCATGTTTTGTCCTTCAACAGATTGGTAAGAGGAGCGACTTTCTAAGAGTACCCTTCAATGAATCGACAATAGTAGTTCGCCAATCCCAGGAATGATTTCATTTCTTGTACTTTTCCACGCATAGGCCAATCCACAAGAGCCTGTACCTTGCGCTCATCCATGGTCACTTCTTCTTTAGTCACTACATGACCAAGGAACTTAATTGTTTCCTGAGCAAACTCACATTTTTCTTTCTTAACGTAGAGTCTGTTATCCCTCAATCTCATCATCACCAACCGAAGATGCTCAACATGTTCTTCGATTGTTTGACTATAGACTACAATGTCATCCAAGTAAAACAGTCAATGTAATAAAAAAAACATTATTCATTATATTACAATTGGTGGTCAGGGCATTAGTTAATTTGAACGAAATTACACGATATTCGAATGACCCATAACGAGTCACCATTGTTGCATTTGGTTCATCATCAAGGACTATCCTAACTTGACAATACCCTAAACAACAATTTTTGTGAAGATCTTTGCCTTGGACAGGTGGTTAAACAAACTGCCACTAACAGTATTGGATACTTGTTCTTCACTGTCAGTTTGTTAAGCGCCCTGTAGTCCACACATATTCTGAGTGAACCGCCTTGTTTCTTCTAGAACAAATCAGGGGCACCGAAGGGAGCTTTCCTTGGATGTATCTAACCAGAGTCTAGCAATTCAATCAATTTCTTATTCAACTCATCCAATTCTTTTGGAGCCATACGAGGAGGGCGCGCACCGGGCACCAGTTCAATCTCATGATCTATCAGTGTTCTAAAAATCGCTAGGCGGGCGGTGAGCAGAGGACTACCGCCCAGAGGCCTAGGTGGAGCATACGCGGGGGACTAGGCAATTTTTTTGTGTATTATAAATTATAATTTATAAAAGCTAACCATAATAGCATGTAACTTACTTTCAATTCAAACTAGACAAGTCCTTTGTGAAGACCCTTCTCCACAAGCAAACTGGACAACATACATTTTTTGATACTACAACACTTCCATCAACCTTGCTTGGTCATGTGACTTTCTCTCCGACAAGTCCAAGAACAAAACATGGTTGTTTGGGGTCCATGATCATTACCCAATTCAAATGAGGCACAACCATTGCCTTCACTTGTCTAAGGAAATCCATTCCAATAATCACGACGAAGTCATATAAAGGAATGATCAAGAAGTTTGTTGTACCATCCCATTCACTGATCTGGACAGAAACAAAAATTTACAACCTTTATGTGATTGGCAAGCCGAGTCACCTCCAATCCCGACTTCCTGACATATGGTTCTGCCATCACCGAGTGCATAGCACCAGTGTCCATCATAGCCTTGACCAACACACCGTTAATCTTTGTTTGAACATACAGTAAAGCATTCAAACTTACAAGGACAGAAATGTTAGGAGTATTCTACTTTTGAATTGCATTCAAAAGATGCAATTGGTCCACTATTGGCAGATCCGCAACTGTATCATTATCAACTGCGATCAAGGCAACAAGTTTATCTTACTTCGTACAATCTATAGCCCTGTGCGGTCCATTGCAAATGTAGAACCCAAACTTTTGGCCAGAAGAACTTGATGCTTCCTTTGACTTGGACCGCGTCTTAGAGCCATTTTTCTTGTACTATTGCCTTCGTTTCTTGTCTTTTGACTTCTTCTCTTTATACTTTCCTAGGTCCTTGTTCTTCATTCCCTCAAAAGAATTAGAACCAAGTTTATAATCAACAAGTCCATTTGCTACAACAATCGCAGTGGGGAGATTCTTCACTCCCTGCCTTTGCAACGCGGCCTGTGCCCACGACTGTAAACCAGACATCAAGTTGAACCTGTTTTCCTCAAACGTATTTTTGATGTGTAGCATGATGGATGAGAATTCCTTCACATAATCCCTCACGCTCCCAGTCTATTTCAACTTTTATAGGGCTTCTCTTGCCATCCAAGTCGCATTGGTTGGTAAGAATTGATCTTTAGACATCTGTGACACCTTGAAGAAGGACTTCATGCCCCGAAAGAAAGTTTTCGATCTCCTTTGCATTCCTTGTTCCATATAACGTCTTGGGTTCAGACACAACTTTGACTCAAATGGTGCGGAGGCAATCATTGCCCTCTTAAATACTTCCACTTTCGCAGCAACATTGGTCGCAGTCTCTTTGTAGAGATCAACCACAGCCCTTATATCCGCGTTCATCTCATCAAACTTGGCCTTCCAAGTCAATCATAAATCAGGGAGGGACTGATGTAGTCTCCACTCGATAAGTGAGAGTTTCAAACTCTGCCGCAGTCACCACATTCCCTCTGGACGAGGCAATCCCTTCAAAGGTCGTCTCCAATGTAGAGACACGATCTTGAAGAGCTTCTACCAATATATATTGCGTAAAACTAGGCATGTCATACAATAACAAACAATACTCTCTGATCGATCAGTCTACACTCTGATACCACTTGTCACAGGGTCGGTAATTAAACAAGTTCTATACGTATGTTTCCATTTTGATTACAACCTGCGAGGCAACTAAGGTTCCTACTTTGTTTCAACCCTCCACAATACAATTTTTTGCATACAATTAAACCCATAAGGAAAACACAACACGCAAAATATTTGGGATAAATCCCTTTAGGGGTGGGAAACAATCCCGGTTCCGACCTGGTTCGTATCGGACTGTATGGTCCTGAACCATTTCAAATCGAGATCAATCGGTTTCTCTTAATTTTTCCCAGTTCCGGTCCCGATCCCAGACCCGTTCAAACTGGGACGGAACCGGTTTGAACAATTTTAGTCTCGGATCGTTCCGGTACTGTAGATATTTTCAAATCCAAGCCCAATTTCAATCAAACATGCATCATAACCCTAGCCCAAACACAAACTCAAAACTTTCTCGCTCCTTCGACCGCCTCCTATCTCTTTCAAGTATAAACTCAAATATCTTTGGATAGGCAAACAAAATGATAGCGAAAGGCGAAGATTTCGAGAAGAAATTCGAGAAGAAGATCAATGGCTCTTTGGTTCCAAGTATAAGACGCGACTGATTTCTACGAAAAGGCTGCCAAGTCCTTCAAAATCGCCAAATCCTATATTATTTCTTTCATCCCCTTATTTCATTCACTTCGATTTTTTTCCGTTCTTGCTAGCTGTTGTGCTTCCAAGTAATGAGTGGTTGAGAAGATCAGTTGATGAAGAAGATCAATTGATGGATTTGTGGTTGAGAAGATCAAATGATGAAGAAGAAGTGATGTGGAAGACCATGCTTGTTTACTGTTTTACTGTGTCTTTGTTTGATGTTGATGGATTTGAGACTGAGAAGATCATTTGATGAAGAATAAGAGATGCTTATTTGTTTGTGTACTGATGTGCTTATTTGTTTGATGTCGATGGAATTTATGGTTGAGAAGATTAGTTAATGAAGAAGAAATGTGAAAGATTTGTACTGAATTTTTTTTTTGAGATATTGTGTTTTTTTTAGATTGTTGAAGATCTGAAATTCTGAATTGAAAACAAAAACAAAACGGGATGGCATGGTTCCCGACCGGACCGTCCCGGTTCAAACCAGTCCGGGACCAATCGGGTCTGCCCAGGAAAAGTTGTTTTCCTGGACCGTTACGGTCCCATTTCACTGGATCGAGAATTGGACCAGGAAGTGCTCAATCCCGGACCGACTCGGACCGTGCCCACCCCTAAATCCCTTAGTTTATTGCCTTATTGTATGAGCACCGACTCAATTCGAACATGTTACAAGATCACACAAGATTACTCCATCTGTGTTTGATATAAGTTTACTCTTGCAAATTCCTATATATCTCTCATCCTCCCAAATGCCTTAAAAAATGGCTATATCGTTCAAAAATCAATAATAACTAACTATCCATGTGTCACTCAAGCATTTGCCGCCAAACAAACCATGTAACCAACACATTTTCATCATATGTCCAAATGCAAGCCTCTTGCATTCAAACATTCAAATCAGGCTCACAAGCCCTGGTCCAGCATCGTATTGAGTCCAATGGTGTGAGCATCCATACTCTGACATGATTGACCAATAGTCCGTCGTCAGTCCATCACCACGCACCACCATCCATGCGTGCAATAGTCATGCATGAGTACACCAACACATAGATCAACATCTAAGTACCGTCTGCCATTCGTGCATCTTGCAAGCATGCACAATCTTTGTTCTGTCAATCCATCACTAAGCCAACGTACCTCATGCTTGGCTCGTGTCCCATGCATGTCTAGTCAGTCCATCGATCATCTCATCCATCCTCAAGTAATCCCAACTTGTTCTCAAGCATGCCATGGCCATGCATTGGCTCTGCCTTGGCTATGCACCGACTCTGCGTCCACCTTGACACAAACCTAGGAGACACCTTCACTTTTATATAGATGCTAAGCATTTGGGCACTTTCAAAGGGGAACACTGGGATTGAGACCATCATGAATGATCACTAGATCACCCTTGATCTAGCCATTCCCTACTACACCGACCTCAACATATATTTTATTACAATCACCCTTACAAGACACAAAAGTTTTATGGGTGAAAATTTTGTACAAAACTAATCCATACAAAGCATACAAGTAAAGGTAACAATACATAAACATGGACATTGCTCCGACACTGTCCATTGCATAGAATTGATCTAGCATCCATAATTGGTCACCCTACTAGATTTCGGCGGTATTCTTCACTTCCGATCCGTCCAACAAAGCCTTTCAATCTCCGTCTAGCAACTTTGCACACACATGCCTTCACGTGCACCCAGCCCATGCACGCACATGTATGCATCAACACGTTGGTTTATCCATGATGGGTTACTGAGGGTCAAACAAACCACCCCCACTAAACTGAGTTTAGGCATCAACATCAGACTCATTGATCATCTTCATCCCACTGAGTCTAGGATGCACAACATTTGTATTTCAGCCATTCGCTTCCTCAAGCAACAATGCTACCAACCTTCCTTTTCTTGGACAATCCCTCACACGATGTGGTCCGCCAAATATGAAACACCTTGTTCCAGACAGAGTAGTACTACCATTTCATACCATCAGTCATTACACTTGTACTAGCCTGTCCCTTTTTTTCCCACCATCATCCCTTGACAGTATGAACATTTTTCCCTTGTCGAATTTCTTGTCTAGTCACCCTTTGATGACTCCTGGACCACCCTGTAATCCACCAAGCCATCTGTTAGGAAATTTGGAATACCTTGGTAGAAATATCAAAAAAAACAAATAGAAAAATAAAACACAAGGATTTACATGAAAAATTCCAAATCCAATGAAAAACTGATGCAGATTTAACTAACCTAAATAAATAGGTTAATTTAACCTAGTCTTAATAACTGCAAGTGCACGGTGTCTAACTGGTAGACAATGGCAAGTACAGGTCGATCCCACAAGGACTGTGGTTGCAATTAAATTTCAGAGTTGACTTAAACTAATTTAAATGGGGGTTACAACAATCAGAATATCTAAACTAAAAATCAAATTAAAAAAGCAAAATAAAAAGTTTTTAAGAATGTGAGAAGGGAAACCAAGGCATTGAATCCACCAATTCAGTTTTTCAAGTTATTTTAATCTAACTTATTATTTTCTAAAGCGAGAAGCTTTAGGGATGAGAATCCCTTGCTTGCATCGATGATGTGATCGTTAAAAACAATTCAGTCTTATAATCCAATGTTACAATTAACTTCAGCATAAATTATAGACTCCTAGCATTGAGTGTCTTATTACCGCACACTCAATCACAAGTCTAATTTATTAAGTTTCAACTCCTAGCATTGAGTGTCTTATTACGGCACACTCAATCACAAGTCTAACTTAACCAATTAAAAATAATGCTTTAAATATTAGTAAAGAAAACTCTAACTACCGACTAGTCTAGATCAAATCCGATATAATCAGTGAAAGTAATTTACTAATACTCAGAAAAAAATGTATTTTGCAGTTGAGCACATAATAAAATACAAAGTCAAACTAGAACAAACTCTTGAAACCCAATTGGTTTCATCTTAGCCTTGGCGAAGGGTTTAGCTGATCATGGTAGTGGTGGTCATAGCATCAATGGAGGAGGAGTTCATCTCTGCACGAACGCGCATCCTGAGAAAATGCTGCAAATGGACTGTGGTAGCTCAGAGCAATCACCGGGGTGCAAATAGCCAAAACTGATAAAAAAATCAGTTTTTCTCCCGCCAAAGTCGCGCGGTTGTCTTCTCCAGCGCGACGCATCCTGTGCCGCGTCTGTTCTTCACTCCTCGCGAGCGTCCTCTTCTCCCTCACTGGCTCCGGTACCTGCAAGAAGACAGAGAGAGGGTGAGGAAACAACGAGATAACAAAAAATGCGAAGGAGGAAGAGGAACAGGGGCGGTGAAGCAGGGAGGCGCTCCCTGTTTCTGCTACTGCTTGCGAGCTCTGTTCCTCCGACAAGCTCAAGTCCTTGCAAGAGAGAGAGAGGGCCGGGAGATGGATAAACAGAGAGAGACCGAAGAGGAATAGGGAGAGAGTGGATGAGGGAGACAGGGCGGTGCTCTGTCGCGAGGTGGAACAGGGCGGCGGCGGTGGTTGTATTGCGCGAATGAGTGAGATGATGGTCGTGAGAGAGATATGGGAGAGAGGACGAGAACGGGCGAGAGATGACGGTGATGGCGAAGCTTGGTGACGAGGTGAAGATTTGACGTGAAACAGGGTTGTCACGCCCCTGTTTCATGGTGGTGGTGGTGCTCTGGTGGCGGGGCTCGGTGCTTGGTTGCTGGACAGGGAAGGTGGTTGTGTGGCGTGATGGAACAGGGAGAGGAGGTGGTGTCTGATGGTGGCGGCGGCTGTGGTTGTTGGACGGTGACGAGGTGAGGTGGTGATGGCGGGATTATCGCACTGTCGACTTTCCTATCGAGCGAGGATTGCCGGCAGGGTGGATTGGTGTGGTGGCTGGAAAAGAGAGGAGGGGAGAAGGAACGTGGAAAAAGAGAGAAGAGACCCTAGAGAGATTAGGGTTATTGGGTTTTATAGAAAATTAGGGTAATTGTGTTGGGTTAAACTGCACCCCCGTTTCCGCTCGTCAATACCAAATTGCTTATTATCACCTCGAACTCCGCATTAATCCGTTAACGCTCTGAATCCTGAAAAATACAAAATTTAAATAATTAATATAAAATAGATTGTCAAAGTAAATAACAAATATAAATTAGGTGGCATTCTGTGTAATAATTAGGTGAATATCAAAAACTACGGTTGTTAAAAAGACAACCAGAGAGATATTTACTATGTGAAAATTGTTACAACCACACTCTCAGTAATTTTCCTCACACACCCAAAACCAAGCTACACCTTTACAAAACTAATCTCACAAGTTTTTTCTGAGCTTTCTCTATCTCTGTATTGAGAAGAACAGGAATGATGATATGCATTTCAATGAAGAATCAAGGGCGCCCTTTATATAGGCCTTCACCACAACAACCACCAACCAAATTTCAACAATGGTAGCTCACACCAACCATTTGGTTGGCACACAACCCATTATATTTTTTTCATTGTGATATGGTTATCTGGTTCTTATATATATGCAGCAAACTCAGTAGGTGCTAGTGTGAAAAAGATTCCTCTTTACAAGGTACATATATTCCTATTTATAAAAAGCAAACCTTAAACCTAATGGGAAACAATGTTCTAAATGGAGTTCAATCAATTGTAGAAACAAATTTTCTTCTTTCCCAGACGGTTAGAGAAATTGGCATTTATTTTATATAGCTAATTCTTTTGTGGTTGTTCTTCATGTATACATAACGTGTATCTTCTTTTGGTGACATGGTATACAATGTAAGGATGACAAGCATAATTTTTCCATTTCCTACTACTTTAACCATGTCTGATTGGCCTATAGACGGTGTCCAATCCAATGTAGAAACTGACTTGTCTTCTTTCCCAGCACTAGCAGTCAGAGAGACTGATATTTGTTTTCATTTTCTAGCTATTCTTTTTGCCATTCTACTTCATGTATACAAATCCGATGATTATAGTGTTTATTCTATTGGATTATTTAATTCTGGAAGTTGCATCTGATCAAGGCAGAAGTTGATTTACATGTATTCATTTTTGTATGGAATAAGAAATAAGTTGTACCATTTTCAGCACCGGAATTGATGTCTATGCTTGGAAACTCTTATTCTTCTGGTGGAGGTCGACTATCTCAAAGCCAAATCCAAGGAGGGAATAATTCATTAAATTCTATGGGAATGTTAAATGATATGAACTCCAACGACAGTTCTCCTTTTGACCTGAACGATTTTCATCTGTTGGCTGGCCGTCCTGGTTCTGCTGGTGGTCCTCAGGGACAATTAGGTAGTTCAAGAGTACACTCTCTACCATAATGTATTTTTACTTCTTGTTATTCCTATTGCAAACTTCTATTAGCTGATTATTGACTATAACTTGCAGGTTCTATGCGGAAGCAAGGTGTGAATTCTATAGTTCAACAAAACCAAGAGTTCAGCATCCAAAATGAAGATTTTCTAGCTTTACCTGGGTTTAAAGGTAATTAAACCCAGGTAATTGCATGTTTTGCTAACTTTGTAGGTATATACCATAATTATGTTTATTTTTAATGATAATTTCATCAGTCAGCATTAAATTATTCATCAAACGGTATTACAGGGAGAAATAAGACCCTAAAACTAAAACACTGATTTCATAGAGAATCGTAAAAGATCCCTTTAAAGTTTGAAAGCTGGAAAATGAAGATACTCGTGCATATGAAATCACCTGTTAGCCTTGTTCTGGAAAATCTCATCATTCCACTCCTTCCACAACACCGACTAATTATGACGTTTATGTAATTAAGTTGGTAAAATTACTGCACGGGTATGGTCACTTGTACTATCTGACAGGTTGGGTGTCTCAAGATGTGTTTTTCTTACTTTGTTTGTTCCTTTACATAAGTAATTTGATAAAACATCCATCTTGGTAACGCATCAAAGTCTCCATAGTTTCCACTTTTGCAGGGCTCCCAATTTCAAATTTGTTTTAATGTTAACTACCTATGCAGCTTCCTTGCTTAAAAAAGGCACCTATTCAGCTCCTTACTTGAACTGTGTGGCACTTTATCACTCCCACAACTGTGGAGAGCATTAATTTCCTCCCAAGTCTTTCTTAGACTAGCTTTATCTTGATTCTAATCGCATCAAACTCCATGCTGTCTAAGCAAGGCTTGCAAAAACCAGGCTTTTCATTGAGATACTTGAAAAAGTTGATGATGTGATAGTCAATTATCACCTCATCATTCACAAGGATCTTATCATGTTCCTTCTTGACACAAGTATCATTGTGTTACTCCACCTGTACTACATGTAAGTTGCTATGACTTTGACAAATGAGTTTGGTTTTATATCCGCTCATCTTTTAAACTCTCATTTGTCATGACATGGTGGATGCAGCAAGATTATTTTTCAAAATTCAAGGTGCAGACATTGTTTTATATTTTCTACAGGTGGAGTTCTATCCACACTTCTTTCTATAGTAATACTACTACTTGGCTTATTAGTTTATGAAAAATTTGTGAGCTTTCTTATCTTTTGTACTTGCAGCATGCCAAAAGATGAAGCACAGTTGTACGCAGCAAATGAATTGTATGCCTACTCTAAATTTTTTGTGCTATATATATATTCATCCTCTTTTTCTCCACGTACCAATAGAAGTTTTGCATATGCTTTTGCAGATGTAATAGAGGTTGGTTCTACCACAGAGACCTCCAGATATGGCTCATGAAGCTTCCACAAACTGAGCCTCTTGTTAAGACAAACACGTATGAGAGAGGAAGCTACCTTTGTTTTGATCCATCCACATGGGAAATGGCTCGCAAGGTTTGGATCAGTGCACTTGTTACTCCATCTCCCATGGACTCTGGATCTATTACATTTAATGAACTGATTAACTCTTTCATGTGGTTGTGGCAGGATAACTTTGTTACTCCAATCTACTTGCTTTATGTGTCACGATTCACATGCTGATCTGTCACCACTTTTTTTTCCCTTCAGTTTGATCCTGCAAAATTAAGGAAGCTCAGACCAAGTTTCAAAAAAGTTGGTGGTTCTGTTACTGTTGGAAATGCATCTAGTATAAGGTCTACTCTCTCTTATGAATGCATTGTTCTGTAATGGTTTATTTGCTAGTTTAACTCTCTTGTGAGCCTATTAGTTCAAAATGAAATGCCTAGCTCTCTTATAAAGCAATCTCTTGTGAGCCTATTTACTGTTTCCCATAATAAGTGTGGCCTATATTGTAAACTTCTCACTCACTTTTAATGATGTTCAATAATATTCTGGTGTGTGTTTGATCAATAATATTGTGAATTTTTTTTTTATGATGAATTTGATTTGTGAAGTGATCTGATGAAGAATTTAATATTTTGGTGATTATGGACTATGTTTTTGAATGTGTAGGCAGTGGTGAATAATTTGGAAGACGCGCATGAGCAGATCGATACAGCGATCTCGACTTGTCTAAAAGAGAGCAAGCCTGTTTATATCAGCATTAGTTGTAATCTGGCTGCAAGCCCGCATCCTACTTTCAGCAGGAAACCTGTTCCATTCTGTATTGCTCCCAAGTAATTCAACCATCAACTCCTCTTTTTGTGATCTCCTATTTAATTTGATGTTTGCATGGATTTGTTTATCTAAATCAATTAAGAGTTCAGAGTTCCATCCATGAGTTAAGGACTAAATGCGGGACTCTTTTAAATTTGTGACTAAAAGCAACTAAGAAACAAATTGCCCAATAATGCTTATTTTCTGTTTTATATTCCTTACCGACAGTAGGAGTGTTGGAGTGACTCGATAGAGAATAGGACATGCTAAATAGACGCCGAATTTGATTTCTTCTAATAACTCATTAGATAAGGAGAAGTGGTTTCTATAGTATATGCTTTTCCCTTCTGTTGGAGATACCATATAGAGTAGTCATTTAAAAAGATGAAGTTTGTGGCTTATAAGTAAATCTGCACTCAGTCAATATTTCTTTTAGTATGATAAAGTTAATATAAATCGAGTTTTTAATCTCATGTGGAGTAATTGTAAGTTAATTCTCCATCCATTGTATTCTCTATGTTCGGTTATCCTAGCATTCAAAAGTTTAATATGATATCCGTTGACATTATAATAACATATATGAAGTGATTCACATTGTGGATCTTAAGTTATTCAACAACCAAAGAAACCTGAGATGAATACTAGATATGTGTGTTTGTGAAGGGAAAAACTAATTTTATATTCAATCGTCTGGATAATGCAGAGTGAGCAACCAGATGGGTCTAGAAGCCGCAGTGGAGGCTACAGCAGAGTTTATGAACAAGGCAGTGAAACCGGTGATGGTCGCGGGACCAAAACTTCAGGTGGCAAAGGCACAAGATGCTTTTGTTGAATTAGCTGATGCTTGTGGTTATCCATTGGCAGTGATGCCATCCGCAAAGGGTCTAGTTCCAGAACACCACCCAAAGTTTATAGGGACATACTGGGGTGCGGTGAGCACTGCATTCTGTTATGAGATTGTTGAATCAGCTGATGCATATATCTTTGCTGGACTTATTTTTAACGACTACAGCTCAGTTGGGTATTCTCTACTTCTCAAGAAGGAGAAGGCTATAATTGTGCAGCCTGATCGGGTAAGCATTTCTTACTTGAGTCGAACCAAACAGGCAAGCATCACTTCCAAGTATGGGTTTGTGGTAACTTGCTGTATCATTTTGCTTGTCATCTGATTCCAAAAGTCTTTCCAAAATATTTGAGTCAGTAGGCAAAGCTGTCACTAAAAAGGAAATCATCCTATCTCTCAACTATATTTTGGGTTTTATCTTAATCTTAATGTAATAAGACAAAACTAAAGCTTTAATGCAATGAGTTGTTTGGTTTTGTAATGATTTATTTCCTTCTCAAATGCAATGTCCGGTGTCTGTCTGTTGATTATGCATTGTTTCTGTCTACTTCTTCTAATTTTAGATTCTTATGGATTACATTATATTCAGTGAAGAAAGTCTTGTTGTTTACATACTTTTTGTATGATTATGAATTTCTACTTCGTTTTTTTTTTTTTTTTTGTATTCTTCCCTATGTAATTGTGTTCTTGTTTGCAGAAAAAAGCATTTCACAGTCATTTTCAACCTTTTCTGTTGGCGTCTGCAACCTCTAGTTTAGTTCGCTCTGCTATGCCTTCTTCACTTGGTGCTATAAGTACTTTTGCTACTCAATCTTTATCAACAAGTGAACCGGTTGTTTCGGTTGATAATATGCAGTGACATCTTATTGATAGATAAACGTAGGAGAGTATTTGAAAATAGTGCTATCCTTCCAGCATTGGAGATTTGTCAAGAATTTGTGGCTTTTACTCCCTTCACTACAAGAAATTAGCATTTTAGCGGCTGTTATGTAACGACGGTTTGAAAAAATCGTCGCTAAATACTTTATTTAAGGACGGTTGTTCAACTGCCGCAAAATAATATTATTTGACGACGGCTATTAGTTATTTGCGACGGTTTTTACCGTTGTTATAAATAAAACATCAATTTTTGCTTAAAGCATCTCATTGGGTGCAAATAGCATTACAAAGAGGAGAAGAGTGTAGAACAAAAGCAGAAAGAGAACTGAAGAGAAGAATAAAAAAGAGGAGAAGAGTCGATCTTGGCTGGTTGTTTCGACTTGGGGTTTCTTGTTGTTGCTGTTAGCTTGTTGTTGTTGCTGTTAGCTGGTTGTTGTTGTTGTCTGATCTACGCAGAGAGCCAGGGACTGAGCGAAGGAGGATTGACACAGAGAGAAAGACGAGTGTATGATCGATCGATCTACTGCTGCTACCTGTGAAATCAAATCAGAGGTATGTTCTTCTTCGCAAACCCTTCGATTTCTTCTTCTTCCCCATCCCCATTTGAATCATGGTGCCTGAACCTGATGATATCGATATCATCAACGAGAAGAACCCTTGCCCACTCGATGATGACGATATCGATCTCCTCAAAACCTATGTATGTGCTGACGATATTGTTTTTGTTTGAGGGATTATTGTTTAATCTCTAGGGTTTCTGATTCACTTAAGTCTGGTTTGTTTTTCAGGGGCTGTGACCTTTCTCTAATAGAATAAAGAAAGTGGAGAAGGAAGTCAAGGAGAAATATGGCTAAGAAAGTCAAGGAGTGAGATTTGAAGCAATTCATTTTCCAATTGGTAGTGTAAGTGCTTAATTTAAGAGGGATTTAAGTGTTTTTTTCTAAATTTTTTTTTTTTTCAGAATCAAAATTGTTTGAGATGAACTATTGTTTTTCCTCACAAAACTGATTCTGATATATATTTATGGCATTAGTTTAGTAAGAATTCAACAGAACGAAACCTGGATCCATGTTAATGTGTTTTTCATTTTCTGCAGAAGATTTTATGTTTGGTTGAAGTATGTTCCAGGAATCAGTTTCAGAACAGATAATGTGCCTTTCAAGGTAGTCTCCTCCAATTTCTAATTTTTTTTCTATTTTCCTTCTCAAGTAATTATGCCAAGCTACACACAAAAATAGAAATGAAAAAAGCAATAGAGCAATTTCTATTTTATTTACGTGCACTTGATTTATGTATTTTTATTTTCTCAGATTATATATTTGGTGTTTTAGATGGCAATGCAAGGGTTCACAGAGAAGATTGTGGGATGATGAAAAGAGAAAAGTTGTTCAAGACTCAGGGTGGCCCGAGTATCATGTCTCAGGTACGGTTGTTAGTTCATTGCTTCTTGCCCTTGAACCAGAAGTTGATTCACTGTAAAAACATGGTGTTTCCCAAATTACTTGGTACTTGTGATTTGTAATGTGTATTAAATTATTCGCTGATTGGAGTGTATGAAATGAAGTGAACGTAGTTTCCCATAACTTACGTTCAATTTTGTTACTACAGATTGAGAATGAGTATAGGTGTGAGAGTAAGGCGTTCAGACTGGCTGGTCATGCATATGTGGATTTGGCAGCAAAGGTGGCTATTGGCATGGATACTGGAGTCCCATGGGTAATGTGTAATGAAGATGATGCCCCATATTCGGTGGTAAGCCTTCTTGCATTTAGAAACACAGCTCTTGCTTGTTCTGGTTTTCTTGAGCTCGTGGGAGTTTTGTGTTATTTGATAAGTTAATATAGAAGTGAACGAAAATTGTATAGGAAAGTGGCTAAGATATTAAGTTTCTGAATATGTTTAATTGTAATTCACAGACAGATCAATGCATGCAGTGGATTTACTGTGATAATTTCACTCGAAACAAACCTTACAAGCCGGCGATGTGGATGGAGTGGCTGGTACAGTTACTCCCTTTTGTTTTATTCTTATACTTTACTCCTAATTGACAATATTTTATGGAGTTATTTCTCATCATCTCTCTTTAGTTGTTCTCTGCATGTTGAAAGAAACTCTCTGCACACACTAGAATTGGTTCTTTGCATCCAGAAATAATGTTACTAATGGTGAGTTTGATTAGTCATTGAATTGACCCTTTCATTTATGCAATGAGAGGGCCTAACCTTATCTTCTAACTGCCTTTCAGCTTATTGAGTCTGGGATTCCAAAACAAACCATGGATGCTGTTGGAGAATCTCTTAAAGCCTTATTTGAACTCCCACCCGAGGATAAAGAGAAGGAAACCGATACCAAACTAGTCCCAAAAAAAAGCCAGTCTATGACAACAATGGACTCCCATGTGATGAACCACCGGAGGAGCAAGAGCATAATAGCTGGATTGAAAATACCGCCTGCTCTCCAAGAGAGGTAGATATCTTAGCTTGGGTAACTCTATATCTTTGGTTGTTCCAGAAATGGAAGCACTTGACTTGTGTTTGTGTCTCAAAAAGTGGTGAATTTTATACCTTTTTGTTTATTTTCATTTTCCACATATTTCTTTTGTTCTCCAGTTTTGTTGTACATCATCCATGATAATAAAGTGTAATGTTTTGAATGAATTCACTGTGGTATGCACTACAATTAAGTTTTGAGAACAAAAAACATTTTTCTTGTTATAGGAAGCACACATACAATCTATTTTGAAAAAAAAAAAATTTAATGGGTATTGTTGATTTTATTGTTTAGTAGTCTTAAATATAGATTTCAGAATAATTTCTTTGTTTGTGTCCCCGCCCTCTTGTTGATTGGTGAGGTTTGCTTTCTGTATAGAAGTTAATTCGAAGGATGAACCCACCCAGGTGTGTAATTTCTCTTTTCCATCCATCAGTAAATAAGTCTATTTTAAAAGTGCCCAAATTGAGATTTTACTCTGCTTCAGGGTTGTGATTGACAATGACGCCAGTAAGAATGCAACAGTGATCCGGGTAAGCCTTGTTTCCTTTCTATTTTATGTATTTGGGTGTTTATACTTGCTTGGCAATTTATTTGATTTTGTTCATGAGCTTATTGTCATGTACTTTTTATTTCTCATCAATGGTTGATAGTGCAAACTAGCATGGAATACTCCTTGAAGTTGTGCAAGTTTTTGCTAATCTCAACCTCATTGTAACTAAAGCTTATATATCTTCTGATACAGTTAACAGAATTGGTATGTAAACAAGCATGGAACTCCTTTTAGGTATCCTTTTAAATATTGGACAACGTATACATCTGCATGTAATTTAAACTTATTCAAAATAAATAATATGTTTTTGCTAATTTTGAATGGAGAAACCTGAAAGTTGTCTTGCATAAAGTTTCACATCTTTTTATGAACCTCCATTTCTTAAGTTCTAGCTTATTGTATTTCCTAGATTAGAATATGGGATGCTGGATACTTGTCCATGGACAAAGTAAACAAGGAATAAGAAAGGCAAAAAAACAATGATGATACATGATAGACTTTGTGGATGCTATATCTCTTAGACAATGTTTAACCAAATGATAATACGGTCATATGGGGCATAGATGACTGAAATATGATTTTACTTTCAATTCATTGTTCTTGGATTCATTTGTTTTGGTTTTGTGTGAAATGTTCTTATACTTTTTGTGATTCCCCAATGCAGGGAAAGCATGATCAGTGAGGAACACCAAAGCTTATAGAGTATTTCGTACTTTAGTTTTTTTAAGCTAATTAGCTAGCCATTGTACAACTTCGGTTTTGGTTGTTAGATGTAAGCATTGACAATTTGTAACAATTTTAATTTGTAATTTTCTTCTGGACCATGTATAATATTGATTTTGAAATGAAATTAAAGTTCCTCTTAATGTATGTATAATATTGATTTGTAATTTAGTGTCGTTGTTTATATTTGATTTGAGTCTAAAAGTTGTAGTGCATATGTTGGATAGATTATCTGCACCCAATGAAAAGAAAACACTACAGGTTGAAAAATGTGATTTTTATATGGTAAAAAAAATTAAATTATCAAAGGGAATTTAGCGGCGGTTGCAAATCGTCGCTAAAAGGCAAAAAGTTGGATTGTTCATCGAATTTTGTCGACGGTTTATAACCGTCGCTAAATTGTATTTAGCGACGGTTATCAACGTCGCTACATTAAACCGTCGCTATATAGTATTTAGCGACGGTTATGCCAGCGGTTGCTTAAAACCGTCGCTGAATGACCTAGTGACGCCTTTATTAGCGGCGGTTTTGTAACCGTTGCTGTATACCTTTGGCGACCGTCGCTAAAATACAGTTTTCTTGTAGTGCTTCTGTCATCGTTTTGGCTAATATTCATAACAGCTGATGGTCAAAGTGTTGTTCTTCTATTGAAGAGCCACTATGAAGTCACCTTGGAATGTTATATTTGCTCCAACATTAATTCTTTGATTAGCATGCTTTACTTTGTTGATTTCATTCTTTGCATTGTCTTTTATAGTGGGTTGCTCCTTCACTGTTATATTCAAAGAAGAAGTGAAGAACTCATAGTTGGAAAAAACCCTGTTTGGGCTAAGCTAATAACAAGTTCCCTGATGACACTGATACTGTGATCAAACTTTCTATTAGTTTTTTAAGTAGTGTTATCATTATGAAAGAAATGTTGATGAATGAGCTGCTACCTGCTGTGTTTTCAACTGTTAACTGTTGGATTTCATTCATTAGGTGCTGGATGCATCTTGGTACATGCCAGACGAGCAGAGGAATCCATTTCAAGAATACCAGGTCCTGAATATGAGCAATATATTGCATCCGTTCAATTTACTAAATGCTGATAAAAAGTTATTATTATTATTACTATTGTTATTATTATTATTATTATTACTATTATTACTATTATTATTATTATTATTATTATTATTATTATTATTATTATTATTATTATTATTATTATTATTATTATTATTATTATTATTATTATTATTATTATTATTATTATTATTATTATTATTATTATTATTATTATTATGCAACCACTTACATTTACTTTGTGTCAATGTTGTAATTCTTATGGGATGTTTTTCTTCTTTTTCTGCTTTTGTCAATAAACAGTAATTTTTTTTTTTCGATTATATTAATTTGCAACGGTTTCAAACCCTCGCAACAAACCAGATTTTTTTTTTTGAATTTTGTTTTGACTGGCCACGGCTTAAAACCGTGGTACTTCATGCTTGCCACGGCTTAAAACCGTGGCCATTATGCTTGCAACGGCTATGAGACCAAAGAAATTCAAAATAAGTGTAATATGTTGCCACGGTTATGAAACATGGAGCATCTAGCCATGCCGGGTAGCCGTGGCTAAACCGTGGCTAAATGCAGAAAATCATCAAGCGTCCTCTAACATAAAACCGTTGCTAATATGTGTTGCCACGGTTTATAGCCGTCAATGGTGATTTGGCGACGCCTCAAATGGCCAGGCCTCTAAGCCGTGACAATAGGTTTCCCCCATGGTCCCAAACCGTTGCTGATGGGTATTTTTGGTGTAGTGCACGCACACCGAATCACGCCGTATTCACAGTGTATTTCACGCTATGTTTGCAGCCTATTCACACGTTCAATGGCCTGCTGCTCACGCTATGTGTATGCTGCCTTTATGTTGTTGTAATCAAGCCTTTTGTGTGTTGTCTTGCTGCTGCGTTGTGTTGTTTCTTGCACACGTTAATTTGATGCTGCCCTATTTGACGCTGCGTTGCTGCTGCGTTATTGTTGCATTGCTGCTGCGTTATTACTGCGTTTCTGCTGCGTTACTGCTGTGTTATTACTGCGTTATATTCTCTTCTTTGCACACGTTGAATGTTCTTCTAATCTTTGTGTGTTGCATGTTGTTATAAAGAGAGAACCTCTTGTCCTTGTATGACTTTGAGTCCCACACAATTGGGACTCATAGTCCATGCATGTCCCTGAAATTTGGGAGCCAATCCACAAAGGACTGTGAGTCCTTGTTTGGGAAGGACTCTAATACCTTCTTTGTCTCACAATCTCCACCTTGGCGAACAATTTTAGGCCACCACACAAACATCAGAAACCACCACATAAGCATTTCCACCTTGGCATGAAAATCCACCAAGATCAATCTCAACCTTGGCGCGAATCGTCTACAATCCATCCACCGGTTTGCAACATCTGGAAGTACCCCTCATCCTCGAGTCTCATGTGCAACCACGATCCTGTGTGTAGCACTCGGTGTACGGGCTTGACTATTCCCGGCGTTGTTGGCTCCACCTAGTTGCAACCTTCGCACTAACTCCACCTCGTCTGGACTTGTAGGATACTTTCGGACACCACCTCGGCAAAAATCTGGAGCCTAATCTGGATCATTAATTTGGCGGACCGCGCACCTGCGATGCTCTACCTGGTCTGGCTCGTTGCCAAGCGTCTACTCTCCTTGAACGATGGAGGATCTTGATCGTTCACCCGGAGGACATGCGCTCCCGCCTTGATCTGACTCGCTGCCCTGCGCCTAGATCTATCCCTTGAATAATGTGCCGCCTGCACCTCCATCTCGCCGACCGAGTCCCAGCCGAACCATCGGCTCTGATACCAATTGTTGAAGTGTCGCGCACATGCACTTGCGCGCACCCCTTGGTCCACTATATATAGCAACGATATTGCCCCCAACTTAAACACCACCTATTGAGTCAGGCCTTCCATCTGGGCCTAGGTGGTGTGGGGTTTTCCCCAAAAGGCCTCGTTGCTATTAGGGAGTGGACCATCTCTTTATAAACCTTTGTGACAAGTCTTCCTTAGTTGATGTGGGACTATTCAAGCAAACACTTTCCCAACAAGCCTGGCCAAACATCCCCTCCCTCTCCTCTCCACGTCTCCACAACACCCTTCCCCTCCCAGACTTCTTCTTCTTCTTCTTCTTCTTCATTAATGTGAGTTTCTTTTCTTTTTCTCTATAATGAGTTTGATGAAGATCAATTTGATTTTGGGGTTCATCTATTTCTTCTTTTCTTTTGCTCTATTATTTGGTCGATTTTACTTATTGAATCATCCACAAATACTTATTTGGATTCTAAATTAGATTTGTGTGATAGATAGGAGAGGTGGGGTGGTGTAGGGGGATGCAGAGACATAGAGAAGGGCAAGGGGGTTGTGGTTGAGACACAGAGAGATGGAGGGGATGTAGTAGGTGGTGATGGTCAGGTTGGAGTGGTGGGTGGATGGAGTTGGAGAAGATGAGGTTAGAGAAAATGTTTGATGAAGGTGTTTTTTAAACCATTAGATGTGTCTCAAGATACCCATTTTTAATTGTTTTTACATTTTGAACAAATGATTTACCTTGAGGTACCAATTATAAGTTGTCTAATGTCAACATTTTAACCCCAACCTTCAACATTTTAACCTTAGCCTTGATTCAATTTAAAAGTATTTTGGTCATCAAAATATGACACATTGGAAAATAGACGGTCCACGCACGTTGATCACTAGGCCAGGGGGCCTCTGTAATACGATATGTAACAAGGACCAATGGTTAATTAGTTATTTATTCTAAGGGTATCTTCATATATCCCAATACATCAAATAAAAATAAATTCCCTAATTATAAGTAAAACCACATTGTCTCCTTATGATATAAAACCATTTTAACTTGCTATCTCTCAAGCCAAAACCACACTCGCGATGCTATCCAAGATTGTCATCAGCCCGCTCCATAATCATGAGCATTGCTTGTAGAAATCATTGTAGGACAGTTGAATCCCATTGGAGAAGGTGTAGGGTACAATGCCTGATATCACCACACAATCAACTTTTGTCCCTTCTCACGGTGCACCATAATTTCACTGATGAAATAGGTAGGCCTAGATTTGCCGATTGGTGATTGCAAGCTTTGGTCTCCATCATTATACTCAGCAAAGAGGCTTGGTTGTTCTTTTTTAAAGGTGAATTTTGTTAAAATTTGATTGTAAAAAGCTTACAATCCCGACCTTAAAAGGATTAAGGTCCTAAAATAATGGTGTCCTAGTTCTCATACAATGACTCAAAGTACATCCCTTTGAATAATGAATATGGGAGACCCAACCAACCATAGTAATAAGCATTTCCATCACAATGGCTCCATCATCCAAGGCCTTGTCCCAAAAGATTCTATTGTCCTTTCATTCCAGATTGTCCAACAAAACACAAATGGTAGCACATCTCATAATACCTTTCCTATCATACTTAGCTTATTTGATTTCTTCCAACCCCTCAAGAGTTCTTCTATAGAACTAGGCTTAAGCCAAGATAATCCAAACATGCCTATAAAAATATCCATAACTTGTTTACTAAACTGCAATGAAAAATGAGATGACTTGCGGACTCTTTCTCCGAATTGCACAATGAACACAATATATTTATGTCCATCCCTCTATGCACCAATTCCAGCTTGGAAGGGATTTTGTTCCATACCATTGTCCACTAAAAAAAGCTACTCTTGAAGGCACCCCTCTCCTTCATACCATCTTCACGAGAAAATTGGGTAAAACACCTAAAGGCATATGATCCCTTGCCAAACTGGGGAAAAAATGAGCAAAATAAGAAGCCTTTTCCTCTATTCTCCTTCCATACCCATCTATCATCCTCATCTCCCAAAAGTACACTATCCAACACAGCAGAAAGCTCCACATTCATTCAGCTCCCCAGCTCATATTGTAACTCTTCGAAAATGAAGATTCCAAACCATACTCCCATTAACTATGTTACAAAACTCCTCCAACAACTCTTGCTTCCTGTTGGACACTATGCCGTTAAATCGAAAAGCGGTCACAGCACGGTCCAGGACCGAATTACGATTAAGCGAGATTAATCGTAACTAATTGTACAATTTAATTTTTATTAATTTACAGCTGAATTTAACTTTGTAGGTACCTGGACTTGTTTAGGAACATCCAACACAATACAATAGCACAAGTTTCAGCGAGTGATAGCAAGTTAGTAGTTAGCAACATCACTCTATCAGTAAATAACAATATGTAAACTCTAAAACTAACATTCAATCATTCATAAATGAACCGATGTAAGTTATATTAGTAAAAATAATTTGCATTCAATCATTCATAAATAAACCAATATAAGTTATATCAGTAAAAATCAGTTATAGCAATAAATTCCTCGCCGAGTTTTCTGAGTCCGGTATACCCCAACCAATTTCATCCAAATCGGTTCGGTCAAACCTCGAATTATGATTAATCGCCAGCTTTTCACCGAATTAATAACGGACAATGCGTACAATCTAGGAAACCTCACTATAAAGGCTTGATTAGCACACCAAAGATCACATCAAAATTTAACCTTGTCACCTCTATCCACCACTACTTACACACTGCAAATAAAATCATTCATGAGGTTTGAAATTGTCTTCCATGTACTCGTCCCATGAGAACACACTGGATACCTCGGTAACCAATTAAACTCCACTGGATCATATTTCGCTATAATTATATCTTTCCACAATGATTCGCCTTCAGTACCATACCTCTACAACCACTTACCTAATAAAGCTTTGTTCATCAATTTAAGAGGAGGAATATCAAGCCTTCCTACCTTCTTAGGTAAAAAACTAGTGTTCCCAATTAAGCGCATGAAAACCTTTATCCTCTTTTCCACCACACCATAAGAAGTTTCTAATCATTTTTTTCTATTCGTTTTGCAACTAAAACTACATATTGAACATGGACATGTAGTAAACAGGCTTATTAGCAAGAGCACACCTAATCAATACCAACCTCCCATCTTTTGATAACAATTTTGCTTTCCGTAATGCAAGTCTTTTCCCCATCATTTTTGGATCTCACATATGTTTATTCTTTGCTCACAACGGCAACCCCAAATATATAGCTGGTAACATACCCACTTGACAATCCAGCTCTTCAGCACCTAAACCACATTGAGTCCCCTCACCAACACCATGCAAAGTCCCTCACCAGCTCATTTGCAATCATCACCCCATCTAATATTTGTGATGCAGTCAATTTTTGCTTCCTATTTTGACCCTGTTCTTGTTGACCTATTGACCTGCACAAGCAACGCACATGAGTCACAGACCACCGTGGGGTGGCCGATGACACTCCGATGCTAAAGTCAGATAGGGATATGAGGGATGTAATGCTGTAACAGGGAATTTGTAGCATACCTTAGTTTACCAACCTCATGTTTTATTTATAGTGCAAGGAGTCCTGGTTCAACCAAGCTATCGTATGCGTAGTTTAGGGAGGAGATCTTAGTGGAAATCCCTATCTAATTAAGAGTCGTGTTGTAGGAAGGAAGTTCCCTGTTAGCTATGCACTCCTAGATACACGGGAGATAGTTCCCAATCCAATAGTATTCCGTAGAGGGAGTTTCCATGTGTGAAAGATACTCTGGTGTTTGATTCCGAGTTGGAAACATAGAGTAGCTGTAGTTGCCCGTCGAAGATGATCCTCGAGATATTTGCCTAAAGAGGGCTTATAGGTAATGAGGATAGTTGTGAGACGTGTGGGCCTAGCATGCTGTGAGAGTCCGGGTTTGCTTGGCGGACTGAAGTTGAGCGGGCTTAGATCCGCTTGGGCTGGATTTGTATTGGGCTGGTGTTTGAGACCGTAGTTTTTTGAGATCATCATGACAAGTGTTCGGCTCAGAAGTGTGACCGTTTTTATGTATCATTAGTTACTCCCCCCCGAGTTAATGGGGTGTTTAAGTCGATCCACTGACTTAGTGAAAAGACATTTGTATCGTCGTGACGATTTGACCTGAAGCGTTGGTCTCGAACGGCACATGTCATTTAATAGGTACTATCTTTTCCTCCTTGAGGCAAACAGAAATCATCCCTATGTGAAACCGCTCGAGGAGGAAGAGTTTGGTTTGCCTCCCCTATAAATATTTATTGTTCTAGGGTTGATTTCTCCATTGTTATCTGCATTATCTTTTCGAACCGTAGTATTTGTTCTTTCTTGCAATGGCTGACTTCGTAAAAATTGCTTCCAAGGATTTGTTATCCCTTGTCTGTATGAATCTCTTTGATGGTAGTCTGGTCGACGAAACTGAGTTCATTAGATTTCGTCGTTTGTACCGTATCCTTGGAGATTTGTATCTTGTTCCCGCGTCTGGAGTATTAAGTCCAACTATATCTCCTCACTGGTTTATATGTTTGAATCGAGGTATGTTTGATTCCGGACTCCTATTTTTGATGCCTGATGACGTCTGAAGCTTTTTTACTCATTTTCACTTACCTCCCGCTCAGATGGTGCCCAACGGATTCAAAATACTGCTAGCAATTCTCCTAAGGGCTCACAACACTGGCCTTCATTTGACTCTACCGGTGATTCATCGTCTGACCAATGTTCGGCTGGATTCCAGGGGTCCTTGTATATTGACATGTCCACCTTGTTTTTGTTTGATGGTGAGCAGCGCCGAATCCTGGGAGAGGCAATGGTTCTTGGCTTTGGTGGATTCTAGCTACTTCAAGCTCGGGAGTTGTAGAGTGTCCTGACACTTTCAGTTCGACCATAGTGAGTTCTTTAGTGCACACATATTTTTGCGCTTTCTTCTTGTGACACTGGTCCTAATGTTATTTCTTTGTTTCAGAGAAGTTTGTTATTCCGTCCCTTAGTGAGGAAGAAAAATGATTGGAGAAGAAGTTTCTGGAGCTTCCTTCAATTTTTGTTGAGGTAGTAATGTCAGGCGATGTCGTACAGAGCAGGCTGTTGTTGTGTTCTCATGGGGTTCACCTAGTGTCAGGTTCCCCGGGTAAGGGGGTGGTTACTCATCGTATGAGGAAGAGAAGTTTTGGCCCCGCTTAGCCCTTCCAGTCTTGCTAAGTTGGAGGCGAACGTACCTCCGGTGGTTGCTCCAAGGAAGTGGCAGTCTTCTGTCGTGGCGGCCTCTCCCTTTGGTGCTCGCACTTTAGAGCCGCATGTGCCTGTCTCACTGCACCGCGAAGCCCGTGGGAGGGTCCTTGCTCTGGAGAAGGCCTTCCCTGATCTACGGATGTCATATTCGGATGCCGTTTATTGAGTAGAAAGTTTTGGCACTGTCGCGGACCATGAGAGTGTGGAGGCCACGGTCTTTGTTGCTGACACGACAGTTAACGAAATGAGAACTCAGCTGAGGGTTACCAAGTCTGACTTGGTGTCGACTCGTGCCGAGCTGAAGCGGACCAGGGCAGAATTGGAGGGCCTGGATACTGCTACGGACATGTGATCCTCTAAATGAGGGGCTGAAGAAGCTGAGAGGAAGCAGGTGGAGGCAGAGTGGGTCGTCGAAAGGAAACGGCTGGAAGTTGTGATGGACAAAGGGTTTCGTCGTGCTCTGAAGGCATAGCGGATGTTGTCCCAGGAACGTTTGCATTATAAAGCGTTGTTGGGCGCGGTGGATTTTGATGTGTCTGGCAGGAAGTCGTTGATCTCGTCCGAGGTTATTCGGGGTAGACTAGAGCTCCTGAAATTGATTAAGGGAGAGCATCCTGATATTGATATCGACTACGCCCGCTATAGGAGGGCTGCTTTTGAGCCGATCCAGTGAGGGGAAGGCTCTGGCACTGCGAGACTAACAAATGAGGATGGTGCTTCTCCTTAGATTGTAATCTCCATTCCTGGTCAAATATCATGTAGATTTCTTTGTAGACTTTAGAGTTTGTATTGCCAGGTGGAATCCCCCTTAGTTGTTTTTGTCATTCAAACAATATTGTTGTGTAGTGTTGCTATCTTGGAAGTTTAGGGGTTGATCAGCTGGAGTCGTCGTTGGTCAAGGGTTGACAAAATCCTTTCATTCGTTGTCTGCAATGACTCCCTCAGTGCTGGCGGACTAGCGCTTACTTTTGCTTCCATTCCTTCGATCGTCGCGACCCGCGCGGATCGGGTTAGAATTTGTGTGTCATGAGCTGTTGTCACTAGTTTCGAACTGATTAAGCTTTTTAGGTAAGTTCAGCGATCATTGTCTGTATAGAGAGCAATGATCCCTTGGCAATTCGTATTTATCACCGGACAAACGCTGACTAGACTCCCACTTTCTCAGCCGTCGTGACCCACGCGGAGCGAATTAGGCTTTAAGCATCAGAAGTCGTCGTCATCAGTCGCAAATCGACTAAACTTACTTGGCAAGTTCGACGATCATTGTTTGTATTGAGAGCAATGATCTATTGGCGAGTCGTCGTCATCAGCAGACAAACGCTGACTAGACTACCACTTCCTCAGCGCTTAGGCCCGCGCGAAGCGGATTAGGCTTTTGGCACCAGAAGTCATCGTCATCAGTCGCGAAATGACTAAGCTTACCTGGCAAGTTCGGCGATCATTGTCTGTATTGAGAGCAATGATCCCTTGGCGAGTCATCGTCATCAGCGGACAAGCGCTGACTAGACTACCACTTCCTCAGCGCTTAGGCCCGCGCGAAGCGGATTAGGCTTTTGGCACCAGAAGTCATCGTCATCAGTCGCAAAATGACTAAGCTTACCTGGAAAGTTCGGCAATAATTGTCTGTATTGAGACAATGAGCCCTTGGTGAATCGTCATCATTAGCGGACAAGCGCTGACTAGACTCTCATTTCCTCAGCACCAAAAGCCGTCATCATCAGTCGCGAACTGACTAAGCTTACCTGGCAAGTTCGGCGATCATTGTCTGTATTAATATTAATGATCCCTTGGCGAGTCATCGTCACCAGCGGACAGACGCTGACTACACTCCCACTTCCTCAGCCGATGAGACCCGCGCGGAGCGGATTAGGCTTTGGGCACCATAAGCCGTTGTCATCCGTCGCGAATTGACTAAACTTACTTGGCAAGTGCGGCGATCATTGTCTGTATTAAGAGCAATGATCCCTTGGCGTGTCGTCGTCATCAGCAGACAAGCGCTGACTAGACTGCCACTTCCTCAACAAATGCGACCCGTGCAGGGTGGATTAGGCTTTGGGAACTAGAAGTCGTCATCATCAGTCGCGAACTGATTAAGCTTACCTGGCAAGTCATTATCGAGAGCAATAATCCATTGGCGAGTCATTATCATCAGCGGACAAGCGCTGACTAGACTCCCACTTCCTCAGCCTTCGCGACTCGTGCAGAGCGGATTAGGTTTTGGGCAGATGTCCGAGTTTGGCCGTAACCGGGGTTATCGAGGGTTGTAACGGACAACAATGGAAGTTTTGGTAAAAGAAAAATATTTTATTGATAATATTTTTTGAGATGCTCTACTTTCCATGGTTGTTTTAACCCATCGCCGTCGGCGTCTTCCAGCCAGTATGTTCCCAGCCTGTTAACCTTAGCATTTCTGTAAGGCCCTTCACAATTTGAATTTAGTTTTTCTGCTCTGGCTTTTTTTTTGTTTTGCTGTGTCTTCCATAGTACCCAATCTCCCACCTTGAACTCGCATGGCTTGACCTTCTTGTTGTAGTATTGTGCCATCCGTTGTGGGTAGGCAGCTATCTTGGTGGAGGCCAGATCCCAATTTTTGTCGAGGAAGTCTAATCCCATGCGCAAGGCTTCGTCATTACTGTCTAGTCTGAATTATTTCGTCCAAAAGTTTGGCACCTCAAGCTCTACCGGAACCATAGCTTCAGATCCGTATGCTAGGGTGAAGGGTATCTCTCTGGTAGGGATTCTTTTGGTTGTTCGATATGCCCATAGTATTTCTGGTAGCTCTTGAACCCATTTTCCTTTGGCTGCATTGAGTTTTCTTTTGTTGGCTTCTAGGATCATCCGGTTGGTAACTTTTGCTTGGCCGTTGGCCTGGGGGTATCCTAGCGAGGAGAAGTGGTGCTTCATTCCCAAGCTTTTGCCTTCTTTGACCTTACTATTTTTGAACTGGGTTCCATTGTCACTGACCAATACTTTGGGGATGCCAAATCTGTAGACGATGGCGGCCCATATGAATTTTTCGATCTGGACCTGCCCTATTTTGGATAGGGGCTCGGCTTCGACCCACTTGGTGAAGTAGTCGACGGTGACATGAAGGAATTTTTACCAGTCGATGTCGGGATTGGAGTTAGTCATTGGAGTTAGTGACTGAGCCAGCATATGGGTGTATGGTGCGAACCTCTGACATTTGTCGCACTTGCGGACTATATCTTTAGCATCCCGCTGCATGGTCGGCCAATAGTACCCTAAAGTTAGGGCCTTGTGGGCGAGGTCTCTCCCACCTGGGTGATTCCCGCATATACCGCTGTGGATAGCTTCCAAGACTTGGCTAGCCTTTGAGGGCGATAGACATCGGAGCAGTGGCCCTGTTATCAATTTCCTGTATAACTTGTTGTTTAGAAGAGTATACCTTGCTGCTCTGTGTTTAAGTTTTCATGCTTCGATTCTAGTATCAGAGTCTTCAATTGGGTTGTCTCCGCGGCGCATTTATTTTCGTGCTCTTCCTCGTCGAGGCTTGATTTCTCTTGATATTTGACGATGCAGCTGGAGACTTCGCTGGAGGCCAAGGCTTCTTTTTCTAGCTTGTCAACCCTCTAGTTGTCGTGTCGGGGGCACTGTGTGAGCTGACAGTTCTTGAACTTGCTCATTTAGCTGAGTACCTTGTTGCGGTAGGCTATCATGCACGAATCTTTGCTATTGAAATCTCCTTTGACCTGGTTGACTACTAGTCTTGAGTTGCTGTATGGTGTTAGGCGATCTATGCTGATCCCTTAAGCTAGCTTTAGGCCTGACAGGAGAGCTTCGTATTCGGCCTCATTGTTTGAAGCAGGGAAATCGAATCTGATGGCCCTTTCGAGGGTGAAACCGCTAGGGGAGCAGAGAGTGATCCCGGTTCCGCTCGCCTTATCAGCTAAAGATCCATCGTAGCGTAGGCTCCAAGCATGGACATCGGATTCCGTGAGTTGGTAGCCTACTTTCGGTCTTCTCCGCTGGTAAATTCAGCAATGAAATCCGCGAGTGCTTGGGCTTTGATGGCGGTTCTTGGAGCGTAGTTTATGTCAAACTGCCTGAGCTCTATTGACCATTTCACCATCCTACCAGATAGCTCGAGTTTATGTAATACCGAGCGGAGTGGGAGCTTGGTCAGGACCATTACGGAGTGGGCCTGAAATAGGGCCTCAGTTTCCTGGAGGATACGACTAGCGCCAGAGCCAATTTTTTCAAGTCCGGATAGTGTGTTTCTGCTTCTACGAAGGTTTTGCTGGTGTAGTATACTGGTCTCTGGGTTTCATGGTCGTCACATACGAGGGTTGAACTGACAACATGATTGGAAACAGACAGGTACAAGTATAGTGTTTCACCTATCGCGGGCTTCGAGAGTAGTCTGGATTCCCCATGTATGCTTTCAAGTTCTGAAAGGCTTGTTCTCATTCCTCATTCCGCAAAAATCCTTTGCTCCCTTTTAGTATTTTGAAGAATGAAAGGCATTTGTCGGAGGAAAAAAAAGGAGATGACAGTGTGATGAGGGACATCTTTGAAGCTATACATTCTCTTGAGGTTTTTAAGTCTCATTCAAGTATGTATGCACCTCCATTTGAAACTCTTATTCTTACTAATACTATTCTTGTCCCTTCCTTTGTCAGGGCACCAAATGTGGAATTGAAGTAGCTACCTTACTACTTGAAATATGCCTACCTAGGAGAGGACCAAACACTACTAGTGATAATAGCCGCAGAGTTGAGTTTTGGGGAAGAAGAGAAGCTCTTGAGAGTTCTCAGAGAGCACAAAGTTATAATAGGGTAGACCATTGCTGACATCAAGGGAATAAGTCCAACTAACTGCATGCATAGGATCCTTCTAGAAGGTAATGCAAAGCTTACCAGAGATGCACAGAGAAAATTGAACCCACACATGAAGGATGTAGTCAAAGCAAAAGTTCCGAAGTTGTTGGATGTGGGAATTATCTACCCCATCTCAGATAGCAAGTGGGTGAGTCCAGTTCAAGTGGTGCCTAAGAAAAGTGGAATCAAAGTAATGAAAAATGTGGAGAATGAGCTTGTTCCTACCAGAATGACTACATGATGGAGAGTTTTCATCGACTACAATATGCTCAATAATGAAACCAGGAAAGATCACTTTCCTCTCCCTTTTATTGATCAGATGTTAGAGAGGTTGGTGGGTCACAGTCATTATTGTTTCCTAGATGGGTATAGTGGATATAATCAAATAGCTATAGCACCAAAGGACCAGGAAAAAAAACACTTCCACATGCCCTTTTAGCACATTTGCTTATAGGAGGATGCCATTTGGGTTATGTAATGCACCTGCCAGATTTCAAAGATGTATGATGAGCATATTCTCAAACATGGTGGAGCGGTTCATTGAGGTATTCATGAATTTCAGCGTTTTTGGTTCTAACTTTGATGAATGCCTTCACCATTTGCAACTTGTCCTTAAGAGATGTGAAGACTACAATTTAATGTTGAATTGGGAAAAATGTCATTTTATGAGGTCATGTCATTTCTAGTAGAGGCATAGAGGTGGACAAGGCAAAGATTGACATTATCTCCAAATTACCACCTCCAACATCTGTTAAGGGTGTGAGAAGCTTCTTAGGGCACGCAGGATTTTATAGAAGATTTATCAGAGACTTTTCCAAGATTTCCAAATCTCTTTGTACATTGCTGACTAAAGATGTTGAGATTATATGGACAGAAGATTGCATGACTGCCTTCTTTGATTTGAAAAGGTTACTCGCGTCCGCACCAATTATGATGGCACCAGATTGGAACCTTCCAATTCGAGATTATGTGTGATGCTAGTGATTTTGCTTTGGGTGTAGTTCTAGGTCAAAGGGTTGGTAAGATACCTGATGCTATTTATTATGCTTCTCAAACTTTAAATGATGTTCAACTTAATTATTCTACTACTAAAAAAGATTTGTTAGCTGTCATATTTACTTTAGAGAAGTTTAGGTCATATTTGATTGGCTTTAAAGTTATTGTATTTACTGACCATGCTGCTTTGAGATATTTGCTAAGAAAAATGCTTAGCGTAGATTGATCAGATGGTTATTGTTGTTACAAGAATTTGATCTTGAGATTAAGGACAAGAAAGATAGTGATAATGTGGTGGCAGATCATTTATCCAGGTTACTTCATGATGAAGAAGGGAATGAGCTTCCCTTGAGTGAATCATTTCCAGATGAGCAATTATTCATAGTAGAGGTACCAATACCTTGCTATGCAGATATTGTTAATTATATAACTACTAAAGTTTTCCCTCCCGGTATGTCTAGCCATTTAAGGAAGAGGTTGATATCAATGTCAAGGTACTACCATTGGGACGAGCCATACTTGTTCAAATTTTGTCCTGACCAGATTATTCAAAGGTGTGTCAAGAGGAGGAGCATATGAGTATCTTGCACCATTGTCATCAACTTGTATGTGGAAGGCCCTTTGGAGCCAAGATAATAGCACTGAAGGTATTCCAATCTAGTTTTTATTGGGCTAGCGGACAGGAAACATCTCCTCCAGGAATCAGATGCCACTACAGAACATTTTAGTGGTGGAACTCTTTGATGTGTGGGGTATTGACTTCATGGGTCCTTTTCCTAACTCATTTGGTTATTTATATATTCTTGTGGGTCTGAATTACATGTCTAAATGGGTCAAGGTTGTCCCCTCAAAGACTAATGATCACAAAGTAGTTGTGAAGTTTTTGCAGGATAATATCTTTACTCGTTTTGGGACACCAAGGGCAATAATAAATGATGGAGGCAACCATTTCAATAACCAACCTTTTTCTTTCTTGTTGAAGAAGTATGGTATTACACATAAGGTTGGCACTCCATATCATCCTCAAACCAGTGGTCAGGTGGAGATAAGTAATAGAGAGATCAAAAACATTCTAGAAAAGATAGTGAATACTAAAAGAAAAGATTGGTCACTATGCATGAATGATGCATTGTAGGCATATAGAACTGCTTACAAAATTCCTATTGGCATGTCTCCATATCGATAGTTTTTTGGAAGGCATGTCACCTACCGGTAGAGTTGGAACATATGGCTTATTGGGCCATCAAGGAATTCAACTTTGACATGAAATAGGCAGGTGACAAGAGGAAGTTGTAGTTGAATGAGTTAAAAGAATTGAGGCACGATGCTTATGAGAATGCCAAGCTATATTAGGAAAGGACAAAGGCATATCATGATAAGAACCTTATAAGGAAGGATTTTCATATGGGACATAAGGTGTTGATCTACAATTCAAAATTGAACATTTCCTAGGAAGCTCAGTTTAAGTGGTATGGTCCTTATATTGTGACCAATGTTTTTTTTAGTAGAGGTTCATAGCAAGGAGAAAAATCTAACATTTAAATTGAATGGACATAGAGTGAAGCCCTACAAAGATGAGCTTTGACCCTAGAGATGAGGACTTGCCTCTCTACTCTGTTCAATAGATAGCATGAAAATCGGTCTGGCTGAAGACTATAAACTTAGCACTGCTTGGGAGGTAACCCAAAAAGCAGAAGAGAACTTTATGCTAAGGCGCTCACGGGTTATAGAAATCCAACTAAGTCCCTCCCTTACTTTTTTATTATTTTCGTATTCTGTTTTGCTAGGTTGTTAGATCATTTTTATTTAATTTATTTTTCTTCTCTCTTTATTACAAAGTATTGATTTAACATTGAGGACAATGTCCAATTCAGGTTGGGAGTGTAGAAAGGTTGTTTTTCTTGTATTAAAAAAAGAATTATAAAAACAATAATTCAAATTTTTTTTACAATGCTGTTTTGGCATGGTTAGGTTGAACTCAATGATGGATTAAGTTGTTTTTGTAGAGTGCTGTTGAATTTTAGTTTTGATTCAAAATTCATTAGCGAATTTAAAATGGTGAACACATGAACATATGTCTCGGAAATCTAAATTTGTATTACTTATTTTTTGTCAATGAGTATTCCACTTGTTTCACTTTGAATTTAACATATGCACACTGACACATACTTAGAAGTGTTAACTAGAGCTATCAATCGGTGGGAAAGACATGGTAGCAAAGGACTGAACTCGCACGTCTGGGGCGACCGATCAAGGGAAAGAAGCACCCAGTGGCTCTCTGCAGAGATCCAAACTATTTATTTAGCTTTCCATCCCTTGGATCAAGGAACCTATTTGTATCTATTTGAAGCCCAACTATTAGAATATGTAGGGCTTGCATCTGGTGAAAACGATCTCGCATATTTGCTTCTTCCTTTTGCAACCCCATCTCAGCCACCCTTCCATCATCTAATCATCTCTCTCTCCCCCAGTCACATGTTCGATCGCACAATAGGGAAGAAATGAAGAAGAAGAAACAGAGGGAAGAGAAAGAACTCTTCGCTATTCACATCCACCATCTTTAGTCAATACCACATAAAAAAACTACCAACACCAATGTTGAGCAATACCAGGACAAATGTTGAACAATACCAATACCAGCACGAATGTTGAGCAATACCAGCACCAATGCTTAGCATTACCAACATTTGCACTGAGCAATTTTTTCAGCTTTCGCGTTGAGGGGGAGTCATGCTGACTAGTCGAACCATTAGTCGTTCACTTGACAGTCATGATTTCTTCATACCAGAATTATCAGAATTGGAGAGTCATGCTGAATCGAGTCGAACCATTAGCCGTTCACTCAACAGTCATGATTTCTTCATACACGAATTGTAATACCCGCCTAATTAAATAAATATAAAAATTTCTTATTTATTAATTGTGGCGTATATTGTAATCTCATTTATTGGGAACACTACAAGAAATCCATCTTTTACCAACAAAATTATTGCTACGAAAATTGATTTTCTTGTTAATATTGTAGCATTGTCAACGAATAAAAAATTTCCTTGAAAAAACCATAAACTTGTTACTGTTTTCCAACAAAATATATTTTGTAGGAAACATTCCTTGTTAAATAGGTGGCGGGAAACATTCCCTCCAAACCCAATTTTTCGCTAAATTGATTTAACAATGAAATTATTTTTATGGCCACAAAATACTTGTTCCTTGGTAATTATGTTATCATCTGAAATGAAATATTTTGTTGCTAAAGAAGACTAATTTTAACAACAACTAACTTTCCTTGTTAACGAATATTAAATCTTATTCGTCCCTCTTTAGTAAGGAAATATGTTTTCCTAGACAATAATCACATTATTAGTAATGATTCGGTTCGTTGATAATGATTGATAATTTTTTTCATTAGGTTTTTTCTTGTTAAAGCTCGTTTATTAATTTATAGCAACAAAGTAATATTTCGTTGAGAATTGTCACACTATTGACAACGTTTTTTATTTTGTTGGAAACAATATATTTTTTAATGAAATCTTTGTAGCTATGAAATAAGATTTTGTTGGTAATTATAACATTGTTCGTAACAAATTTTTTTCTAGGTAAAAACTGATAATATTTTCATGAAATTTTGTTTCTCATTAAGGTTCACTAACTATTTTATAGCGACAAGTCATTATTTTGTTGGAAATTGGTATACTCACTACAAATAATGTTTTAGTTACTAACAAATTTTATTTTCCTTGTTAATATGTTACTATTTCTAACAAAAATAAATTTCATTGAAAAAACCATAGAGTTGTCACTTTTTGTAACGAAATCTATTTTGTTGGCAACTTTTCTTTGTAAAGAGATGCCGAAAAATATTTATTCCAAAACCAATTTCCCACCGACATTAGTTAGCAACAAAATATTTCTTTTTCAACGAAATTTTAGTTTGTTAGTTATAATAACGTCATTTACAATAAATTATTTCATTGCTAATAAATATTAATATTATTGACAAACATTTTCTTAGTAAATGCACTATAACACTTGTTCGTGTCTCTGCAACAATGAAACTAAATTTTCTCTAGTTAATTACCACGTTATTGCAACGATTTATTTGGTTACTTATAATGAATTTTTTTTCATGAAATTTTTTTATATTTAAAGCTCCTAGCTTCTTTATAGTGGAAAAATATCAATTCGTTGAAATTTTTTATTAGTAGCATTGATATAATTTCATCTGAAAAATCAAATAAAATTTATTTAACAATACAACATTATTTTACTGTTAATTATAATATTAATGGTAACAATTTATTTCGTTGCTAAATATTGATAAAATTTCCATGAACATTTTTCTTATTAAGGCTCATTTTCTTATTTACAACAATTTAATTTTATTTCATTGGGGATATAACCAATTTCAATAACATATAGCATTGAAATGCTATTACTATTTTGTTGCTAATTATAATGGTGTAACTGTGAAAAAAAATTTCATTGCTAAAAGTGGTAGATATTTAACATAAATCTTATAATCGTGAAAATATTTAGTTTTAATTTATAGTGACGAAATATTATATATTGGTCTCTATTATATACGTAGCAATGGTTTTTTTATTGCAAAAAATGAGTAATTTGATTTAATAAGCTATAAAGTTGTTTCACACAACACAATTATTCAAATAGCTCAATTGGTAAATATTGCAACAGATTTTACTATAGGTCAGGAGTTCGATTCCCGTTGAGCCTAAAAATAAATATATTATATATGGAATTCCATAGTGGGGTCTTATCATCAAGAGTGGTGTCCTTAGAGTTTGGGAGGTAGTGGGTGATGTCCTTAGAGTTTGGGACCTAGATTAGGTCATCTCTTAGACAACTTTAATATATCATTTTTTTATTGAAAATAATTTCCTTGGTAATTGGTAACGATACCGATGACAACTTTCGTTGATATTCATGCATTTTACCAACGAAAAAGTTCTATGATAAAGGTTGTTACCTTTGCCAACGACAATTTTCCTTGATGATTTTAAGATTTTTCGAGAAAAATTTTGTAGGTAAATAAAATAGTTCTTGCAACAAACAATTTGTTGGTAACGATATTTGATTTTTACCAACGAATTTCCTTGGTAGTTGTCAATATTACCAACAAAATATTTTCTTGACTTAGCATCCCTTTTACCAACAAAAACTGTAATTCCTTGGCAAATACCTTTAGCTACGGGGATGCCTCCAGGAACCCACCAACGAATTTTTTTCCTTGTTAAAAGTAGTTTTCAACAAAATTTTGAGTTTTGTCAAGGACATTTTTTCTTGAAAAATGCCTTAATTGTTGTAGTGGAAAAAGATTTTTGTTTGTCATTACTAAATAAAATAAAGTGTGTGTATTTAGCCAAAAATTTGTAAACCCTAATGTTGATGAGTTGTTACCTAATTGTATTTGGGCTTGGTTTTGGGCTTTTGTTAAACTAATGATTAGGGTTTTATTTTGTGAAAGAGAATGGGTGCATTCAGAAGTTCGGTGGGGGCGAATAGCCACCCACCTTATAATGAGGAAGAAAACCCTTTCTCATTCTTTCTCCTTTTCTCCTTCTTCATGTTTCTCTTCTTCTCATCTGGCGGCGAAGCTTGATCAGAAGCCACCCTCGCTTTGCTCGAATGGACGAACAACACTCCCTGACCTCTCTCTTTCTCTCGCTCTCATCGATCCTCTCTGATCTCGCCTTCAATCGAATCGATATCGAAACTATTGAGCAGGCTAAGGCGAGCGAGTTGTGTGAATCTGGAGATGAGGGTTTGACTCTGGTGTGTTTGTTGCTTGGGAAGAAGTGGGATCAGCTGAATTGGCTTTTGCAGATCAGATCTATAGCTTCAATCAAACTACTGTGGGTGTTAGAAAATTCTTTTGTGTTTGGTTTGTGATCTTGGTGGAGGCGTTGCTGTCGAGATGGTGGAGAAGAGTGGCGGTCGGTCTGTTGCAGGGGTGAGTTCATTTTCAATCCCTTCTTGCTTTGATTTTTTTATGCATTTCTTTGTTTACCTAGAATATGCTATCTTCTTCTCTATTCCACATTCTCTACACTTTGTTTATCGACTTTGCATATTATACCAAATCCGTCCAGTCCGAAACCCCCCACAAATTCAGAGAGCTTTTCAAACATTCCTCGAACGTTCTTTTCTTCATCTCTCGTCTATGGTTAGGGTTTTCTCGAGCTTCATTCCGATTCTTTTATTTATTCAATACGGGGTGCAATCGGTTCAGTCAATCGAATCGTTCAATGGATTGTGATTCAATCGTCAAAATTAGTTGAGCTTCAATCGATTTTTGTTTGCTTAGCGTTTCTTCTAATTTGCTTATTTTGACATGTTTATCGCTTTGTTACTTCTTCACGATTTATGTAATTCTGATGTTTGTAAGTTGCGAAATAAAATGTAAATTGGCGTTCATTCTTAACCCCAGATTCTGAGGCAGTTCATAGATTCAGTGGAAAACATGGAAACTGTGGTGATCCTGACTAATTATACAGTCAGGTAGCTGTCTGATTTTTCACATTGTATTGGTTGCTTAGAGTAATTATACAGGATTTCATATTTTTCAGCATGAATACTTGTGGTATTCTATTTATACCTAAGTTGTTAATGGGCAAGTGATTTAAGGAGGGGTTTGATCCCATTGCTAAGAAAAACTTTTCCTGTCTCAATGAGATGGTAGGTTCAAAATGTAATGGAAGTAAGGGAGTTGAGTAGGGGAAGACTGAGAATGGTGCAAGGGAAATATGTAACCTAGGGTTATTGGCCTTTTGCTTTGTGCAGAGCCTTTGAATCATTGAATGCAGTTGCAGAATATTCTGTAAACTTGGTTAATCATGAATCCTAGAATGATGAAGATACAAACATTGGATATGTTTTTAAGTGAAAGCATTGTGTTAAATGTTTTATCCTACTAATGATTGTGAAATGTCTTGTTCATTTGAAATCTTGATTATTTTGCTTAGTTGAAAATTTTGGTCAAACTAACCTAGTCTTTGGCATGTCAATCTATCTTGCTCCTTGGACTTAAACATTAGCTATGGTAAATAACCGTCACCATCCTTATTTTCGCTTTCAATCAGTATTGAAGTGTAAGCTGATTATAGTGTAAGCCTGTTCAGTCAAATTTTAATCAATTTGGAAAAAATTTTAAACGCCGAGAATGAGTTCTCCCCCAATCTTTGAATTCGCCAAAACATGAAATTTAGGGTTTTTGTTTAAATGTGAATTAAGATGCCCAACTCATTTTTCTGGTATGATCGACACGTCTCATTGCTTTTAATAATATTGAAACATATTAAATACGTGTAATACATTATACTTTTTTTTAATATTATGAAATATATATTTTTAATATTTTGGCCCTTATATTGGTCATTAATTTTGTTCGAAAGATCTTCAAAAATGCATTTCAACGATACTAAATTTATAAAAATCCAACAACGATGTAGATAGTTATGATAATTTTCATTTTACTAAAAAGAAAACAATATTTTCTCTCTCTGTCACATGTACATTCTACCAACTTTTTTCAAAAGTTTTTTCATTATTTTTGCCCTTATACATATTTTATATTTACAAATATGCAATCATAAGAAATGAATCTCAACCTTCAAATTCAATACATTTTCCAACTTTCAATCCTAACCATCTTTTATCTTTAATCCTTTCGATTTGATTTTGTCCAAGTCAGTAATGAATAGTAAAACACCACTCTGAATTGTAAAATAGAATATGCAAGTGAAAAAGGTGATGAAACAAAGAATCATTTTAAAGGCCGCCAAACAAAATCTCTTTCATAATGAGAATTTGATTATGCTACAGTGAAGCAGTGTAAGTTATGTCAATTTTTTTCCCCAAATTGCCCCTATACAAACATTTACCAACCAACCCCTCCCAACACCCATACCACCCTCACCGTCTCGAACGACATTTTGAAAGAGACAAGCAACAACAACGACTGGCAGGCACAGACGACAAAGTTGCTTCGATTGGTCGATCATCTTACTAAAGGGGAGACAAAAGTTAGTTTTGAAGAGCATTAAACGCATATCGATCTGTGTCTTGGGTTTCCTTCTAATCTCACACAAGGGGAAACGAAAGTTAGTTTCAAAGAGCAACTGTCTTCAATCCACTGTTCAAGTAAGTATTCTCTCCATTTCTCGCTTAAATCTTTCACTTTAGTATCAAAGGTAAGTTTGTTTTATTTCAGAGATACAAATCTATTTAATAAACCCTAAAACATATGTCGTTGATTAAATTACCCAATCTCACAAAAATCTAAATGTGGGGGAATTCTTAAATGCACCGGGAGATTGCCTGGTATCTTGCCTGGTGGCTATCTCGAGGCACGTCAACGGTGCCTGGTAGCCACCAGGCAATCTCCCGGTGCCCTGTAGTATTACTCCTAAATGTGACCCAATTTTACAAGATCCTTCATGATTATGGAAAATTACTATTACTATTTAATAGAATCTTTACTAATTTGCCATCAAATACAATCCTGCTAATTGGGATTTTATTTGTTCTTTTCAAACACTGAGATTTTATTTCTTCTTTTTGTAAAATAAACCAAAAGATAAGTTAGAATCCTACCCATTAAGAACAAAATTGTTTGAGGTGTCCTTTTTATGGGGTAAAATCAGGAAAATATTTTCCATAACTTTATGTTACAGAAAGATTGGGATGATAATCCTTTGTGTATGGATGAAGTAATACTTTTTTATATGTTAGAAGCCCATCGGGATATTTTTTCCAAAATAAGGGTGACTGCTTATAGGATTGGTTGTATTGCATTAGCCCTAAGACCGTAATCATGCAATGTTGTTTAATACATTCAACCATGTTTGATTTAAGGGAATTTGACGGTATCGAGTGCTAGAAGTATATCAGAAGCAACATCTTAATAAACAATCAAGTTGATCAATATGTTGTCTGATCAGGTCTTAAATTTTTTTTGACATAATTGGAGATATTTGAAATTGACGGAGGACCTTGGCTGAGCATGTCTGAAAGAAAAAGATAAGGAGTGTTCTGTTGTATAAGCTGTCAGTCATAACCTACAACTCCAAACACAATAAAAATTTCTAGGAGACTGAATACAATAGAATCTAGAAGAGAGGGGGGACCTTGATGATGGATGAAACCCTTACAGATGAGTGCTTCTATTAACTAGATAATGTAACAAAAAAATGCAGTCTTTCTTCATTTACAGAATTTTCATGGTTACTGTAGTTCTCTAACTTCTCTTCCTAGATTATTATTAGTATTATTTTATGTATTTTAATTATTATTTACTGGTGAATAATAGACTTTGAACTGTGCAATGTACATTTGCCCAGGTATGATGCATACATATGTTGTGACAATAAAAATGGAGGAGTTGGCTTCTGGTCGTTTGGAACAGCTTCGATTACACGTCCTACAAGTGAAATTGGATGGCCACTGCAAACTCCAGTTTCCTGATAATTTGAAGCACTCGGCATGTTTCAGCAAATCAACTCTTTCCAGGTTTCTTCTTCTTCTTCTTCTTTTTTCCCTAGAGAAAAAAGTGTAGTTTGTCATGGATGATGTTCATTCTTCATTCCTCTTATAAGGGGCATTTGCATTTATGTCATTCTTTTCAGGTTCTTGCACATTGTTGATGCACCCGAAATGTTACAAATTGCAAATGCATGTGGAGATGAGATGACTCAGCTGGAGGAATCCAGAAAGTTTCATCTTGCTTTGTGAGCCCAGATATGGTCTTTTGTCCTTGACACACTAACATTGTACCTATATTGTCTATGTATCAGCAGTAAGATGCTTCTTCTCTTTTTCTTAGGATCGCCACAAGGATCCCCAAACTGAAGAAACGGGTGAGTGATAAGAATTTTAAGCCCCGTTTAAAAAAATTTATATTCAACTCGTACGATTTTACATGTGCATACTTGCTGTTATGAACCACTTTATTTGAATTTGTTACGTCGTTCTTGGGACTCATTGGTTGCATTTTAGGAAAATGTTTCACCCTTGACTAGTGTAACCCTCACAGTATATTTTTCTCTTCCAAATCTACTATGCAGAGATCTACTGTTATGGGATAAATAAAAATTCCAACTAGATGATACAAGTTATAAGAAAAAAAATAATTAATCAATCCAATCAATCTCTCAAAAGATTGTTTGTCTAATCAGCTCATTTCTTGGAACAATTTATTGAAATTGGAGTATTCTTTGAAGAAACGTTGGAACCTGATATGCTTTGAGGAAATATGTGTTCCTCTTTAGATTTGTTTCATGCAATCTGTAGCTCTTACAGGTTCAGATGTCTGTAAATAGGTGGAGATTCATACACAATACATTTTCAAACTAAGACATTGCAATATGTTAAACTGTGTTTCAATGACTATTAAATGTATCAAAGTGATGCAAAATACAGATCAAAGCAGTTGTAATTTTACTCTGACCGTGTACTATATCAAGCAAATATCCTGTTCGTGCCAGGCACGCATCTTAGATTGGCATAATTAGATCAAAGTTAGAAGGAACTGACAATTCTATTGATTTATTTCAAACAGAATGCCGTGGAACAGAAAGCGTTGAACTTACAGAGAAAGTAAATGTGACCCAATTTTACAATATACTTCATAATTATGAAAAATTACTATTACCATTTAATAGAATCTTTTCTATTTTGCCATCAAATACAATCCTGCTAATTGGGATTTTATTTCTTCTTTTCAAACATTGAGATTTTGTTTTTTGTTTTTGAAAAATTAACCCAAAGTTTAGTTAAAATCCTACCAGTTAAGAACAAAATTGTTTGAGGTGTCCTTTTTATGGGATAAAATCATGAAAATATTTTTCGTAACTTTATGTTATATATCAGTTTAACATCCTACGTCATGTTAACTTCAAGGTGAAAAACAATACATCTGGTGACTTTAAAAGCATGCATCGCGTCATTTCTAAAAGATCTTGGACTTTCTCTTATTTTCTGCTTTCGAGGAATCTGAGGAAGCATGTGAAATATGATATAAAAAAATGTGGTGTCAATTGAAAACGTAAGTTGGTTTCAAGTTTACATGCAGTAGATTTTATTTTTCATTATCTATTTAAGTTGGAATGTTCAACTCATTTCACATATACTCTTTTGAATTTCTTAATTTGAATAATTGCAATAACATTGATTGAATTTGTTGACTTTCACTTCATATAGTCTGTTTGAAAAAACTGTCTCCTTTTCCTCCTAATGGCGTTTAACTTTTATTTCTATTGAGTGTCATTGATGACTTGAGCCCCTATTATTTTCAATTACAAAATCATATATGCCAAGTCTATCTCTTGATTATTCTCAGTACTTCACAATGTCATTGATGACTTCAGCACATTCGAGCTTTGAAGGGAAAATCAGGGCTATGAAGGAAGATCTAGAATGGGCAAAGGAGAAGTGTTGAAGTCTACTGATCCCGTCCCGTCCCGAACTCGTTTGGGATAGGATGAGGTCGAGATGAGATCTATCCCGTCTCGATCCCGAACGAATGGGATGGGATAGGGATGAGGCCCACCCCGAACAAACGGGATGGGAAAGAGATGAGGTCCATCTCGTCCCGTGCCCACCCCTATTAATAACTATCCTAATTCAATCAGTTACAATGTCCAGATTGTTAACTAAGACATGCTTAAAGATCGTGAGTCTCCAAACATTTCATAATGCTTGGACTAACCCTGCATGCGACTCGCACATGATAAGTTAAAAAAAAATACAAAGTCAGAAAACTCCCATCTCGAGAAAAATGAGTTATCCAACCAATCACCAACTTCTCCCTCCAACTCATTTTCCCTATGTCTGATTTCGGTCACCCCCCCACCCACCGCATGCTGCCCCATTATCTTCCTCCCTCCATATGAATCCACCCACCTCACTAGACCCTTCCCCTTCCTTTAATATTTCTATCTAAATTCAGCCACCACCACCACTCCTTCCCGTCTTTATCTCGCTGCCTTATTTCAGTTAGTACCATTACTACCATCGATCGTCCCTCTTCCTTTCTGAGTTCACTTCATCGTTACTACCAACCATAACAACTCTTATTCTTTTTCTTGATTGTGCGCTGATGAATAAGAAAATGCAATTTGTTTTATTTATTTATTTATTTCAAGCTTTACATTTTTTAAGAGATAAGTGTAGTATCTCGGATATTGCTTTATTAGTTTATTCATAGGATTTTCTCAAGATATGTGTGTAAGGAGTTAGTCCAAGTATTATGAAAAAACTAGGGTGTGGACACTTACTATGTGCGTATATAATCAACATTTTTATTTTGTTCTAAAAATTTAATAATAAGTAAAAATCAAAATTTTAGGAGTAAACTATTGTAACTGAATATTACAATCTCACTGTTGCAAGGGCATATTTATAGTTTATATATAATTAGGGGGCTTCAAATAAATTATATTATGGGTGATGCAGTCATTTTTCGCTCTCTGCTTTTGACCTAGTCCCACTGACCCGCTGACCTGCACAAGTAACACACGTGAGCCACAGACCACCGTTGTGGTGGCCGATGGCACTCTGATGCTAAACTCAGACAGGGATCTGAGGAAGGTGTAATGTTGTGAACAAGGAATTTGTAGAGTACATTTGCTTACCAATCTCATGTCTTATTTATAATGTATGAGTCTTGGTTCTACCAGGCCATTGAAGGCATAGTTTAGGAAGGAGATCTTCGTGGAGATCATTCTCTAATTAGCAGTCGTGTTGTAAGAAGGAAGTTCTTTGTTAGCCCTTTGCTCCTAGATACGCGGGAGATAGTTCTCAATCCAAGAGCAATCCGTAAAAGGAAGTTTCCCTGTGTGAAATGTACTATGGTATTTGTTTCCTAGTTGGAAGTAGAGAGTTGTTGTAATTGCCTATCTACAGCTGATCCTCGAGATACTTGCCTTAGTAAGACTTATGGGTATTGAGGATAGATGTGAGACGTGTGGGCCTAGCATGCTGTAAGAGTTCAGCTCCGTTTGGTGGACTGAATTAGGCGGGCATGGAATCGCTTGGGTCGGATCAGTGTTGGGCTGACACTGGGTCCGTAATTCCTTGAGATCATCATGACACGTGTATGGCTCAGGGATGTGACCATTTTTTTTTGTATCGTCAACTACTCCCTTTGAGTTAGTGGGTCATCACATCGGTTCGCTAAGTTATCTCTTGAAAAGATACGCCATTCATGATGATTGAGTCTGAATCGTTGCTTGAGCTGTGCGTTGCATTAATCGAACGTGCGTCGATTCAGGGAAAAAGAGGCGGGAACCTAATCCCTATTTAGGTCATCCGTAGTTCGAAGTTTAACTCTTTTATTTTCTTTGCTTTTGAAGATACTGCTATGTTCCTCTTTTGATTCGAAAAGAATGTTCATCTTCTTAATGGCTCAACAAAACCTTCTTGATGACGCAACCTTTGCTAGGGGCTTCGAGTTTCTCGAAGACAAGTTGAAATCCGTACAAAGTTTTGGGTCCTCGAGGATCTGCCATTGTTTGTCTTGAAGGGTGACCAGACACCAATGTCGCCACCGGCGGGGTTCATCTGCTTGCATCTTGAAATGCTTCAAACTGGAGTGTGTTTTCCCGTTCTGGACATGATTTGGGAATTCTTGGACCTCATTGGGATTCCTCTGGCCCAATTGGGGCGTAATGGATATAGAATTATCCTTTTGATTCTGATCAGGGCAAAGGAGGCTGCAGTCCGCGTGACTCCGCGGGTAATCCAGTTGCTGACTTCTTTCGGTTGAAGGGTAATGTCGTATGTAAGATGATGTCACCGACCTGCTTCACGAATTTGCTAGACGACTTCAAGTCCTGGGAAAAGTATTGTTTCTTAGCTCCTACAAATTCAAAGTACTTCCGGTTCAAGGGTCGTTCGCTCGAACGGGATTTCAGGCCGCTTCGTAAGTGTAACTTTTCTTTCAACTCTGCTATGCTTGATTGCAGGTTAGCTAATCATTGCTTGTGTTTCTTTGCAGGAAGGTTTCCCACTACTCCCCTTCCCTAGAGGTCCAAAATATTATGGAGACGTTTCGCGGCTTGTCAACGTGAAATGTAGTGGATATCATATGCGTCCCCAACTTCATGTGTAGTGGGTTATGGGACAACTGGCATGTAATCCCCACTCTGTACCAATCATCGCTGGTTAAGCTTGAAGATGGGCCCCCTTCTAGGAGGAGGAAGGTTGTTCGGGTCGTTTGAGACGCTTGCTTCTTTCGTGAGTTCGAAAAGGTCCTGGGTCAGAATTGGGTTGTCTTTAGCACGACCTGTTCTAGTGAGAGAAGAGTGCGAGTTTGATCGGCCCATCAGGGCGGAGACTAATGTATCTGGTTGGGTGAAAGATTACCTTGGTTTGCAGGGATTGAAGACAGGTCAAATCTTAGTGATGCGCAGGCCGAAGCTTTGAATGAGCGATGGTGCAAATCGCAATGGCGACTTTTGCCGGTGCTGATTCACGCAGAACTATTCCAATATAAGGTTCCTATGAAGATCCGCCTGAGATTGTGGAATCTGATCGTCCCATTGGTGTGCTACTTGATAGTGGTTGTGGTGGTACAGGCCAAGATTCATGTAGTCCGCATTGTTCACCGTCTCGTTCCAGGCCATAGCTCAAAGTGTTGGAAGATCTTTTGGATAATTCGCTTCCTTCTCTCCCTCCGGATCCTGTCGAGCCGACTCACACTAAAGGATCAATTGTTCGTGACAAGGGAAAGGTCGCGAAGAAGGGCCTGGGAACAGTGGCAACTGCGAAGAGTGGTGCAGGCGTGATTCATGATTCGAGAAAGCTTCATTCAGATGTGTGGATAAGTTTGTTTGCACCAGACTTGGTAAGGATGGGCACTCAGGTCTGGCACCAAGAGGTTGATATGGAGTATGCTTCGAGGAAGCATATAAGAAAGTGTCACAATTGGCTGATGGATTGCGCTCCAAAACTCGAGGAGGATACGCTAGAAGGGTGTATGGATAAGGGTTTAAAGTACCTTATGATGGGTATGTCTCACTTGAGCCGGGTGGACGTTGCTGGGACGGAAGTCGAGACGGCTCGTGAGATGGTATACACCATAGAGCGTGTATTCTCGCACATGCAGCACTATATTTTGATGCACTTTATGAAATTGAGCGACTATAGAAGTAGGCTGAGGAAAAGGGGCTGGAGCCATTAGCCGTGGTCGTCGAGACTCAAAGGGCTTGTTTGGAAGCCCTTGAGCGCGATCTGGTAGAGGCGGCGTCCGAGAGAGGCGGACTCAAGTAGGAGTTGAGCCGGATTTGCTGAGACGTGGAGGATGCACATGAAGCTGCGGCTGAGGCGCGTTCTGAACTGCGGTCTCTTGCTGAAGAGAATGCTTCAAAGGAGGCTGACGTGGATGCTCAGAAGCAATAATTGGAAATTGATGTGGAGTTCAATGCCCGGGAAGCAAGGAAGGCCGAGGATCAACTCGAATTAGAATTGCATGAGCTCAGCGCTGTGAAGAGTAGTTTGGCCATACAGCAGTCTCAGGTTGATGCACTGACAGGGAAGTTGGTGCACTTGGAGCGTGAATTTGCTAACACAAAGACGCGAGGGGAAGAACTTCTACAGGAACAAGGCAAATACGAGTTCCACTGGGTCGTACACGGCAGGCTGAGGCTGCTGGCGCTGATGAAGAAAGAGCATTTGGATTGGGATCTCGACCGCTATAAGAAGATGTCGTAAGTAGACTTGTCTGTTGCCTTTGCGTCATCGGACGAGGAGGACAGTTTGGACCTTGATGCCCAGGTCATAGTGCGTGTGGATGCCACTCCTGCTCTTTCCCCCGTTAAGCTTAGCTCTTCTATTTTCTATACCTTCTCTTGATAAGGAGTGAACTCTGTATTCTTATAACCATTTTGTTCGATCATTAATGAAAACAGTTTTATCCACTTTGTGCTCGTTGGCTCTATTGTATGTTTTTTGTTTCACCTTGTCGTCTTGCTTTGGAAGAGGTTGGTTGAACCATTAGGACGTCAAGTGGTTTGTCTGCTACTAAGAGCATGACCGTTTATGTTGTGAATGAATTAGATTCACTGTAGTCATGTCCAATAATTGCTGCGGACAGTTTAGCGTTGGGTTGGTTTGACTGAGTTGTGTCTTGTCCTCAAGGTAAGCAGTTGGAGGCTTGCCTCGCTTGTCTGATTGGTTGGCTGCAACTGTTGCTATGGGCGAGTTGCGATAGCCAAGCGTACTCGTTGAAGCATTTGTACCAAGTCAGGTGTCCTAAGCTCGGGCTGATATACTATGTAGCATTTGTTTGGGCACTGGCCGGATGATCTATGTGTCAGAGCGAGTTGTCTTTGCTGGTAATAGGATGCCAGTCCGTTTGAGCATGAAGACACTGACTTAGCTAGATTCGACTTTGCGGCCACTATTTTGTAGGAGAGCGGTGGTCGCGTGGCAAGCAGCTTGGGGCTTCCACCATCCAAACCATCTATGTTCAAACAATGTGGACTACAGGTTCTAGGAGTAAGGATTTGGCGACTACGCTGAAGAAAAGTAGTCCTGTGGTGAGCCGTCGACATTAGTTGGGGACTGACTAGTCTCTCACCTTTCTAACCATCTATACCCACACGGTGGGGGCTACACGTTCGAGTCAAAGGGGTTCAGCGACCAGGCTGAAAAGTAGTGGTCCCGTGGCAAGCCGTAGGAATCAGTTCGGGACTGACTAGGCTCCCACCTTCCAAATCATCTACACCTGTGCGCATCAAGCTACAAATTTGGGAGTTTTTGACGACCACGTGGAAGAGCAGTGGTCCCGTGGCGAGCCATTGGAATCAGTTCGTGACTGACTAGGCTCCTACCTTCTAAACTATCTACACCCGCTCAGCGGGGCTACAAGTCAAGGGTCGGCAATTTGGCGGCCACGCTGAAAAGCAGTGGTCCAGTGGCGAGCCGTCGGAATCAGTTGGTGACAAACTAGGCTCCCACCTTCTAAACTATCTATACCAGCTCACTGGGCTACAGTTCCAAGGGTTGGCAATTCAGCGACCACGTTGAAAAATAGTGGTCCCGTGGCGAGCTGTTGAAATCAGTTCGTGACTGTCTAGGCTCCCACCTTCCAAACCATCTACGCTCGCGCAGTGGGGGCTATAGGTTTGGGCTTTGATCAGAAGTTTTCATTGCTAGTCGTCACAAGCTAGGCTTACTTGATTGGGTTCTATAACACTTGTAAAATTTTCTATGGCTAAAGTATTTAATATCGAATTTTTAATTAAAATTAAATTAAATTTATGTTAATTTAAATTTTAAATTTTAAAATTTAGGGTTTTATTTAGTGAGTTTAGAGGGTGGGGTGCCTTCAAAATTTCAGTGGGGGCGAATAGCCACCCACCTTATAAGAAACATTCTTCTTCTTCTTCTTATTCTTCTTCTTCTTCTTCTTATTCTTCTTCTCTTTCCCTTCAGTACGCATCCTCTTCTTCTTCTCTGGTAACATGCTCGGTTGTGATCAAGCGTCGAGCATCCCCCACCGGCCCAACCTTCCTTCCATCTCTTCCTTTGTCCTTCCACTCTCATCCCTCTCCTTCCCGGTTAAGTTTAACATCCAAAAATCAGGTTTGCAAGAAGAAAACGAGTTCGATCAGAGCTCTTGCCTGCTGTCTGAGTAGATTAACTATGATATTTTCCTCCGGTGTTGTTGTTTGCAATTGTTTGGTTTTGTTTGTAGTTTGTTGTTTGTTGTGGTATGTTGGTGAGGGTTGGTGTGAGATCAAGAGAGGAGTATGAGCGGGCGTGCTTTCTGCAATGAGGTTGATTTGCGATTGCGGGTTTGTGTGGTGCGCAAATCAAACCAATGAGTTCTTCTTCTTCTTCTTGTTTGATTTGAATTTTGGGTGTGTGTTTTGGGTATCTTCAACATTATGTAGAGTGAATTGTATACCATAAGTGTGATCGTGGTCGGAATGCTGTTTATGATTCTGTTTTATGTATCGTTTTGTAAAGTTTGAAAATTGGGTGGAAATGAAGTGTTTTTTTAGGCAGAAGTTTGGAACTTTGGGAAATGAATAAAAAGGGTTGCTCGAAAACACTTAGATTTAAGTGGTTTGACGAGGAAAGTTTGGAATGAGTGTTTGTGGTGAAATGTTGTAGTTGTGTCCGTTGGGAGGTTTGAAAGGAAATGTCCAAAAAAAAAAAAAAAAAAATTCCATGACTTTTTTTTCATGTGTGATTCAAACCCATGATGATGTTATTTGCTAGTTGTTACAGAAAAACATCGAATTGATTTTGAAATGTGATTTTATTTTCTTCCAAGAAAAAGTGATCTAAAAGTTGATAAATTATCGGTGTCTGTAACTAAATTTCAAACTTGTGAGTTGATTATGATGTTCAGTGTGTTTTCTAATCATCCTTAAGTCAATCACCAACTCTCATGTTGATTCTCAATGTAGAATACTAACAATAATATAAAAGGCATTGACATGGGTTGATCAGACTAGTGTGCTTTCAGGTAGTAAAAAGATCATTATCGTGAAGAGTCAGCTTTTGATTTATATATGTGTGAGTCTAAGGCATTGACATGGGTTGATCGGTATAATCTTCGTAATTTTTCAATCCATATAATCAAAAGAAGGAGTGAAATACAGGCCCACGTATTGAATAGTTTTAGATAATTAACTGTACAATATGTTATTAAGCTTATTGGTAGTCCAGGCCTTATAGGCGTGATTGAGGTTCAGTAGAGGAGTAAGGGATCTTTGGGTTTGTGTCTTTGTGATAGTTTATGTAAGAATGTGTGAATTTTACACCTTTGATTTATGAGGCTAGTATGGAAATGATGTGTTTCATTTCAAGTAATCCGTTATGGGATTTTAAGAATGTTTGAGAATGAGGTTGTCTTATTTGTGGTGTTTTGTGTCGCAAATGTGAGAACTTTACTATTTTGATTTGTTTAATGTGTAAGTTTTTCCTAGCTTGCTTGGTTCATGTTTTGGGTATTTGCATTATTCTACGAAATTGTATTTGTACATTTATGACTTGAATTTGATTGTTATACAAATTGATTTGCTGAAAAGAATGCAATTCTTGTATAAAAGGGTTTTTGATCCCCGCTCTATTACAGAAAGTTTGTATATGAAAATGTTATGCCCCAAAAATGTGGGTGGATAGGTTGTGGATTGATTTTTGAATGACAAAGTGTCATGGTGAGAAAATTTTGATGATATAATCAAATAAATGATATTGATAAACTGTGATTCCTTAAATTTTTAAATCACCTGGAATTTTATCACTTAGAACTACATCTCTTATGATTATGTTTTCCTTCTCTTATAAAAAAACTAAGTAACCTTCGGGTTGGGTCTTGCGGAGGAGAACCCCATTTCTTATAGAGAAACTAAGTAACCTTCGAGCTGGGTCTTATGGAAAGGGTGTGATTTTGAAATGCCTAAACTAGGTTTGATTGTTTATCCGTAAAACATTTGACATAATCTATGCGCATTGTTAGCCCAAGAGTGGCTTTTATTGTACACATATAGTTAGGGGTATCCAGTGATACATGTATGTATGTTATGTGTCCCCACGTGGGCATGGATGATGGAAAAGTCCTCCTTTATATGAGAGTGACACACGGGCATCTATGTTAGGCACGGAGGTGGTGCAATTGTGGTATCGTCTAAGTGATCAATCCAATACACATGAATAATATAATTAAGTCAAATAATGTATGGACACTATTGTTTTAATTTATAAAATGCCAACTATTTGAGAAGTCATTTCGTATTGTTTCTAACCCTTTTCATGCAGGATGACAAGTCTACTAATATTACTGCAGGTGAGATTTGCCATGGTTAAACATTACAGAGTAAGCACAGGTAAAATGAATATTTAATTTAATAATGATAAGAACTTATTAGGATGACATGAATGCCTCGTCGATGAACTAAATTCTTTGAACTAGAACTTTCTTACATGACACGTTTGCCTCTGTGAGGAACTACTTGTTTGTGTGATTGTTCATCGTTTGTGTTTAATTTTTTTATGTTATCACTTGTGAATTTTTTGATTTTGGGAATGAAGATTACTCACACTAGCTTTATTGCTAACCCAAGTGAGCTTTTACTTCTTGGGTACATTCCTCTGGGAATGTAGCCAATTAGCCTTGTTTCAGGTTTAGAGAGTTTTGGGCAGCGCTACTAAAGTTTCTTTAATGGGGCGAACCTCGTTAAAGAGTTAATGGTTAGATTATTTTTAGTTTGTTTTAATTTTTCTAAACTATGTTTTAGTTGTTGCTGCTAAATGTTTATGTTGTTATTGAATTTTCATGTCCTGAGTTTTGGAGGAAACGGATAATCCTACGTGGAAATTAGGATTTCGTTTTCTCAAAAATCGGGGCGTGATAGTTTGGTTTAAGAGCAATTGGTTGGCCTAGGCTGGGGTAGAGTCTAGGTGATCCTCGGAATGTGAATATGGGTGTGTAAGAGAGTAGTAGTCTTGAGATAAAGTGACAAGGGTGAACCTTGAACTTTTAATATTGTTTCTTTTTGTTCGTTGAATCTTGTAATAATATTCATTTTACTTGTATGTGCGTCAATAACCGTATTTTATTTTATATATAAATACTGGGTGTCATTTTTTTTTTCGCTTAGTTTTTCATTTAGTGGTTTTGTTATTACAAGTATATAGTTAGCCCTTCCAGCGATTCTCGGGATGAGATTCCTTTTAAGTAGTATATATTGTAACATTCATACTTTTTCAATTAATATATCTAAAGTTCATTTGCAATTTTATTTTAAAATCCTAGTTTGTTTACCAAATTGTATTTTTCGAAATTATATCAACACTCTTACCTTCCGAATCTCGGGACGAGATTTCATTTAAGGTATATATAATGTAACACCGGTAAAATTTCCTATGGCTAAAGTATTTAATTTTGAATTTTTTAAATTAGAATAGAGTTAAATTTATATGAATTTAAATTTCAAAATTTAGGGTTTTATTTAGTAAGTTTAGAGGGTGGGGTGCCTTCAAAATTTCAGTGGGGACGAATAGCCACCAACCTTATAAGAGAAAAACCCTCCCCTTTTTTTTATTCTCCTTCTCTTTCCCTTCAGTGCGCCTCCTCTTTTTCTTATCCGATAACATGCTGGGTTGTTACCGAGCGTCGAATAGCCCCCACCGGCCCAACCTTTCTCATTCCTCTCTCATCACTCTCCTTCCCATTTATGTTAAACACCCAAAAATCAGGGTTGCAAGAAGAAAACGAGTTCGATCAGAGCTCTTATCGGTTGTTCGAGTAGATCAGCTCTGATCCATTCCTCCGGTGTTGTTGTTTGCTGCTGTGTGGTGTTGTTTGCTGTTTGTTGTGGTATGTTGGTGAGGGTTGGCGTGAGATCGAGAGAGGAGTATGAGTGGGCGTGCTTTCTGCGATGAGGTTTATTTGCAATTGCGGGTTTGTGTGGTGCATGAATCAAATCGGTGAGTTCTTCTTCTTCTTCTTCTTATTGTTTGATTTGAATTTTGGGTATGTGTTTTGGTATCTTCAGTATTACGTAGGGCCAATTGTATACCATAAGTGTGATCATGGTCGGAATGATGTTTATGTATCATTTTGTAAATGTTTGAAAATTGGGGGGAATGGAAGTGTTTTTTTAGGCAGAAGTTTGGAACTTGGGGAAATGAACAAAAGGGGTTGCTCAGAAACACTTAGATTTTAGTGGTTTGATGAGGAAACTTTGGAATGAGTGTTAGTGGTGCAATGTTGTAGTTGGGTCTGTTGGGAGGTTTGAAAGGAAATCTCCAAAAAACAAAATTTGAAAAAATCCACGACTTCTTTTCATGTGTGATTCAAACCCATGATGTGTTATTTGCTAGTTGTATAGAAAAACATGGGGTTCAGATGTATAAACCCATAATTGATTTTGAAATGTGATTTTATTTTTTCCAAGAAAAAGTGATCTAAAGTTGATAAATTACCGGTGTCTGTAGTTAAATTTCGAACATGTGAGTTGATTTTGATGTTCACTGTGTTTTCTACTCAACCTTATATCAATCACCAACTCTCATGTTGATTCTCAATGCTTCTTACTGACAATAATATAAAAGGCATTGACATGGGTTGATCAAACTAGTGTGCTTGAATGTAGTAAAGAGATCATTATCATGAAGAGTCAACTTTTGATTTATATATGTGCGAGTCTAATGGCTGAAAGGATCGGTCTAATCTTTGTAATTTTTCAATCCTGTTAGCATATAATCAAAAGATGGTGTGAAATACAAACCCTCGTATTGAATAGTTTTAGAGAATTAATTGTACAATATGTTATAAAGCTTATAGGTAGTCTAGGCCTTATAGGCATGATTGAGGTTTTGAAGAGGAGTGAGGGATATTTGGGTTTGTGTCTTTGTGATAGTTTTTCTAAGAATGTGTGAATTTTAAACCTTTGATTTATGAGGCTAGTATGGAAATGATGTGTTTCATTTCAGGTAATCCGTTATGGGATTTTAGGCATGTTTGAGAATGAGGTTGTCTCATTTGTGTCGCAAATGTGAGAACTTTACTATTTTGATTTGTTTAATGTGTGAGTTTTTCCTAGCTTGCTTGTTTCATGTTTTGGGTATTTGCATTATTCTACGAAATTGTATTTGTATGTTATATGACTTAAATTTGATTGTTATGCAAATTGATTTGCTAAAAAGAATGTATTTCATAAATAAAATGGGTTTTTGATTCCCGCTCTATTACAGAAAGTTTGTATATGAAAATGTTAGTTGCCCCAAAATGTGGGTGGATAGGTTGTGGATTGATTTTTGAATGACAAAGTGTCATGGTGAAATTTTTTTGAGATAATCTAATAAATGATATTGATAAACTGTGAATCCTTAAATTTTTAAATCACTTGGAATTGTATCACTTAGAACTATCACACTTCTTGTGTTTATGGTTTCCTTCTCCTATAGAGAAACTAAGTAACCTTCGGGTTGGGTTTTGCGGAGGAGGCCCCCCCTTTCTTATAGAGAAACTAAGTAACCTTCGGGTTGGGTCTTGCGGAAAGGGTGTGGTTTTGAAATGCCTAAAATAGGCTTGATTGCTTATCCGTAAAAAATGTGACGTGATCTATGCGCATTATTAGCCCAAGAGTGGCTTTTATTGTACACATATAGTTAGGGGTATTCGGTGATGCATGCATGTATGTTATGTGTCCCCACTTAGGCTTGGATGACGGAGAAGTCCTCCTTTATATGAAAGAGGCATACGGGCATATATGTTCGGCACGGAGGTGGTGCGAATGTGGTTTCATCTAAGTGATCAAGCCAATACAAATGAAAAATATAATTAAGTGAAATAATGTATGGACACTATTGTTTTAATTGATAAAATGCCAACTATTTGAATAATATAAAATGAATAATATAAAATGTCATCTATATGAATAATATAAAATGTCATCTTCATATTGTTTCTAACCCTTTTCATGCAGGATGACAAGTCTACTAATATTACTGCAGGTTAGACTTGCCATGGTTAACGATTACAGAGTAACCAGAGGTAAAATGAATATTTATTTTAATAATGATAAGAACTTATTAGGATGACATGAATGCCTCGTCGATGAACTAAATTCTTTGAACCAGAACTTTCTTACATGACACATTTGCCTCTGTGAGAAACTACTTGTTTGTGTGATTGTTCACCGTTTGTGTTTAAAAAAATTTTATGTTATCACTTGTGGATTTATTGATTTTGGGAATGAAGATTACTCAAACTAGCTTTATTGCTGACCCAAGTGAGCTTTTGCTACTTGGGTACATTCCTTAAGGAATGTAGCCGATTAGCCTTGTTTCAGGTTTAAAGAATTTTGGGCAGCACTACCGAAGTTTCTTTAGTGGGGAGAACTTCGTCAAAGAGTTCATGGTTATATTATTTTTAGTTTGTTTTAATTTTTCTAAACTATGTTTTAGTTGTTGCTGCTGAATGTTTATGTTGTTATTGAATTTTCACGTCCCGAGTTTTGGAGGAAACGGATAATCCTACGTGGATGTTAGGATTTCATTTTCTCGAAAATTGGTGCGTGACAGGTTCGGCGATCATTGACCATGAAGGGGGCAATGATCCTTGACGAGTCATTGTCACCAGGCGTGATAGCGCTGATTAGAATCCCACTTCCTACACCATCGTGATCCGCGCTTGACGAACTAGATATCGGGATAAACCAAAAGCCATTGTCACCATCCTCTACTAACTAAGCTTGCCCGATTGGAGAAAGGTTCCGCCTGCTAGAGGGCGTGCGATGTCCGGTAGCATTGTGTATTGTGTGGATACGATTACCTTAAATCGGCTTGTAATTCGTAGGTACATTCCGTATGTCAGAGTTGACAAGGATTTCTAGTGCTCTTACCAGGCATGTGGTAGAATACTGCTTGAATAGTAGGCCGAACCCATGGGCCTGCAGAAGAAGAACTAGGGTTTTCCGCACGGTTGCGCTACGTGTACGGCGTAGATCACGCGGTAACACGTGTATGGCGTAGGCTGCGAGATAGTTGAGTATCGGTTACTCCCCCTCAATTGATGGGGTTGCGTGCAATGCCAGTAATTGGACGAATGTGGTCTGCGCAGTTTCCTCGGGAACCATCGTCTCCTTGTTTCTCATATGGTATTCGAGTGAAGTCCATTTGAATATCTTTATTGTCACTTGCAGAGTGTTTACATTGGAAAGTTTGCACGACCTTCTTCGGATAACTTCATTTTCTTCCAATCTTTTTACGTAGCTGGATCATCTAAGCGAGTCTTTATTTCATGTCGCACTATATTCAGATGCTTGTAGTATGTAGTATTTTGTATCTGCTCAAGACGCCTATTGTTACATTTTTCCAATAATCAATAGAGTTTGTTTTTGTATTTCTTTCTTTATTTCTTATATGATTGCAAATCACATAAGCCTTTAAGAACTAAAACTCTACATTGACTATAGAAAGGGAAATAAACATTCGAAAAGGACTAACTGTTGACGGAGGAAAATTGACCCTGGCCTTGATGTGAATTCGGATTGCCTTTGTGGATTGTAGGTTCCTCAAGGGATTATCGAGATTTTCTTGCGTTACAGAGGTTACTGAAGAGTAAACCTTGTAGAGGGGTTGATCTCCGCACTCACGAAAGGTCGGGGGGTTGTATTCATTCGACCTAGCACTAGTTCAGGCTGCTTCGTAGGATGTAGTTGGATTTGGGAACATTCTATTTGTTTCGGTGCGGCATAATGGCAACCTCGTGTCATAGGTTGGTGCCCCTGTATTGTCCATTTGGAGTGGTTAGCGGTGTACTTAACGCACTGGTGAAGGGTGGAGACTACTACTTCCATCTGGTGGAGCCATGGTCTTCCCAAGATAAGGTTGTAGGTCGATGGTGCATCTACTATCATGAAGTCCATAAACAAGACCTTTCTTAGATGCGACTCTCCTACCACTATTGTTAACCTTATATTTCCGATGGGGAAGCATTTTTCCCCGCTGAATCCAATCAGCGGATAATCTGAAGACGTCGGGTTTTCCTCCTTGAGCTCCATAATGTGGAACTCATTGTAAAACTGGACGTTGAGCGAGCTTCCCGTGTCCACTAGAGCTCTTTTTACCTCCTACCTTGCAATGGAGACCGAGATTACTAGGGCGTCGTTATGCGGCGCTCGGACTCCTTCGAGGTTTTTTGTCCGTAAAGGTCAAGGTGGGGATGGGGCTCTGAACTCTCAAGTGGCAAATGCGTCTGTCCTTGTCTGCGGGTTGTGTTCGCATCTCCAGTAGAGTTCGCTTGCAGGACCTGTAAGACTGTTCTTCACTCGGTTCGACTCCATAAAGGACATAGATTATCCCTGGAGTTTCCTTCTCTATTTCTTTAACTGACTCCCCCCGATCCCTGGTTCGTTCTGGTCGCTTCTCAGAGTTTAGGAATTCATTTAGTTTGTCCCTGCGGATCCAGTACTCAACCTCATACCTTAGACTCTTGCAGTCGTTGGTGTCGTGGCCACCCTCTTTCTAGTATGCGTAGTACTTGCTGTTGTCACACTTGGAATGGTCTCTGCACTGCTTTGGGAGCCACTTCATGAAGTTTAGTACGTCCGACATGCTAGAATTGAGGGGTGTCACGGCTTTGGATCCAATGTAGTTGGAGGCTTTTCTGACTTGGACCGACTAGGGTTTGACTTGTTGTCACTGCACCTTCTTTTGCTCATTTCTTCATCCTTGCATCTCTTTCCCTCATTTTTGTTCTTAGGAGCGGAGGGCTTCTTCTCGCCTTCGATTTCCCTCTTCATGGTCCTCAACTCCTCCAAAGTAATGTGTTTCTGGGTGCTCTTGAGGAGCTTCGTCATGTCGGGCTCCAAGGTGTGGTATTCGTAGAGCTTTCCCTCCTTCAGGCCCGCAGTGAAGACTGTCATGACTTTGTCGTCGCTACATCCGTCAATGAGAGTCAGCTCGTTGTTGAAGCACATGACATACTCTTTGAGTGTCTCATTGGGCTTCTGCTTTAGAGAGAGTATGAAGTGTGGGCTTTTACCGAAACGCTTTCTCCCAACAAAACCTGCCAGGAACTCCTTTGCTATTGTCTTAAAGGAGTCGATCGACCTCGGTGAAAAACCACGTTAGTGATGACTTCTTCAGGCTAGTGGGAAAAGTTCTGCACATTACTGACTCAGATCCTTTTTGAAAGCCATTACGTGCTGGTAATGGCGCATGTGGTTTAATGGGTCGGTGGTTCCATCTTAGAAGTCGAACTTCTGGGGAGTGAACTTCTTCGGAAAGGCCTCATTCATGATTCGGTCCACAAATGGTGGGACACATAGACGGTACAGCGCGTCCAGGTCGTGTGCCCCTTTGCGGATGGGGTTTTGAGGGTCGAGCCTTTCTACCCTGGCGACAGGCTCAGCGTTAGCTGCGCAACCTCCTCTAGTCTAATGAGAACTATCATGGGCTTGGCTCTCCTGTTCTTGCTCCCTGCCATCCTCCAGAAAAGGTGGCCCATGTTGCCCCTGCTCTCCATTTGCAGGTGGTGGATTTTGTCACGCGAGAGCCTCCACCGCTTTGGCGATCTACTGTATTTGAAATGGCAACATATCTATTTTGGGGTCCGTCGTTGCTGTTGTCGGCGCGTGGGCGTGAGTCTGTTGTCCGTGCATGACTTGAACTGCTGAAAGCGGTGGTACATCGCCATCCAAAACGTTTGACGTGTCCCCTTGTTTTCTGTTGTTGCGTGATCTAGTGGTCACCATCTCTTTGGGTTTTGAAGGGAGATGGTGCTAGTGAAAAGTTAGGAAATTTGTTGTCCCCACGGACGACGCCAAACTAATGCAGTAATTTTCTGCTCCCTGCTTTGACCTAGTCCCGCTGACCTGCTGACCTACACAAGTAACACATGTGAGCCACGGACCATCGTTGTGGTGGTCGATGGCACTCCGATTCTAAAATCAGACAGGGATCTGATGAAGGTGTAATGTTGTAAACAAGGAATTTGTAGCGTACCTTAGCTTACCAACCTTATGTCTTATTTATAGTGCAGGAGTCCTGGTTCTACCTGACCATCAAATGCATAGTTTAGGAAAAAGGTCTTCGTGGAGATCCTTATCTAATTAGGAGTCGTGCTGTAAGAGGGAAGATCCATGTTAGCCCTGTGCTCCTAGATACGCGGGAAATAGTTCCCAATCCAAGAGAAATCCGTAGAAGAAAGTTTCCCTGCGTGGAATGTACTCTGGTATGTGCTTCCTAGTTGGACGCAGATAGCTGCTATATTTGCCTGTCTGAAGCTGATTCGCAAGATACTTGCCTTAATAGGACTTACGGGTATTGAGGATAGCTGGGAGATGTGTGGGCCTAGCATGATGTAAGAGTTCGGGTCCGTCTAGCGGACTGAATTTGGCGGGCTTGGAACCGCTTGGGCCCTGATTAGTGTTGGGCTGACGCTAGGACTCATAATTCCTTAAGATCATCATGACACGTGTATGACTCAGCGACGTGACCATTATTGTGTATCATCAATGGGCTTAGGTATAATTAATCAATGTTTGAGAAGTGGGTTTTGATTGCAAGAAGTATTAAATGTTGAGGGCAAAGTGGGAAAACCCAAAAGGTAGAAGTAAGGGCTTATTTATATTTTTTAGATAATTGGGGGTTTCCAATAAGTTATGTTTGGGCTTAGGTATAATTAATAAATGTTTAGAGGGAATGGTTTTTATTGTAAATAGTCTGAATTTGAGAGGGCAAAATGGTTAAAAAAATGTAATAGTGTTTTCCATTTAACTCAAACACCCATTGTAACTTTAAGGACCATTTAGACGACCCCAATCATAATAGGCTAATTAGGGTCCGACACTATATTGTTTAAATATTAGTGGATCCCCCCTACTTTTTGGTCAGCGCAAGTCGTGTCATATTTACCCTTATAAAGTGCACGCCTTAGGCACATATGCTATCCAATTTTCAATATTTTTTGAACTACCCTTCCCACATGACTCACACATGTGCGAAAAATACTAATTGTCATTTCCAATTTTACCCTTGTTTACATCCAGTCGTTGAAATAAAGTGAATATATCCTGGTTGTCCAAATGAAATAGGGTACAAGATGGACGACTAGGATTGAGTTGTCAGAGAACATCCAATCAAGTTCCCACCCAACGATACTCAAACAGAAAAACAGAGAGGGAAAAGGAAAGAAAAGAAGGGGAAACATAAAAGAAGGTTCACACACATTTCTATTTTTGTTTGGATTCACATTGAGCAAGTGTCCATGAAGTTGGAAGCATGAAATCTTGCAAAAACAGTTGAAGTTTGAAGCTCCCATGGCTGGAAGTCAAAATCGCAAAAATAAAATAAAATAATAAGTTGTATTACTTGATGTTCTTCGTGTTAGGGTTTGAATCTAGCTTAGTTTGTGGATATATATGGTTATTTTTGCTTTGTGTGTTTCGCGGTAGAATAACAAGAAATCAGTTGGATTTCTTTTGTGGATTTAGCCAAAATTTTGTGTATGAAGGCTTATTTTGCTATGTTCTTATTCATTTAAGTGTTTATGTTACTTCTATTTAAGTAGATGATGGATTGAGTAGGTAGTCTATGATTAGGGATTCAGTGTGTCAAGTTTTTTAGGGGAAATCATCCAAGTCAATATCTTCTATGTTATTTGATATCAATTTTGTGTTTAGGATAAAAATAAAATAAGAAGTGTTATGTCTATAAGATGTTGTCTTCGCAAGATTTGTGTAAAAGATTATATGTTATTTTGGAGAATATAGTAAGTTGTTCATGTCAGAATATAGTAAGTTGATAGTATGAAAATATGGATATGAACACTACTATAGCTACATGATACTACAATGATGCTTAATATACTTGGCATGTAGAGTTAATGAACTTACAAAAGCAAGTCATGCATGTTTGCATAAAACTAAAGTTAGTCATTTTATTCATATTGATTGTCCAATAATTACATAAGACATCTCACTGAATAGTTAGTGAAATCATTGAAGTATGTTTTCATTTGTGTTGAATGTAGGTCCAAGAAGCTTGAAGGTGGGAGGAATATTAGAATACATTATGATGGTGGTTGGAGGACTTTGAACCGGTGGGATTATGGAAGTCATGAAGAATACAAGAATGAGATGTTTATTGACATATTGAGGCCTGATGTAGAAGTTGTTAGTGCCATGGAACTGTCTACATGTGTACTTAAGTCAGATCCTGACTTGAATGGTTGTATACTTGAATTTTATTGGGTTATGAACAAAAGAAGGATGCCTCTTGAGAGTGACGAGCAGTTCAATGAGATGTGGTGTGAATGCAAGGCTGATAAACAAGGCGTCTTGTACATTTTCATGGAAATTGTTGAAATCAATGTGATCCCATCCGGTTTATTAGATGTTATAACCCTGAAAAGGAAGTTCCAGAACCAGTAGTGTTTGAGGCTTCAAAACCCGATTCGCCAACTTCAGCCTACATCACCAATTATCATGAACAAGGGGAAGAAACATATGTTTAACAACCCTAAAAGGATCAAATCATGCAAGAGGAAGTTGGGTGACATACTCAAGGTCGGTAGTCATCAGACATTCCCTCCAAGGGATTTTATGAATAATATACCAAGGAGGGCAATGCAGATGCAGATTCATACTGCACTATTTGCAAGGATAGGGGGTGACCAATTTCCAAGGGACTTGAAGGCAAGTGCAAGGGACAAAGTTAGAGATTAAGTATTGTGAACACATCTCCAAGACATGTGAATACATCTCCAAGTATTGTTGGGGTGTCTTCAAGTATGCAGTTTCCAACACAGTTGATGGCAAGTAGAAAAAAAAATATATTAAAAAAAGTTTCAATTCATCTGTAATTGCCAAGTCCATGGCAAAGAGAAGAATTAAAAAGGCAAATACAAAAATGGCAAAACAACAAGTAATGGTGGAGCAATACCACCACCACCACCACAATTAGTTTTTCAGTCAACATCACCACCACTATCAGTTCAAACATCACATCCTCTATGTGTTGTTCAACCAATACCACCACCACCATCAGTTCAAGCCACTCCACCATCCACCTCCACCATGTGATGCTGAACAAACTTCACTGTGTGGTACTAAACAAACTCCACCATGTGATGTGAACAAACTCCACCATCAGTTCAAGTCACTCCTTCACCATCGTCTGTTGCTGAAGTACCACCTATGCCAAGGAGAGGGAATAGGTGTATGTAAGTGGTAAATGGTGTTAATATTGATGAAACTGATCCACAAGATGTATTAGAAGATGATGGGAAGTATTTGGATGATGATGGGCCATAAGAAAATGATTCTGACGACGATTATGATGTAGAAAGTTTTGTGCCTCAAAGGGCTAACTCATTATTCTAGGATGGATAAAACCTATATAGGAGTCAGGATGATGCTGGCATTGAACCACATTCTCCAATGATGAGGAAAATTGAGTTGAAGTTGCATGATAAAAGGAACATCATGGATGATTTTAGAAAAAGCTTTGAGGATGTATGCAATTCAACAAAGAATAGACATTTACCTTCACAAGAATGAATCATGAAGGGTGATAAGGGTTTGTAGCGGCAATGGTTATAGTTGGAGGATATATGTAAGGCATCAGCCTAATGCATTTACAGTGAGGATTAATGGATTGAGTGAGAAACATACATGCACCTTTGATGGTTCCTTCAAGAACTGAATGACCAATGATGCATGGTACTTCAGTCTGTAGATAAGCAAATCACCGAGTACATTGCAAGTTACAAGCCCAAGCAAATTCAAGCTGCTATTTGGAATATGTGGGCAGTAGGGGTGGGCACAGGTCGGGATGGACCTCATCCCTATCCCATCCCGTTTATTTGGGATCGGGACAAGATAGACCTCATCCCAACCTCTTCCCATCCCAAACGGGTTCGAGACGGGATGGGATGAGTGTGAGAGCCAAAAATAATCATTGGTCCTACAGGATAAGGAAGCCCAAAGATTTTGGTTGTTCCCGAAAAGCCCAAAAATTACCCATGAAAGTCACAAAAAGAGAAAGCGCAAGTTTGGGCCCAATGCAACACAAGTCTGGGCCCAATACAGCTAAGAAAAATACTCTTTTCTTAGCAGAGGAGTAGTGTTCAGCGCTGACCACCATGCTCAACTGAGTACACAAGCTTGCAAGAGAGATGTTACCAAACAAGAAGTTACAACCGCCAACGAGAGGTTACAACTACCATAGAGAAGTTACAACTATTTAAGAGAAGTAACAACTACCTAAGAGGAGTTACAACCGCTTGCAAGCAAATGACTCACTCATCTGCCACGTGTCTCACTCATCTGCTGGAGTTACAACCGCTTGCAAGCAGATCACTCACTCATCTACCACGTGTCACACTCATCTACTGTAGTTACAACCGCCTGCAAACAGATGACTCACTTATCTGCCACGTGTCTCACTCATCTGCTAGAGTTACAACCGTTTGTAAGCAGATCATTCACTCATCTGCCAGCAGTTTACTCGTTCTGCCTCTATAAATAGCCAAACACAAAGCCATCTGGAGATACCTTTTTCTTGATTCACAACTCTCTCTTCAATTATAGAGAAATAAATATTTTCATAAAGGCATTGTTCTAACTTTGGCATCGGAGTCCCCGTGGCAGGCACCACACCGTTTTCAAGAATTAAGTTTCATCTTATGCAGATTGCTCAGCGTCATCAGAACATGATCTAGTGAAAATTTGCATCCACAAATTGGTGCTTTCAATGAGAGCTTGAATCAAACTCATTGCATGCTCTCTTCCATTCACAAAAAAAAACTTTTATTCATTCAGTTTCAATTTCATTTTCAAACACTTTTATTTTCAATTCAATACAATGGTGGGAACTCGAAAACAAACTAACAGAAATAATGTTACAAGGTATTCTGCTCGTACTAGGTTGCCATCGTCATCACTGGTTTAGCCACTTCTAGTCGAACAACCACTAATAGTGGGTATGCCACCGCCTACTGACCATCAATTGCAATCGTCTGCCACAAGCCAAATAGAGATGACACAATAAGAAAATCTTGCAGGTCAGATCGCCAATCTGACTAAAATATTGGAAGAACAAGCCCAGGTGGTGGAGCGATTAGTGGGCAAACAACCATGGCAGATGACACATCGACGTCTACCAGCAGATCATGCGCATAGAATTTGAAGTAGTCATCCATCAAAGGGAAACAATCCCTTTGGAAGCATTCATTCAAGATTAGGGCCACGAGTAAATGTGCACTCTAAGCTCGGACTTCAAACGAGAGTCTTCTCAAGGTTGGGCTCCCAAGCAACTGTGCACTCAAGGCTAGGACCGCAGACTACACCCAATATAAGTGGTCAGCGCAGAAGACAAAATTATGATAGTTGCGAACAACGCAGGGGACCAGATCTAGATCACTACACTGATTTGTCCCACATTCAGAGACTCGTCAAATCAAGAGGAGCCTTCAGGTGAATTCTATTGAGACTCTACCTCACTCACATGCAGGTAAGTAACAATCAAATTTAGAATATGAGGACTCATCTACCGCAGATAATCAGAATCGAAATCACCATACAGTCGATCAGCGGGATACACACAAGCCCTTGGGAGCAGATGATGTGGCACGAATGGTCAAAGAACAGTTGATGAATTTACAAGTTATGAGAAATCCAGATGATACTCTATGCAGAGAAGTGACATTGGTAAACACTTCACCTTTTACAAATGACATTGAAGAGGATCCTCCACCAACAAAGTTTACCATACCAACCTTTACTCCTTTCAAAGGAGATTCTGATCCTGGAGACACTTGAAGCATTTTCGAAGTCTCATGACTCTACACAAAAATGATGACCCACTTATGTGCAAAATATTTGCAATGACTTTACAAGGAGTGGCCTAAAATTGGTTTCACACTTTGACACCTCAGTCGATCAACAATTTTGGAGAGCTCTCCCTTACTTTCACAAAAGAGTATTCATCCTATCAAACCATAAAAAAACATGCTGACCATCTCTTCAACATAAAGAAAAAGTCAAATGAATCTCTCCGAGACTTCATCAAAAGATTTAAGGCAGAAAGGGCGAGCATAAATGGGTGTGATGACCAAATTGCATCATTAGCTTTTAAAAAGGGTTTGCCGGCAGATCACATATTGTATGGCAAATTGACCATGAAACCGGGCAAAACTCTTACCGAAATCTTCGCCATGGCAGAACGCTATGCATTGTGGGATGACGAAAAAAATAGTGTTAAGGCATCAGATATACCTGAGAAAGATAGTCAACCTGCTTAAACAAATGTAGATCAGAAAGAAGATAAAGAAAAGGGTGACAAACGTAGATTCACTCCCCATCAAGAGACTCCTCAGCCAATAGAACATACACATAGTTCACTTTCCCGATCAATCAAACTCTTCGGCGCAGAAAAATTTGATGATTGTGGCAACCGACCATTTCACAAAGTAGATTGAAGTTGAGGCGACCTAGCTTTTTCATTTTTAACTTCTTAGAAAAAAAATGAAATGTACATGTAAGAAAAACTTGGTTGTATTTTATCTATTTATTATATTTTATCTCTTCAGCAAGAGACTCCTCATCCGGTAGAACATACACAATGTTCTCCGTTTCGGTTAATCAAATTCTCCACGAGAAGAACCAACCTTGGAGAAGAGACCGCCATCAATGAAAGAAGACCTGCAAAGAAAAGATCTAACATATAACACAGTAGATGATACATTATTTTGCTTTTCAGCAAAGAACACACCTTCCTCGGTTGAAATAGGGAAATACGAGAATTCGTTATACATGTCATACAACAAAAGACATTCAAAAATACAAATATTTATGTAAACCTCAGTAGAGGATGGCACTCTACGTGAGTGGGTAATTCAATGCATAAAAGCATCTTACTCAAGACTACTTAAATCCGTTTAAGTTTAGTCAATTGGTCAGCAGACCACACAAGCAAGATGCCTCTGTAGAAGATCACGCCTCAATAGAGGATGACACTTATCATAAGTGGGTAATTCAATGCATAAAAGCATTTTACTCAAAACTACTTAAATCCGTTTAAGTTTATTCAAGTGATCAGTAGACCACACAAGCAAAATGCCTCAATAGATAATCACACCTCAGTAGAGGATGACACTCTCAGTGAGTGGGTAATTCAATGTGTAAAAGTATCTTACTCAAGACTATTCAAATCCGTTAAGTTTAGTCAAGTGGTCAGTAGACCACACAAGCAAAATGCCTCAGTAGAGGATGACACTATCAGTGAGTGGGTAATTCAATGCATAAAAGCATCTTACTCGAGACTACTTAAATTCGTTGTAAGTTTAGTAAAGTGATCAGTAGACCACATGATAGGGGTATAATTAGGCTATTTTTAGTACCATATTTCTATATATATATTTTTGGCTATTACTTGTTAATAATGGTACTAATTGCTATTTTCGTGTTTGTGTAGATTTCCAATTACAAGATTCTAAAATAGAAGCTAAGTGAAGCAAATTAGCAACTAATTGCACAAGGAAACCACACAAATAAGGAAACTTATCAAACAAGGAAACCAAGCAAAGAAGGAAACCAAGCAGAAAACAATTATAAAAGGGATGATACCTTGCTTTGGAGAAAATCCATCCAGCAATAGCCTTCATCCATCCACAGCTTCCATCGCCTACGCTAGCCTACAACCCTCGCATTCACGGCCTCCACAACAAGCCCTAATCCATCGATCCAGCAATAGCATCCCCATCCATAGCCTCCGAATCCACCGCCGCAGCAAGCCAAGCATCCTCCCACAACCGCCATCATTCTGAACCCGTCATCAATCATCCTCACAGATCCCTCATTTTCGCAACAGTCCATCAAGCATCTCACCATCAGCTTGCAATCTAGCAACAACCCCTTCACACCTTTCCATCGTCCTGAATCCATAGCCTCCTAATCACAACCTCCTAACCCATCCACAATCACGTGCACACCCATCCTCATCCATTGTTTATCGCAATCAGCTCCCCATTCTTCGCCTGATCTCCCAGTCACAGTCTCATCACCACCGCGGGCCTCTCTTCATCTCCTCTTCCTTACAACTACAGTCCCTTCTCCATCTTCTTTCCACATCCCATCGTCCTCCTTCACAACACCCATCCGACTTCCCTCTCGATCTCTCGCCTTCATCGTTTGTTGACCCCCTCTTCAAGTTCACAGTAAAAGCATAGATAAAAAAGAAACAAGAAGGAGCAATTTGAAGAAGGAAGGAAGATATTTGTTCATCTCTTCCTCTCTGTTATCCGCACCCATCATTCTTCTCTCTACCACCACGCACAGGCGACAGCGTTCCTTCTAATCTCTTTACTTATTTTAGTTTGATTATTGATTATGGATTACTGTTTGAATATAATTAATATGTATAGCTAAACTCCTCTTAGTTAGGGGTGGATTCGAAGCCCAGAACATGTGTTTTATGAATTAATTGAATTTAATCTTCCTCGCTATTAGTGATTGTATTTTGCTTAACTGCTTTATAGAGAACTTTTCTTTGTATGTTTATTAAGGTGGCAAACTTAGTAAGAATGCTAGGATCCGGGACTAGAGTATAGAAGAGTTTCACCTAATTGTTATAATTTTGTACTCACAAGTAGTAAATACCAAGGAACGTTGGTAAGGTTAAGTCAAAACCTAGGTAAGAACAAAATGTTGATCATACTTGTAATTTCCTAGTCAGTGTTCATATTTTCCATAGAACTTAATGATCTTAGATTGTTATCTAACTTGTGATTCCTGATTAGATAGCATGATAAGAATAGTTTGAAAGCGACGCTTAGTTTAATTCAACGAACTTGGGAAAATAATAAGATTAATGCAGTGCTTATCACCATTAATCTTGAGCATTGTCTCTCACGAGTGAGCAAGTGATTATTGAAGATTGATTTATGAGCATATGTTTGGTGTGTGGAGATAAACCCTTAGCTAATTTCTCATCTTGCCACCCCTTTAGTTTTATTATCTTTTCAGTAATTTTCGTAGTTATTTTCATTGTTTAATTTAGAAAATCCAATCCCCCCTTATTTAATTAATTAGATTATTAGCTGTCTTTTAGCTATTCTTAGTGTTAATTGGCAAGCCCTCTAATCCTCGGTCCAAAACGATCCCTACTTATTCTATACTACAATCACAAAGTAGGGTATTAATTTCTGTGCTACTAAAATAACGCATCAATTTTTGGCGTCATTGTCGGGGATTAGAAAAATTGTTAATTACTTCATTAGTTTTTATTTATTTATTTTTCTTTTTATTGATTTTTTTCTTCTTTCTACCTTTATCTCAGGTACCAGTTCATGCGCAATAGGAGATCCAGCGAAAACTTATTAGAATACGATTCAGAGCCTGAGAAAACATTTAGAAGAAGAAGGAGAGAAACAAAAGAGTCAAACTTCTAGCTCTGAATCTGAATCTAAAGAGTTTGATATGGGAGACAATAGATCTATTTAAGAACTTTCGGCATCCACCTTGGACAATGCCGCACCCTTGTGCATTCAATATCCATTAGCCGCGTAGGGCAAGACTGAGTCATTCGAGCTAAAATTCAGCCTACTTCATCATATTCCGAAGTATCATGGTTTTTCTATGGAGGATCCAAATAAACATTTAAAGGAATTTGAAGTTGTATGCTCCTGTATGAAGCCAATAAATGTGGATGAGAACACCCTAAAGTTGAGAGCATTTCCTTTTTCTTTGGCTGATAGGGCTAAGGATTGGCTCTATGAACTACCTTCCGAAACAATATATTCTTGGGATAGCATGAAGAAGGTGTTTCTAGAGAAATTCTTTCCAACTTCCAGAATTATCTTGTTGAGAAAGAAAATCAGTGGTATACAACAAGGTCCAGGAGAATCATATCCGACTTACTATGAGCGCTTCAAAACTCTCATAGCATCATGTCCGCAGCATCAGATGAAGGAGGAGCTTCTGATTCAATACTTTTATGAGGGATTGCTTCCTCTTGAGCGACATATGTTAGATGCAGCGGCAGGGGGAGCTTTGGTTGATAAAACTCCAGCAGCAGCAAAGACTTTGATTGCAAATCGAGCCTTAATTGCCCAATAGTATGAAGGAATTGGAGAGCCTTCACGCCAAGTCAATGAGGTAAGTACTAATTCTAGTTTGGAAGCTCAAATGGCTAATCTTACCTCACTTGTGACTCAGGCCCTAGGGAAGCCAAATGTGCTAGGAGTTGCACAAGTTTGCGGCGTGTGTACTAAGTCAGGACATCCATCTGATCAATGTCCTCAACTAATTGAGAATGACGGTTGGGAGAATGTCAATGCAGTAGGTTTTCAAGGCAAAATCACTATAGAAATAACCCTTATTCGAACACTTACAATGAAGGTTGGAGAAATCATCCCAGCTTTGGATGGAGAAATTCAGAACAACCTCAACAACAAGCTTCGAATCGGCCACCCCTGACTTCTTTCAAGGACCACCTGAACCACCTCAGCACAATTCAGTTATGCCCCTTAATTATGATGAGATTATGAAATCATTAACTATTTCTCAGCAGAACCAAGCAAAAGATATAGCAAATTTGAAGCTACAGATGGGACAAATAGCTAAGTTTATTGGACAAAATCGCGAGCAAGGAAAACTTCCTAGTTCTACCACTCCAAATTCGAAGGGCAGGTTTGAAAGTGCAAAAGCAATTACATTGAGGAGTGGTAGGCAAATTGAGAATGAGCCAATAGTCCCTAAACAGAGTCGAAATAGGGAAGCTGAGTTACAAAAGGATTCTCCAGCCATCCTTGAAACACCAAAGCTCCAAGGTAAGAAGGTGAGCATTCCAAATTTAGTTTCTGGTAATCTTGCTCCACCTTTTGTGCCTTTTCCAGGTAGGTTTGCCAAATCTAGAAAAGATGAACAGGATAAGGAAATGTTGGAAACTTTCCGAAAAGTCCAAGTCAATATTCCGCTTCTTGACGCTATTAAGCAAGTGCCTAAGTATGCAAAATTTTTTAAGGAGCTTTGCACAACAAAGAAACGACTTTGAGACGGAGAGGTAGTTAAGGTGAGTGAGAATGTTTCTGCAGTTCTTCAAAGGAAATTGCCTTCAAAGTGTAAGGATCCGAGTAGTTTCACTATCCCTTGTGTTATCGGTAATACTAAAATTGAAAATGCAATGCTAGACTTAGGTGCTTCAATTAATGTTATGTCGTATTCTATTTATCGCTCTATGAATCTTGGGAAGCTAAAAAATGATGGTGTTATTATTCAATTGGCTGACCGTTCTAATGCATATCCTAGAGGTTTGTTGGAAGATGTGTTGGTGCAGGTTAACTATTAGATTTTCCAGCAGATTTCTATGTGTTTGAGATGGAAGATTCGGAATTTTCAACACATTTGCCTCTTCTTTTAAGTCGCCCCTTCATGAAAACTGCGAAGACAAATATTGATGTGCATGCGGGGAAACTGACCATGGAATTTGATGGTGATGTGATTGACTTCAACATCTTTGAAGCCACGTAATATCCTACTAAAACTCATTCTTGTTTTTCTATTAATGTGAATGACAATTTTGCCCAGAAATTGTCAGACATCAGAAATGAGAATGAACTTGAGACCACCATCACTACTGCCATTGGATATGAGAGCAATAGAGTTCCCTATGACACAAAGAAATGGAAGAAATTACAGTTGAATTAGCTTGAAAAGATTCAGGATGAGGTCTATGAAAGTAAATGCAATTATAAGGAGAACACCATAGTTTTTCATGATCAGATGATCCATGGAAATACTTTTGTCGTTGGAATGAAAGTCTTTCTTTTCCAATCATGTCTTAGAACTGGTAAGTTTCGTTCTGAATGGGTTGGTCCTTTTATTGTTACTAATGTTTTTCCCCATGGTGCTATACAGATTAAGAGTCTCACAACTGAGAAAGAGTTTAAAGTGAAACATCATCGACTTAAGCCCTATTATGAGTCATTTGTGGAGCATGACGTGGAGGATGTATCACTCCATGTTCCAACTTATTCTGAGGATTAATTGCAGATACCGTCAGGCTGCACGATGTTAAAACAAGCACTTCTTGGGAGGCAACCCAATTGCTTTCTCTATCCCTTTATTTTCTTTTCGTTATTTTGGCTTTTGTTTGTTAGTAGTTTGTTTTTCCGCATTTAAATCTTTTATTACATGTGCTATAATCTATTAACATTGAGGACAATGTTAGGTTTAAGTGTGTGTGTGGGGGGGGGGGGGGGGGGGGGGGGGAACAAAACATTGTTTTTATCAAAACAAAAAGATTAAAAAAAATGTCAATCCATAAATATATATATAAAATGTTGGTTTTTATTAGTGTCAGTAAAAAAATAAAAATTTATAGTTGTTTTAAGTTTTAGGATACTTTCCAACACAATGATGAGATTTGGTTTTTAATTGCATGACTTTAAGGTGATTTATAAGCATGAGTTAAGATCTAATATTATTCTTTAGTTAATGCTTATTTATGGTCATCATATGCAAGTTCACATGTAATCAACTTAGTAATTGGTACTCATAGCATGTTTAATTGAATTGAACTCATTATAACCCATATGTGAGTTTTGAGCCTATTATTCCTTTGATTTGAGAGTTTTTAGTTAGGTCATCTTTCATTTCTTTTGTCAATAATAACTCGTTGCAGGATCTAAAATTTGTTTGCTTTGGTTGCTACTTGGATTGCTTTCATAATTAAGAATTAAACACTAGAACTTGTATTAATTTCGTTCAAAGCATCATATTGAATTGCATAACATGCTTGACATGATAAAGGCACCTAGTTTCCACTACTGCCAAATAAGCCTGATCCATAATATATTTCCTTTAGATTAACATCGTTGAGCCTGTTATTAAGCCTTTTGTTTCATTACTCTCATTTTCTATCCCTAACCTAATAAGAAGAGTGGACATAATTTGATTTGCAGAGACTTCATTGTGGTTCAAGGTATGTTGAAAAACAAGTGCGGGGGAAGACCCTTGTGGTAGACAGTTCAAGAAGAAAGAGTTGCAAAAAAAATAAAAATGAAACAACATAAAAAAAAAATGGTACAAAAAGTTACAAAAGGGATACAAGTCCTTATCTATATCCATTCAATATTTCAGTACCATACAGATAGTTTAATTCTTTTCATTCAGTAGATACAAAATAATTGCTGAAACTCTTCATTATCAGTGGGCCACCTCTTAATTTTCCCACTTATGTCTTGAACCATATGATTCTTTGCTAATGTCTCTAATCTTATTGCATGCTTTCACCATTTCTTCAAGCCCTTTGAAAATTTCATATCCCTTCTTTCTCTTCCCTTGACCCCTGGCCCCATTACAACCTGAATTAAGACCTTTTGATTGAGTGTCTTGCAATGTCACGATGTGGGGATTCAAATGAGGTATGAGCATATGGTGTCCCTAGTTCTTGCATTCAAATAGTATCATTCCTTCCATGAGATCATATATCTTGAAAAAAAAAGTCTTTCTTGTTATATCATATGTGAGCTATTTGTTTCTCTTTTACATCAATCCTCTCACATATAACTAGAATAGGAAGAGTGATTTTACCAAATAATCAGTGAAAAAGAAAAGAGTGCACCCAGTGAGATTTTTGGGTTAGTTCTTCTTGGCACACACTTGAGTTTCACAGTCACTTTGATTGATTAAACTGTGAATTTTTATATCATTGCTATGAATGTGTATTAATTTTTGAATGATGTGGATTTAATCTTGTGTTTACAAAGAATCTTAACATGTCATGATCCGTCGAAAATCTCTAAGACAAATGTTGGAAAGTATAAATTGAGTCATGTGAGTCTTTTATTTTTGTTTCTTGGATTTGCTCGAGGACTAGCAAAAGATAAGTGTGGGGGAATTTGATAGGGGTATAATTATGCTATTTTTAGTACCATATTTCTATATATATTTTGGGCTACTACTTGTTAATTATGGTACTAATTTCTATTTTTGTGTTTGTGTAGATTTCCAATTACAAGATTTTAAAATAGAAGCTAAGTGAAGCAAATTGACAACTAATTGCACAAGGAAACCACACAAACAAGGAAACTAATCAAACAAGGAAACCAAGCAAAGCAGAAAACAATTATAAAAGGGATGATACCTTGCTTTGGAGAGAATCCATCCAGCATAGCCTTCATCCATCCACAGCTTCCATCGCCTACGCTAGCCAACAACCCTAGCATTCACGGCTTCCATCACCCTAATCCATCCATCCAGCAATAGCATCCCCATCCATAGCCTCCCAATCCACCGCCGCAGCAAGCCAAGCATCCTCCCACAACCGCCGTCGTCCTGAACCCGTCATCAATCATCCTCACAGATCCCTCCTTTTCGCAACAGTCCATCAAGCATCTATCCACCCACCATCTCGCCATCAACTTCCAATCTAGCAACTACCCCTTCACACCTCTCCATCGTCCCGAATCCATAGCCTCCTAATCACAGCCTACTAACCCATCCACAATCACGAGCACACCCATCCTCACCCATTGTTCATCACAATCAGCTCCCCGTACTTCGCCTGATCTCCTAATCACAGTTTCATCACAACCGGATGCCTCTCTTCATTTCCTCCACCTTACAATTACAGTCCCTTCTTCCATCTTCTTTCCACACCTCGTCGTCCTCCTTCACAACACCCATCTGACCTCCCTTTCGATCTCTCGCCTTCATCGTTTGTTGACCCCTCTTCAAATTCACAGTAGAAGCATAAATCGAAAAGAACCAAGAACGAGCAAACCGAAGAAGGAAGGAAGATATTTGTTCATCTCTTCCTCTCTGTTATCCGCACCCAACATTCCTCTCTCTACCACCACGCACAGGCGACATCGTTCCTTCCAATCTCTTTACTTATTTTAGTTTGATTATTGATTATGGATTACTGTTTGAACATAATTAATATGTCTAGCTAAATTCCTCTTAGTTAGGGGTGGATTCGAAGCCCCGAACATGTGTTTTATGAATTAATTGAATTTAATCTTCCTTGCTATTTAGTGATTGTGTTTTGCTTAACTGCTTTATACAGAATTTTTCTTTGTATGTTTGTTAAGGTGGCCAACTTAGTAGCATGCTAGGATCTGGGGCTAGAGTATAAAAGAGTTTCACCTAATTGTTTTAATTTTGTACTCACAAGTAGTAAATACCAAGGAACGTTGGTAAGGTTAAGTCAAAACCAAGGTAAGAACAAGATGCTGATCATAATTGTAATTGCCTAGTCAGTGTTCATATTTTCCACAAAACTTAATGATCTTAGATTGTTATCTAACTTGCGATTCCTGATTAGATAGCATGATAAGAATAGTTTGAAAAAGACGCTTAGTTTAATTCAAGGAACTTGGGAAAATAATAAGATTATTGCAGTGCTTATCACGGTTAATCTAAAGCATTGTCTCTCACGAGTTAGCAAGTGATTATTGAAGATTGATTTATGTGCATATGTTTGGTGTGTGGAGATAAACCCTTAGCTAATTTCTCATCTTGCCACCCCTTTAGTTTTATTATCTTTTCAGTAATTTTCGTAGTTATTTAAAATGTTTAATTTAGAAAATCCAATCCGCCATTATTTAATTAATTAGATTATTAGTTGTCTTTTAGCTATTCTTAGTATTAATTGAAACCCTCTAATCCTCGATCCAGAACGATCCCTACTTATTCTATACTATACAGTCACAAAGTAGGGTATTAAGTTGGGTGCTACTAAAATAGCGCATCACCACACAAACCAAATGCCTCAGTAGAGGCTCACACCTCAGTAGAGGATGTCACTTATCGTGAGTGGGTAATTCAATTAATCAATCACTGAGTCTTACTCTGGACTACTTAAATCTCTTTAAGTTTTGTCAAATGGTCAGTAGATCACACAATATTTCCGTGCAATTTTCAAGATAAATAGATTTAAATCCATGATTAATTTTCTCAAGTTATTCTTAAATTTCGACTTAAGCATATTGGAAACTCATGAAAGAGACCAATCAAACTTTTGTGCCCTTAATGCAAATATTTATAAGTCAGCAGACAAACAAACATACACAAAGTTTGGGGATCATAAAAGCAAATAAGACCACTACTTGGCATGAAGTCACCATCAACTCCAAAAGAAATTCAAAGTCTCACTATTAGAGCAACAACTTTGGATCGATTCTAGAGTAGATCAGCAGACAAATTCAGGGGAGGACCTATACATCTACTTGGCAGTTTCAACTATGCAGTTAGCTCAGTTCTCATCAGCGAAGAATTGGGGGTACAACTTCCTCCCGGATGCTTGTCAAAAACATATGAAATGAGTGATAGAGTTGAGCCAATAAGACTTGATCTACCGGCTGAGGACAACTTTAAAGGCTCAAGCTTTAGCAGAATTCATTCCCTCCTAACCCGGGAAAACAAAGTCAGCTAGCAGATCAGTGTCGCGTCCTTTGACAAAATCGACCGGCTGAGGACAACTATAAAGGTTCAAACCTTAGCAAATTTCATAGTAGAATTTACTGCCTTCTTAACCGGGGAAACAAAGTCAGCCAACAGATCAGGGTCGCGTCCTTCGATAAATGAAGATTCCTCAACTCATGCTGAAACAGTGACAGGTCAACCTAAAGATATGTTACATTTATCGGTGGATGGGTCGTCAAATCACCAAGATGCCAGAGCATGATTTTTTTATTCACCTAGGGATGATCCTCTATTTGGACAAAGTCCAAGAGCCCATGAAATGACTATGTATGAGTCATCTGGTAGATCATCTCATCTGCAACAAAAGCCTCTACATGTAGATCATTTTGTCTTTAGTAGACTACATTTCAACAACAACAAAAGCCTCTACATGTAGATCATTTACTTGTATCAATAGAGACAGATAAGTCATCAAGATCAGGGAATTCTACTTCTATTTTTGCCGGGGCTCCTCAGTGAAAATACATCTCCCTTGCTTTTAAGTAAGAAGGGAAAGAAAAATGGTCAGCTCAAAAGCAAAAGAGATGAGGGGCATTTGTGAGAGCCAAAAATAATCATTGGCCCTAGAGGATAAGGAAGCCCAAAGATTTTGGTCATTCCCGAAAAGTCCAAAAATTACCCATGAAAGTCACAAAAAGAGAAAGCCCAAGTTTGGGCCCAATGTAACACAAGTCTAGGCCTAGTACAGCTTAGCATAATACTCTTTTCTTAGCTAATGAGTAGTGTTCAGCGCGACCACAATGCTCAGCTGAGTACACAAGCTTGCAAGAGAGGTGTCACCAAACATGAAGTTACAACCGCCAACGAGAGGTTACAACTACTTAAGAGAAGTTACAACTACCTAAGAGGAGTTACAACCGCCTGCAAGCAGATGACTCACTATCTTCAACGTGTCTCACTCATCTGCTGGAGTTACAATCGCTTGCAAGCAGATCACTCACTCATTTGCCATGTGTCACACTCATCTGCAGGAGTTACAACCGCCTGCAAGCAGATGACTCACTTATCTGCCACGTGTCTCACTCATCTGCTGGAGTTACAACTGCTTGCAAGCAAATAACTCACTCATCTGCCAGCAGTTTACTCTTTCTGCCTCTATAAATAGCCAAACACAAAGCCATCTGGAGGTAACTTTTTCTTGATTCGCAATTCTCTCTTCAATTATAGAGAAATAAATAATTTCCTAAAGGCATTGTTCTAACTTTGGCATCGGAGTCCTCGTGGCAAGCGCCACACCGGTGTTAAGAATTAACTTTCATCTTATGCAGATTGCTCCGCGTGATCAGCACATGATCCGGTGAAAATTTGCATCCACAATGAGCATGTACTAAATAGTCCTCCAATAAAAATGACAAAAAAATTTCATCTCACATTGCTCAAACACCCATAATCCCAAATATATGTACTTGAGATTGATGACATGTATTTGTTGTGTTTGGGATGTTGGCTGGGCTCCCATGTGTACATGGTGTTGTTTTATTATTCCATATAAGAAAAATAATAATCAAGTAAGTTTCTATGTCTTTATTTTGTTGTTATTTGTAATAGTCCATAATTGATTAGTCATTGATTGACATGTGTTTTATTTTACTTAATTTGCAGCTATTGCAGTGAATGCCACATGGTCAAGACATATGCTAAAGCTTATGAGGGGTCTATAAGGCTAATACTAGATGATGATAAGTGGGACAAAGTACACTTTTAACTTTTTGCATAGTGTGTATGGTACTACATGTAGTTATGACAAAATTAAATGACATGCATGCTAAATATTATGACTTGATATGAATTTGCAGCCTCAGTATGTGGTTCTCCCCTCCATTGAAGAGGCCACCAGGTAGGCCTAAGAAGCAACATAGGAGAGACCCAACTGAAGATGATAAGTTAACAAGAAAGTGCACAAAGTTAGGCAAGCTGGACACAATAGTAGATCATGTAAGGCTTCTAGAAAGAATGCAACCAATCTCTAGTATGAGGCATCAAGTTTTCAAGCACCACCACCCTCACTTCAAGCACCACCACCACCCTCATTTCAAGTACCACCACCCTTATAGGCAACGACAACTACAACACCTTCTCAGCCTCCATATGGTTATAGTGAATACATGCCATCAATAGAGCAATCAAGAACCACGAGGCCTATTGGACAAGAGAGTGCAACTCACATTCCAAGATATCAAACATTTACTGCAGGATTAATATGTGACCAAAGAGAAACAAAATTGCCTCTATTCAGATCACCATGGAAATAGGGGATTGGCGATCATGACTGCTTAATTTGTTACTAACAAACTAGATCTCTGAAATGTTGTATAACATGAAGTGCCTCACCTTGTTTTGATGATATTACATGGCTAAAAGTATGAAAATTAGTATGTTTTGTACAATTGAGGTGGAATACTTCACTTCTTTTGGATGTTGTCAATGGTATTTGCAAGGTTCAATTAATGTTATTGTGTCAGGGATAAAATCCTATGTGTTCATGGTACTTAAATGTTATTTAGTTTCTATGGTATGCTACTTAGTTGTTATGGTTTCTATGTTAGAGTATGTAGTTTGTTATTTAGTTGCTTGATGTTATATGTGTTAACTAGTGCTATGTTGTTCTCATTGTTGTGATTGCAGTCAACTTGTAAGTTGCTATGGTTGTTCTTACTATAGTTGTTACTGCAGGTTGAAAATACAATTGTTATGGTACTGCATTGTTATTTAGTTGTTATGGTATGCTATGTTAAAGTTCAAATCAAGTGAATATGTCAGAGATACATTGAGAGTTCAATTCAAGTGAAATGTCACTCCATGGTACTTCCTTCATGCTACTTAGTTGTTGGTTTGCTATGTCAGAGTTAAATTCAAGTGAATATGTTAGTCCAATGTGTGATGCTACTTAGTTGTTATGGTTTGCTATGTTAGATGCTACGATTTGGTATTTTGAAGGAAGTACCGTGTAGTAAACAATGTGCTCTAATGTTGGTATGATAATGGTGTTATGTGTTTAACTACTTCACTGTTGTGAATGCAGTGAACTTCTAAGTTGCTATGGTTGTTCTTGCTGTAGTTGTTACTGCAGGTTGACATACTTTTCAGTGTAAATCAGTTGCTGAATGATAACAAATGGAAGCATTTTTTACTTGGTGGTACCCTCATTACACGTAGGGATAGATGAAAATGAGTATATCTAATTAGATGGACAACATATATAAACATAGAACTAAACAAGCTACTCTTTTAGTGACATACTTACCAAGCACATCACAAAGGTCAGACAATTTGATTTCAAAGATGAACTTATTCTCATCATTTATGTGTCCATCATATTCAATCATTGAAAACCTTTGTTGCATTTCCCACATGCCACATAGTTTTTTCCTTTGGTGTTAGACACAATTGAAGTAAAAATATCTCTTATGCCATCACAATCCAAATTGGGGTAAGGAGTTCCTACCCATGGACAATCCTTCATCCAATGGTTCGGTCATTTTACTTGAAATAAACACCCTTTGAAGATGATGAACTAAAATGTCAGCTTGCAACTTGAGGTGGGGTTTTGAATGAGCTATTTGAATAGCTCACCATAGCATTGTCAAACCACCAGAACCCCTTGCAAGTAGAACCCATGCATCTCAAGAACTTCCTGCCCTTATTATTTTCCATGTTCGCAACCCAAACTCTACAAATGTGCCCACGGTTTGGCATTAGGCATTTGGTGTAAAACCATGGACATTTCACCGTTGTGTGAGTACAATCATCACAAATTTGGTAAACATCGTAGCAACCACATTGAAAACAACATAAAAAATTAGAATGACACCTCCAATGTTATAGATTAATTAATGTTAGCCCCCAATTAGCTGTCATTGATGGCAATTGTTTCTAATGGCAACCTGGCTTGAAAATATCACTTCAAAAGTGGCTTATATGATAGTTCAAGATGATTATACAAGGTTTTGAACATTACAAACATACATAGGTTTGATTTTTGACCGGCTTCCATCTTCAACAAAAAAGGTATTGCTATCATTGTGGGTATGTTGGATTTCTAAAATACTGTGACTGTGACTAAGGATGGGTAGAAGGATGAGCTATAAATAAAGGTTTGATGACAATTGATGGGAGAAACTTATTGCAAACAGTCAATTAGCCGTCGGAAGTGAATGGTTGAAATGAGGGAGAAGGGTGTATTGGGTTTTGTAAGTTCCCTAGGTAGCAAATGTGTGGTGTTACTCTAATTTGAACAACATGTGCGAGTCACGTGGGAATGATAGTTCAGAAAATACATAAATTAGATGGCACATGCGCATTGGGTGTGCGTTTTATAACTGTCGAGACGACATGACTTGTGCTGATCAAAATGTAGGGAGGATCCACTAATATTTGAACAATATAATATCATACCCTATTTAGCCTATTATGATGGGGGAGCCTCTAAATGACCCTAACTTTTGACCCACCTTTTGATTTTGATTATAAAAATGACGAAAAAAACAAAAAATAGAGTTGAAGACATATGTATTGTTCATTGGCAACTACTCCACCGCACCATGTACTTTGTTTTTTAACCTACTAACCCACACCACCCAAAAAACAGTTTTTTTAAAAAATAGTAACATAAAAATAGGGTAACTTTCGAAAAATTTAAACCTTCAATTGTGACCGATTCTCAAGCTTAACATATAAATTGTAGTAATCTGAATTATCTAATAAATACAATTTTAATCACTTGAAAATGTTTTGAAATGAGCAAGTTATGGTCATTTTACTAAAGTCACACAAATGTCTCACAAAGAAAATGGGGTAGTGTCCCTGACTTTCGGCTAACTTATATGCTCGATCAACTCCTATTCTCAAGCTCATAAAACCACGAAAATTGTAGTACTATGAGTTATCTAATAAACACAATTATAATCACTTGAAAATGTTTTGAAATAAGCAAGTTATGGTCATTTTACTAAAGTTGCGCAAATATGTCATACAAAGATAATTGGGTAGTGTCCCTGACTTTCGGCCAACTTATATACTCAATCGAGACTGATTCTCAACCTCATCAAAACACGAAAATTGTAGTACTCTGAGTTATCTAATGAACACAATTTGAATCACTTGAAAATGTTTTGAAATGAAAACGTTATGGCTATTTTACTACAAACACTTAAACTATTGAGAAAACAAATCTTGTTTTCACACATTCGCATTGGGTAATGCGAGTAGGAGACTCAAATTTGCCTAAACCTATGCGAATTCGAGACTTCCACTCACATGGACCTATGCAAGTGTGAGAATAAGAAGATGAAGATGGAGGAGGTGGGATGAGAGGTGGCGGTGGTGACTGATAGAGAAGAAGAAAAAACGGGGGGAGGATAGGTGGCGGTAGCGTGGTGGTAGTGGTGATTGAAGAAGAAGAAGAAGAAGAAAATGGAGGAGAGGTGGCGATGGCGAAGTAGTAGTGAAGGGGAAGAGGAGGAGGAGAGGTGGTGATTGATGAAGAAGAAATTGAGAGATGAGAAGAAAGGAAAATATAGTTTAAGTTTTTGTTTGTTTGTTTATATTGATAGTATCCTTCAGCAGGTGGAGGTGTTCTTTAGAAAGGTGATGGTGTCCTTCCGAAAGTAAGGGAATTGGTGCTGTCTTTCAACAGAAATGGTGGTGTTATTTAGCAACAGTCATATTGGCTTATCTTTCCTTCCCCTCTTTTTTCTCTCCCCTTCTTCTTTCTCTTTTTCTAAGGTTATTGTTTTTTTTGACGAAGATCAACAAACTCCCCCATCTCACTATCAATTGAACTAATTTCCATATAAAACACAAGCAGAGTTAGTACTAGCGTGTGTAGCCTTACACAACTTTATTCATAAAGAATGTCGTTCTGATGAATTTCTAATTGAAGAAGACGACGAGCCTTCATCAGTGTCAAAAGAAGAAGAAGAAGAAAATTTTCAAACCCAAGATCAACAACGAGAGAAAGCTAATGAATGGAGAGCAACTATAGCTTCATATATCTGTGGAGATGTTGTGAGTGTCGGGAGTTCATGATAAACAATGAATATGGTGATTTGTTTTTTCTGGTTTATCTATGTATTTTTATTTGCATTGCTTTTCTTTTCAGAAAGAAAAAGGAAAATAGTTATTTGTATTACTTTTGAACCATCTTCAATGTATTAAATTTTTTTTTTTAATTTGAAGTAAAATTCTCGTAGCATACAAACAATTGTTTAATTGATGTTTTGAGAGATGTTTTATGATTTGTGTTGGCATGAATAACAATTTAGGTGATGTTCTTTCATTGTTTTCTATGACTAATAACATATTTATAAGAATCCATTAAATTTATAAGAATTCATAACAAATTTTTATAAAATCTACAAAATCTAATTATTTAAAATCCATCAAAATCCTGTGAATTTTGAAAATTTCTTTGTAATCTTTTAAAATCTACGAGATTTAAAATCTTTCAGAGTCTATTCAAATCCCGAATTGATTACCCGTCCTAAGTTTGTCTCCTCTCTAAGCTAGGGTTCCTCCTCCCTCTCCAACGTTCTCGCCCTCCTCCTCTCTTTCTTCATGCACTGGGCTGGGCCTGGCTTGGCTTGGCTTGCACTCAGTAAGTTAAAAGATTAGGGTTCTTCAGTCCTATTCAAACGTAAGATCGTAACTCTACCTCTTATTTTTTGCAGCTTTTTCCTCTCGTTGTAGCAGTGACTCAGCTGGTATGATATATTTTTGTTAAAAAATCATTTTTAGTGTGACGAGTGTCATTATTCAAATTTAGTTCAGTATACCTGATTGTAGGATATGGCTCTCGACTAAGGTACTTGAAAGTTAAAACTAACTATATTGAATAAATTAGTGTATTCTCTTTATACTTTGTAAATCTGGTCATGGGTGTGAGTTGTACCTAAGGATTTCTTTGACCTAAAATGTTCAAGTTCAAGCCAGATGGGTAGTGGGTGTATATCAAGAAAAAGGATTCCCATTAAGGTTTCTTCTTGGCAGAATAGCATGTATTGCCATAGTTCGGCATACAATCACATAGAATTTCACATTTGAAAGAAAGGGATAGTTCATCAGGGACTAAAAAATTTAATCCAGGTGCATAACCGAAAGACCATGCTGTCATTGAATAAAAAAATGGAATAAAGTCAACATCACAGAGAAGATAAATATCTTGATTTCAATGCTTGCTTAAAAAAAAGATATTTAAGGGGGCATATATGAAATTAGTCATCATTTTTTAAGAACATAGTTAGATTTATACTTGCATGAAGTTTGTAGTAGAAAAATTGTTAATTTAGGATATGTTCTTGTTGTTGCGGATGATAACATCGTGAATAAGATCTTCGTATTATATCATCCTCTGAAATCGTTCGTGTATCTTGCCTTCCTTTCCCTTCACCAATCATTTCATTTGCTTTTCCTTCTTCGTTCTTGCCCAATCTTCACCGCCAAATAGTATACTGGTCTAAAAACATGCACCCTCGTGGCTTTTGTGCTACTCCTTCACTAACCCAAGGAGGAGAAGAAGTTGGAGTTGGGACTTTTGCTTGGTAGCTGCTGCTGCAACAATGGCGTGTAGGTCGGTGATAATGTTGAAACGCGCTGTGGCTAGTTTGGGGAGTAGGTTAAGCTCTACGAGATGGAACCATATTGTTGCTCTTCCTGCAACATTAGACAACTTGATTAGTTGCTCAAATGAAACTTCACTCATTTTGCCAGAATTTGATCAAGAGATGGATGAGAACACCGGATTCCAAGTACCCAGATTCTCATTTGGTGGTTCTATGAAACTCATGGCAGTTCCGAAGAAAAAAGTAATCTCCTCCTTTCTCGTTCTGGTCTTTGCTCTGGACCTTATAATATTCTCCTTTGATGTTTTATATATTTACCTTTTGATCATGGTTTAATGTATATCTTGTGATCAACGCTTTGTGTATATGTATATCCATTGTTGTTATAGTTTATATACCTGGCCAGTGTAGCTATGTATTTTGGATTGAGTATCCTTTGCGTGTTCCTTTTAGGGAAATTTCAATGATTTATCTTTGCCTTTGATTGTTGGTGTTAGAATTCAAAACTTTCATTGAGACTCTTTCTGCTATTTGTATAAATATTTAACAATTTTAGTTTATTAGTTTTTTAAGCCATTTCTATTGAACTTCTTTTTATTGTTTTGAAGATCAAATTTATATTGGTCGTTTACTAAAGGAATTGAATGTTGCATACTAGTTATTTTAAGAACCTCGGAAGTATAAAACGACAGATGAAAATTGAGTTTGATGTTCCTCCATTTGTATCTTTTCTTCTGTAGCGTCAAAGGGATTTTGGTGGACACTATGTGGTGTTTTCCCATTGTTTTCTGAAAATCCTTTAGATATATTTTCTCATTTGAGCTTCACATGTATCTGTCATCCATTTTTTTTTTTTTTTTTTGTGTGTGTGTGCGTGCATGTGGTCCTGTCTTTTGGTGAGAATTATTTGTTTTGTGTTGGTGCATGATCCTTATTGCAATTCTTGTATATGTGGCCTCGTTTGCTCTTTAATTAATTTTATTTAGCATATGCAAAAACTTTTAGGTTTCAACGTGCATGCGTTGGTTATATGTTGAATAAGTTAGAATAACATATAATTAGAAAATACACTTATTCTGAGGGAAATGTGCGATTGTGAATGGTTTAGATGCATTTAAGGTTTTCTTTAAAATTGCAATATTTACTTTCTTCTTTCGCCGGGGTGGGGGGAGTGTCTTTAGGAATCAGCTATGAAAGATGGCCAAAGACTCTTTAAGTGTTGTCGTTGTGTCTTCTTTTTACTTATTTTTTTAGAGAATGTAAAAACTAAGTTATTGTGAGTGATTGAATTTGTGCGAGGGGGTGTAATTATTGTTCACTTGTCCTTATTGGAAGGATGTTTGGTTCAGTCTTGTAAGTGATTGCAGAGGGACAATGCCTAGCAGTTTGTTATTCATGGGGTGGCAAATTAGTGGGTGAACAAATCATTCTCTGTGACGGGGAATTGGTTGTTGGGATAAGTTGCTCTTTGGCAACAGTGTTGGTTTTTTGATGTGAGACAAACTCTTGTATTTTCAAAGGAAGGAAGATGGACAGTAGATTATGTCAAGGCATTAAGTGGTTGATCTGTTTTCAAAGTACAATTGGTCGGATTCTGAAGGATATCTTTCTCGTTGAATGTGTTTTAGTGAATTTTTGGTTAATTTTCTCCTTGACTGCTGCTCTTTGGATCCTGTTTTCATTGCTAGTTGCTCAACCACCTTGTTTTTAATTAAATTTTCTGTCCTTAACGAGTTTCTTAATTTTTTAATTTTTCATAGTAATCATTAATTGCAAAACAGGATTCAAGGTGAATACATTTGAAATTTCAAAGGTAAAGTGCCATTGGCAAGATTTTAGTCATAACTACTACCTAGCAAGACTCTCCTAATTGACCAAGAGATTTTTAAACTCCTCGGGGAAAATCCATTCCTTCTTAAAGATCCAGGGAGGCTGTTTGGTTAGATTAATATCTTCAAATTTTCATAGGGATTCATTTGGCGTTTGACTTGTTGTTGTGTTGGTGATAAAAATCGTAAGTCCACCTTCCTTTGTTGGTGATAAAAAGCTTGGTGGTATAACCTATCCCCATAAAAGTGAAAATTTTCTTAAGAGTATGGTTTTTGTTGAAACAATGAATTTTCAGATTGTGAAGTTTAGTTAGAAGAAAATAAAAAAGAATAGTAAACAAAGAGAATATGAGAGATTTATATAGAAAATATTTTTGAACAGTTTTAATTATTAGTTATGATTCTCCATTTTCATGTTTCTTCTCTGTTCCATATGTGAAATGCTCTTTCTAAGTAATAATATGCTCAACTTAATTTAATGTTTCTGTACCCCGTCTCTCACAAAATTGCATAATGGTCAAACTTTGTACCTCGTACCTGTATCCATATCACATACTGATGGTATGTCAGTAACTCCTCATCTGAGTAAATAATTTTGATTTTGTAATTGTTTTCTATCATTTGGGAGGGATTGGTTATTGAGTTTCTCCATGTTTATGTCGCTTATGTTGACTACTCTATAATCTATACTGGTTTGGAGGTTATGCTCCCTACTTGTTTTTTGAATGACTATGGAATGTAGTTAATCTTGCTGTTTGAAGCCTGAAAATGTTGTATATGCAAGAAGAAATCTTGGATCCTTTGATATGACTAATAAGCATCTCTTGTACACGCAGGTTTCTCGCCACAAGAGAGGCATAAGAAATGGTCCAAGGGCTTTAAAGCCCATTCCAGTTATTATACGCTGCAAGTAAAGGCTTCTACTTAATGTTATGGTCTAAATCTAATTTGGTTTTGCAAATTGGCGAAGAGTTAGGATCTTTATGCTTAGACTTCTTGTTTATAATAATATAATCTATGTAAGAAATACAGTAAAACATGGCACACAGTGTGGCAGCGACTCTATGTCTGACTGTAAAACCCTACTAAAGTGTGTTGACATGTCTCAGACATGAATAGCATCAATGTCTGACTTGGAAATTGCCTATAAAATAGTCACCTCGTTAAGGAGATCATCAATCTGTTACTCAGTAAACATGTCCCATAAGAGAGTTGATGGAATCATGGTGTTTTTGGAGGGAGTTGCAACCTTATAAGAGAATGAAGTAGTTGATGGTGTATGGTTTTTAGGAGGGAATTTCAATGATTTTCTACTCTTTTGTAACCCTGAGAGGAATGTGTCCTCTATAGAGTAAGGATATGGGTCATGGAAAAAGCTGATACTCGCCTATATTGAGTTGACTTGTGCTATATCTTCTCATCTTTCTAATAGAGAGCACTTTTCTATATTTTATTCTACATTGCTTTTCCATGTACTTTACTTTCATGATTGATTGCATCCTACTCATCGCAAGAATTCCCCCATTCTTTGGGTACAATATACAATATGTTGGTACAGAAGACTTCTTGTCACTGATTATGCTTCATGCGTGACTCCAATGGTGAGTTGACCACCACCAGTTTGCTACGCAGTTTATCAAGTTGTGGTTGGCTGGTTCCATTCCTTTGGATATCGTAACAGGGGAGGTTTGTAGTACTTGGTTGTTTGATATTAGGATTATCTGAGACAAAGAACACATGTTTCAAGGGTAACGTAAGGAGCTAAATGGATTTTATGACATCAGGAACAATGTTTTCTTAGTGGAAAAAAATATTTCATGGCTTTGGGATGCTTTAGTTACAAATGGGAGAATATCTCCCAAAGGGAGAAACCACACACGGACATGCCTATTTCATTATTCTACTTGTATATTTTGTTTAATTTAAGGTTTCAGCGGACTTGAGCATGTTTCTGTATTTTCCTGTTGTTTCTGCATGTTACCATTTCACTGGAAATTAGAAATCTTTACATTCTTACAATCATAACTAGATTGGTCAAGGATTGCTTCAGACTGGTACTTCATTAGTAACAATGTCATTGAATTTTACATTTACATAGTTCCTTGTTTGCACGAGCTTATGTTAACCATTTAAGTGAATTCCTTATTGGAGATTTAATGACTGCTTTCTTTTCCAAAGGACTCCTACTTTGTCATTCAAAAACCACATTTACAAAGGACACTGATGTGGCGTTTACACTCATTGGTTTTTCTTCAAAAGGAGCACATGACCTTTGAAAAACCAATGAATGTAAACCAATTGTTGAAAAAACTAGTTACATACAAAATTATTTTCCGGTCATAAACTACACAAACAAATAGCTAAAAATTACTTGACATGCGAATTGAATTTTGTTTTCCTTGGAAAATGGCCAACCAAACAGACCCTAAAGGAAAATGAACTTTTGATAATTGAAATTGGAACTGAAGAAGTAGAAATTTTTTTTAATCATGAATCTACGGTCACATCCATGTCAAAATGTATACGGATAGCTCATGGTTAAACTGTATTTCCATTTGTGATCACATGATCCTAATTTTAATAAACAAACGAAAATAAAATGATTTTGCAAACATTAAGTATCACTTCTCACCTTAAGTGTTACCAAATGAAAATATTATTTATTATGACAAATACAAAGTAAAATTGACTTTGATCTCGTATCATAATGGCTTTGATTTTTGTTTGTATATATCTTTTTAATCATGTCCTTTGTGACCATCCAAAAAAACCCTTAAGTTGGTCATTTGAGAAGCACGTGACAAACTATAGGAACTTGGCGGGTTCTCCCCACAAACTATATGGCTCCAATACGGGGTTTGATCATGAGAATGCGTTTGAGAAGGCATTGATGTTGAACCTTCAATACAAGACCTCAGACAACCGCATTCAAAAAAATTTGAAAGGCCTTCGTGAGAGGTAGTTTGCTATACATTTAGGTCAAACGGTTGATTAAAGGGACTTTCCTCGTTGGAGAGGCCTAAACAAGAATATGGTTTTGGCAGTTTAAAAAAGGGTTGGAGAGGCCTAAACAAGAATTTAGTTTTGGGTTTAGGTAATTTTGAATTTAGGTAGGATGATATGTAATAGGTAACTACTATACAACACCACCACCTTCCTCATTGTTAACTAATGCAACCATTAAATACCCAAAACCTGCCTGTTCTTCTCAATTTCAAGCCAATAAACCCGAGAGATAGTTGGAGAGTGGCGTGAAGAGGTGCTTCTGGTAAAAGAATCTCCATATGTATTGCTTTAAATCGAGCAAAAGTGACAAAACTTGGGGGTGGAGTTAGCAATAGGGGGTGGCCAGTGGTGGTGTTCCATAACCACTTCCTATGCAGGCTAGTTGTTACCCTCTCAAGTCTAGTTTATTAAAGGGTTAATTTAAGATACCCCCAAAACAAAGAGCTAATTAAAGGTTAGTCCCTATTAGATATCATATTGCAAATACCCCCTGGACTAGCAGTCAATGTCCATTAACTGTTACTACACACACAATTTTCAAATAGGCACTATTTTAATGCCTAAAATACCCCTACACGATCTAACAACCATGATTGAACAATTCCCACTAGCTACGATCATCCACGTGGCAACATCTGGATGCGTAAGTTTTGATCGAACAATAAATTGAAAGTAGTCGTTGTAATACGTTGGGAAGGAGGAGATAACTTATTTAGATTATTTAACAGAAGGTGATTCCATGAAATTTCACAAGGTAGAGATGTTTAGAGTAGCCAAGGGTTGAGAAGTTGCATGTTTAAGTCCATATAGAAAGAATTGCAAGTCATCTTCAACCTTTAGCTATCTACTCTGAATTTGTGAATCAGGAGGCATTATTAAGTTACAATCTATTATAAGACGTTATGTTACTGCCATCAATTTGTCTTAGAGGGTAGTGTTGAAAAAATTTATTGTATGTAAAACATACCCCATGAGAACATTGTACTGACAACTCTGTAAATGCAATTAAAATCAAATGCAAGTACTGACAACTACATATGCAAATGTAAAAGTTATTGTATCTAAACTGTGAATGCATATGCACACTGACAACTAGGGGTGGGCACTGGACGGGATGAATCTCATCCCTATCCCATCCAGTTTGTTCGGGATCAGGATGTCCCGTTTGTTCGAGATCGGGATGTCCCGTTTGTTCGAGATCGGGACATTCCATTTGTTCGGGATCGGGATGGGATAGACCTCATCTCGACCTCATCCCGTCCCAAACGGGTTCGGGACGGGAATGATGAGCATGTACTTAAATTTTGTATTGAAAATTTTACATGCAAGATTGAAAATTTCGGAATTACCAAACAAACAACTCAACTCAAGTTTTTATGGTGATGGACTTAAAGGTTTTTGGTAGGGATAATCCTTTGCAAATCTGTAAATCAAACTAAATTCAAACCAATCAAAGACTATTTATCTTCAGTATCTTGTTCAAGCCTACATAATATAGTCAGAATACTACATAGCAATCTTACCTTGTTCAAGATTACTTGGCTTAGTTTTGGTGGATGGTCATCGAATCATGTTAAGTCAGAAGGCAGCTCTTGGGGTAGACAAAATTACTCCAACCACAAGCTTACTTTTTTTAAGAGTTCTTATTTGGGAACAGAAATGGTGTGGCTATTATTTGCAAGCAACTCTTGAATAATTGCATTTTTCCCAACTCCCTAAAGTTGTATGAAGGGTAGGTGATGTAGTCGATTTCTGCTCTCCTTCCTCGTTGCTTACCTAGACCTGCACAGGTAGCAAATGTGAGCTAAGGACCACCGTGTGGTGGTCGATGGCACTTTGATGCTTAAGTTAGATAAGGCTTAGGAAAGGCTTAAAACTGTAAACTGGGTTATATTGCGTACCTCTAGTTCATCGACCTTATCTCCATTTTATAGAGAAGGAGTTCTCGTTCGGCTAGGCCTTTGGTGGCGTAGTTTAGGGAAAGTGATCTTATTGTGGAGATCCTTTTATGATTAGGAGTTGTCCCTGTGGGATAGTTTCCCTACACGACTTGTGTTCCTAGATCCGCGGGAGAGATTTCTTTTTTAGTGTTGTCCATGAGAGGAATTTTCCTTGCCCGACTTATACTCTAATATATGTTCCTAGTCGGATCCAATGTGTTAGTGGCCTGCCTGTCTTGGGTAGATCTCTCAAATACTTGCCTTAGAGGTCTTATGAGTATTGGGCCTGGCCGCGTAACGTGTGGGCTTACTAGCTCATTGCAACTTGGACCCAACTATCTGGATTCTGCCAATGATGGGCTTGCTGCTTTTTGGGCCTCGTTGGATTGAGCATGCAATTGTGCCTGCTTCGTTCGGTTGACGAGATTATCATGAAACACGTATAGTGCTGATTAGAGAACGGTTTGATGTATCATTAAGTACTCCTCCCAAGTTAGTGGGTCGTCTTATCGGTCCACTAGGTCATTTCATGAAGTAGCTATGCAGTCATGATGATTAAGTCTGAGAGGAGCAACGAATTGCATTAATTGGGCGTGCGCCAACTTGAAAACGTGAAAGGTGGGAACTCAACTTTCTATATAGATCTCCTGCCTATGGAGTATAACTTCTTTACTTTTTATCACTAAGATTTTACTTTGCTGTATTGTCTCTTGTGCCTTTGACTTTGCTCAACCTTCGTATTCGAAAGCTTGTACTTTCATGGCATGCCAGAATTGAACTGTTTGCCAGGGGTCATAAGTTTTGTTTTTTTATAGGAGATTGCTCTTTGGATCTGATTTGGAAGTCCTGCGTAAGACATTTGGGATTCCTGATGATCTGGTGCTATGCAATCTGGGCGTCGATCTGACACCATTGTACCCTCCTAAGGGGTTTATCTGTTTTCACCGAGGTATACTGCAGTCGGGTGTCCGCTTTCTTGTTATCAAGGAGATCTGGGAGTTCCTGGCGTACCTCGGCATTTCACTCACTCAACTTATGTTGAACAGGTATAGGACTTTGATTGTCATTCTAATCAGGGCCAAGGACGCTCGTGTTCAAGTGTCTTCGAGGGGGATGCAATTGCTCACTTTTCCTCGGATAAACGAACACGTTGTGTATGTGCTGACGTCGCCGGACTGCATCGGCAAACTGCTTGATGATTTTAAATCATGGCAGAAGTATTGATTTATGGCTCTTGCAGACTCTCCGTATTTTGAGATTGTTGGTCGTCCGGTCGAGCGCAAATTTAGACCACTGAGTAAGTTGATTCCTTCTCCGGTCTTGCTTCTGTCAACTGCATATTAGATTGACCTATTGTGATTTTTGCAGGGAGATTCTCTACTTCGCCTTTTTCTGCTGAAGATAAAACAACTCTTAATGCGTTCCGCGACATGCCTCGTCTGGAGGTAAAGGATGTAGTAAAGCCTTCTAATGTTGAGCGCAACGACCTGTGGGCTTATTGGCACGTGGTTCCCATTGTGTATCAGGTAAAGAAGACAAAGCCTGAAGGCGCGCCTATTTAGCGGAAAGGGAAGTTTCCCAAGCTCAAGGTTCCAAGCCCTTCAAGGATGGTAAAAATAGATTAGGCGCTTCCTTCTTCTGTGCATCATAAGTGATCTCGTGCTTTGTCTAGGTTCGTTCGTAGGCTTCTGACCTCGTCTGATGGACGTGATGCTGTCGAGCAAGAGCTTGGTAAGACTGTTGTTTCTGAGAAGTGTGATGCTCAAGTCGTGGCCCCTGTCGCTCCTCCTGACCTTGAGAGAGAATATTTGCAAATAGTGGGCATGGAAGATGTTACCAAGCTGAGCACCAAGCAGGCGGAGTTTATGAGTAGGATGCTGCTGCAGGCAGGCATGGAAGCTTTGAAAGGTCATTTTTTTTCAATAAAGGATTTCAAGCTTCGCCTCTCTATGGATCATGAAACTATTGAAGAGTCGCTTGATCGTTGGCGTCATGGTGAAGGTTCTTCTTCTTGTCACCCATACTGTGCTCCATCTCGTTTCCGTCGCCATATTCAACTGACGACGGGTTCGAGGAATAACTTGCTTCCCTCCTCCCCCGAAGCTGGACTGATACGTGAGAGGGAGCTGGTTGTTGCGGAGAAAGGGAAAGTTGTCGATGAGGGCCCTAATGCCGTGAAGACGGCTAAGGGTGATATTGGAGTGATTTTGGCTCTGAATGATCTTCATCCGGATGCACGGATCAGTTTGTTTGCTCCAGAGGTAATAAGGATGAGTAATCAAACTTGGCATCATGAGGTTGACATCTCTAACGCTTCAAGTAATCATATCAGCAGGTGGAATGACTGGCTGGCGAATTGCGCTCAGGAGCTAGTGGGAGAGATGCTGAGAGAGCGTTTAGATAAAGGGAAGAAACGTGTTGTGCTGGGGATGTTATATCTGAATCAAGTGGCCGTGTCCAGAATTGAAGTCGAGGCTACTCATGATAGGGTGTATACCATGGAGTGAGTCTTCTCAAACCTGCAGAAGTCATACTCTGATGATCTTCACGAGATCGAGTCGTTGAGGAAGCAACTTGAAGCTTTCTCAGATACTGGAGCATAGTCCAGGTCCATTGGGCCAAAGGCTCAGAAGGCTTGCTTAAAAGCGCTTGAGTCTGACTTGGCGGGGGCGGTGTCTGTGAGGGATCGGTTTGAGAATGAAATGAACCTTGTCCGTCGTGACTTGCAGCTTGCTTGTGTTTCTGTGGGTGGAGTGCAGGTTGAATTGCAGGTTTTGCATGCTGAGAGGACTAAGAAGGAGTCTGAATGGATTGTCCAAGGTCAGAAATTGGAGGCCAGTGCCGAGAGTAGTTCCAATTGGCGCAGAGTGAGCTGAATATCGTCAATGATAAGCGGGATGTAGAGAAGTCCAAAATTGAAATAATGTTTGGTGAGTTGGAGCAACTGAAGCAGGAGCTCGCCGAGTCAAGACGGCATGAAGAGAAGCTTCTTAAGTCCTAGGGCACATTTGAATTTAGCAGAGTCATGCATCGAAGGCTGGAGTTGTTGCGTCTGATGGAGGAGGAGCACCCCGATTGGGATATTTTCTATTGTAAAGATATTGTGTATGCAAAGTTTGGAGCGGCCTCTAATTCGTTTGAAGAAGAAGAAGGCCTTGATGAGGGGGGTCGGGAGGCAACACCAATAGATGTGTCTCCTACTTCTTCCCCTGCTAAGTCTATTTCTGTTGTATCTGACTCTCCTCCTGATGAGGGGTGAATCTTGTAATTGAGTTTGCAAATGAATAGTACTTTGCACTTTTTTGTCTTCCTTTGCTTTCTTGCTAGCTTGTACCCACTATGTCTTATTTCGACATTAGTTGTCAAGCGAGAAACTTTGCTGGGCTAGGTAGCTCATGTCTGATTCGCTGTTGGTAGCTATTACTTCTTATGCTACAATAGTTGGTGCAGTTTTGGTCGGATTCCTTTGTAGAGATCGGGGAGTGTAATACACCCCTTGTCTGGCGGCATGGCTGTCTGTTGGACCAGTAGTTGTTGTCGCTGTTATAAGCGTATTAGTCAGACTGTGGTCCTAGCGCTTGCGCCCTTGTAGATGAGTGGACAATAGTCCTTCCAAGTCGTCTAGGTCGAGCTTTTAGAACTCTGATCGGACGTTTTACTCGTCTTTATTTTCTATTCGTAGAATAGGCTTAACTGGACCGGGGGTTGTTATCGCCAGTTATGAGTGACTAAACCAGGGTCAGATTTCGGCAACCACGATGGTCTCTGGCAACCCGTCTTCACCAGGCTACATGAGCACTAACTAGCTCCCACTTTCCAACCCATCTTGACACGTTCGTGGCAGAATAGGAATTGGAGCGAGCCAACAGTTATCATCGTCAGTCGTTTTGACTAAACTTTTAGCGGGGGTTCGACGATCGTTGTTTGTAGTTGGCCAATGATCCCTGGCAAGTTGTCTTCATCAGGCTTCATGAGCACTGACTAAGCTCCAACTTTCTAGGCCGTCGAAATCCGCATGTAGCGAACTAGGCTTCAGCAGCCACTAACTAAGCTTTGGTCGGGGTTTGGCAACCACTACCTGCGTACAAGTAGTGACCCCTGGCAAGCCATCTTTATCAAAAGTCGAGAGCGCTTACTAGAATCCCACTTTCTAGGCCGTCAGAATCCGTTATGTGCGGAATAGGCTTCGTGCAGACCAGAAGCTATCGTCATTAGTCATCACCGACTAAACTTTGGTTGGGTCTGTTCTCTATTGTCCATGTTTGGACAATGATTCCTGGCAAGTTGTCTCGATCAGGCATCAGAGCGTTGACTAAGCTGCCACTCTCTAAATCGTTGACACCCGTTTAATTTAACGAACTGGGCATTAGAGCGTACCAAAAGTTGTTGTCATAGGTCGAAACTGCCTAAGCTTTGTTAAGAATAAGATTTTGGGTGCGTGAGTCTGACTTGGGTGTCCTGACTTACTTGGCTCGCACATAAAACCCTAGGCGCGTAAGTCTGACTTGGGGGTCCTAACTTACTTGGCTCGCCTATATGTTTTCGGGCGTGTAAGTCTGACTTGGGGGTCCTAACTTACTTAACTCATCTGTGAGATTCTGGGCATGTAAGTTTGACTTGGGTGTCCTGATTTACTTATCTCGCCTGTGAGATTTCGAGTGTGTAAGTCTGACAGTCTAACTTGGGGGTCCTGACTTACTTAACTCGTCTGTAAGATTTTGAGCATGTAAGTCTGCCTTGGGTGTCCTGACTTACTTAACTTGCCTGTAAGATTTGGGGCATGTAAGTCTAACTTGGAGCTCCTGACATACTTAACTCGCCTGGCGGTCTGATTCCAGTGTCAGATCGATCAGACTAATAATAGATTGACTGGCTTTATTGAACAAAAGTAGAATAATAATGGAGTTGATGCCTTCAGTTTAATAATAATACTCTGTAGGCGTGCTCCTTATTCTATGGGCGCTCAAGGCCTTTGTTGTTTGTTCTTTTGAGTGTGTTGGGTAGGGCATAAGCTCGGCCCATTAGTTGAGGGCCCATTCAAAAAAATCTTTGTGGATCAGCGTGCCAGGGATACGACGCATTCTGTGAGACAATTCAGTATCGATTACTCCCCCTAGATAATGGGGCAACTTGCAGGGTCATTAATTCAACAGATGTGGACTTGTGCAATTGTTATTAGAACCGTTGCTTTCCTGATTTCTCGTACGACATTTAATGTTTAAGTAACTGCTTGTTGACGCCTCTTCGTAAACCTTTTTGCCTATATATGGGCTGGCTATTTTGTGTTCAAGCATTGCAATGCAAATAGTAGAATATGTTAATCAAATGCATCTTACCAGAGAGTTTGCTTTGGATTTTCAAATGGTTGAAGGAAGATATCCTCGACTGGAGTCTTCGAAGGTTTTGGCATTTGCACCAATGAGTCTTGATAAGATTTGCTATTATGTGGTGCCGCCTGATCTGAGTGGATATTAGTTTGATCTCATGAGATCTTGTAATATTGTCTTACATTGCGAAAAAGAATTACGGACTTCCTCTCGAGGGTCAGGTCTGTCTTCAATATTTCGGTGCTCGAGCACTCTCTCATCCGTTTACTACTGTAGAGGGATGGTCCTCGCATCTAGTTTATGGTTGATGAGAGCATTGGAGGTCGTGATTCTCATTCCTGGGGTGGCACCTTTGCCTCACCATAGGCATTAAACGTCTGAGAGTCACCCATGCTTGGAAGCACTATGAAACCTCAATCGTCTGCTTGCCCGGCGATGTTTTTGCCAACTTTTTGTTGTTTTTTTCTGTTCCTCATCATGAGGCAGATTGAATCAAGGTTTCATTTTCGAATCGTCTTTGTGGGGTGATTCGACGAGGTGATGAATTGAGTGCATTCCTTTGCCTTCTACTCCAGACTCTTTACTTTCACCACCTTTTCTTTTGGAGACAGAATAGCAGGTCAGAGTCTTTACCCTTGTTTCAACAGATAGATGCTTGCATCAGACTCAGATACTCTTAGTGTATAAACTGGTGTACTAATTGATCGACAAGCTTTGTAATAACTCTCATTGCAATCAATAAAATCTGTTTTATTTTTGGAATGTGTCCTGTACGAACAACTCTTTTACACTGAAATGAAAAACATAAAACAAGAAATGAAATCAAAGCAACAAATAATTTAACTCCGAGTGGAGATTAAGCTAATCCGGCCCTAAAGGAGGCGTAAATAGTCCTGGCTCGGATTGCGACATCCCTCTAGCGAAGTTTAAAAAAAAGAAGCTAATGAAGTTATTGAATAGTGGACTTCATGTTTGCGGGTAGTTCCTTGCTGATGAACAACTCTTGGAGTTGGTGCCCGTTTGCTGAAGTATTGTTACTTAGCTCTTTGTTAATCTTGATTGCCTCGCTAGCTTTGACTTATGGATCTCTGCATATCTAGCTTTGACTTCTGGATCTCTGCATAGCTAGATGTTCTTTGTTACTTAACTCCTTGGTTATTTGGGTTCATTCACCTTCATAAAGTAATCCACCTTTTTTGTCTTGGCTCGATACCTGACATGTAAGTTTTGTGGGCTCGGGCTGTAACTGGAAACAGTTCAGCTGCTTTAGGGTTGCATAATGGCAATATCTTGCTACTGGCTGATCTCCTCGGTTAGTCCATTGAGCAAGGTTGGTTGTATATTTTATGCATTGGTGCAGGGTGGATACTACTTCTTTCATATGATGTAGCCAGGGCCTTCCCAAAATGATGGTGTAAGTGGACAGGGCATCAACTACCACGAACTCTTAGACAATGTACTTCCATAGCTATGGTTCTCCTGCCACCACCATTAGATTTATCTTCCCGATGGGGAAGCATTTGTCCTACTGAATCCGACCATAGGGTGGCTGGCGGACATTAGGTCTTTCTATTGTAGCTACATGTTGTGGAATGCACTGAAAATCATGAAATTTAATGAACTTCCAATGTCCACCAAAACTCTTTTTAACTCCCACTTAGCGATAAGGACGAAGATGATAGGGTGTCATTAAGGAGAATGTACCCCTTGAAGATCCCTCTCCATAAACGTCACTCATGGGATAGGGTTGTGAGCTCGCGTGTGCTACACTTGTCAGTCCTCACACTGAGATGGAGTCCACATCTCATTAAGTGTCCTCTTGTGGGACCTGTTTGACTGCTAACCCTCGGGACCGACCCCGTGGAGAACGTAGATGATGCCAGGAGCTACCTTTTCAATCTCCTTGACAGCGTCCGCTATTTCCTTTGCTCGGCTCTGCCTCCTATCCGAGCCTAGGAACTCATTGAATTTACTTTTCTTATCCAACACTTAATTTATCCACTGACGTTTCTGAAATCCTCAGTATCATACCCGCCTTCCTTGTGGTAGGTGTAGTATTTGTTGTTGTCGCGCCTAGCAAGGTCTCCTTGCTGCTTAGGTAGCCACTTCAGTTCTTCCCAATCTATGATGGAATCAAAGATGTCAGACAGACTGGTGTTGAGAGGGGTGACAGATCTGGAGCCGTCGTAATTAGAGGCCATGTCCTGCCTGGGGCGACCCGAGTCAGTCTTGTTGTCTGTGCGCTTCCTCTTGTTATTGGATTTCGGAGGGAGGTTGTGGAACCACGTCAGTGCCGACGTCTTCAGACTTGCAAGGAATGATCGACACATTATTGCATCAGATATTTCTTTAAGAGCCATAACGTGCTGGAAGTGGCGGAGGTGATCGGTCGAGTCTCCTGTCCTGTCATAAAACTCCAACTTCGATGGGGTGTTTTTCTTAGGCAACGGTTCGTCCATGATATGGTCCATGAGCGGAGGGACTGTGAGACTGAACAACACATCCGGGTTTGTGGCCCTGTTGCAGAGGGGGTTGTGCTAGAGGTGCCTGCCGGCTCTAGGCGCTAGGTTTCTATTGGTCGTGCCTCCGCCTCTTATTCATTGAGAAGGTTTTGGGGCCGCGTAACTCTCATAAACTTGTTCTCTGGAATTTTCTAGGGAACAAGCCCTTCGCTGCTCACGGTCTCCCTCTGCAGGCGGAGGATTATGTTGTTTGAGAGCCTTCAACATCTCTATGATCTGCTGCATCTGTGTTGTGAGTAGGTTCACCCTTGAGTCTGCTTCCGCCACCATTGGCATGAGGGTCTAAGGAGGTTCCTCTCGTGGCTGTGGTAAAACTGGCGACACTCGGCCAGTTTGATCGTTAGAAGGCTCAGCAACATCTCAATTGTTACGAGACCTTGTCGTCACCATCTCGTTGATTCTCTGGATAAGGTGGAACTACAGTTATTTCTTAAGAACTTTGTCATCCCCCACAGATGGTGCCAAATTGATGTAGTTGATTTTTGCTCTCCTTCCTCGCTACTTACCTAGACCTACACAGGAAGCAATCGTGAGCCAAGGACCAACTTGTGGTCGTCGATGGCACTCCGATGCTTAAGTTAGATAAGGCTTAGGAGAAGCTTAAAACTGTAAATTGGGTTATATTGCATACATCTAGTTCATCGACATTATCTTCCTTTTATAGTAAATGAGTCCTTATTCTGCTAGGCCTTTGGTGAAGTAGTTTAGGGAAAGTGATATTGTTGTGGGGATTTTTTCACGATTGGGAGCTGTCCATGTGGGATAGTTTTCCTACACAACTTGTGCTCCTAAATCTGTGGGAGAGATTTCCCTTTCTAACTGTTGTCCATGCAAGGAAGTTTCCTTGCCCGACTTGTACTCTAATATATGTTTCATAATCGGATCCAATGTGTTGTTGAACTGTTTGTCTTGGGTAGATCTCTCAGATACTTGCCTTAGAGGGCTTACGAGTATTGGGCTTAGCCGTGTGGGTGTGGGCTTACTGGCTCATTGCAACTCGGACTCGACTGTCTAGATTCTGTCTATGATGGGCTTGCTGCTGTTTAGGCCTCGCTGGATTGAGCATGCAATCAGGCCTACTTCATTTTATTGATGAGATTATCATGACACGTGTACGGTGCTGATTAGATAACGGTTTGATGTATCATCAGTAGGAGTTGTTTTACTTCTCTATGCAGTTTAATCTTAGAGTTTCCCTAGCTTAGCTAAAATTCATTGCTTCTAAAAGCTAAAAGTCGTTGCTTAAAGTTATATTGTTGTTAATGTTTTAGCAGTAAAATTCCCCTCCACAATAGACTTCTATATATTACCTTTAGCCTAGCACATGGAAGCTCTGTGAGAATAAAATAGCCATATCAACAAATAAGACAACAAATAAAATAGATATGTCAACAAATAGTTTCATAGTTTCATACTAAATATTAAAAAAATCAGTTTGGGATGGGATAGGCGATGATGTAGTCGATTCCTGCTCTCTTTCCTCTTGGCTTACCTAGACCTGCACAAGTAGCACACGTGAGCCAAGAACCACTGTGTGGTGGTTGATGGCACTCTAATGCTTAAGTTGGATAAGGCTTAGGAGAGACTTAAAGCTGTAAATTGGGTTTCTATAGCATACCTTAAGTTCACCAACCTTATCTCCCTTTTATAGTGTGAGAGTCTTTGTTCGGCTAGGCCTTTGGTGGCGTAGTTCAGAGAAAGAAATCTTGCAGGAGATCCTTTCATAATTGGAAGTTGTCCATGTGGGATAGTTTCCCTACATGACTCGTGCTCCTAGATCTACAGGAGAGGTTTCCCTTTCTAAGTGTTGCCCAGGCTATGAAGTTTCCATGCCTGACTTATACTCTAGTATTTGTTTCCTAGTCGGATCCAATGTGTTTTTTGTTTGCCAGTCTTGGGGTAGATCTCTCATATATTTGCCTTAGAGGTCCTATGCGTATTGGGCCTGATTGAGTGACGTGTGGGCTTAATGGCTCATTGCAACTCAAACCCGACTGTCTGGATCTAGCCAATAATGGGCTTATTATTGTTTGGGCCTCGCTGGATTGAGCATGCAATCGTGCCTGCTTTGTTCTATTGGCGAGATTATCATGACAAGTGTACGGTGTTGATCAAAGGACGATGTGACTCCCCCCGAGTTGGTCGGCCGTCTTATCGGTCCATTCGGTCATTTCGTGAAGCATTTGTGCAATCATGATGGTTGAGTCTGAGTTGTTTCCTTGAGTGGCAAATTTCATTAATTGAGCGTGCGCCAGCCTGAAAATAGGAAATAAGAGAGTTCAGTTTTCTATATAGATCTCATGCCTGTGGAATATAGCCCCTTTACCCTTTCGATCTCAAAGATTCTGCTTTGCCATATTGCCTTCTGTGCTTTTGTCTTTGCTTAACCTTTGTATTCGAAGGCTTATACTTTCTTTCATGGTGGGTTGGAATCAACTTCCTAATTAACTGTTCACTAAGGGCCATAAGTTTTTTTTAGGAGAGGTTGCTCTTTGAATCTGATTTGGAAGTCCTCCGTAAGACACAAGGGATTCCTAATGATCTGGTGCTCTGCACTCTGGGCGTCGATCTGACGCCATTGTCCCCTCCTAAGGGGTTTATCTATCTTCACCCAGGCATGCTTCAATCGGGTGTCTGCTTTCCTGTTATCAAGGAGATCTAGGAATTCCTGGCATACCTCAGTATTGTACTCACTCAACTTGTGCTGAACGGGTAAATGACTGTATTTTCCATTCAGATTAGGGCTAAGGACATCGGTGTCCAAGTGTCTTTGAGGGCGATGCATTTGCTTATTTCTCCTAAGATAAACGAGCATTATGTGTGTATGCTGACGTCGTCAGACTGCTTCGGCAAACTGCTTGATGATTTTAAATCATGGCTGAAGTTATGTTTCGTGGCTCCTGAAGACTCGACGAACTTTGAGCTTGTTGGTCGTTCGATCGAGCGTGAATTCAAACCACTAAGTTTAACTCTTTTTCTAGTCTTGCCTGTGTTAATATTGACCCGTTGTGGTTTTTGCAGGGAGATCCCAACTTCGCCATTTTCTGTTGAAGATAAAGCAACTTTGGATGCGTTTTGTGACATGCCTCGTCTAGAGGTAGAGGGTGTCATTAAGTCTTCTAATGTCGAGCGCAGCGGACCATGGGCTCATTGGCACGTGGCTCCCGCTCTTTTTATGGTAAAGAGCCAAAGCCCAAAGGTGTGTCTGCTTCAGGAAGAGGAAACTTCCCAAGATCAAGTTTCCAAGCCCTTTGAGGAGATCATAGATAAATGAGGCGTTTCCTTCTCTTGTGCATATGAAGAGGTCTCGTGCTTTGCCTAGATCTGTCCATATGGGCTTGGCTTCATTCGAAGGACGTGATGCTTTCGGGCAAGAGCCGGATGAAACTGTTGTTTTTGAGGGGCGTGATGCTCAGGCTGTGGCCCCTATCTCCTTTCTTGAATTGGAGAGGGAGTATCTACAAATGGTGGGTGTAAAGGATGTAACCAAACTGAGCACCAAACAGGCCAAGTTTTTGAATAAAATGTTGCTGCAGGCGGGCATGAAAGCTTCGTCTAGTCATCATTTTCAATAAAGGATTATGAGCTCCGCCTTTCTGTGGATCATGAACCCATTGAAGAGTTGTCTAATCATTGATGCCATGGTGAAGAGTCCCTTTTTGTCACCTGTGTTGTGTTTCGTCTTGTTCCCGTCTTCGTATTGAATTGACGACGGGTCCAAGGGATAATTCATTTCCCTCTTCTCTGTCAACTGATTTTGGATTGAAGCATGAAGAAGAACCGATTGTTGCTAGCAAAGGGAAGGTTGTTGATGAGGGCCCTGATGCAGTGAAGACGGTCTAGGGTGGTGCTGGGGTGATTCAAGTTTCGAATGATTTTTATCCAGATGCTCGGATCAGTCTGTTTGCTCTAGATGTAGTATGGATGAACAACCAAGTGGGAGAGACGCTTCGAGGATGCATGTTAGCAGGTGCAATGATTGGCTGGCGAATTGTGCTCCAGAGCCAGTGGGATAGACGCTAGGAGAGTAAACGACAGAAGCATTTTGTGCTGGGGATGTCATACCTGAATCAAGTGGCCGCATCTGGAACTGAAATTGAGGCCGCTCGTGATAGAGTGTATACTATGGAGTGAGTATTTGTGAACTTGCAGAATTCATACTTTGATGCTCTCTATGAGATTGAGTCGTTGAGGAAGCAACTTGAAGTTCTCTCAAATACTGGAGCGGAGTCCTGGTCCATTAGGTCGGAGGCTCAGAAGGTTCACTTGGAGGTGCTTGAGTTTGACTTGGCCGGGGCAGTGTCTGTAAGGGATCGATTCGAGAATGAATTGAACCTTGTCTGTCATGATTTGCAGCTTGCCCGTGAGACTATGGCTGAAAATCAGGCTGAACTGTGAGCTCTACATGCTGAAGGGATCAAGAAGGAGTTTGAATGGACTGTCCGATGTTAGTAGTTGGAGGCCGACATTGAGTTTAATGCCAACAGTGCGTAGGCCTATGAAAAATAGTTCCTTCTAGCGCAACATGAGCTGAATATTGTTAATGATAAGCTGAGTGTCGAGCGGTCCAAAAATGACATGTTGTCGGGCAAGCTGGAGCAGGAGCTCGCTGAAATAAGAGGGCGCAAGGTGAATCTTCTCAAGTCCCAAGGTACGTTTGAGTTCAGAAGAGTCGTGCATGGAAGCTCGAGTTGTTGCATCTGATGAAGGAGGAGCATCCCGACTGGGATATCTCCTATTATAAAGAGATTGCATATGAAGAGTTTGGAGCGACCTTCGATTTGTCTGAAGAAGAAGGCGACCCTATTGTGGGAAATCGAGAGGCAACATCTACAGATGTGTATCCTATTTCTTCCCCTGCTAAGTCTAGTTTTGTTGTATCTGACTCTCCTCCTGATGAGGGATGAACCTTGTATTTTCTTTTCGGTTTGCAAATGAATAGTACTTTGGCCGTGTTTGTTTTCCTTTGTTTTTTTCTGCTAGCTCTTACCTACTTTGTCTTATTTCGACTTTAATTGTCAAACGAGAAGCCCTGCTAAGCAAGGAAGCTTTATGATTGATCCGTTGTTGCAAGTTCTGACCTCTTGTGTTGCAATAGTTTGTGCAATTCTGATCATACTCCTGTTTAGAGTCTGGGGAGTGTAAAACACCCTATATTTGGCGACTTGGCTATTTGTTGAACCAACAGTTGTTGTTGTTGTTATAAGTGAATTAGTCATACTGTGGTCCCAGCACGTGCACCGTTGTGGATGATTGGACAGTAGTCCTTGCGAGTCGTTTGGGTCGAGTTTGGCTTTCCTTTACTTGCTAATCGTAGAATAGGCTTAATTGGACCAAAGGTAGTCATCACCAGTTATAACTGACTAAACTGGGTCCAGGTTTCGGGGACCATGGTGGTCCCTGGTAAGCCATCTTGATAAGGCGTCGAGGGCATTGACTAGACTCCCACTTTCTAACCCATATTGATCAGTTCGTGGTGGAATAGGAATTGGAGCGAACCAGAAGTTATCATCGTCAGTCATTATGACTAAACTTTAGCGGGGTTCGGTGATCATTGTCTGTAGTTGGCCAATGATCCCTGACAATCCGTCTTTACCAGGCTACATGAGCACTAAGTTACCACTTTCTAGGTAATCGTAATCCGCACGCAGCGAATTGGGCTTTGAGTGTACCAAAGCCACCGTCATCAGCGGCCACTGACAAAGTTCTTGTCGGGGTTGGGCGATCACTGTCTGCGTACAAGTAGTTACCCTTGGCAAGCCTCCTAATTAGGCATTAAGAGTGCCGACTAGGCTCCCAATTTTTAGGCCGTCGAAATCCGTTATTTGCGTACTAGGCTTCGAGCATAATAGAATCAATCATCATTGGTCGTCACCAACTAAACTTTGGTTGGGTTCGGTCACTATTTCCCTTGTTCAGACAATGATCCCTGGCAAGCCATCTTGATCAGGCATCAGAGCGCTAACTAAGCCGCCACTCTCTAAACCATTGACACCTATTTAGTTTAATGGACTGGGTGTTAGAGCGCACCAGAAGCTATCGTCATAGGTCAAAACCGACTAAGCTTTGGTTAGGTTTGACAACCATTATCGATAGTTTGACAATGGTCCCTGGCAAGCCATTGTGGTCATGTATTATGAACATTGACTAAGCTCCCACTTTCTAACCCATCGTCTTCCATTTTTGGCGGGCTAGGTGTTAGAGCAGACCAGAAGCTATTGTAATAAGTCAGAACTGACTAAGCTTAGATTAGAATAAGATTTTGCGTGTGTAAGTCTGACTTGGGCATCCTGACTTACTTAGCTCACCTGGGGTCTGAATTCAGTGTCAGATCGATTGATTGGACTAATAATAAATTAACCGACTTTAATGAACAGCAGCGGAGTAATAGTGGAGTTGATGCCTTGGATTTAATGATAATACCCTGTAGGCGCGCTCTTTATTCTGTGGGCACTCAGGGCCTTTGCTGTTTATTCCTTTTTTGTGTTGTGCCGGATCTGGCAAGGCATAAGCTTGGGCCCAATGGTGGAGGGGCTCAATTAGAAAAAATTTTGTGGATTAGCGTGTCAAGGATATGATGCATTCTGAGAGATGGTTCAGTATCGATTACTCCCCTCAATTAATGGGGCTGCTTGTAAGGTCATTAATTAGAAAGATGTGGACTTGTGCAGTTGCAATTGGAACCATTGTTTTCCCGATTTCCCATACGACATTCAATGCTGAAGTAATTGCTTGTTGACGTTGTTTCGTAAACCATCTCGCCTATAAATAGGCTGGCTATTTTGCGTTCAAGCACTGCAATGAGAATAGTAAAACATGTTAATCAAATGCATCTTACTAGAGAAATTGCTTTGGGTTTTCCAAAGGCTAAAGGAAGGTATCCCTCATTGGAGTCTTCGAATGTTTTGACATTTGCGCTGACGACTCTTGATAAGACTTGCTAATATGCGGTGCTACCTGATCTGGGTGGGCACCGGGTTGATCCCATGAGATCTTGTAATATCTTCTTACATTGCGAAGAAGAGTTACGGAGTTTCTCTCGGGGGTCATGTCAGTCTTCCATTTTCCGGTGCTCAAGCACTCTATCATCCGTTTACTACTGTCGAGGGATTGTCCTCGTGGCTAGTTTATGGTTGATGGGAGTGTTGGAGGTCATGACTCTCATTCCAGGGGTGGTATCTTTGTGTCACCCTAGGCATTACACATTTGAAAGGCATCCCCATTTGGCAACATTGTGAGACCTCGACGATCCCGTTGTTCCCAGACGTTTTCATCAGCTTTCTTTCACTTCCTTCTGTTCCTCTTCACGAGGCAGACTGGCGGAACAAAGAATTGAGATAGTACTCACAGCCTAGTTCAAGTGTTTTCTCTGCCACTTTCGAATCATCTTTGTGGGATGATTTGATGGAGCAATGAATTGAGTGCGTTCCTTCTCCTTCTATTGCGGATGCTTTACTTTCTTCTACAGGCGAATTTGCATATCGGAGTCTCTACCCTTGTTTCAGCAAATAGATACTTGCATCGGACTTAGATACTTATAGTGTATAAACCGATGTACTAATTGGTCAACAAGTTTTGTAATAACTCTCATTGCAATCAATATAAATTGTTTTATTTTTGGAATGTGTATTTTACGAACACTTCTAAACTGAAATGAAAAAAAAAAAAAACGAAATCAAAGCAACAAATAATTTAACTTCGAGCGGGGATTGAGCTAATCGACCCTGAATGAGGCACAAATGGTTCTGGCTCGGATTGCATGGTCCCTCTAGCGAAGGTTTTTTTTAAAGCCAGCGAAGTTACTTAATAGTGGATTTTGTGCTAGCGCGCAGTTCATTGTCGATTAACAGTTTTTGGAGTAGATGCCCATTTGCTGAAGTATCGTTACAAAAAAGCTTTTTATTAGTCTGGATTGTGCTGCATGCTCTGGCTCCAAGCTTTCTGAATAGCTGCACTTTGGTTATCAAGGCTCCTTCGCCCTCATAGATGATTCTCCTATTTCGTGTAGGCCTGGTGCTTGATATGTTGGTCTTGTGGGCCCAAGCTGAAATTGGAAACAATTCAGTTGCTTCAGGGCTGCATAATGGCAGTTTCTTGATGCTGGTTGATCTCCTCGGATAGTTCCTTAGGCAAGGTTGGTTGTATATTTTATGCATTGGTGCAGAGTGGAGACCACTATTTCCATATGATGAAGCCACGACCTTCCCAGAATAACATTGTAGGTGGACGGAGCGTCAACTACCATGAACTCTTGGACAGGGTACTTCTGTAATTGTGGCTCTCCTGCCACCACTATTAGATTGCTCTTCCCGACGGAAAAACACTTATGTCCTGAATTCCAACCTTGGGGTCGGTAGCGAGTGTTCAGTTTTTCTCCTGTAGTTGCAAGTTGCGGAATGCACTGAGAAGTAGGACATTCAGTGAGCTTCCCATGTCCACCAAGGCCCTATTTACCTCCCACTTAGCGATGAGGACGGAGATGATTCTGGTGTCATTGTGAGAAGAATGTACCTCATGTAGATCCCTTTCTGTAAACGTCAGTGATGGGATCGGTTTGTGAACTTGTGTGTGCTACACTTGTCAGTCCTCATATTGAGATGTGTCCGCATCTCAGTCAGTGTCCTCTTGCGGGACCTATTGGATTGCTCCCCTTCTGGACCCACCCCGTGGAGGACATAAATGATGCCAGGAGCTTATTTTTTAATCTCCTTGACAATGTCTGATTTTTCCTTTGCTCGACCATGCCTCTTGTCTGAGCCTAGGAAGTTTTTGAGCTTGCCTTTCCTGATCCAGTACTCGACTTCTCCTATGAGGTTTATGCAATCTTCAGTATCATATCCGCCTTCCTTGTGGTAGGCGCAATATTTGTTGTTATCGCGCCAAGCGGGGTCTTTTTGCTGCTTTGGCAACCACTTCAGCTCTTCCCAATTTTTTGATGGAATCAAGGATGTCGGATAGACTGGTATTGATAGTTTGACAGACATGGATCCGACATAATTAAATGCATTGTTCTGTCTTGTGCAGCCCAAATCGGTCTTGCCGTCTATGCGTTTTTCTTGTTACCCTCATCGTCCTCTTTATTCTTCCCCTCTTTCTTGTCCTTTGGGACAGAGGGTTTCTTCTCTGACTTCGCTTTTCCTCTTGGCTGCCAACATTTCGTCTAGAGTGATGTATCATTAGGCATCTCTGAGCGAGTCTGTCATATTGGTTTGGGGGGTCCAGGGTAAGGAAGTCATAGAACTTACCTTTTCTCATATCCGAAGTGAAAGTTGTGACGACGGTGTCATCACTACAGCCGTCGATGAGGGTCAACTCATCGTTAAAATGAGTAACGTATTCCCTCAACGTCTCGTTCTATTTCTGCTTTAGGGTCAGTAGATAATGCGGGCCCTTATTGAGATGTTGGCTGGCCACGAAGCTTGTGAGGAATGCCAATGCCAACGTCCGAAATGAATCGATAGATTTTGGAAAAAGGCTGTGAAACCACGTTAGTGCTGACGTCTTCAGGCTTGCAAGAAATGACCGACACATTATCGCATCAGACCCTTACTTGAGCGCCATAATGTGTTGAAAGTGGCACAAGTGATCAGACTGGTCTCCCGTTCCGTCGTAAAACTCCAACGTCGGTGGTGTGTATTTATTTGGCAACTGTTCGTCCATGATATGATCCATGAATGGATGGACAGTGAGACTAAACAATACGTCTAGGTTTGTAGCCCCGTTAAAGATGGGGTTGTGCGAGACGTGCCAGACGGCTCTGGCCGTTGGGTCTCTATTGACCGCTCATTCGCCTCTTGTCCATTGAGAAGTTGTTAGGGCAGCACAACTCTCCTGAACATGCTCTCTGGAACTCTCTAGGGACTGGGCCCTTCGCTGCTCCCGGTCTCTTTCTATAGGTGAAGGATTATGATGTTTGAGTGCTTCCAGCGTTTTCGCGATTTGCCGCATCTGTTGAAAGTAGGTCCACCTTTGGGTCTTACTGTGGTTGCCATCGGCACGGGGGATCTGAAAAGGGTCTTACTGTGGTTGCCACCTTTGGGTCTTACTGTGGTTGCCATCGGCAGTGGTGGAACGGGCGATGCTTTGCCGGTTTGAGTATTTGAAGGCTCTGCAGCATCTCCATTGTTGCAGGACCTTATTGTCACCATCTCGCTAATTCTCTGGAAAAGGTGGTACTACTGCTTTCTTCGAAAAACTCTGTCGTTCTCCACAGACGGCGCCAATTTGATGTAGTCGATTCTTGCTCTCCTTCCTTGTTTCTAACCTAGACTTGCACAAGTAGCACACGTGAACCAAGGACCACCGTGTGGCGGCCGATGACACTCTGATACTTAAGTTAGATAAGGATTAAGAAAGGCTTAAAGCTGTAAATTGCATTTTTGTAGCATACCTTAAGTTCATCGACCTTATCTCCTTTTTATGGTGTGAGAGTCCTTGTTCGGCTAGGCCTTTGGTGGCGTAGTTTAGGGAAAAAGATCTTGCTGGAAATCCATTCTTAATTGGGAGCTGTCCATGTGGGATAGTTTCCCTACACGACTCGTGCTCCCAGATTTGCGGGAGAGGTTTCCATTTTCTGAGTGTTGTCCATGCAAGGAAACTTTCTTGCCCTACTTATACTCTAGTATTTGTTTCATAGTTGAATTCAATGTGTTCTAGCCTTTCAGTCTTGGGTAGATCTCTCAGCTACTTGCCTTAGAAGTCTTACATGTATTGAGCCTAACCGCATGACGTGTGGGCTTAATAGCTCATTGCAACTCGGACCTGACTGTCTAGATCCTACCAATGATAGGCTTAGTGTTGTTTAGACCTCGCTAGATTAAGCATGCAATCGGGCTTTCTTTGTTATTATGAGATTATCATGACACGTGTATGGTACTGATGAGGACGGTATGATGTATCATCAGGCGGGAATGGAAATCTCCATCCTAATCCCATTCCACTCTATATCGGGTCGAGATGGGATCGGGATGGGATTGATCAATCCCAATAAGACCCATAAATATCGGGATGCGATGAGATCGAGATTGTGGGATGGGATGGCCCCTACTAACAACTATATGCAATGCTTTCAATCATGCTTAAATGCAACCAAATGCAAATGCATACTGACATTGACAAATACAAATGAACATGTGTCAAATGCACCTTGTTGCAAAGCCACATACGAATGTACCCTGTTGCAAAACCCTAATAAAGCTACATACAAATGTACTCTGTTGCAAAACCATATGCAAATGCAACCAATATTGAAATGCATGTGTTGCAAAACTACATCATATTAAACAAAAACTACCCTATCATACAAAAATAACCATTCATTGACATCCTGTCAAGCCAATAACAAACCACCAAAGACCCAAAAAAGTGGTACTAACATCTTGTCGAGCCATTTACAAACCACAAAACAACCCAAAAAAAGTGGTTTTAACCACTTGTCAACATAGGTATCTACCATGTACTAAACAAAACAATTAAAGTGTTAGCTAGGTAGATCCTGTCACATACATTCCACTATTGCATTCAAACAACAATGCGTGCACTCCCAAAAAAAGTTAATCCATATTCACATGGCTGGTCCCCCTGCGCCTTCCTATATCTCAGATTGGAGGAGACCTCACTCCTTGTTGAAAGCTCTGTCTTGTAAAACTCTACCTTGTCAAGGTTTCAACTGGTGCAATGTATAATGCAGACTGTGCATTATGTTTCTCTAGAACAGTAGACCATTTGTTTGAGCATTGTGCCTCTGTGGAGCTGTTCGTACCCCTACACCACAAATGCTTATTCATAGCATTTCAAAAACGCTATTATAGGATATCATAGCATTTTAGTAAACGTTGCCTCTGTCGGAGCTATAATAGGTAATGGGTTATTTATAGCGTTTTAGAAACGCTATTGTAAGTAGACCATTTATAGCATTTTTAAAGCACTATTGTTTAGCTTGTAATAGCGATTTAAAAATGCTATGGTTAAACCTATAATAGCGTATAAAAAGTGCTATTGTTTAGCTTGTGACAACACTTAAGAAACGCTATTGTGTAGTTACCAATAGCGTTTCTAAAACGCTATTGTCTCCCCTCACATAGCATTTAACAAATGCTATTGCATTAGTTTCTATACCGTTTCTCAAATCCCTTTTTTTTCTATAGCACTCATCAAGTGCTATCAAATGACTTTTTATAACAATGATTTCTTTAACCACAGAAGATAATATTGCAATATCTATCTTTGGAGATGTACGACACTATTTTTTTTTTTTTTAGCTGTAAGTTCTTGTAAAATTAATTTAACACTGAAAAATCCAACAATGGCAATATTTATCTTTGGAGATGTACGGCAAACAATATGTAAACTCTTATAACATTGTACCAATTCAACATTAAAATACAGTTCCCATTGCAGATTACACAAAACTAACCCCTAAAATCCTGTCCCTGGCAGCAACCTTTAAACTCAGATTACACAACCTGAAATCCTACTCCTGGCAGCTACCTTTAATCAGTCCCTGTCCTGCAAAACTAACCCCTAAAATTAACTTGCTTTCCCATGTAAACAACACAAAACCGCACCAAAACAAAACAACAAACTGCTGAAACAGTCTCTGAGGCTCTGTTTTCATTATCAACACCTTCAACCTCACTTTGCAATAAAACCTATAAAGTTGCCAAGAACATAACATAACATCCACAACAACTACACAGTGACCATCGTAGCAACACAAAGCAGCCACACCGCAACATATCAGCAACATCTCTGCGCCAATGCAAAACAGCAGCAGCACCGCACCTCAGCAATTCAGCAAACACAGCAGCAACCAACCATTTTCTTCACTTTTTTGTGCATTCAGCGTACACAACAACCACAAACAGCAGCAAAAGATGTTAGACACAAAAAATGGGGTTACTCCAACTAATCCCCAATATCAAAGCCCACCCTGTGAATCTCCAAGACCAATTACTTCCCATGATTTCAAACATCGTCTTCTATGATCAACTCAACATTTTGAAATGACACAATCAAATAACTTTAAATTTAATCAACTATAAATCAAAGACAAAAGATGCAAACATGCATTTGGCCATCTTATTTCTGAGAGAACAAAATGAGAAGCACTTAAAGGGAAAGAACGTGCAAGTAAGAAACATGAATGTACCTAAAAACAACATGCGTGCAACATGCATAGACTTCCCTGGCACCCTCTTGATGTAGCATGGCTGCACCTTTTGAAATGGTCTCTGGAAACACCCTAATGAATGACAAATAAACTTTTATCTTGATCTTCCTCACACAGGAAGAAAAGTGTACCATGGAAGTGTTATAGATGACCTGACCATCAATGAGTACTGATACAATTTATGACAAGCTTTTGGAAGGTAAAATCAGTTTTTATCAAATTAGTTGTTTGCAAGAATGCTCAAAGAAACTTACTCAAGTTTTGTGAATGTTCTGACACAAAACATCTCTGAAAGATCCCAAAGACTGACTAAGGAATCAACGCACCCAACAAAAAAATATCTGCAACAGTAGGAAAAGGTAGAAACACAAGTTAAACTATTGAACTAAATTGCTTTAGTTCTATATTCTAGCCTACCATTAACTAAATCTGGTAATATATAAACAACCCCGACACAAGAAAATCACAAGGCTACTTATAAGTTTCAGCAAATACCAACTAACTCTAAAATTTCAAAGAAATCATCAGTGAAAAGTAAAAATTCAGAAGGAAGACGAATGGTCTATTATGTTCCAATATCATAAATTGGTAATCATATTTGATGTTTTCTACTCGAAGTTAACAGTGAGACAGATCACATAAAACTACATTCCATGTGGATCAATTGCAATGCAATAACAACCTGCTGTATGAGCCAAAAAAGTGTGAAGCGCTTTAAGAGATGGGTACGCTAGAACCTCAACTGTGCCTAGCAAATTATGACAAACAGCAAGAAAATCAGAAATTCACATAAATTTGAATTGGGACAACTGGCTGGAAGGTGAATGTGAATCAAATTTGGAGGGAAAGAAAAACTCAAATTTCCAAATTAACACACAAAAAAGGTAGCATGGATCTAAGGATCTATTTGATTGCAAGAAAAATGTGGAAAAGTAAAAAAAAAAAAATTAAGCATCGAAAGCACGTGTTAAACATTGATAAAAGCCTCATTTTAAACAATGTTTTGTTCAACTGAAGCCTAGCTCACCTAATAGCATCTCCAAAAGGCGAGCAAATAGGGTGAGCATAGAAGATCGCAGCAGGGGGAGAGAGGAGAAGGGTCGGGTTGTGTTTTTAGGTTTCAGGAAGACATGAGAAGATTGTGTTAAGTGAAATATTTGGGTGAGCGCCAAAACGCCCGCCTGATTTTACATAGCGTTTTTACATTTCAAAGTCATTAAAACTTGACGTTTTATAGCAAAATTGTAAAAATGCTATAAATATCAATGATGATGTGTGGTATGCAATCCTACAAAATGTGATGAACAAACTGATGGTATCCAAAAATATGATGAATATTTTTAATTAGACACCATACATACACCTACATAGGAGAGAATCCCCATTCAAGCATTCAAGGTTAAAACACTTTTTCATCTTTTCAAATGAAAATTGGACAAATTATGACCTTCCATCCAATTGGCCATACACATTAAAAATCGGAACAATTTGCCTTGTTACCTATGCCAATATGAAGTAGAAATACAACATAAATTCACACATCAGGTTCTTTTTGAAATGTTGATCAATAAATATATTTTTTGCAAAAGGTATTATGTTTAAAATGAGTAAATTTGGCAAATTCCTACATATATTTGGCAAAAGAGAACCTAAACCCAGCAGTTTGAATCAAATTAAGGATGCATGAGAAAGGAGCCATTAGTGCCAATGATACAGTATGACGTGATTGTTAGACTCGTCTTGTCCAAGACAATGGCTAATCTAGCTAAACGAATATGGTACCGGCATCAGGGACAATATCAGTTAACTTCAACAATTTTTTATTTGTAAGCCATCAATAGAAGAGGGAATTGAAAAGGACATACGCAAGGTGCCCATGCTAACCCATGCAGTAGTGCCTGCAAGGGACAACAGATTTTCAACTTGTAATCTAGATGGCTTTAGATCTATGCCAAACGGTATGATGGAAGAAGTTTCCACGCAACTTACATAAACGATTGATGCAAGTACTACCATGCACAATATAACTTTCTCCCCCCACGATAGGATTGATAAGTGGAAGCACCAAAATCTATCACAAAACAGGTGTTTACAACTTTTCAGATGGTATGCAAGGGTCTCAAGCATGAAATAACTAAACAAGACACTGAAACAATTAAAAATCATTTATATAGACAATGTTTTTAACCCGATGAAGATGAGACAGCAGGGACATAATAGTACCTGAGAGAAAATAGAACTCACTCCCACCAGCATTAGAATTTCTGAAAATTGGTTCTTGTCGAAACCAAAAGATGATTTCAGGTAGTACTGCAATACGAGCAAAACATCATTCAAAACTATCAGCAAGGGGCAGGTGACTGCATATTTTGGAGTTAAGACGTCTCTTTCTACGATGACAACAACTACAACATACATTTAGGTAAAATTAAAAGGAAAACTATCCTTATGCCATTGAAACAAAAGTGATAAGTCTCACCATGAAATGAAACAAAATAAAAGAAGAAAAAAAATCAATAAGACTGTAAAACTAAAAAGAGGAGCAATGTGTTGATTAGACATTTCCTTGCTGCTTAAAACAAAATAATTACCAGTAGCATACTGCTGATGCCTGACATACCCACTCATAGAAAAATGAGACATAGGCAGTGCGCTTAAGTGTTTCATTGCATTGCAAAATGAAATTATTTAGCCATACATATGCATAATCAACTAAAAAAAGTTCACTACACTAATAAACAAGAAACAAAAAAGACTCGAGCATTGTCAAAACAGTCTATTGATTTATTACTCCAAGAATAGATCAAGTTATCTATTAACAGATCTATAAAGCATGCTAGAATGCATGTATGCTCATAAATTTATCTTACCTCATCACCATCTCGCATGAGGAATCGCACCAGTGTTGGTGCAGTATAAAATATTGTCACTTGGTACTTATCTATAATGTCCGAACAACGTTTAGGATTTGGGTAGCTTGGTGCCTGCAAGCAACCATTGTTATGTTATTACAAAGAAATGGAATCAGATCTAGAAATTGAAGCAATGTTTATTTTTCAGAGTAGTAACAGAATGCGATCGAAATGACCAATAGCACGGTCATCACAGTTTGTCAGCTCAGATTTGAACTTAATATGGTTATCTTTCCTAAACTCCTAGTATTATCTCCTAGATTTGAACTTAATATGGTTATCTTTCCAAACCCTCGAGAAGGTAGGCCAAACTACAAAAACATGGTTAGTTGTAAATATTTGCCTAATACTTGTCTCGATATACAACTATAACATATGAAATATAGGAAATTTTCGTTGTACCCTTTAGTTGTTCCAAGGATAATGTTCATTCTAATTTCCCATGTGAGAGGGCTGACATGGCCTACATCACCATGGAGCCATTGGTCAAGATTACCGTTGTCTACATACTCATACGCAAGCATTCTGATAACACCAGATGAAAGAGTAAAAATGCTGAAATTTAACCACACCCTCAAACCGAAAGTATAAAATCAAGATGAGTAAACCTCCTAACTTATACAAAGAACAATTATTGACAAAAAAAAATGAATTGAAGTGATACCTGTAAGCTCCAATTACTTCAACTTATATGTCTAACACGTCCAATTGCTTGATTGAAGTGATACCTGTAAGCTCCAAAATCATTATATTAAAATGATAGTTTTGGAAACTTTATAGGTTCAATGTTCATGATAGTTAAGTCCAAGAATAGGTGGAAATCAGACTCGTCATATTACTGTGTAAATCCAACCTTAGCTGGAACTCTGGCCTAGTTTAAAGTAAAAATTTAGTCATTTTGAGCTGGTTCAAAGGCACACTTTCAAAAATTCAGTCATTTCTTCGTTGCTTCCAAAAATTTTGATAATATTTAGGAATCGCAGTGCTTAAACTGATAAAATGTGATTCTCCACTAGAGTCATTATTTGGTCACTTCAGTATATAATCAAAATATGATTCAGAATCGGTTGTGTTTGTATTTCTATGTACTTCATAACACACAATCACATGTTATCTCCTTCGTCTGAAGTGAATTTTTAATAAGGATTTTCACGATTATCTCTATCATTCATTAACTATTGAGATTTACAAACTCTAGTCTAGTTAGCAAAATTAATTCTCTAATACAAGAGACGATGAGATTAAAGATTCAATAACTGAAAACAAGATAGATGGAGGCTGAGGAATGTATAATATTACCCTACAGCTTCATGACCGAGTATTCGAGGATATGCTCTTTGGGTTTTGGTCTGTGAAAACAAAAGCAGATAATGACTTAATATTCAGTGAAGAAAATCTAAATAAAAATTGACTACAGTCAATAGTGGTCATCTTCATGTCATATAAAGTTGAGACAGGCCAGGCAATAGAATAGAACACACAGATGGTTCAAATCACTAATTGTGGGTAAATAAATAGTAAGTTAGAAAAAAAAAATATTGTGGAAGTCAAAACTTAAGGTGAATTATAAGTAAAAGAGATTAAATTCCAAATTTAATGGAGTTTTGGAGCTTAGAATTGAAATGGAGGAGGATGGATCAAAGTTTTGGTTGCATATTATTTTAAGCTATCCACTAAAAAATTGAAAAAACAAATAATCTCACTAGCTAGTACATTTTGAAGATGCAAGTGGGGAAGTAGATGGAAAATTCTGGTATCTGTAGTTGTTGATTTATTGATGTAAAATTTTGGATCGACAAACCTGATTTGTGTTTCTTTTTGGTCTTACCTCTCCTTTCCATGCACTTAGATTTGTATGACAGATAGAAGTGTAGAAAATTTTAACTCTGACTTCCATCTTTTGTGGAGGATGTACTAGTATTTCTTCAATGACCAATGGTTTCTCAGGACCCCAAGCCTCAACAGCTGAACCATTTACAGAAAAATAAAAAAATGTGATTGATTAATTGCTAAATTTATTAGATAATGCATGTTGTTATTTGTAACCAAAAGAAAGGTAATAAAACATGTGGTGGTGTACATCACTACTCGTAATCAATGATTGAGCTACCTCCTTTAATTTGCTTTAGTAGTAGCTACTAGCTAGAAGGAAAAGATAGAACAATGATTTCTACCTTTGCAAGTGATGATTTCCCCTTGAGTAATGCTTGGACTGAAGAAGAAGAAGTCATTGGAGAAAATCTACATTGATGAGTTCTAGTTCAAAATGTAAATGAACAGGACAGTGCCCCAAAAAGACATCAAGAACTCTCTTCCTACTTCACATTACCAATATAAATTGCCCCAAAAATACATGCCTAAGCCTAGTCCTCAATCCAAAAAAATGCAAAACCACAATTAAAGAGAACTTTTACCTTCTTTGGAAGTGCATGAGAACACCATTGTGACACTTGACCTCCTCTTCTTCACTGCTGCAAAACAAATTCAGAGCATAATCAGAGAGGAAGAGCTCTAATACAACAAGAATAATCAAGTTCTAACTTGCTAAAGTGGTGTGGTCATGATTGGATACAAACCTAAATACTCTAAAAGGAAGAAATGTGTGCAAGGAAAAAAGTATACACCAAGAAAGACCAATAATTCAAAGTTCACATGTTCTATTGAATATCAATTTCCATTGTGAAAATGTGTACAATACATCATTAGCAAACAACACAGTAACCAATAACCATTTTATTAAGCAAATGCACCCAATCACCCCATTGTTAGATTAACAAGAAAAATAACCCATTTTGAGGACTCGTGGCTTTCTAAATTCAATCTAAAAGGATTACATATATATACATAATATGACCCCAAACATTACCTTTGACTTTTGAACTCTATAGCTTGAGAAGTGGATAAGGAAGTCTAAAACTCTGAAACTATAAACACATTCTTGTGGATTAGCCTATAACTCCCTTGGTTAAGTTAATGAACCCCAAGACGGGAATAAGAATGAATAAGTTGTGGTGTACATGCTAATGAAATGCCCAGCTCAAAATGAGGTGAAATTTAGTTCGCACCACATTCAAGATATAGAATGATTGATTCTCTTTGCCATTCAAGATATGGAAACAATACAAATGCAAATACAGTAATAATCAGATTGATAAAGACATACTTTGTTTATTAATAAAATCACATTATACAAAACTAATCAAAACAAATTTACCAGCACACTCTAACCGTAAAAAAAATAGGCAAAACATAGTTATGTATCACCCATCTCATCAACTTCAACCCTTAACATGAAAACAATATTCACAAATCAATTTCACATAAAATCCCCAAAATTTCATACAATCCAATTACTTTAATTAATACTATGTTAAGCTCAGTTAGAGATCCAAACCAAACATAACCCTTTCTTCTAAACCTAACAACATGCAATTCAAACAGTTGAACTCATCAATTAACCTAATTTCCATCTCATACAAGGCATCAATTCAAGAAAGAACAAATCAAACAAAAGCCATAACAAAGAACAAATGAGAGGTCTAAAATAAAAATCTCACCTAAAGAAGAGAAATGTATCTACAAATAAGAGGATCTAAGGGAAGAAATCTCTTCTCAGTTCCTGAAATGTGAAAAATAACAACGTTAGGGCTTTTGGTTTTAGTCCACCATAGATGAACAAGCAAAATGAAGACGAGGCATGCTAGATCTGAGACTTACAAGAAAAATTTTATCCTTCAAAGCCTTAAATCTACCATTCTAAAACTTCAAAAACTGATACAAATAAGAAAAAAAAATAGAATTTGCGGTGAAAGCAAAGCAAAGAAAGAGAGAGTAAGTTGAGTGAATGACCATGAAAGCAAAGTTGAAGCTGAAGCGGGAGGGCAGTTTGGAGAGGGAGAGCAGAGCGGAGCGGAGATGGAGAGCAGAGCGAAGCGAAGAGGGAGAACAGAGCGGGGCGGAGAGGGAGACAGTGCCGAGAAGTAGACCAGACGGTGAGCAGAGTGAGAGCAGTGAGGGAGAGAAAATCGGAGAGAGAGAGTGAGACCAGAGCGAGAGTGGTGAGCAGAGCTTCCTTCTTTTCTTTCTTTTATTTCCTTTTTTCTTTACGATCGAGAGGGAAATTTGGCGCTTTGTGAAATTTTAACTCCCGCTCATTTGATAGCATTTTAGCAATGTCAAGAGATCTGAAATGGGACAAACCTTGGGCTTTCCATAGCACAAAGTGAAAAGTGCTATTGTCATATGCTATTAATTGGTAGTTGTGGTGTAGTGTACATATGGTTGAATTTCATCATATCTGCCTCTGCCCCTTCCAGCAATGTTGGAACCACTTGGCATATTGTTCCTTGACCTTTTGATTCTTGGAAGTTTTGTTTTGTGTGCACCTTCAGTATGTTCATTGGGAGGATTCTTGTATCCACCCATCCCATATTTTCTACAGAATCTTGTCTCCCTTTGAGTAGGACCTCCTTCATCCTCATCCCTTTTTCTTTGAGTTCTAGGTCTGCTTGGTGTTCTCTTTACTTTAGGTGGTAATACCAAGTATAGTGTCTGCAAGATGAAAACCATCATGGGTATGGTGTCATTCATCACATTCACTGCTCAGAAATAACTCATCATCATCAAATGTACTTACTTGAGGCAACTCTATTTTGTTTGAGATGCTGATGATGCCCATTCACTACAAAAAAAAAAGCCCTTTAATAGCGGTTCAAAAACGCTATGGTAGGATACCATAGCGTTTTAGTAAACGCTATGTTTGCCGGCGCTATAATAGACCCTGGGTCTATTATAGCGGTTTAAAACCGCTATAGAAAGTTACCCTGTTATAGCGTTTTTAAAACGCTATGGTAGATCCTTTTATAGCGTTTCTGAAACGCTATGATAGAGTCTACCATAGCGTTTCAAAACCGCTATGGTAGGTACACATAGCAAATTTTTTTTTTTTTTTTTTTTTTTTTTTTTTTTTTTAAATTTCATTTGCTATCAATTTGAAATTTCAGAAACACTATTATAACACTAATTTCTTTAACCATAGAAGCTAAACAATTTGAACAAGTTCAAGAGAAATTGTACAAGATTTTACAAGTTCTAGCGAAATTTTACAAGATTTACACTAGACCGCATGTCTGCAACCCCAATTTGGGAAAACCCACCGTCCACCGTTACATGGAAAATACTGTTGAACTAAACTCTAACATCAACATCTAGTTTGGTCTTCTTCTTCTTGCACAGCCTTACGTACCCTTACCCTTATCTTTCTTTGCAGTTTGAGCTTCAAGTTGGTGACCTGACATTTCATCATCACACACTCTGGAAGAGCCCTTCAACTGATTGTCCAATGACACTACACGATGCCTCAATTGCTGAAACTCCATATGTGAACTAGCCTGCCATAAGAGTTCAATTAGTTCAGAAAATAATGTCTAAAGGAAAGGAGTGCACTTCTAAACAGGCTTTGATCTGCAACCACATTAATATGATACTGCATTAATAATGTCTGTAATCCTCATGGAGCAAAATGTTTCAGATATATGCCCAATAATCACCTAATAGAGAACAAGCATTCTATAAGCACATGTTGTCAAGGCTATTTTTGTTGTTCAGTACTATAGATATTGCATTGTTTGGTCTATATATATATATATATATATATATATATATATATGCATCACAAATAAAACCACTCACAGCAAATCCAATCATAGCAACATGACCAATGAACAACTTGTTTTGCTTTGTGAATCCAATCCCTCCTGATGTACCAAAAATCCCATCCTCTACCTTTGGCTTTATTGCCTATAAAAAAAAACAAAAAGTCATCAAATTATCATAAATGTAAATATAACTGGAATGAAACAGTACAAAACATATATGAATTTGAACAAACCTGCTTCTTGGCAGGAGGGGCTTTGGTCTTAGACTTGAAGAGAGAAACAATGGAAGGCAAAGAAGTGGAGAGTTGTTGATAGTTTGTAAATGAGGAAGGAGAGAGCTCCAGTTGTGAGAATGACTTGGGTTTGACAAGTCTTTGAACCTGTAAATGGAATAGAGAGTTTTGGTTGTCTCTCTTCAAATTCAACAACCCTGCATGGCTACTGAGCATCATAGTTTGAGCCATTGTTCTTGATTAATTTCAGGGAGATTGCAAAGAACAGGAAGTGAAGTGAGTGGGATTTTATTGATCCAAGACACCTCTCTTCTTGGTATTTGCAGTAACTCTGACATGAATGAAGTTCAGAATTGACAACTTACAGTGATAATATCAGTGACATAACAGAGAAAGTAAAAAACCAAGTCTAGCTCATGCTGACTGAAATAAACAGAAGCAATAAATGGATAATGGACACAGGTGACTAAAAAACTCACCAATACAAGTTCTCTTGAGGGATTCAGATATTATCAAACATTGAAAAACAAAAACTCCTTAGTCAAAGAACACGCAAAAACTCCTACTTTCAACTCTAGATAATTTAAGGGAAGGACATCTTGCACAGTCAAGTAATAATTAATAAATATACAAGACCTGAAATAATCACACTCATCAAATATTCTCATAATGTTAAATTAGTATGCATGCTTAACTATGATACATATTGGATTACACATTGCCACTATTGAAAATTTAACTTCCAGTGGATAAACCAAGAGGCCATACAACATGCGACACATGAAAGGTCTCAATAATCATTTTCTGCTCCATCTTGGAGATCTTTGATTTATAAATCAAAAAATGTGATACTATACTGGATATCAAATGTTCATAGATGGGACATCAAGTCCATCCAAGTGTTCTTCCATCATGCAAACCATGAACTGTACGTGTCCACTGCTCATAGCAGTATTGGACTTGAGTCATTTAACCAGCATCCAGAAGGGTTTTGTTTCAATGAGGTGTTTAAAGTTTTCTCTCTTTCTTTGGCTATTATAGCATAGACAAAATCATTACTGATCAAGCTCAGATTCACAAGCAAGATTACTGGATTACCTAACAGATCAAGCTCATGCATTGAGAATGATAGCCACTTCTACTGCTAATAAATATTAAACTGTTAAGAATCCAAAATTCAGGTAACAGGAATATGAGAAATTACAAGCTTGTGGTGTAGATAACTATAAATCTTTTGTCTATGTAACGGTTCAAAGTCCAAGCCCTCAAATGCAAAGTATGGCATGTCTTCATCCAGGTGGTGCAAGGAAAATATAAGTCATATGTGATATGATTATGACGAGTAGCAAGAATACAAGAAAAGTTCAAGAGTGATGCTGTGGACAGGAGTCCTCTAACAAGCTTTCCAAAACTATGTTGAAACTTGGCAGAAAAAAAGAAGCAGCAGACAAGTTGATAATGATGTAAACCGATATTGTCCCGTGGATATAGGCCTAATCTAACTTCTAAGAAGAGGTGACTTCAAAGTTAGAAGTGAAGAACCCTCCAACAATGTCAATTTGCTATTAAGAAACGAACAATGAACAATTACCAAATAAGAATAGTAATGACGATGAAGACGACACACACACACCACTTATGATTACAAGGAGAACAATAAGCAGAAGAAAAAAAATAATTGCAAAAACTGCTTACCAACATGGGATGGAAGAACTGTTATATGTGGATGCGAATGATACCAGCCAATCACTCTTGTTGTTCTTCCTGCTGTCAGAGTCATCCTGTACTATATTATTAAGGTAAACATGAAAATACCATCTCTTCTCAAATTATAAACATAAGAATCCATGGGTAAAGTATTGATCTTTTAAATCAAAACATTTGTGGATATCTCAGCCTGAGCTGATGCAGCTGCTAACTGTTCAGGGTTAGTCTCAACTCGGTCCTTGCGGCGATCAGACCGTGTCTGAGGTGATGCTCCCCAGATTAGGGCTGTTGCAGTCCCATTTGAGTACTGGATAAAATACCAACAAAAAAAACCCTCAGTCAATCACAGATTCCGAACTCTAATTTCTCTTAAACTACAGAAAATATAAGGTAATTAGCATGTAGAGAATACTCAAATCAGTTCCATATCATGACACCCAAAAGAAATTTCCATGTATATTCCTAACAGTCCACATAGAAGAGGTATATCATATTTGAAGACCAAATAGAACTCCTGAAATATAAGGTGTTTGTATATTGTAATAATATACAAACACCCCCTTAGGAAACCGAACTCAAACACCCATCACATAATCTAAAACCCTAGAAATAGAGACGGGAAGAATGAAGGAAACAAATGAAGAAAAACATTTGGACATTCCTAAGTGAAGGAATGGCTTCACGATCGAAACCAAGAACATACCTTCACTTGATGCTTAGATATCACCGAATTGGTTTAGTGAAATAGTTCTAAAAACTAGTGTTCAAAAATCTCTACTTCCTCAATACCCATAATTGCTTATTAATGTATACTCATAATTAATTAATTGAATACATGCAATAAATTCATCAAACACCTTTCAAGCAAACAAGTAAACCACATACAGAACCAAAACCAAACAGTAACCAAAAGCAAAAACATGCAACAAACACAATATTAGCACTCAAGAATCACTGAAGGTGAAAGAAACTATTATCGGAGATCGAACAAATGAGGCAATCCGCCTCGGAAGAGACATCAACGAGACTGAGCTTCTCGAAAACATCCACCGTCTTCTTGTGCTCTGTATTGTCACTTCTTTGTATTAAAACAAAGAGCAGAACTGAAAACAAGAATACGAATATGATTGAGAAACAGATGAAATTCATTATTGAACATAAACAAATTGGAACTTTTTTTTATACAAGGTGATTGAAGCGAACGGGAAAAATGATTGACCTTTTGGATGGAAAGCAAAATATTTTACCAAATTTCTTTCTTTAGCTTATACGGTGAAGCCAATGCTTTGATAGACATTCCTTTTTCCTTACCATTAGATACACAAAGAGATAAAGTGATTAGAATTGCGAGCAATCGAGTGAGAAATCAAAGTATCTGAAGGAAGGTTACCTGAAAGATGATATTGTCGAATAAAACTTAGCGATAAAGAAGTAGATATCAATGAAGAAATGCTGACCATCCGGCTCGCCATTCCCACTCCAGATCGATTCCATTACAAGATTCTTCTCCTTCGAAACCAACAATATCGCATCAAGATATCCCTCTCCCCTGTGTTGTCTCTCTCTCCCTCGATCTCTATTTGTTGCTCGATCCTTCTCTTCCTCGCTCTCTCCTTGCCTCGATCTCGTTCTCTCCCTGAATCTGCCTCCCGATCTCTCTCTCTCATATAGACCTGTTTATTTTTTGGTTGAAAGATCTCGGGCGCGAGAGAGAGGATAGGATATAGTCTGTGAACTTTTTTGGGAGCGGCAAAGAGCCCGCCTAAAATTTTGATAGTGTTTTTATAATTTTAAATTTATTAACATATTTGTAAAAAATGCTGTTAGCAAACTTTGATTTTTAATAATTCAGGGTAGTCATAGCACTTTGGACAAAAACGCTATAAACATATGCTATAAATGAGGACTTTTCTTGTAGTGATTAAATATGTCTCCATATATGCTCTCAAGGAGTGGTATGGACTGAAATACCTGCAACATGAACAATTCAAATCAGAAGCATTCATTATCAAACATGATGTAAATTTTAATATCTCCCATGATACTTACACTGACCATGTTGGGCTCCAATTGACTATCGTGACCACTACATGCACACATATGATCATTGATAGTTTCCATTGTCTCTAATCACAATATTTGGTTGATGTTTTTACCCTCCACCTATCTTCATTTGATGCCTCGACTATGACAAACCTATCATCCAAACCATGGATAGCAAACTCCCCCTCATCTCATTATACATGTCAATCAGTTTTTGTACCTTAGTTACTACCCTTCAATATCCAACTGACTGTTTTTTTTTTGTTCTTCTATCAAACATAAGCCTCATTAAAAACATGTGATAATCTTCAATGAAGGCGTATATAGGTCTATCTTTCAACTTCCGAATCTACTTGTTGAAGTTTTCACTAAAGTTGTCGGTAATGTACTCTGAACTAATTCTGGTATCAAACTTTGTTCTATTCCAAGTGTTTACATCATTGTCCACCATCCACTTGTAAGCACTTTCATCAACATCTCTTATCTAATTCAGACTGTAGGGTCTGTTTGGTTGCAGGGAAAATAGACATGAAAATTGAAACCGTTTCCATGAATTTGATTATGAGGCCAACCCCTTGGACTTGGATTCCCATGAGTAGTGGGAAAACAATCTAATGAAGAATCAATTTCCTATTAGTAAATAAACAACCAAACAGCGAAAATTTGCATAATGAGGGAAATGGATTCCATTTCCCATGGAAAATGGCTAACCAAACAAACACGCAGTTCATATCAATTTCCTTGTAAGCCCTTGTAGCCTTTCAAGCTAGCTTTTATAAGAACTTCCACTCATGCCCAACCTCATTGAAGTTCTTATACATGTGTCTAAAGCAAATTTTGTGATCTCTGGAAATAGTTGCTTAATTGCCTCAATAAACTCTTTTATTGGTCCGATATGAATGTCAACTTCCCTGCATGCCTCTTTAAATGTGCCTCAACTATGTTTAAGAAATAGTACCATGTTTCGTAACACTCAAACTGATAAATATAAATGGCCAATGGAAACAATCTATCGTTACCATCCAAAGTTGTCATTGACAAACAACATCCACCATACTTTTTATTCAGAAAGCAACCATTTAAACCCACCAAGGGCCTACATCCATGCAACCATTCCAACAAGCTTGCAGAGAAGGCTACACACAAATCCAGTGAATCTGTCACCTTCATCATTCCTTGAACAAGTGGTAATACTACCAGGGTTGTCTCTCAACACCTCCAAGCAACAGAAAGGAACAGATGTGTAGTTGTCTTCATAATTGCCAATCACCTTCTGCATTAGTTTTTGTCTTGCCCTCCAACCTACATGATATGTGTTATCCACTTTGGTCTTTCCAAGTCTGCTTTCTCAAACTATCTGGTGTCTTCATGAAGATTTCACATTTCATAGCTATAAAGTTTGAATTCACCATTGGGTTTTTCGCATTATCAATCCCTACGCATGTGTGACCTTAATGTTTTGACACATGGTGTATTTGTCCTTGTTAAAAAAAAATGAAGCACCTCTAACTACAGTTATCAAGTTTGCACTTAGCTTGAATTATGTCAGAGTCATTCTTCACAAACTTCATTGCAAATAGGTTCTTAACTACATATCTCATCAACCAATGCCTACAATCATATACATTGTCTCATTTTTTCTCAACAAAAAATGGATAGCTCATTCTGATCAAGGCCTTCATCTGCATCACTTGTATCACCATATACATCTTTCGTGTCTACCACAAAGGCTGCATAGTCAGTAGGAGGTGACATTTAGGCATTCATCTCCTCTTCAGTGGAGTTACCAGCGTTATACTTCTTCAACTGGAAGGTCATCAAGGTTGGCAATCTCTGATTCATCACCTTGGGCATGTTGTTTAGCTTCGATTTGTGCTTGAGCACCATGGACCTCTTGTTCAACTTAGGCTTGTGCTTTCTCACCACAGACCTATTGTTTAGCTTGGGCTTGGGCCCATGGTACTTGAGCCCGTTGCTCAGCTTCCTTACCAATTGCCCCATGCATACCTTGACCAAACTCTGGTTCCTTTGGTAAGTCATCATCTAATTCCTCCACAGTCAAGTCATTATACTTCTTTTTCCCTTAGTTATTTTCTCATATCTTTTGTTCATATATTTTTCCTCTCCTTGCTACTCTGTCCCTCCCCTTAGTTAGTTAGGTTTTTTTTCTGCCTAGACATCCCATCTTCAGCCATAGCAACATCATCCACACAATCATCTTCATCTTGAAGATCTATCATTCTTGAAGCATGCTTCCTTGTTGTTTTCTTCTTAGAAGAAATGACATTTTGGCCCATCTAGTTGGTTGTGTGGGCTGTGAAACATGGTTTGCAGCATCCACAAGTGGTGGTGTTGGAATGGGCTCAGGGTCTGCTATGCTTGTCCCAATTACATTGTTGGCATCTACTTGAATGACCACTTTGATCTTGTCATATACATGCATATTGTCCTCATCATCAATTTCAACCCTCTTCCTAAAGTACATGACATATCTATCATTTTGTATATCCATCCTTATCTCTCATTTTAGAAAAATTAGTGGTTTGTCAATGGTTAGACATTGGTTGTATGAGTTGGGTAACTTGACAAAAATCATCTTGTTCAAGGTGTCCCAACTCAAGTAATCCCCATCCACCCATTCACTGACTACAGATGACCCATTATGGTAGTCATGAACCTTCCACCAACCAGGGATTGCAACACTTGTACCCCACTGCATACCAAAGTGTATCTTTATGTTCCAAATGGAATGTTGAGCTCCTTATATACCATCATTGAAATATAATATTGGGTTAAACAATAATATGACATAAACAAAAACAATATATTCATCACCCACATGCAAACACCTTAAGAAAGCACATGCAACCAAATATATATATATTCAACATTCATTAACTAAACACCATTCAAACTATAACATGACACTTAGATCACATTCAACATTCAAGTAGTCCATTACACATTTAGATGACATTCAATAGTCAAGTAGTCCATTACACACTAGCTTCAACATTCAAGTAGCCATTGTATATACATGATATAAGGCTATGCAAATGTACATTTTAAATAACAAACAATACATTCTGACCTCTATCATAAACTCTTTTGGTACATTGAGAGTCATATGGCACACAACAACACACAAGGAAGTTAGGCCTGAAATTTTGACACAATCATCACTATAGAAGTCTATGATATGCCAAAGGTGTACCAGCTGAATTGGTAGAGATGTGGCGGATGGTATCACACATCACGGGTTCGAACCCGGCCGGCAGCATGGGGTGGGGAGGGTTAAAGGTAAAAATAAAAAAATAAAGTCTATGATATAATACAATATCATCATTACGTAAAAATTTCGATGCATTTACTCACAATACAACCCTAAACACTCATGTATCAACAAAATCATAAAAAACTATACCTCTAAATCAACATGAAGAACCAAACCCTAAACTGGGAAAATGATACTTACAATGTTTCCGTCAATGCTGAGTTTGGTGAGAGAGGAGCCTCCAATGCTGAGTTTGGTGAGAAGAAGAAGAAGAAGAACACACTGATCTTTCCGTCCCTCCTTCGGTTCAGATCTCCTTCCAGGTAAGATCCTTCTTCTTCTTTAGATCTCCTCTTCTTCTTCTTCTTCTTCTTCTTCAGATCTGTTTCAGATTTAATTTTTTTTTCTTTCATTTACTAGTGTTTTTTCGCCTCTATTGGGATCTTTGACTCGAGAGAGAGAGAGATAGAGAGATGTTGAGGTTGAAGCGGTTGATGTCTCTTCACCAGCAGAACCTCAGACCTGCTTTCGCGAATCTCCTCGATACAACTAGTGCAAGAAGAAGAGGAAGCTATGAACAAGACGAGACCTTTCTTCAGACTCTCCCTTCACAGAGAACAACCTATCGCTTCCTCGACATCTACCAAGTTCTTCTTCTTCTCCAGATCTCTTTGTACTCCACTTCATTTTTCTCTCTGTTTAATCGAAAGATTCAATCTTTTCGTTTTGTAGATGGGTAACAAAGCGGCCATCGAGAAAGAACGAGCTATACTGTATGGTTCTCCCCGAATTCCCTAAATTTTTACTATAAGTGATTTTTTTGGTTTAATGGTTTTTTCTGCTCGGAATTTATTCAAACAATTGATGGGCGTATTTGGGTTTTGTGGGTGTAGGGCAGTAAAGATGAATTGAATAGAGGGTATTTTGCGGACATTTCGGAGCTCAAGAAACATGGTGGCAAGGTAAGGTATGACGCCTACTAAACAAGGCATATTAGTGATAGTATAAGCTGGGGTTTTAGAACCATTGGTTTTGTGTTGTTCATTCAATTTGTGTTTTTATGTAGATTTTTGTGGCCAATAAGATTATAATTCCAGCCATGGCAGCTGTTAAGTTTCCAGAAATGGAAGTGAGTCTGTCTGACGGTACTAGTCTGAAGCTGCCCATTATTTCTCAACATAAAGAGGTTAAAGAAGAAAAAATTGATGTCCCCCCAGCATTGCTAATATGTCTATCGTTCCGAGCAAACTCTCAGGTTTGTGAATTTTTGTTTTTACTAATTGGTTACGAAGTATGGATCGTTTGCACTTTTTATCCTTTTGCAAAGTTAGTAATGCAAATGATAATTTATGCTTTAATATCTATATAGTAATGCAAATTATAATTTATGCTTTAATATCTATACAAACTCGAAGGGGCGGGGAGCCTTTCAAAAAGAACTTCAGTTTCTGTTGATTTAAGTGAATAATAGTTGAAAAGAATGGTTATTGACTAAACCCTTAAGCCACGATGTTCAGTTTCTTGATTTTTTTTGTTGTATTTAATGTTGAATAGTGTTGTTTAATATTTGATACTCTGATGTTTGTTTGTTCTTTCGTTGTTAAAGTTCATAATTTGAAGTTCTCGTGATTGTATATGTGATGTGATATGTTGTTACAAGACACTAGTTGTTTGAATATATTCTCTGGTTCAAACATGAAATGGATCACAAACATAGATAAATCGGAAATATGTTATGCAGGATCTATTTATAGTCTTAAGCATTTGTAGCTGCCAAGGCTCCCATTGCTTATTTCCTTTTACAAGTCTTACAATGATGCACAAATCTACAAAATAAACACAAATAATAAGCATTTAAATCTTGTTTTGTCTGATTGAGCTATGTATGACTCAATGGAAAACAAAGCACAGTACACTGCTGCTGTATATAATTTGTACAATTTTGGTAGGTGTTGTGGTGGATTAAACTAGCTAAAGAAATTGAAAATATTGATGGTTTTAAGGACATTTTGTGTTTCTTTTTGAGATAAATATATATGCTTTAACAATCTCTCATTATTGGACAGCAATCTGACATGTCATGAGTAGTTAATATTTTTTCTTAATATTTGGTGTCCCATTTTGGGTTTTGATGTTTTCTTATGGAACTGTAACTGATTACAAGGTTTCCCAATTCTTGAAACCCATTCTCGTGAGAAGTGCAAAATGTGCTTTAGATTTGATAAATAGTAACGTACTTACGGTACAGCACTTGGCGTCAGTTTGAGAATATATGGCCAATTAGCTTTTAGTTTTCTTGTCTATAACTTTCAAAGTTGTGCTTTCCATGCAGCGACTGATATTACTTTACGAATGTTTGAGAAGGAAGATAGATACGTTTGTTTAGAAGGTTTTACCATATGGTATTGGACAGTACATGATATCACTGCTATACCTCCCCCCTTGCATTTGTTTTTGTTTCTGCTATGCAATCCATGAATTTTGTTGGTTGCTTTTTCAAATATGCTAAATCACTACACCAAAAGGCTTGATTAGCTACACGGAGATGTTCACTTGATTTTCTCAATTAATGGTCAATCAATTGAACTGGGTTGCCGGCATGTGCTCCAAAGCATATTCCTGTGAACTGAATGAGGCTTGATTAAAGGGATCTTTTTTCTTTATTTTGCACTAAAGGGGTACTCGTATAAAGGGACTAAGAGGTTGTCCGATTGCGGAGTTGATGGTCAGTGGTGCTATTCAAGAATGGGAAACCCCATGGTGAATGGGCCACTTAGTCGTTTTATTCTTTGGATGTCATGAAAACATTATATTGACAAAAAAGTGAAATTGTGGTTCACTTATTAGAGGAGCACCTCGTGTGGGAAAAGGTTTTGATACAATGACCATGCTAATCTTGCTTTTTGGATGATACTCTATCGATATTACCCTTCCTTACACTATGTCATCTTTGTGTTTAATATAATGAAAGGCTTTTTGATTTTCTAAAGAAATCATTGAAATGTGTATACAAAAAAATCTAGTTGTGAATTCAAGATATTTTTCGTTGGAGAGTTTCTTTTTGTAGAGATTGCCTAAGCCCGATTCTATAGATTGCATTTCTTAGAGTAGCCAAACTACTTTATAACTAAGCGCAGTTAGTCTGAAACTCCGCCCTGCTTAAAAATAATGAAAAGCGGAGATGTTAATTGCTTATCCGTGTTGGTAGTTCTTTTCACTTATCAACTGAAATGTCACACATTTCCTCAAATTAAAGGCGGGTCAGCCGGAGCTAATAGCTCTGGACAAGGCACTGAAGGACGCAATGGTTCCTGCTGGGCATCCTAGAGATATATCTACAACTATAATTTCCAACTGGTCTGATTTTATTGTTCTTTTCAAATGTTAGAAATATAATCATCTTTAAACTCGCAACTTTCAGCATGAATATGGAAGGGAGGTCCCACTTTTTGAGGTGGATGCAACAGTTGTAGAGCCTGTATTTGAGCATCTATATTCCTACATATTTGATATAGAAAATGATAGATATTCTGCAGCAGAGATAGAGATGGATAGGCTTTCGCCTCTTGCTATTTTTGTTGTCAATTTTGACAAGGTATGCCTACTGCTCTTCATCATTTAACATTGCACTAATTATTAGATAATAATAAATGAAAGTTGCTTGTGTTATCTCGATACAGAATCACAATCCTGCTACATGCTTATCCTGTTGCACTTTCACAGTGTCACTGTTCTACTACTGTTATTGCCTTGTACTCACCCTTTTCTTTTGCCAGGTTAGAATGGATCCTAGAAACGATGAACTTGACCTTGACAACTTAATGTATAGTAAAATTAGCGAACTCACTGAGGAAGAAATGAAGAAGCAGGAAAGGAACTATATCTATCATTATCGTTATGCCTTGTAGTCACAGGCTTCATCTTGGATTTTTTTGGTGAGGAAGTATTCCTTTTACATTTTGACTATGTTTGTATTGAGATAATGATGTGGAATCTTTAAAAGCGGCTCTCAGTTTCTGGGGAAATTTCTTAGAGTTCACTGTACACTTTCATTGACCACAAATGATGGTGGTGATACAATTGCTTGTCTTCTGACCTGACAATACCATGATTGGGCACTTGACTTCTGTCTCTCACATCACCCGGCAGAGCTTATTCTTGGCCATGCATTGAAAAAGCAGAATTAGGATGCATCGAATGAAAACTTAGTTTTGTTAATAGTAGATAAATGGATCTTGTTATTGCTATTGTCAAGAAGGGATGTTTCTGTTAAACAAACTAAAATGACACCTTTTGTGAATCTGTATTATGTTTGCAACCATTTACTGTGAAGAACAACCTCTCCCAGTTTTCTGGCTTTGCTTGGCATGAAAATGAGGTAAAAGTTTTACCACTTTGGAAATGGTTATTTTTTTTCTCTTTTCTTGTTAAGATCCTCCCATTATGTGATGTAATAGGGGAGCCTTTTGAGATTTTGGATCATTCTGCTACATGATTTATTTACTCTTTCCTGATTCAAACGGTGGTTTAATTTCAGGAGAAGCAAAAACTGAAAATAGAGGAAAAGTTTGATAAGTGTGTCAAGGAAAGATTGGTAGAATTCTGTGATGTGCTTGATATACACTTTGCGAAAGCCACAACAAGAAAGGTTCGTAGTCTTATTATGTCAGATATCCACGCTATAGAGCATTCTCATTGTCGTGTTCCTTAACCACCCAACTCTCTTATGGTTTCCATCTGTTTAACTAATTAACTTTCAACCACTACAAGAAAAATGGTTATAGATAGCACATGATAACAACGTTTTTTTTAAAAGTGCTATGAAAGAGATTTTGCTCAATTGTGAAAGGGATGGATTTTTAAAAAGCTCTATGAAAGGGATTTTCGCTGGAGGCGCCAAAGGTGCCCGCTCGATCCAAACCAAAAAAAAAAAAAAAAGAGAAACAAAACAGAGAAAAAAGGAAGGAAGGAAGGAAGAGAAGCCGAAGCAAGTCTCATCTCCCTTTCCCTCTCCGACTGCTCTCATCTCCCTCACCGTTTCAGGTCTCTCATTCTCAACACACTCCTTCTCCGTTTCAGGTCTCTTATTTCCACGGACGACATCGTCAGGGCATCTCGCCTTCTCGACAACGAAGTTCGGATACTAAAGGTGAGACCTTTTTCGCGATTTCTAGGGTTTTGGTTCAACTTTTACTCGAATCGTAAGTGGGTATTGATTTTCTTTGTTGAAATTTGCAGGAGGAATTGCAAAGAACGAATCTTGAACTAGAATCGTATAAAGAAAAGATCAAGGAGAATCAGGAGAAGATTAAGCTCAACAAGCAACTTCCTTATTTGGTTGGGAACATAGTTGAGGTGATTTTTCTATTCATCCTATTTGATTTGTGAACTAATTTTGACCTAATTCGGTAAATAGGGAAGAAATTTTGTAAAAAAATCACAAACCCTAGAAATTTTGATCAAGAAATTTTGATCTTGAAAATCGCGAATCTGAAAAGAGTTCGTTCACATCACAAACCCTAGAAAATATAGCTAAAGCAAGTTTAATTTTCATTTTATCATTCATGCCGATTAGTTGTATGACTTGAGTTTCTACATTAGTGAAATTGAAATTTGGTATGGGGCATTGTTAGTGTAATTGCATTAGTATGTATACTTCTCTGTCTTAACTGATTAATTAGGGCAACCAAGATTGATTTCTAGCACCTCTAGAATCCTGACACTTGAAAACCATCCCTTGGAAGCCAGCAACTATGTTGAACATGAAGCTTAGGAACCCACCTTTTGAAGTCATAATAACTCCATGGAGTTAAATTTTACCTATATGCCTATCTGGAAATTTCGCTTGCAGTATCAGCAACTTCATTTGCTTTATACTTGTATGCCTTGTATGTTTTTTTATTATGTTAATGTGAGATACCTTGTAGATTTTGGAAATGAATCCTGAAGATGAGGCTGAAGAGGATGGTGCTAATATTGATCTAGACTCACAAAGGAAGGGGAAATGTGTCGTCCTAAAAACATCCACGCGCCAAGTAAGTCTGCTAGTTTTGTTGTCAAATTATTGTACATTTTTTTTTGCACTAATGTACTTTTGTATATTGTTTTGACCAAACAACAATCTGTTCATGTTACCAAAGTAAATAAAAATATTGTTATTAATTAGTTCACTTTGGTATTGTTATTAATTAGTATATTGTTTTGAGCAAACAACAATCTGTTCATGTAGATTGTACTGGATTCTATTGGGGTTTCAATCTGGAAGATGGCCATAGAACCCATTGAGGATACACAGAAATCAACTCAAAATGATACTCACAGGCAAGAGAATGGATATGCAAACATGGAATCTGCAGATAGTGATGATGATGAAAGTAGTGAAATTGATGATGATGTTCACTCTGTTGAGCTTCACATGCAACCAATTCTGAAAAATCAACGGTTAGCGGTTGCCTGCAATGATGGTTGCATACGATTATATGTGGTCCCTGATTCAGGGGGATTAACGTAAAATAGGTCATTTCCTAATGCAAGTGGTGAGATATCTACCCTCTGGTCTATATATTACTAGTATATTGGTTCTTGCTTTGTTCTTCATGACTTGATGATATATATTCATGTTTGTTTGGCCTGTGTTTTAATTGGTAGGTCGTGCTTTAAGTGTTGTATGGAGCCTGGATGCAAAGTTAATATTTTCTGGGAGCAGTGACGGGTACACATCTAAATTACTAATTTTCATTGAGTAGTATACTCTCCAAGTCTTCTTAATTAGTAATTGATGCCCCTCCAGTTAATGTGGTTATGTTTGTATTTTTCATAAATATCTTTTGTTTTGGGGCAATTATTATTGTTTTAAGGCGCTAAATCTAATATATCATCTTGCGACCGAATTTTCTTATTTACAAGTTTATTAGATGTTGGGATGCTAATCTGGCCTATGAGATCTATAGGATAACAGTTGGACATGGAGGCTTTGGTAATGGACCTGAGCTTTGCATATGGTCACTTCTTTTCCTAAGGTAAAAAGCGAATCAGGTTTCTGTGATTATATGCGTCTGCTGCACTCTAATTTTCTGATCCTTAAAGTCAGATGGTTTCAGGTCAGGGGCGCTTGTAAGTGCAGATAGCAGTGGTAGCGTGCAATTTTGGGAAAGTCAGCATGGAACTATGTTGCGGACACATTCTCTCCATAAAGGTGATGTCAATGCATTAGCAGCAGCTCCTAGCCATAATAGGGTGTTCTCTGCAGGTTTTGATGGTCAGGTAGTTGAATCTGACTTCCCCTATTTGTTAGTCAGATTGAATTTTGTGATGAGCTTTTCCTCTGTCAATGTCATATCATATATTCATCTAAGATGAAGTTGTCTTAAATGCCCTGCGCTTTCTCTTATTTGTTTGTCGGATTGAATTTTGTGATGAGTTTTTCCCTTGTCAATGGCATATCTTATATTCATCTAAGATAAAGTTGTCTTAAATGTCCTGTGCTTTCTCTCTGTTGTTTATTTATTTATATAATGGAACTGTTCATTTGTCTTGAATGTATGATTCATTTGTCCTGTGTTTATTTATTTACATAATGGAACTGTTGTGGAATATGTACTAAGTGGCCATCAAATTTAAACTGTATATTCCCAAAGAAACTTGCACGATTGCGTTCTCATTCTCAGGAGTTAGATGTCCTGGTCGTGACGAGCCTTATTCAGATGAAGCAATTTCCTTTATGAGAAGAAAAATACTTCAGAGAGATGTTGAGGTACTGCTCTTCTTTAGTAGGCCACAAGGTTCCATTTGACTCTCTTTACTGAGAAATTCTTCATGCTTAAACAGATAGAAGTAGAAACCGTAGAAAGAACTGGAACATTCTTGGGATCTTTATGGGAGTCGAGGACAAAGGTGGCTGCAACTCTTCTGGAAGCAGGGTTGGCAAAACTTCAAACTTATATAGTAGTATCCTGAGCAGACATACTCTGTTTTAATATATATATAAAGTTTTGATATACTCTGTTTTAATCTGAATATACTCTGACAACATCATTTTAGAAACTTGATAGTAGACATATATAGTAGTATATATGAAGTAACAGGATGCAGACATATATAGTAGTATCCAGAGCACATAAATACATAATAAAGTTTTGATATACTCTGTTTTAATCTGAATATACTCTCTGACAGCATCATTTTAGAAACTTGATAGGGATTATTTAACTATGATTTTCATATCTACATACAAGCTCAAGTCTTTCATTGACTGAGCTGGTGAATTAATTAAAGTTATCCAATAAAAGTGTGCTTTGAGGGGCATAATGTTGGGTCTAGTGTTATGAATTGCAAAGGCCCTCCTAATAGGACAGTAGCGTGTAGGTGTAATTCTAATAGTGTTAATGGCAAATGTTGAATGATTTCCTTCAACTTTGCTTTATATATGTGCAAGATTTAGTAATTAACAACTACTGAATGTTGATATAGGCAACTTGCTATTGGATGACCATAATTGAATGGCATGTTTGTCACCCCCAACACACACACAAACACCAATGCATGCTTTCTAATCCATAAACTCTATATATATCATAGCTTTTTAAAAATATAGAATATTAATATAGAGTTGATTCTTATATCACCTGGTGATTTGATGCAACATTTGCCAAGGAAAGCTTTCTGTTAATCATTAGTTTCTAATGAATCTAAGATATAAAAATATTGATTATCTGCTGACATTTCTCCCTTTTCCTTTTTGATGTCAGAGCAAGTGAAGAAAAAGCATCCCAAGATTACTTATGCAGACCTTTACCAGGTAATTGTGATTAGTCTTCTCAAATTTGTTTGCATGAGTTTCATAGATAAAAGTTATTGGGAACTAAGTTACTTTTTATCTTTAATAAATTATTTCCCCCTCATTTTTTGGGGTTTACATCATTGTTAAGAATCACAACAGCATTAGTGAGGAAGAGGAACTTGGATCCCTTTTTTCATTTACTTTTCATAATGAGTTGAATGAAGTGAAACCATAGAATTTCTTTTTTACTTTTTGTCAATGACACAAGAATTCCACACTAGCTCAATGTGAGATCATACAAAGTCAGTACTATCTCTGGTTTATAAGCAGCTATGTTAGACAACGAATGCATGTCCATGTAGAACTTACAAGTGCTTTTTGAATGATATCACTACACCAAAAATACCCATTAGCAACGGTTTTAAGCCGTGGGGGTAACCCATTGTCACGGCTTAGAGCCGTGGGCTATAGAGGCGTCGCTAAATCCCCAATAACGGCTAAAAACCGTGGCAAAAATATTAGCAACGGTTTTATCTCGAGGACGGTTGATGATTTAGCCACGGTGATAAACCGTTGCAACAATCTTAGCCACGGTTCTAAGCCGTGGCCAGGAGTAGCAACGGCTTAAAACCGTTGCAAGTTATGGCCACGGTTCTAAACCGTTGCAATAGCTTTAGCAACGGTTTTAAGCCGTGGCCAGTACTAGCCACGGTTATAAGCCGTGGTAAGGTAGCCACGGTTTTTAGCCGTTGCAATAATTAGCCACGGTTTTAAGCCGTGGCAAATTTCTTTTTTTTTTTTTTGGTCACGGTGTTAAGCCAATGCAGTTCTACTGACAGTGATGCAATACAGGCAATTAAGAGAAATTACAGACTGAAGAACTTGTAATTGTAATTCTGAATTGATGACAGTAAATGGAATGGATTGTATTCAATAAGAAAGCTAATTCGAGATAGCTAATCTCCTGTAGAGCAAATGCTCAAGTGTACAATTTTCTTACAAATCAAATGAATCCCTTTTTCTCTCTCATGCTCTCTTATTTATAGTACTACATTTATTGACAACTAATCTAACATAAATCCTTCCTAAACAACATTACATGTAACAACATAGCACTCTGCAACATATAGCAACCTGCTCCCTTTAGTAACAACACTTGTGTTAGCAGCCTGCATTCCATTCATGCACAAAAGAGATGAGGGTGATAATATGAGAGGACAATATTTCCATGTTTGATATCTCACACCAGTAATAAGAATTGTTTTCGTACAAGATGCTTAATTACTCTAAGTATAGGAAGCATTCAGGATACGATCACATAGAATATAGTTGATATGCAATTTTATGCAATTTAAAATGTTTCTCAACAGAATTTCAATAAACTGAACTCAATTTCAGTGTTCACTCAAAGCACTAGAACATAGCAATAAAATTTCAAATTGGGGTGCTCCTAATGTACGTTAGGCGCATGCCTTGCGCCTAGGCACAAATAGGGTATCACTCCCTCACTGCACCTTTGCACCTTAACCACACTAATACAAGATACAATGAATAATCCAATGATCCAATAAAAAAAGTTCATGATTGTTTTCCAACTGAATCAGCCACTATCCTAACAGAATAATGTCATAGTTTAATGCAAGTCTACAAGAAAAATTGATCTTTTTTGCTACATTTGGCATAATCCAACCAACCATTGTATCAATAAGAAGTCATTCCAAACATGTAGGCGAAAAAGGTTGCATTGCAGGGAGGGCAAGCATATACAATGACATGTTATATTATTTATAGATGCATATAATGGGTATTATACTGAGTCAACATGGAAATTATACTGGAAATTAAAAATGGGAATCCAAGAATTAATCATTCATGAAAAAGCACCTAATGGGTATTATACTGAGTCAACATGAATAAGGCGAGTCTTCATATTTATTAGCAAAGATAGCAAATGAATGTGCTGATTGCTCTCTTACGAGACTGAAATCAGAATATTAATACCCAATTGGCCGGTTAAGACATTATCTGATCAGATCATAAAAATTAACCCATTAACAATATTAATTCTTTATTTTTTTGCAAACAAATGAAATGTTTGTCAGTGTAATTAGGGCGTACCTTGATGATTTCAGAGGGCTTGAACCCACCCATCCACAAAAAGCAGCGCTCCGCCGGAGTCTTCCACATGCCTGAAACGAGATGAAAGAGATCGGCTTTCATGAGCATTGCCTTCAAGCCCATCATCTCATCCAAGTGTGCAAGGCAGTTGTCCACGTAAAGTTTCACAAATTAAACATTATGAAATTCAAATATATATTAAATTAGAAATGAATTCTAGCTAGCTAGAATGAGTTTGGATTATAGAGAGGAGAGAGAGAGATATACCTTGGCTTTGATTGCTCATCCCCACTTGAAGACCTTGATCAGCCATAAGAGCTCCTCCACTAAAGAAAACACCCTGAATTGAAGAGCAAAAAACCAAACATTGTGTTAAGGCTTTAATTTTTTTTTCAAAAAACTAAAACTTTTAAAAAGAAGCTAGGTTTTGTGACTCACTTGAGCCCTAGCTCTTTGAAGCTCTTGTTCAAGCTGAGTGAGCTTGATCCGACTTGACTCAAGCTGCTGCACATATGCCTGTGACAAAGACAAGAAAAGCAACAAAGACTTGATCAATAAATGCTGATCAGATAGAGAACTAGAGAGTTGTACAACATCAAACAATTAATGGTTCATCATTGGCTACTGATCATCTATCTACATTGTACAACTCATCAATTTTAGAAATTAGGAAACTCAACTTCACAAGAAAGAATAACATTCACTTACATTAGCTGTTTGAACTTTGGAGAATAACAAAGTGGTCAAGCAGAAGACTTAACAGGGAATAATAAATTGGAAGCCAACTCAAACAAGATGGATTTATATAGACCAAGGAGGATATGTGATATGCCCACGCACATGGAAACTTCCTTCCTTCACATATCACAACAACTTCCTTGCACTACAACCACACTTTCTACACTTTCCACATCAAGATATAAGCTGATTAATTCTTGCAAATCATTATTGCAAGTTCTTCCAAATAATGAAATCATTGAATACTAATGGTCAGCAAGCAAATAAAAGTCAATGAAATAGCCTACAATGTTCAGTAATTGCACCCACAACTAGACCCTTTTTCATATAGTTCTAATCAAACCTATGTGATATTATAACTTGTAATATATGGTTATCACTTGGATTTGATTGTAAGAAATTTCACCATACCAAGGGCCTCCAAACACTTTTAATCTTATAATGGCAATGAAAAACCACTAGAATAGGAAAAGCACATTTTATAGACCATTTGAGCCTTGTCAGGTAGGAGCTTCATGAATCCAAAATGCATTAAAACAAACATCTGTCAAGGCACTGCCTATTGCAACTAACCTCTGAGTTCGCAGCACTATCAATCCATTTTCTTGTAACTGTAGTGACACAAAGTCTCATTTGTCCTTCAGGATTTTGATAACTGCACTCAAATAAATGATTATGTAGATCAGTTTAGATTAGACCAGCATTACCCTGAAGTAAATAGATAGAGTGGAAGTCCTATGATGAGCAAAGAAACATACTTCGTTAGAAATTGATTGCTCTTCAAAAACCTGAATACAAATGGATCAATAAACCTTATTATCACACTTACCCTTTGAATATAAAATTTAAAGCTAAAACAAAAAGATGGAATGTGAGGGACTTACAACTCTTGTAGCCGCTTAAGCTTAGATATTGAAAATGGAATATCCCCGCTTAACCTTATTATCACACTCACTGTTTCAACAGAGTTTCAGCCCTGATCTCTGCTACAACAATCCAGCAGAGATCGACAAAACGAGTCATGCTACAACAAGCCAACAGAGATCGCACCTAAACACTCGAGTAGAATACAGATTGCATACTCTGCCCCAGCTATAACACCTCCACTATCGACATTCCAGTTCCAGTCATTGCAGAGCACGCCACCTGCAAACCCCATTCCTTCGCAGCAAATCCATCCCCGAGCGATACAAGCCTAGATAAACATGTTCATTTAGCATTCCCTTCTACCATTGGACCAAGTTCAACCAATATATTAAGATTTTCCCAAGTTGACAGTAAATGTTGAAAAATGTTCAAATTCCCTAATGTTCGAATCACTTTATGACCAGTCACCATTTTCTCTAATTCTACACAGTTTTTTATAGGGCCTACATTGACTAGAGATAAGAGCTGCCTTTGATGATGATGATCAAGTATGGAGAATATCCTCGCAAAAATTTAACTTATTTTGACATGTATATCTACTTGAACGTCATTTTTCATGGTCGTCAATATTTTCAAAATTGAACTAACATTTGATATAGCTAACAATGCTTTCAATTTTTTTTTTTTTTTTGATAAATCAAACACTTGCATTAAGCAATCTCCTTATAGTAGCCTTGGAGGTCTTTAGTTTGCATATACAGTGGGTGTGATTTCAACTTCTTCATGGTAAGCAATGGCTATTTGAAGTTAGGTTGTGCTTTAGGCTTTTTCTTGGCCTTCTCTGACCAAACTGTTCCGAGTATTTATGAGCTCTACTTGAAAACATTCATGAAGCATTAGTTCTCCTAGCAAACATTTGCTATTTAGTTGATAGAATTAACCAGTATAAAATTTAAAAAAAAAAAAAAAATGCATCAATTAGAAACAATTTGCAAAAAGAGACAAAAACCTGTTGTTGTACAGAATAAAGAAATATTCAAATAAGCATTTGTAATCCCCCGAAAAAGAAAAAACGTTCAGTGGTAATCAAATGAAAACCATACCTTTCGGAGAGGAACCAGGGTAAACAGGCCAACAAAGCATGTCACAAAAAGAAAACCAGTCATCCAACCAACAGCAGGTTCCTTGTAGCTTCCCGGGGCATTCCCCTCTGTATCAACCCCTGCTTGTTCACATGTCTTCTTATTGAGACCCAAAAGGTAGGAACCAAATCCACCTGCCGAGCAACAAATCACAAAATGTTTGGAGCATATTAAACTTAAGATAAATTTCTCTGAAAACACCATGTATTTACAGATTTATAGACTCTAACCTCCAAGTGAAACGGCATAACACGCGACTGTACATGTTTGAATTACAGTATTTTCCTGCTCAGTGAATGCAGTCGACACATATCCAGCCTTCTTAAGCAGCTTCGTCCAGGACCGGATGAACACAAATGCAACAAGAGCTGCAGAGACATTGAGGTTAGGAGTGATCCCAGTTGTGAGGTTAAGATTCATAATAACAACACTATAAAGGACCCCAATGACAAGACTTGCAACAAGTCCTCTCACTGTGATCTGCTTCGTCCAAGGAGGAATCTCCTTGAACTCACGGCCAACTCGTTTCTGTTCCTCATCCAGGTTATTTGTCTCCATCTCTATCTTCTGTTTCAGATTTTCTGCAATCATGCCTCCAGATGGAATCTTATCTCCTTGTTCATGCATTGAAGAGCTGCATTTGAAAAAACATATCATTGTTATGATCTCTAATTCAGAAGAAATTGTGTAGACTCAAATGCATATATATAGCAACTACAACTATCATGTTAAATCTTGCAAAATATAAGAACTCGAAATCAGTGTTTCTCCTCACTACTCACAACAAAATCACGAAATTGCAATAAACAATTCCAATGGGTTTTTACCTGTCTTCAAGCTACTCACTTCTCCAACCTTAACTAAAAAGAACACACTCTGAGATTGCTACTTAAAGACTCGCAGTAGACTAAGTAAATGAAAATATTACCTTTGTCTTTTAAACGTTAGTCTCTAACCTCCTTACTGGTCTTCCTTGCAACTCAATTATTCATTGCAGAGTTCGCAGTAGACTAAACCGTTGGCAGGGAAAAACTTTTCTTTGCTTCTTTGCTTCTTTGCTTCTTGGAGCTGTTGTCTAAACAGGCATTAAAATAATTGAGGTGCTCACAGGGATGATCCAAAGAGCACTCTTATTCATTGCAATTTGCAACATAATCCTAGGCCACTAATAACAACTAATTTTTGTTTCTCCAGAACCACAAGAGGCAGCGGAATATAAACAAAGCAAGGGAGTCAGACAGGCAGCTTTAGAGAATTACAAAAAAAAAAAAAAAACCCAAGAGATTTCAAGCCCCATAGGCCATAACTAGAATTCCAATTCACATACAACAATCAACAGATGTGTCCTTTGAGCACATTGCTCAAGTGAACTTCTACTTACCCTGATGCTAAAAGTGAACCCACTGGACTCCATGCGCAAGCAAAAACCTGTTGAGAACATGATGTCATATAATTTTATAATAGATGCGCGCACGGGCAGGGGTCCTGAATAACCCACAATAAAGTTAAACTACCATGAAGGGCATTCAACTCAAGTGACAATGTTTAATAGTTGAACAAAACCATTAAAAGATAAGTTATTTGTGCTCTTGAAGCACTTACTATGCAAGCAGAGTAGGTCCTGCCTTCTTGTGTTCGTCTCCAACAGCCTCCATTGTTTATTTCACATCGTAGAGCTCCTGATGCTGTTGAATCAAGGCAAAGACTTGGTAAGCCAATAATGCAAAGTTTTGCATGAAGGAAATTAGTTTATATCCCTGCATTCATTGTTAGTAGATATAGTACAAGGATTATAACCTTCAAAATTTATAAGTTCTCAGAATCAAGTTTTTAGGATAGCAGACTGGAGCCATTGTTTGTAGATGTGGTGCAAGGATTATAACCTTCAAAATTTATAGGTATTCAGAATTCAAGTTTTTAGGATAGAGGACTGGACCTTTGTCAGTAATAAGTTTGTTAACACAACTGACTAATATCAATCATTTGGTATAACACAATTATTTTCAAGGATGATGACGACAAGATTTAGAATGGAGCAACAGGAAGTTTTTGCAAGAGCTCTTAAAACTCATTACAACTGTAATATTAACACATTTATTATCATTTATAACCAAAATGCACACTATTTCATGTTTGCAAGTGTACAAGTCATTCTAAAACTACAATTACTTTCTAATATAGCAAATGAGTATAATAATAATAAATCTCAATATCAACTGAAACATATCTAAGAGGTGTTGCCTACTATTGCATGATTTTTACTGGAATCGAACCACAAACCAGACTCACCTTCACAGTGGGTATAACCATTGCCTACAAACTTTACGCCTTGCACAATAGGGCATTCACACACTCTTCCTCTAAAAGTATCCTGAAACACAATTCACACAATGTTAAGTTAAATAAATTGTCTACAGACAACAAGAATCAACAGACACAGAGAAAACAAGAATAAAACATCAATTTCTTCATGGTCTTTTTGTCAGTGGACACCAAAACAATGTTCAATTCATAAAGCTTGAAAAGAAGGAAAACAAGCATTTTGAAAGCCTAACCTAGACACTTCTATTTCCTATCAATCAGTTTAGCAAACACAGCTTAATAAGCTTTGAACCTATTGGAAATCGGTGAGAACTTTCTGATACTTTCTGAGCATATTTATATGGTGTTGGTGCACTTGAATGCTTCCGAACCAGTGTTTCCTCATCAACTTGTATGCTTGTTACTGCAGAAGCCACAAACAACCAATATTTTCTATGAAATTCACGAACAATCCATTTGTCTATCAAATCCTCTAATCAAATATTCCTACGTACACCATGGCATATTTGAGTGAATTCTACTGTGCATGATACTTCCCCAGTCATCAAATGATTGATTAAAAAAAATGCAACAACCACATTCAAACTGAAATACATTATCTATGTGCTCGAATTTCCCCATAAAGCTAGAACAAAGCACAAAACTAACACCATAAGGGACCAGCACTTTAAGCAAACTCCCCCATACAACCAGAACCCAAGAAAATAACCCGAGGTAAAGTGTGTTAGAAACACAACTACACAAAACAACACAAATAATGATTACTGCCATATGTGTAATTTCAGACAAGTGTTACCAATACCTTCTAAGCAAGTTCATTTCAGGCTTTAAAATTAAGAATTAGGATTCCTTGACATGAATTTTTTATGGTTGGTGCTCAGTCTCTAGATATAGCACTTAAATCTCATTTTTATATGGTTTGTGCTTCTTTTTCTCCCCTTTTAATTTATTTCTTGTTAAAAACATAGCTGCCTCACAAACACTACGAAAGACAGGTCCCTAACAATACATGTCCAACTAGATAAAAAGTTATCTTGATGCCATTTCCATCCAATAATCCCCAAAGTTGGGATAGTTTGTTCTTCTATAAATTAGTTGACATCTATACTGATAAATGGATAAGAAATAGTCATCTCTTCAAAGAAAACCTATCCATTATGGTCTCAAAGAAACATTCGGCTTCCATCAAATGGCGTTCTCCATTCGGACACATCATTAACACATGTATAGCTAGCCAAATCTCTACACAGCATTTGACGAAAAAATGATAACAAAATTTTGAAGAACTGAATACCTAGAACAACATAGAAGCCTAGACTGGAGAGTTCACATGCAACTGTTGCACCTAACCCTAATGTTGCCTGTAACAATACAATGAAATTATACAAAATGGTATGGAGAAATTGTCCAATTTTTCGAAAGGAGCAATTTTAATCTTACCCCAGTGATAATGCATACAGGACGAGTTGTTGCAGTGGTGTTCGAAGGGAAGCAACGACGGTATGAGTGGGATTTGCAAGGCGAAAACCATAGCTGGAAGTACGAATAGAGAAGAGAGAATGTCCATAAGAGAAACATTCTCCAAAACTGTAATGAACATACAAACTCAATTGTTTCCCACAATGTCGACATCACCGAATCAAAACCTCTTCTTCAAAAGCAAACCGGTTCAAAATCATGAAAAAAGGAGAACAACATTAGCAATTTATCAAATAGAAACCCAATCAAGAAAAGAAATCAAAGAAATTCCATATACCCACTCACGACAATCTCTTTCCTTGCGAACTCACTCACGACAATCTCTCTATCTCTATCTCCTTCTTCTTCGTGCAGCAAAAACAGTGTTCAAACATTCTTCTTCTTCGACGAACTTTCCTTCAAGAACCGGAGAAGGGACGCAAAATTTTTTTTAGGGTTTCGGGAGATCTGTGGGGAGATGGAACAAATTTTAGGATTATAAACAAAAGTGGGAACGCAAAATTTTTGGAGCGGGAATCGCCCGCGAGAAATCGACTCCAATTCTCCACAATTCCACGTGCAACACACGTGCCGTTTAGCAACGGTTTTAAGCCGTTGGGCACTATAGCCACGATTTTGAGCCGTGGCAAACACACCAACGGTTTAGAACCGTGGCCAAGCCTTTTTTAGCCACGGTTTTAAGTCGTTGGTCATTATAGCCACAGTTTTTGGCCGTGGCAAATAAACCAACGGCTTAGAGCCGTGGCCACCTCCGTGTAGCTAAAAAGGCCTTTTGGTGTAGTGTATATTTTTGGAAACGGTGTGTGCCATCTTTAAGATTGTATGTTATTATTAAATCAGCCTTTACTAAAGGACATTTTTGTCATTATGTTGTTTCCTGTTGATTGAAGAGGTTGAACCAGACAAGCACACATTCATGTATACAGATATTTGGCTAATTTAGGCTATGACAGTAGTTTACTTTGGAAAAAATAAAATCTTGGACTATTTTTGTTCTATATTTATCCTAAGCTTACTTATTTTATTTATCTATTTATTTTTATTTAGATCCTCAGTTAACTCATCTTTACATCGATTGATGTTATCAGCTTGCGGGAGTTGTTGCGGTAGAGGTCACTGGTGGGCCTACCATTGACTTTGTTCCTGGTAGAAAGGTGTGCTAGTAACATATTTTTGGGAAACTAGTTACTTATCTATTGCTAATCACTTGTTAGTGACTTTTTTTGTTTATCTTATCAGGATTCAATGGTTTCTCCAAGGGAAGGACGCCTTCCAGATGCTAAGAAAGGTAACACTGAACCTTCTTGATGTTTACATTAGGAAACTTTTATCTTATGAGCTTAATGTTCACCTTGATGATGCGTTTGTTGATTTACTATCCATTTCTAGAGAGAAATTAATGCACAGAATTATTAAACTGTCTTTGCAACACTCAACAACTGAGTCACTTGAAACATTCATTGATAATTGTGGCTTGTAGGCGTGCAACATTTGAGGGATATTTTCTATCAGATGGGTCTGTCAGGCAAAAATATAGTAGCATTATCTGGAGGACACACATTGGTAACCATCTTACAGAGTTTCATCTGCCTATTGTGCATGTTTGTATATAGACACATCTATACGGTTTAGTTGGTTTTGGCATTGTAGGGAAGGGCACATCCTGAAAGATCAAGCTTTGATGGTGCATGGACAAATGAGCCTCTTAAGTTTGATAACTACTACTTTGTGTAAGAAACAAGGAACAACGTCATTTTTGCAATATCATTTATCTTTGTTTGAAACATTTTAGAGTGACAAATTATATCTGACCACAAGTATCACATGTATCAGGGAACTTCTAAAGGGAGATACAGAAGGTTTACTGAAGCTTCCCACTGACAAGGCTCTACTGGAAGATCCTTCGTTCCGTCAATATGTTGAACTGTATGCTATGGAGAAATGTGCCACCAGACCCTAATGAACCAGTTAGTGACCTTGTGGAGCACTTTTTTCTTGTCAACCACCCAGATCATTATCTTACTCATCAGGTACGAATCCTAGTTTCAGTAATGCATAAATCCAGCGCTTAGTTTGTACCGTTTGGTTGTATGTTTGAGGTTGGTTACTAAGATATGCTATGGCATTTAGGTTGTTTACAATGCAAACACACCTTCTGATTTGGTTGAGGAAAAGAAAAAGATGCAGAATTGGCTTGATTACTCCCAGCTTAAGTATTCTAGAAACATATCTAGAAGGCCAACAAGAAAGGTATTGCTTGTTTGTGATCCTATTTTTATTTCAGTCTACTTCTTTACTAGTGACTGGCATTTGTGAAACCTTGCAACTTGCTTGACCGTTGATCTCCTTTTCATATGGATGTCGTTAAGCAGACTGGTTTCCTGGGCCTTTGGGGAAAGAGTGGATTCAGATCTTACTTTTATGGAGAGTATAAAATGAAAATGAATGTGGACAATGGAGGCTATGCACCCTAGGCAGGCAAGGGTGAATTAGGTATCAATAAATATGCATGGACTGCAGACGGTTATCAGAAAACTCAATATCATGCACAGGTATTACATCTATACGTTTTATCCATTTGGATTTACTTAAAACTTATATATGGTTCAAAGATGCTTATGTGTCTAAACCTAATGATGTTTAATTTGCAAAGGTGCATGTTCATATTAATGCAAACCCTTAGCAGAAGAACAGTACATGCAAATATTAGCTGATAACTACTACGGGCAGGGTCATCACTTTTGGTTTGAGTTGGATCATGCCCAAATAGGAGCATTGCTTTTGTTGTTTCAAAAAAATTTCCGATGTATACTGCACCCACATATGCTCCTATCCAAATAACTACTCATAGATCTTTTAATAATGTCAATAGGAGGCATGAAGTTTCATATAAAGAGCGCATGGGAAGGGAGGAAAAATGTGTATACGAGAGACTCAAACACATTGCACTCAATCAGGGAAGTCTACATACTTCTGCTGAGAATGATAGAAGAGAAGCTGTTGTGCCATCTACGGTCACTAAAACATGCTCGGGGAACGCGTCAGCTAACTCTTCTGGTTTTCTATCTGAAATCAACCAGGTAATTAATTAGGCTGTAGAATTTGTAACACATTTTGAAATAATTTTCCTTTTGTTCAAATATTTATTCTTCAATTTATTTATGCAGTTGAGGCAATAAATGAATGACTTGAAGGCATTTTCAATGGAAAAAGAAAGAAAAATATGTGCTCTGGAGATAGAAATGGTATTCTTCCTTTACATGCTTATGCTCTAATCATTTTTAACTTCTGATTGAATGCCCATTCACTTTTTATTGGTTTTTTTAAGTGATTGCATCTGAGGTTAGAAGTTTTAGTTTGCTTATTTGATGTCAGTTGGGTATTAAAACCTCCTGAAATTTAAGATGGATGTTCATTCCTTAGATATGTTTGCCTTTTACAAATGCGTGAAGCTCTGAAACCTAGTAGTAGTGCACATTAAGATGAACTACAACCTTTGGGTTTCTAGATTTTATTACAACCATAAGGGATCTTAACAAAGATTGAAGAAATTATAGTAAATTAAGATTGTTACAACCAATGTCGAATTTGAATGTTAGATTAAAGTTTTTCTAGATCTTATAGATAATGAGTCTCCAAATTGTGTTGCAGTACTTTTAACTTTCAAGTATTTGCTTGGCTTTTTCTTTTTTCTTTTTTCTTTTCTTCTAATGTCATCTACCACCAACAGAGAAGATTCTTCTGGTTGCTTTTTTGTTTGATAAATTACAATAACAAGTTGTGAACTTGTGGTAATTGCATATTCATGCTGTCTGTTGCTTTATTCTATACCACTCTACAATTATTTTCTGAACTAATTGAACTCTTATGTCAGGCAAGTTCACATATGGAGTTTCAGCAATTGAGGCATCGTGTAGTGTCATTGGAAAATCAGTTGAAGGGCTCTTCCAGAGTGTGTGATGATGAAATGTCAGACCACCAACTTGAAAAACAAACTGCAAAGAAAGATAAGGGTATGGGTACGTAAGGCTGTGCAAGAAGAAGAAGACCAAACTAGATGTTGATGTTAGAGTTTAGTTCAACAGTATTTTTCCATGTACGGTGGACGGTGGGTTTTCCCAAATTGGGGTTGCAGACATGCGGTCTAGTGTAAATCTTGTAAAATTTCGCTGGAACTTGTAAAATCTTGTACAATTTCTCTTGAACTTGTTCAAATTGTTTAGCTTCTATGGTTAAAGAAATCAGTGTTATAATAGTGTTTATGAAATTTCAAATTGATAGCAAATGAAATTAAAAAACAAATTGCTATGTATACCTACCATAGCGTTTTTGAAACGCTATGGTAAACTCTATCATAGCGTTTTAAAAACGCTATGGTAGACTCTACCATAGCATTTCTGAAACGCTATAAAAGGCCTACTTACTATAGCATTTTAAAAACGCTATAATAGACCCTGGGTCTAATATAGCTCCGGCAGACATAGCGTTTTCTAAAACGCTATGGTATCCTACCATAGCGTTTTTGAAACGCTATTAATGCCTTTTTTTCTTATAGTGAACAGATATATAGCAATGGGGAATGTTTGTTCCTCTGTTTGGTTCCTAGTATATTCCCCATTATGTCTTGGTTTTGCATGTGCGTACCTATTATAGTAGCTAATCCATGTAGTGCAGTGAAACAGAAGAGCGTATGTGGTACGCGAAAATGGAGTCTTTTCTTCTTTGTTTTTAAGAAAAGAAAAAGGTAAAAGCATCTTCTTTTCTGTCTTAATTTATCAAACTGAAAAAGCATTGCCTTCTTTTCTGTGCTTCCCTTGCTCTGTCCCTCTGATTGCTTCATACTCACTTCCCTCTCCCATGCTCACTCTCTGTTGTCTAAGGTATGTGAATACTTTCTTCCTTCCTTCACTTTGGTTTTGAATAGATAAGTTATCATGCATGAATTTGCTACAAATCAATTTGTCATGTTGGTTTATGGAACTGGTGCTTATAACATTATTCTGATGCTCTGGTTACTTACTACTGCTACTTATACTACTACTTTTGTTGATAGCAGAGATAAAAAAAACTTAATGTTTATCAGTTATCAATGTCTGATTTCATTTGCAGTTTGGTTTAGTAAATGGATTGACATTTTGATTGAAAGTGTTTCTTCATTCAATTAAAAAAAATAACTTATTTTTTATTGCAATCTGAAATCATATCCCTTGTGATGGATCAGGCTTTCAATGGAGTCCACTTTGAAAACTTTCTTGGTGATGGAAAACATAGTTAATGGGGTAGTAACTTTCTTGGACGAGCAAGGATGGTGTTATTGTTCTTCAGCACGAAAATGAAAAGATACCTCTGAGGTAAGTGTATCATGAAGTCTCTTCATTTTCTTCGTTTGTTTCTAGTGTAAGGTTTCAGTTTATTGTCCTTTTGAACTTTTTCAAGGTTCTATGGGTGGTAGTGGAATGTGTTTCCTAGATCAAAACATATTCTAGACATTTTATCTGTATTAATATTGAATGTTTTTTCTTTGTTATTAGTTCTTAAAATTTTGAAGCTTTCTTATGCATGGTAAAGTCAAGTTAATGCATGAAATAGTACTTCATTATCAGTTTGGATAATTGAGTCGACAGTGGCAATGTTTTATAGGGTTGTTTCTGTCCTTTTGGAGGTGGGTAGGATGGATGATTGATAGGCAGACTTCATTCACATGTCAAATGGAGTGCAAATATTCTTCTAAGCAAGTCTCACGAGTTTGCCATTTCTGTTTTTCAAGTGAAACTGAGATAAGTTCAAAATTGGGACCAACTTTTGTGTGCAGGACTTTCAAAACGCTGAAGAGTAAAATATCAAGACAAGTTTCTGTTTTTAATGAAATATGAATGATATATCAACCATGTATGAAACAGAATGACTCTACTAGATGAATGTGACCGCTTCTTTTAGACCCTCTCTATGAACTCCAAATGGAGATTAAAAGGACATGCTTTTTCTAAGATGATCTCGTCACCAGACCATTTTCCTAGAAGATATGAATTTGTTCTATACTTCTATCGTTTCAGACTAACATCTCTAATTCAGCGTAGTCTCATACTCAACAGTAAAACACTTTTTTTTCCTTCCTGTATTCGGAGTATGTAGCATACTTGGTATTTGTCGCCATGTTCAATGACAATATCTGATTCCTTAAATTATACCCTCTGTGTGTCTATATCTTGACAGTTATGTTTCAGAAACAGAAATAAGGTATGCAATTCCATCTCAAGCTCAACGTCACATCTTGGCAGGCCTGGCTTCTGCAGTGGGTGGTTTGAGTGCGCCGTATGAGAAAGCCTCGCATGTTCATGAGCGACCAGTGGTGAATTGGCTCTGGGCATCAGGCTGTCATCCATTTGGACCATTCTCAAATACTTCTAAAATCAGTCAAATGCTTCAAGATGTTGCGTTGGTAAGCCTAGTCTCATTTTCATCTCGTATGTTGTTTTAATAGCAGAATGGAGCAATTTATTGATTTTCATACAACTCCACTTCTTGCATTTTACACATGATAAAGATCCATTCACACTTGTATCTTATATTACTGCATTCTTTGCAGAGAAGCACAATATATGCACGTGTAGATGCTGCACTGCGTAAAATTCGAGAGACTTCATAGGTAATCTAATTCATATTATCATTTACTCATTATCTTTATTGAATTTGGAACTCACAGAAAGCCACCGTGTTTCTGTAGTCTGTCCAAATTTTTGCAAAGGTGGAATAAAGAATTTGGAACCAAGGACCCAGAGATTGGTTCAATCAAGTGGCAAAGGTGGAATAAATAACGACATGTCTTTATTGTCTTCTAGAGATGGGAATGGTAAGAAGTCTCAAAACAATGTCCTCTTTCCTTTTTTGTTTGAAAAGCAAGCAGGGTTGTAAGGACCCCTTAACCTTTATATTAAAGAAAAAAATAAGATGTCTCAAATACAATCTCTCAAAAAAGAAAAGATTCTTAGCAAAAACAATCACACAGAAAAATTAGGACTATTCTAGTCTCCTTGTTGGCAATATATCATATATTATGTCTTGAAAACACTTACTGGTTTACTGATTTAGTGTGACTATACATGTGGCCATATCGTTGCTTTCTTTTGTTTATGAAAACCATAATTTTGCTTTACACTCATCTCACTTGCAATATTTTATAAGTCAGTTGATAAAGTATTATTTAATTGTTGGATGAATATCCTCACATGTATTTTTGTTTCTTATTAACATCAAGAGTCGAGAGATTTCACAATAAAGCAAAACAGGAAATTTGAGATATTTGGTACAGGTTTTTATTTTTTATTTTTTTTCACCCATGAAGCAAATGATCTAATATGAGTCTGTGTCTTCCCATGCTTCATAAAGAAACTTTCACTTAAACGCCTTGTTGACTTTAACTTTACTAGCAGTATTAGTTTGGCATCACTTGGAAGTAGTTTTTAATAGCGATGAAAGTATCTTGTAATTTCTGAATGTTTAACATTAGGTTGTTGATTATTTTCAGAGAAGGTTGTAAAAGTAGGGGTGGGCACGGTTCGGTTCGGTTCCAAATTTTGAGGAACCTAACTCGAACCGTTTAAAATTTTAACGGTTCCGATTCGGATTGGTTCCTCTATTTTGAACGTTGGAACCGAACCTAACTCGAACCGTTTACAACGGTTCCTTGAAACAAAGAATCTCATTTCATTAACCACCTTTGGTAGTTTATTGTCACACCGTGAATGTCTACTTGAATTACAAAACTATATCGATGCAGTTTAGCATCCAAATAATGATAATAAATAAATAAGAATGAAAATCACCTTAAATAGATGTGTTCCAGTGTGAGCATCCACAACACTAAAAGGATCATCAAAAAGATAAATGTACGCATTCTGGTACAAGGCCCGTGCAATCTGTATTCTCTGTTTCTGCCCACCACTCAAGTTGATTCCTCTCTCACCAATAATTGTCTGATCTCCAAATGCTAAGGATTTTGAATTCAGATCCACTGAACTTGACAAAACTGTACTAGGCTTCCGGGTAAATACTAAATCGTCGATGTTCAACACAACAAAGTTTCTCCTTGTTGCACATCTTTAGCACTCAATGAGTTCCAAAATCTAGAAAATCAAGTATTTGATCCTACCAACAAAACTTGAAAAGACTTGAAAGCTGTGCTGAAAAAACTATGTTTTCCACGCTAGAACTACACCAAAAAACCAGCACATAAGGAACCAGCTCGAGAAAGGCACACCTTGCGCTACTGATATTTCTGAGACCAGAAATGAACTGTCAGTAAATCATTCATCATTCAACTGATGCAGATTTCAATGTTGGAAATACTTATTAGAGTACCACACTCATGAAGATAAAAATTAATTTCTCTAAATAACTTCATATACTATGGTAGTTGAGGTCCATCACTAGACCCGTAGCATTCAAACGAATCAAACCAACTTGCAGTGACTGAAGAAAATCAAGTTTCCACACAATAAAATGCAAGCTAAACTCACTTCATTCACAGCGAACAAGGTCTTCGTGTTCAAAGCATTTCATTACTGCCCGAGAACTATGCAGCTTTGCAATGATCTCAACTATAACAACTACACTGCTCCAAGTTTAAAAGATGCACCCTAAATAGATCCACATATTAGACTCTGACCAGAACTGAAAACTGAGTAAATTAAATACATTGAAAAGAAAACCATCACTCTCTAGTATCGGTCATCATAGGACGATGGACGTCCACCCTTGCTGGGACGATCATAAAGACCTGCCCTGTCTCTGTAGCATCATAACGTGTTGGCCCTCCGCCTCCGTACCTGTCATTTCCACCCCTTGGGCCACCATCCCTGTCATAACTTCACCCAAGATGCATGAAAGCAAGCTCGATTTTCCTGAACCAACAGACTGCAACAGTTCCACAAACAACCACCCTCATGCCATGACGTACTTGGAAATTGAGAATCATAGAATGAAATTTATGTCTGCAATGCAATCCAATCCAATCCTCATTCCAATCATATACATCTAAAATTTCCACAAACAGCCACCCTCATTCCACAAACTACCTTGAAACATACACTAAAATTTCTGTCTGCAATGCAATCCAATCCAATCATATACACAAACTAGGGTTAGAAATGAGAGAAACTAGGGACTAGGGTTAGAAAATTTACCATGTTTTTGAAGATTGCATCAGGAACGACAGGAAGATTTTGCTCTCTGTCGTTGCTGTGCTGCCTGCTCGTGGACTGGACTGGACTGTGGTTGTGGAGAAATGAGAGAAGAGGCGAAAAGCTCTTCGTTGTGGTTGTGGTTGTGGAGAGAAATCAGAAATGAAATGAGAGGAGAGGAGAACTTAGTTAGGGTTAGAAACTAACGTAATGGGTTGGGTATATGTAATCGGTTCGAAACGGATCGGAACCGAACCGTTTGAAAAAAAAAATTAGGAACCGGAACCGAACCGTTTAAGAACGGTTCCGGAACCGAACCGAATCGAATCGTTTCACAATTTTAAAAATAAAAACCGAACCGTTTGGAGTAAAACGGTCCGGTTCGGTTTGGATCCGCGGTTCCTCGACCCGTTTGCCCACCCCTATGTAAAAGTAGATTGGAGGAGGTGAACTCTTTTTGCAAAGAGTCGTCTTGAAGGCAAACCTTTATGTGTTTATGTAGTCTTGTCCTTGTGTTTTTGTGTAAAATTATGTTGTAAAACTTGAGATCTGGATAAATAACAGGTGTGTGGTGTGCCTAGAGCTCCTTGTATTTTGGGTGTCATGAGTAAATGTATAGAACTAAGGCTTTACTTTGTCGTTGTTGTTTGATTCTTCAGGTTCATACAATACCATGTCTTATATTTTCTTCATTTCCTCATTTTTGCCTGTTCTAATATTGAGTGTACTAGTTCATGACTTAAGATGTTTACAATCTAGGAATAAAGTATTCATTTGCAAAGATTGTTGTGGTTGCTGCCTTGTAGTAGTCTGAGCTGACTGTTTTAAGGATTTGATTTTATATGGATGCTTTGTTATGATATACTCTATAACTTGAAGAAAATATTCATCTTAGTAAGGACTGATTTTGCAAGTGTGGGGCTATGATTTTGCTGCAGCAGCAAAAAAATTGTAATGTTTTTCGATTATATTAATTTGCAACGGTTTCAAACCCTCGCAACAAACCAGATTTCTTTTTTTTTTTAATTTTGTTTTGACTGGCCACGGCTTAAAACCGTGGTACTTCATGCTTGCCAGGGCTTAGGCTAAACCGTGGCTAAATGCAGAAAATCATCAAGCATCCTCGAACATAAAACTGTTGCTAATATGTGTTGCCACGATTTATAGCCGTCAATGGTGATTTGGTGATGCCTCAAATGGCCAGGCCTCTAAGCCGTGGCAATAGGTTACCCCCATGGTCCCAAACCGTTGCTGATGGGTATTTTTGGTGTAGTGTGAACCTCTGGTTTAATGTCTTCCTTAGACTCCTCAGAGTCTAAAGGAGTGAAATCGCGCCTTAGATTAGGGTACTCATCACTTAAATAGTCTCTAAAGTCACTCATTCCACTACTGAAGCTACTGCAACCACTCAACGGACTGTAATCTTCCCATTGTACACTCGAAGCAGTGTTACTGTCACTGCTAATGCCCATCGGAGCTGCCGATATATTCTTTTTCATTTATGCTCAGATATAGGGTTCAAACGATCGACTGATCAACCCAATTGTTTGTTTTTTCAACTGACAATCGCACAGACAACAAAGAGTTACAGTGTAGAAAGAGAACAAAGGGAAATCAAAGCTTGTGTTTCTTCTTCAATCTTCAACTCTGTAGGGAATGCGGGGAATCGAGTTCTAACCAAACAAAGATAAAAGAGATGGAACATAGGGGGAATTTTCCTTCCAACTCTCTATAAGGGTTATGGGTTCGATTGATTGATTTGCAAACAATTTCAATCGAAAACGTCTATGTGGACTACCTTTATGATGGACGGTCTGGATTGAAATTATTTCTCATAAAAAAACATGAAATTGCCTTAAAGACATTTTTGTCAAAAAAACAAGCACGTGAGGGCAGTCAGTCAATGGATATTGACTGCTAGTCTAGGGGTATATGTAATACTATATCTAATATGGAATTACTTCTAATCAGCTATTTGTTCCTGGGGGTATTTTAAATTAACCTATTATAAAAATATTGTGAGTTAGGGTTTATGTGTTGATGACCTGAAGAAGTAAGTTTTCTTCCCACCTGTGATCAATCAAGAACCCTAGTGAACAAATAGTCTAGTTGAGAGAGCAGAACAGAGCATAGTAGAGTGAAAAAGAAAAGAAAATAAGGAGGAAAAAATCATCTTGTCTTCATATGAAGAAATTACGAGACTGTTCAGAATCCGTCGCACAGTGATGCAGAGGCTAAGCAACCGAGGCTACTTTGTTGGAGAATTCGAAATCAACGTGACCAGAGCTCAATTTCTCTCCAAATACGGTGACAACTTCAAAAAGAAGACATTGTCATCAACAAAACCAAAAGAAACGATAATTCCAATCAGGTATTCCATGTTACTTTCCCCCTTATTACAATATGTTGTTCCACTTAAGTCTGAGTGAATTATTCTTTTGACTTCATTTTTTTTGTGTCTTTTGCTCAATCAGATATATGTTTTCTTTTCGAAAGAGGCCAAGGTTGGCATGAAGACTTACATCAATCGGATGAAAATGAAAAGCGTGTTTTGAGCCATTTTGGTTGTTACGCAGAATTTGACCCCCTTTGCCAGGGGTTGCATTGGTGAAATCTCCTCTAAGTTTCACTTGGAGGTTTTCCAATAACTGTCAGGACCGACCGACCTCACCTCTTTCTTACTTGGGGGGTGTATTCAATTAAGGATTGCGAAGGATTTTAAAAACTAAGGGTATTCAATTAAGTATTTGAAAGAATAAATCTAAATCCAAAAGGTATTCAATATGGATTTAAAATGATTGTTTTAAAATCCATCAAAATCAAGGGGTGTTCAATTCATGTTTTTCAAAAGTCCATCAAAATCAGAGGGTATTAAAAAATAGTGGATTTGGTTTTGTTAAAGTTGTGGATTTTGAAGGATTTGTGAGTGAAAGTATAAATAACAAGAGTCATTTCAAATCCAACACCCCCTTCATATTTCAACGAATTTGTATTTTCTCTTTCCTTCCCCCCCCCCCCTTCTCTCTCATTCCTCTCTCCTTCTTTCTTATTCTAGGGTTCTTGTTCTTTATGACGAAGATCAACAAACTCCCCCATCTCAATCTCAATTGAACCCATCATCCATTTTTTTACGAATCCACTCTCTTACCAAACCTAATGTCAGTGCCCAATAGCTTTGAATTGATTGCAAGCAAAAGGTACACAAGAAATGAAGAAGACTAGGAAGGAAATGAGTAAAAATTTCTTTTTGCATACATATACTTTTTCCATTAAAGGCGAAAAGAAGAACAAATATTACAGTTCAATATCTAGACAGCTTGTGCACCAACTATTTCCACCATGCATCCATGTCACAATCGAACTCATTAATATCCATACATGCATACAACTACTACTACAGAACACATAACATTTAACATTTCAACGAAGCTTTCAGATTTTTTGATTTTTGATGCCCTTTTCATCTTTTGTCTGTGTTCTTTTGCTATGATGTAGTTAAAGCACGTCATTTGTTTGATGAAAAGCCTCACAAAATATTGTTTCTATCAACACATTGATTTGCTTTTATGAGGTAAATACCACAATGAAGAATATTGTCATTCCGATTCATGCCCATATTGTTAAATTGGGTGATGGATTAACACTTGTCATTTAAATCACTTTGATTGATTCTTACCGTAAATGTGACTTTCTTCAATTAGCTTCTCAGGTTTTTTGTTTTGATAATAAGGAATTCCCATACTTTAGCATCCTAAGCATTACTGCAATAATGAAGTATGAGAAGAATACTAAAGCTTTTCGAGAACATTTCATATTATGTTTTGCTCGAAATCCATCGGATTGCTTATATTCATATTAAAAAGAAAAAAAAATTACAAGGAGATTCATTATCTTGTAATCAATATTGAGACAAAGTTGGATGAGTTGCAAGCATTGAAATGTGAAAATGGGAGAAGGGCTGCAAAGAAACTCTTCGAGCTTGAACCCCAAATGGAATAAACTTGTATATTACTATCTAATATTTATGCTACCACAAGGATGTGGGAAGATGTTGCTAAGGTCAAGACAATAATGTCAAGTAAAGGTATAAAAAAGAGCTTGGGTGTAGTTGGGTAAAGGTTGATGTAAAAGTCCATGTGTTTTCTATCTAGAGATGGATCTCATCCAAAGGTCATAGAGATCTATTGAAAATTGGATGAATTGGGTGGAGCATGTCCCAAGCAATGATTTCAGTAGGCGGTGTTCTTCATGGCTTTCTATGACTAATAAAGAATTCATAATAATGCATAGAAATCCATAAGAATCCTTTAAAATTCATCAAAATCCAATCCTTTAAAATCCATTAAAAAAAACCATGTGGATTTCATAAAATCCATTAAAATCCTTTGAAATTCTTTAAAATTCAAGAGTTTTAAAATCCTTCAAAATCCATTAAAATACTTCATTGAATACACCCCCCTTACATACTATGTGTTAGTTCAATTTTAAGTTTATAATCTTGTTTCAATTTCATTTTAGATAATAAGCCACCTTTACAATTTGACAAACCATCTTGCTGTTTTTCAGTTTCTTTTCTTGACAAACTATTGTGCTATAAGCCCCCTTTCTTTTCTTTTCATGGTAACCATCTTTTTGTCGTGCTTGGGTGCCATTTCTAGTCAGTGTGAGAGTGGGTCCTTTTACTTAAACATTCACTACTCAAACTTTCCATAACAATGACTTTTTTGTTTGAAACAAGATTTAACGCAGATCCGAATTTTACTAAGTTGTGGATGTGTTTGTTACGGGTTTCCTTGGATATTGGAAATTACCATAGTTTGCACTTTCTTGTGATGGGTTGAGTTAGTTGAGTTGTCATGTCAGTTGATAGTGGAAATAATACTGCTGTCGTGAACAATAATCTTTTCAAAAGCTTAAAAAATTTTGTTGCGCTGTCGGTTTTTGTTTATTTGTTATTTTCTCTACTAAATAGGTGGAAAATACCCAGTTCTAGTTAATGCAATTTTTTGCTAGGTTGTCATTTTGCTTTACTACTTTTATTGCCTACATAATTGCAGTAGTTTTGCGTGATTATGAGATTCTATACCCTTCCTTGTTTCCCAGTTTGCCTATCCAATAAAAGTTTCATCTGTAAATCTGACTATATTCATGCAGGAGGCGGAGCTTTTAGTCAACATCAAAGAACATGTTCTAGTTCCTGAACATCAAGTGCTTACAAATGAGGAGAAGAAGACTTTGCTTGAAGGATATACTTTGAAGGAAACACATGTTTGTTTGTCTTTAAACATTTTTGTCTGTTAATTTGATAGTTAAGTTGTACTCTTCTTTCACATTAGTCTTGATATAATTTATGTGACACTTGTGATAAATATGATAATTTTGGATTTCATCAGTTTTTCTTCCCCAATCCCCACCTATTGATAAGCTATGTCAAATGACCGAGATCCTTGGCTCAAACAATTTATTTGGTTGAATGTTAAGAATGCCAGCCTATGAGCTTGGAAAATTATATTAATGTATGTGTTGAATTTTGATTCTTAACATGAAAAGTGCTGCCTTGAGAGCAGATTGGCGTTCTCTTTTTGGTCTGGTTTCACGTCACTAGATACACTAAGATATTATGAGGCTTTGGAATGTCCTTCAGGAAAGTTAAATAGTAAGATTTAAAATTTCATGTGAAATTTGAGAAGAGGCTGAGCTGTAAACAAAATTAAGCTATTAAGAAGAGAATTCTGGAATAATTGAAATATATTCTCTATTCTTCTTGGATGGGGTGTTCTAAATTTAGTTATTGATCAAGGCCTGTCTAAGCTAAAAGTAGAGCAAGCCCTGTATTTGAGGTCTTCAGTAAATATTCTTATTGTGTGTGGCTGCACACATGAATAAAAAAGTCTGCCTTCAGAATTTGGTACACGAATTCAAAGACCAACTATCATTTTTTACGTTGATTAAATCGACCATTCCACACCAATCATTTTTGCCTTTTCAAAAAAATTAAAAACATATCACATCTTTCAAATGGCAATGTTGGTTTTTTTTTATGAAGTTGATTTTTCTAGATAGCATTCAAAGAAAAACATTTCAGAAGTGGATAATAAATACAACATTTAAAATTAAAAAATAGAGAGAGAAATTATGTCGAAAGCATATGTGACACATGTTGAAGGCTTGTTGATGTTTGATGGAGCATCAAAATTGGTGGAGAGAGGAGAGTGCCATAGGCACAAGTATTTCTAACATCCCTAACAATAGTCAATGTTGAATAAATTTTGAAGGTCCTTGTTTTCATTTGATATTTTGCTTTAGAATCACATCATTTGGTTTTACAGTTGCTTACGTTTAGAGTTTGTTGATTTTTGAAAAACAATAGTTAATAATAAATAAAACCATACTGATTCTCTGGTATCAAACAAATAATTGGACATTTATTCTTCTGGTACATTCTAATGACGCAAACCCTCCCTTGAATAAACGAAATGCTTTTGTACAAGGGAAAAACTACTGATACACATCCAAGTATTCTTCGAACTTGTCGATTTCAAGAGATTGGGATCTTTATGTTTAAATGTACCGCACTAGAGAATACCCTAGGTTCATGATTGAAATACCGAAGATGCTCCAAATGCAGAGCCCGAAATTGTATCATGTGATTGAAGGATTGGAGTATTTGACACACAAGTACCCAGAAGTGTGTTGGTATACAAATCTTTTACTTTCTCATCTCTATGTAACTCTATAGATCTGTGTGCACGAATCTGATATATGAGGTAGCATTGCATGTGCTTGATGAGAGATACTAGTATGCGTGACCTAGAGCTTAGACTATACTATAAGAGCCCTGCAGCATCGATTACATGTAAGCCGGCTTCCAAACTCTGTGTAAGATCCCTGCAGCATTCATGTTACTGTAGCACATCATCTTTTATTTGTTTGTTCCAATCATTTATCAATTTCTGCCACATTGTTTACACCTTATGAAGTTGTTGTTTGCTTGCTGTGCGTTCTACTTGTGGTTCTCATTTTTCATCCACCAGTGCAAGCTGCCGGTTTTTGTATCTGTGTGGAATAGTGATAAATATGTAAAACAGTTGTCTCCAACATATATCTGAATTTCTTATTTTACGAATGAGCTTATGATAGAGATTCGCTCATCTAATTTCAAAGATTGGTTCTGTATGCTCATGGCTAATATTGCATCTTCGAATGGCTCGATATCAGCTACCCAGGATGCAGATTATTGACCCTGTTGCAAGATATTATGGCCTAAAACGTGGGCAACTTGTGAAGATCATCCGACCAGGTGAGACAGCAGGAAGATACGTTACCTACCGTTACGTTGTTTGAGCGATACCTTATGTTGCCTTCTGTTGTAAAGTTTGGCTTGTAACTTTTATTGGGGTGACTGATTAGACATCATTAGCTTTGACCCTAAAGAACTTTATTTGGGTGGGAACTTTATTTGTCTGAATACATAAACGCAGACATGACTTCTTATCACTCTTTTTTTTTCTTTGACCCTAAAGAACAAAAGGTTAATTATCCTTCACTTCTGTCAACAGAACATAATATTTCTCTATAAAGTAGATAACAATCTAGGCCTCTAAAAGACGACTTAATTGAGAAGTTGTTGGTTTTAGCTTTTAATTATAACTCGGGAAGTGTGTGGAATGTCTCAATTACTTATCTGAAATTTGGGTGCAAGAATGAAATCAAATTGATACATCTGGTTCTTTATGACATCCCTGAGTTGGTTAAATAAGATGATAAAGTAATACAATTCCCCTTTATCAGTTTTTATTTGGGGTATGCCACGATGGGGTTTCAATGTTAAGGTTTGTCGTGGAATGCTATAAAAGATGGTGGATGTACACCTCCATCCACCTCATGCTTATGACGTGGCATGGTATTAGCTCATACAAAAATTTGTGTCATGAGATGTCAAACTGACGATGATTTTACCATCATAGAGCTTGACTTTACCTTCATAGTGCATTTAGCTGCCACAACGGTAGACTCTAGTCTGCTCAATTTGCAAGTGAAAATCATCAGGGATGGATTTAGAAGCATCAGTTTGGCGATGTCCATAGGGTAAGATAGTTTTTCTAAAACCAAAGCAAACTTTGTTAAACTGATAGAGTTCTGAAACATGGTTACTAGCACCAGATCTTGATCTAATAACAATAACGCCGAGCCTGCCAGTGCTCTGGTCGAACGAGTCCCACCACGGGACAACCCAACTACGAAAGCGAAGCAGCCACAGCGGACCCTCGTATATATCATATTCTTCTTGTCTATATGAATAATCTCGCTCGGTTGGTGGAGAGACTCGCCCAAAAGCTAGGGGTGGGCATCCCATCCCTCGATCCCGAACCCGTCCAGTCCCGATTTTTTTGGGTCCTTTTGGGATTGATCAAACTCATCCCGATCCCGTCTCGTCCCTATCTAAAGTGGGATGGGATCGGGATGAAGATTTTCAATCTCGCCTGTCCCGTCCCGTCCCAAATTTATTTATTTAATAATTATTATTATTAATTTTAATCAAAATACTCTTCTAAATTAAAGTTTAGGATGTGTTGAAATTAAATCAATGTAAGATGAAATTCTATATGAAATCTAAATGAATTAAATCATTAATTCTAAATGAAATTTAATATTTATTTTCCTTCCAAAAAAAATTAATATTTATTTAATATCTATTATTATTTATGATGTAAGTTATATGTATATAAAGTTGACATTATTGGTGTGTGAGTAATGTGAGATAAAACTTTTTTTGGTATTTTTTATTGGAGGACTATTTAGTACGTGCTCATCTCGTCCCGATCCCGTTTGAGATGGGACGAGGTCGGGATGAAGTCTATCCCGTCCCGTCCCGGTCCTGAATGAACGTTATGGGTCCATCTCGTCCCATCCCGTCCTGTGCCCACCCCTACCAGGAGCGACAACCGCCGTCAAAGAATGACAGGAATCCAAACAGGTTTTTGGCCCAAGAGGATGACAGGGAGCATTTTCATGAAAGAGACAACGTCCCCATGAAGGAATAGAGTGCCAACCATGAGGGGAACCTAAAAGAGGAAGACGTCTGAGGAGACTATGTGTCAAGAGTTGACAAGACTGTCGCCGAGAATCCACTCTGACTAGGAGTTACTGATTCGAACGTCCAGTACAATCTCACAGTCCCCCATTATCTGAGTAGATCATGAATGCGCCTCTGCCAAAAAAGTTCAGTCCCCTCAAAGCTTCAGTTTTACGATGGAACTACAGATCTATCTGACCACCTGCGCCATTACCACCTTGTAATGACACTGAAGGAAGGTTCAAAAGCCATCTTATGTCGGACCTTTCTTACTAGCCTGAAGAAGGCTCCACTGACCTGGTTCCACAGCCTCCAGCCAAACTCCATCTATTCGTTCCAGGCTTTGGCGAAACGTTTATCATTCGATGCGTGGGTAGCCAACGGATCAGAAAATGGTCCCATTATATGCTCAACCTCAAGCAAAAAACATGGCAAGACTCTCAGGGAGTATGTGACTCAGCTCAATGATGATCTGACTCTATTCGACGGTTGCACTGATGACACATCTGTCATTGCCTTCACTTCCGGCCTAAGCGGAGGTCAGTTTTATAATTTCCTCACTTTGGAGCCTCCAAATGACATGGCAGACTTGCGAAAAAATGTGCAAAAATACATCACTCTTGAGGAGATGTTAGCGGCCAAAAAAAAGGTGAGAATGAAACCAAGCATTCTCCAAGTCTAGGGACAGGGGAGAGGAGAATAAGTGTGAAGTGGAAGACAACCCCAAAGAAGGCGGAGTGACTGCACACTACACCAAATTGGCACTTTTGTAACAACTCTCAAAACAGTATCACTTTTGAGATGTTATAATCCACCAAACAATTTCAAGTCAAAACTAAATTTAGTCAAAAATATGAAAAACAATAACACAAAAAAAATGATACAATAAGTTGGATCACCATGAATAGTATCACTTTTATAACCATACTCTTCATGGTGATACAATTATTGTATCATTTTGTTTGTGAAAATGTGTAAAATTATTAAGTAGATTGTTACACTTCAAAAGTGATACTGTTTTGGGGGTTGTTACAAAAATGCCAATTTGGTGTAGTGGCAGGACTAGATCTTACAGGGCAAAATCCGACAAAGCCACCAACTACGTCAACTCAAAGTACCACACCTACATTCCGTGCAACACCAGTTTGTAAAAAATCCTCTCCACTATGAAGAGCTGGGAAGATATCAAATGGCCATCTAAGCTTAAGAACGACTAGTCTAAGCGTGATAAGAAAAAGTATTTCTCTTACCACAAAGACCACGGTCATAATACTCAAGACTACCAAAGCCACGAAATGAAATCGAATAATGGGTCCGGAAAAGGGAGGCTCAAGGAATTTGTGGGCTTTGGCGAAAAGCAATCCCGAGGTAAAGAGAAGGAAGAGTCTGCGCAGGAGCCGAGGAAAAGACTGTGAATGTTATATACATCCTGCACAGTGAAAATGATGAATCAGAACAGTCCAACCGGTCAAGGAAGAAAGCAGTCCGAGAACTACGGATAGGGTTTCATTACAAAGACCGCCCTATCCTGCATGACCAAATAGAGCACTCGACCCCGGATCTGACATTCAACGAGCAAGGCATGCAAAGGGTCCACTCCTCGCATAACAATGCCCTAGTTATAACAATCGGGATTATAAGGTGGAATGTCAAGAGATCATTGGTGGATAGGGGGAGTTCGGCTAATGTTCTGTTCTTGGAAGCATTCCTCAGGATGCAACTGAAGGGAGAAGAGCTGAAGCCACACAAACAAGCCATGATCGGCTTAATTGGTGAGCGATGTTATCCAGTCAGGAGCATCAAACTACCCATGATAGCAGGGGAGTCGGACCTACAAAAGGTCATGATGACAGAGTTTGTAACTGTAGACACCCCCTCTACCTACAATGTAATCTTGGACAGGCCTTGTCTCCATCAAATGGGAGCATTGGTTTCTACTTGGCATCAATGCCTTAAGTATCCCATTGATGACAAGGTTTGGACGATCAGGGGAAACCAATTTACAACAAGGGAATGCCATTACACGACAGTGAAATGATCAAGAAAATAGCTATTGCAGCCCGAACCCCTTAGAAAAGAACCTACAAGCCAAAGGCTTACTGGTCACAGAGCCTAAGATAGAGATTATTTTGTAGAACATTTAAAGAAGTTTTATCACTAAGGGTACTATCTTTAAAAAAATTCATTTCATACTTAACTATACATGCATGAGCAAGCCTAGTCCGACTAGAAGACCACGATAGCGCAGAACTGCCGAGTCTAGTCCTATTCAAGATGACGACAATGCGCGTACTTAAGTGACCTAGTCCTTCTAAATGACTGCGATGGTGCACAACGACCAAGTCTAGTTCTGTTCATGATGACGACAACTAACCGCATCTAAGTTATTGAGTCAGTCTAAAAGACCAGCATGGCACACAACGGCCGAGTATAGTCCTATTCAAGATGACGGCTTGCCACACCTAAATAAATTGATCTGACCAGAGGACCATGATGGCGCACAACGACCTCTCCTTCTAAAGGCCATGACGGCGCACAATGGCGAGTCTAGTCCTATTCAGGGTGACGACAACTCGCCGCGTCTAAGTGACCTAGTCCGTCTAAAGAACCACAATGGCCATCAAAGGCCGAATCTAGTCCTATTCAGGACGACGACAAATCGCCGCAACTAAGTGACCTAGTCCATCCAGCTTAACTCCTTTTCAGGATTAAGTTAACTTTATAGAAGTCTAGTCCATTAAACCCAAGACGACTTCTCTGCAGCTTCACTCCTCTTCAGGATTAAGTTAACTTTATAAAAGTTTAGTCCATTCGGACCAAGACGATTTTTCTGCAGCTTAACTCTTCTTCAGGATTAAGTCAACATTATTATAGAAGTCTAGTACGTTCGGACCAAGACGACTTCTCCACATCTTAACTCCTTTTTAGGATTAAGCTTACTTTATTATAAAAGTCTAGTTAGTTCGGACCAAGACAACTTATTTGTAGCTTAATTCCTCTTTAGCATTAAGTCAACATTATTATAGAAGTCAAGTCCGTTCAGATCAAGATGACTTCTCCACAGCTTAACACCTCTTCAGGATCAAGCTTATTTATTATAGGAGTCTAATCGTTTTGTTCGGACCAAGACGATTTCTCTGCAGCTTAACTCCTTTTCAAGATTAAGTCAGCATTAATATAGAAGTCTAATCCGTTCAAACCAAGATGACTTCTTCACAGCTTAAATCCTCTTCAGGATTAAGCTTATTTTATTATAAAGCCTAGTCGGTTCGGGCCAAGGCGACTTCTCTGCAGCTTAGTTCCCCTTTAGGATTAAGTCAGCATTATTACAAAAGTTTAGTCCATTTTGACCAAAACGAAATCTCCATAGCTTAACTCATCTTCAAGATTAAACTTACTTTATTATAGAAGTTTAGTCCATTTAGACAAGATAACTTCTCTGCAGCTCAAGTCCTATTCAGGGTTAAGTTCACTTTGTTGTAAAGGCTTGGTCCGTTCAGAAAAATAAGACTTCAATCCTAAGTCCCACTTTGGATCTAGGTGATAAATTATCTAAGTCCAGTCATAGCTGAAGAGTCTTGGCGAGTTATTGATCTGAACGACCAGATATGAATAGAGATCTAGATAGCAAGTGCGAAAATAATAAATATGAGACAGAAAATGTGATCCTCATTAATGAAAAGAAAGTTCATTACAATAACTTCACTCAGGGGGCAGGACCAGACTTGGCAAAACTAGACTCAACAGGGGCAGATGTAGCAGGTCAACGGCGAGCTCTGGGACATCAAGAATGGAAACGGATTTTGAGATATCAGGACCAACGGCGGACTCTGGGATAATCAGATTTGCTTCAAGGTGACTTGAAGAAGGAGAAAATTCATTCACTTCCTCAGAGTGCCCAAATGCCAATATGTTGTAAGCAGAGATGTCCCAGTCCTCATGATCCTTCTCGATAAAATCAAGCAGCTCTTGCCTACCCGCGACTACCCTACCGAATTGAATGGTATCACCAGTCTCGAAGAGCTCCTTCACTCGAGCTTCCCACTGTACTTTCAAGCTAATTAGATCCTGGTTTTCCCTGGCTCCTTTGTCTTCACAATCTGTCAGCTTACGATCAACCTGCAATTTGCTCGTTAAGAATTCAGTTTCTCAGTGACACGGAACATCTGCAACTCGGACTCATCTTGAAGATGTCTCTGATGAATAACCTCATACATTCCACTTCCACAACATTTTGAGCGTCAGCAGTAGCCTTCAAAGCAGAATCTAGATTATTAGCCATCATGGTCTGCTCAGCCACTGACTTGTCCCAACTCTCTTGAACATCTTTCAGCTCTACCCTCAGATCAGACCGGACGGCCATCGCCTAGTCCAAACTCTCTTAGACTTCTTTTATCTGAGTCTCTAAGTCTGACTGAGAAACCAACGCCTTGCCCAATTCCTCGTGTCTCAGTCAGCTGAGTTCCTAGATTGGGCTGGGTAGCTAATTGTTTTTCCAAAGAATCAAGAGAGCGTCTGAGAGCTTTAACTGTTGCTCAGTAAACACCTTCTCCAAAACACATCCCCTTGGTTCCAACCATCCTAGCATAGCTCAAGTGGAACCATTCCCAAATTAGAAAACACATATGAAGCTATGAACACTAAGTATGGCAGGAAACAGAACAGACATAAGACTAAATTACAAATGCTAACTCACCAGCATTAGTTGATTTTGTCCCTGATCAAGGTGATCCCTTACAGTTCTCTCCGCCAGCGTTGCTCGATTGACCAACCAGGATAACCAGTCCTTCACGTCCTGGATGGAACCTTTTGTGTGATCCACCTCATGATGCCAACCATGCTTGCCATCAAATTTAATAGAGCACCGGGATCAAGAAAATTGATTCAAGCGTTAGTATGGAGGACCTTGGGGTCGGGGATTAATGCAATTCTTCCTATCGCAATGTGTGAAGGAGGAAACTCAGCAACACTTTTTTCCTTTTCAACAGTAGAATACGGAGAAGTTGGGTTATTCGAGTCTTGCGATCAGGATGTAAAAATGGGGGCGCGTGCAATCGTTCATTCCGCGGATCAATCCTAAACATTGGGGGTGATGAGCTCGGCCACGCCTCGCAAACCCTAGGATCCATATAAGGATCAGGGAAATGGACTCCCAAAGTGGACTGGCCCATTCCAGAATTGGCAGAAATTCTAAATGTAACCTTGAAAAGTTTGTCCGAAGCAATATCAACATGTTCAACACTCATCTCATTTAGATTGTCTATCCCCTCAAGGAGAGACATTTCCTTCTCCATGGCTGTCAGTAGAAAAGGATGAGCTTGTTTTGCAGAAGCTTTCATGACCTTCTTAATAGGATTGTCCGACTCAGTCGTCACTTCTTCGCTCGTACGCATAGGAACCTCAACCAAGGGATGCTCCAAAAACCCCCTCTCCTTGCAATCAGCAAAGCGGAATGAGCAGTCTGGACAACTCCAACCTTGATTTTTTTTGGACTTACGAACTGGTGAAATCAGTCCCTCTAGAGCCTTTCTCTTTTATGGGCTAGGCATCTTCACCACTTTCCTCTTCTACAATTTAGATGCTTGGACCTTGGTCCTAGAGGATGAGGCCACTGAAGCAGTCAGAGCCCGCTCAATACTATTAGCCACCCTGGAGAATAGACCAATCCTCATGTTGTTCTCCGGTATGAGGACATCCAAAATAGGCATCACTGGCAGAACAAAGAATTTGGCCTTCAGCTTTTCCTCGCTAGGAAAGGTGGTAACAGGGTCGTGTGCCCTTGAGTGTGAACAATTAGAAAGTCAAAACAACAACATAAATCGTATTAAAATCAGAAGCAAAGGGAAAACAGGGAACTTACGCAGATCTAGGGTCGAAAACCGAACCGATGGTTTAATTTTTCACCTAAACTGTGAAGCGAACCGACTTTTATCGATTTCAAAATATTCAACCGAAACCGAACCGATTCTAAGTTATGCAAACCATAACCGAATCGAACCGACTAAAACCGAATCGACCAGCTATTTTAAACATATTATATTATTTTAATATAAAATATATTGTATTTATTATGTTATTTGGTTGGTTCAGTTTTGTAGGTTAAAATCACATAGAAACTGAACCGACCACTTCGGTTTTGAATTTTTTAAAATTGAAACTGAACCGAATTAAACTGAACTGATCGGTTAAGTTTTGATCAATTTGGTCAGTTTAATTGGTTTGGTCGTTTTCTGTTCAACCCTACTCAAATCTATGAAACTACAAATGATCAATTGGCCATCAGAAGTGAAGTACCCAGACTTCACGGAAGCAGTACTTTTGCCAATTTTTATAGTTGTCAGGAAGTTCATCCAGACAACAGGGCTTCATCAGAGCACAAATCCCATTCTTAAATCAGGGAATGCAACAACTTTGTCGACAAATGGAACCGAACCTTTTCACCCTTATCAGAGTTGCAATCAGGATCCTCCACCCATTCGACGACATTTGGGTCGGGGGAATACCGTGGTACGACAGAAAATGCTAAATGACGTCAATGACAGAGAAGCGTAGACTAGCTTTGAACATGGCCTTGTACAAACAAACATACCCCTCCCATGGGAAAGTTTGAAACTCACCTTTCACAAAAAATGACAACTTCAGATTATCAGGACGATGGAGCTCAACTAGATCCTATTTTGTCATCAATGACTCCCTGAAAAAATCAAGGTTGAATATCGATATTGGAAAAACTGTTTTTTTCCAGACATGATAGGAGAATATGAAGGTTGCACTTGATCCGACGTGGAAAGTTTAAAGAAAAAACATAATTCAAAGCTCTGGGAAGTAAAAAAATCAAACTCCCCCAAAACATGTTTATATAGGCTTAACGTGTAAGAGAAGCAATCACCCAACCGCCGAATCAACATTATATGCAACGCAAAAGCCGAAAAACATTGAAATATACCATCATGGCATCACACGGCCCCCCACGTACAAATTTAGTGGCAGTGTTTTAAAAAACGCTAGACGGTTGCGGGCGGCGAGCAGGTGCCTAGGCGTGTTTAGGTTTTGTATTATAACTTTTATAATTTACAAAAGTTAAGTATAATACCTTATCAATTACTTTCAATTTAATGCCAAGATGCATATGAAAATTTTATAAACATGAAAAATTATGCTTAAATTCATAATAGCATAAGTTGCATAACATAGAGTTCCATAGAGAGAAAAAAATTACATACTTGATGGTACCAACATAACATCTAAAAAAACTAATTGTCAATATTTGGTTCTAGATTTTTGGATCTTTCTTCCATGAGGATAAACGAGCACGTTGTGTGTGTGTTGACATCACCAGACTGCTTCGGCAAACTGCATGATGATTTTAAATCATGGCAGAAGTTATGTTTCATGGCTCTTACAGACTCGGCGCACTTTGAGCTTGTTGTTCATCTGATCGAGCATGAATTTAGACCAGTGAGTAAGTTGACTCTTATTTTGATCTTGCTTGTGTTAACCGCATATTAGATATATCCATTGTTGTATTTCCAGGGAGATTCCCAACTTTTTGCTGAAAACAAAGCAACTTTAGATGCGTTTCGTGACATGCCTCGTTTAGAGGTAAAAGATGTCCTTAAGTCTTCTAATTATGAGTGCAGTGGATTGCGGGTTCATTGGCACATGGCTCTCACTCTTTTTCGGGTAAAAAAGCCAAAGCCCGAAGGTGAGTCTGCTTCGAGGAAGAGGAAACTTCCCAAGATCAGGGTTTAGAGCCCTTCGAGAAGGGCAAAATTAGATGAGAAGCTTCCTTCTCCTCTTCATCCGAAGAGGTCATGTGTTTTGTCAAGATTTGTCTGTAGGCACTTGGCCTCGTCCTAAGTATGTGATGTTGTTGGACAAGTACAAAATGAGAGTCTTTGTTTCTAAGGGGTGTGACGCTCAGGCCGTGGCCCCTATCTCCCTTCCTGACTTGGAGAGGAAGTATATGCAAATGGTTGGCATGGTGGATGTGACCAGACTGAGCACCAAACAGGCAGAGTTTCTGAATAAGATGTTGCTGCAGGCGAGCCTGATGTAGTGAAGACAACTAAAGGCGGTGTTGGGGTGATTCTGATTCTGAATGATCTTTATCCGAATGCTCGGATCAGTCTGTTTTCACCAGATGTAGTAAGGATGAACAACCAAGCTTTGTATCACGAGGTCGACATCTCTTACGCTGCGAGGAAGCATATCAGCAGGTGGAATGACTTGCTGGTGAGTTGCGCTCCTAAGCTAGTAGGAGAGACGCGAGGAGGGTGTTTAGATAAAGGGTAGAAACATTTTATGCTGGGGATGTCTTATCTGAATCAAGTGGTCATAGTTGCAATTGAAATCGAGGCCACTCGTGAGAGAGTGTATACCATGGAGCGAGTCTTTGCAAACTTGTAGAAGTCATACTTTGACTCTCTCCACGAGGTTCAGTCGTTGAGGATGCAACTTGAAGCTTTCTCAGATACTGGAGCAGAGTTCTGGTCCATTAGGTTGGAGGCTCAGATGGTTTGCTGGAGTCCGACTTGGCCAGGGCAATGTCCATGAGGGATCGGTTCGAAAATGACTTGAACCTTGTCCGTCGTGACTTGCAGCTTGCCCGTGATATTGTGGCTAGAGTACAGGCTGAACTACAGGGATCTGCATGCTGAGCGGGTAAAAAAGGAATCCAAATGGATTGTTCGATATCAGTAGTTGGAGGCCGACGTTGAGTTCAATGCCAAGAGTGCCCAGACCGCTGAAGAGCAGCTCCTTCTAGTGCAGAGTTAGTTGAATACTGCCAATGATAGGTTGAGTTCTGAGCAGTCCAAGACTGAGATGTTGTCATGCGAGCTGGAGCGACTGAAGCAAGAGCTCACTGAATCAAAAGGGCGCGAGGGAAAGCTTCTCAAGGCCCGAGCTAAATTCAGCAGAGTCGTGCATAGAAGGTTGGAGCTGTTGCATTTGATGAAAGAGGAGAATTCCGATTGGGATCTCTCCTATTATAAAGAGGTTGCATATGCAGAATTTGGAGCGATCTCCGATTCGTCTAAAGAAGAAGGCGACCCTAATGAGGGGTGTAATATCTGCGTTTTTTTAAAAAAAAAAAAAAAGATTTTTGGGTGGGGTGTACTCAGTAGAGGTGGTGGGGGCACATAGCCACCCACCCTTTAAGAGAAAATCGACCCCCCCTCTCCCCCCTTTTCTTCTTCTCTCTCTTTTCTTTTTTCCTTTTCGTTCCAGTGAGCGACGCGACGAGTTCTTCATCTTTTCTCTAGCAGATTTTCGGTGGTTTTGTGGATTTTTCTCCCCCAATCTCACCTCCTCCTCCTCATTTCTTCCTCTCTTCTTTCCCCTCTTCATTTCTCTGTTGATTTTTCGCAAAAAAAAAAAATCAGTTTTCATTTGGGTTTGGGGTTTGATCGGTTTCCATAGCTCCGATCAGACGTGGAGGGGCCCTGGTGGCGTCATTGGGAGCCCTTAGAACCGACATGCAAGGTTGATTTTGTGGTTGGCCGAAATTTTTCAAAAAAATCAGGGTGCATGTTTGTTTGGAGGGTTCTTCGGCGTGAATCCGGGCTTTGGGTGCGTGGGTGAGCCTCACTTTCGTGACTCTGAGTATCCTTAGACTCATTTGCGGGCTGTTGTGCAGTTTGGAAGCGATCAGACCGGAGTAGGGAGGGTTTCGGCGCGTTTTCGCCAAACTTTGGGTTGCGTCGGGGTGTTTGCCGAATTTGTATTGTCGATAAGTTTTCTTTCCGTCACGCGCCGCTTGTAATTTATTTTTTATTTTTTTCAGTTTTCGGCTAGTTTACTCATTTTCGAGTCCACTTTGCAGTTTTAAAAATTTTTGTGGTCCCGCATTCGTGGTTTTGCGAGTTAGGAGCTTCGCCCGGTAGGAATTGGGTTTTGAAAATCCATTCCGCTTAGGCGAGTGGAATTATAATATTTATTTTGAGAAATAATTATTAGAAATCCTGAATTTAATTTTTACATCATACCGTCAATTGTGTATAATTGAATCCAAGTCCGAAATCCAAGGTTTTTAGAGATTTCGATGGTTGTGTTGTTGCTTTGTGAATGAATTATGTATTAGGTTTCCTGAAAACATGATATACTTGAATGAAATCGAATATTGAATGAATTTTGGGTGTGATTAGGCTTTGGTGTAATGACATTGGACTTGTATGCTTCGTTTTCGAGTTTGCATAGTATGTCATGTTTTACCGTGGATTTCCGAGTGTTGAGCATGTATGATAATCGACTCGAATAAATTTATTGTGGTGAATTGGGTCATGTTGGGACCCTGGCATAGTCGTGGTTTTATAAAAATTGCCGAATTGTTTATGATTGCACGTCTGTACCTTTGGTTATGTACAGACTTGTCATTTGTTCATGTGGATAGTAGTATAAGTGTCTTTACCCCGCTATAATGCCTGTTGTGCCGATGCTTAGGAGCTTGCTCGCATCATGAGTTGGATGGTGCTTGAGATGACTCGCACCTGACATTGTGGACGCACTTGCCACTATAAAGTGCAGTAGGACGGGTCCCGGAGGACGTGCTTTGGAGATTACTCGCTATCCCTCCCAGCGCGCTTGAGTTTGATTGTGTTAGGTTGGCCGTGTTAGGCCAGTCATTCGGGATGTTGGAGTTTGTATCCTGGTAGATGGCACCCCATTAGGATACAAACAAGCCGAAGTGGTACTGGTGCACATAGTGGGATGTGTCTGGGTGAGACACATTCGTAGGGTATGCGGATACCTACGATATGAGACACTTATACATAATTTTACAGAATTTCTGGTTTCAACCTGATTGCTATACCTAGGAGACTAGGAAGAATTATGAGATTGTCTTCATTTCCATTGCTTGATATTTACTGTGTTTGAATCACGTGTAATGATCGGCATATATCGTAAACTGGCAGTTATTGTTGAATCTGAAATGTTTGTGTTGTTGCTTGAACTTAGAAATATTATCTTTAGAGACACGGTGTGATTTAGTCTTTAGAACTTGTTATTTATCATTTATTGTCTGGTATGAATTTTTCTGGTATAGTATTCCGTTATTTGTATTTAGTTCGCTCGCACCAGCTAGCTTTGTGCTTTGTTGACCCCGCAAGGGGTGTGCTTCTATTGGAGTGCAGGCAGTGTTGGCGTTCCTACTGATCGTGGCGCATAGGCCCCGGTTTCCGTTGTAGGCGCGTTTTGTGCTTTTTGGTTGTGTCCACCCTGTACGGGTATGTTTTGCTTCATCTGTGTTTCAGATGTACTATATTGCTTTACTAGATGTTTGTATACTGGTTTGTCACTATGACTCTGGCGGGGCGAATCAAATATATATTTATTTTGTTCAAATTTTATCGTAGTTTTTATTTCCGTTTCATTCTCGTATCAAGAATGTGTTATATTATGATGTTGTGGCCGGTTACGATCCGCCTGTGTCACGGGTTAGTTCACGCATCGGCACGATGCGATTCCCGTGGTGGGTCGGGGGATGACAGAGCTTGGTATCAGAGCCATTGTTTACTGGTTCACATAGAACATCATCGTATACCACTTTCTTGAGTGGATTGGGTAGAGGAGTTAGGACTTTTGTTGTGTTGTTTGATGTATGGTATGTGTGTTTTCTTTTTCGTAGAGGTTGTTTGGTGATGGCACGTGGTAAGAGATCCCAGGGTGAGGGATTAGGCACTGCTGGAGAGGATGTCTCTCAGGCTTTTATGGAAATGATGACCCAATTGGCATATAATATGAGGCAGGGCAGTCAGTCAGAGGATCCGTTTACTCGGGGCAACAAGGATTTCATCAGCTTGGGTGGTGAAAGATTTGATGGCACTGGAGATTCCCTAGCTGCGGATCGGTGGATCAGTAAGGTAGAGCTCATATTTGAGAGGATGGTGCTGACACCTATACAGCGTACTGAGTTAGCAGCACACCAGTTTGACGGAGAGGCTATGTATTGGTGGGATTCAGTGAGGCAGAGTCATGATGTGTCAGAGATGCAGTGGGATACATTTTGCCAGGTGTTTGAACAACATTTTGTTCCTGATTCTACAAGAGCTGAGATAGTGGACAGGTTTCTACATTTACAGCAGGGTTCTAGATCTGTTTCTGAATACTTGTCCGAGTTTACACAGTTGAGCCGCTATGCCACTTGTTTTATAGATACTCCAGAGAAGAAGAACAAGAAGTTTTTGAGTGGTCTGAACCCGTTCCTAAGGTGAGTAGTCTGAACTCGTTCCTAAGGAAACAGTTGATGGTGATGATTGATCGTCCTTTTGAGAGATTAGTGGACGTCACTTTGAGTCAGGAGCGAGTGGACGCCGAGTGTAGACAAGAGACTTTGGTTTGACGAGCTAGAGGTTCGGAATGCAGTCAGAGGTTTGGCCGAGGAAGCCAGACAATTGAGCAGGCACAGCAGCCAGAGCGTCCCGTTGTCCAGCAGAGAGACCCTGGTATAGGGGGACCAGTTAGGACTGGCAGAGACCGCAGAGGTGACAAACGTTCTTGAGGAGATCATTGACAGCAGCAGCAGCAACAACAATAGAGACAACCTAGGTGGGGTGGTCAGACAGGAACTAGGAGTGGTTGCTTCACTTGTGGTCAGGAGGGACATGTAGCCCGTGATTGTCCAAGAGGTCAGACAAATCGATGGGAGCATGTAGTTTGTTATACTTGTGGACAATTGGGGCACTTTTCTAGACTTTGTCCTCAGAATAGGGATGGACCAGCACAGCAGAGGGCGCCTCAGGGACAATTAGCACCTGCCCCTAGAATTGGTCAGAGAGTCCCTCTCCTAGCACCGCCTGTTCGCCTAGCAGCTATTCCCGATCAGGGAAATGTTGAGGGTATGTTATTATTATTTTTATTGTTGTTTTGTGTGTGCCAAATGCAGTAAGATTTGTGTTATGTGCATTATGCGTAGGAAAAATTGCATGTTAGTGTGTTGTTATGTGATTCAGGATACATGTGTTGTGTGCCAGGTTTTGTGCATTCGTCGTCTTCCCTGTTGAGGGCTCTTTTCGATACAGGAGCATCTAGGTGTTTTATTTCTAGACAGTTGGTATTTAGAGACAACCTTGAGGTGGTGCCTTTGCCGGAGCCCTTGTGCGTTGTGTCTCCCTTGGGCAGTTCGGTTTGGTTGTGGGAATATTGTCCCCGTTTCGAGTTTTCCTTGTTGGGGTACAACTTTGTGTTTGACTTTATTGTCTTGGGTTTTGAGGGCTCTCATTTGATTCTAGGGATGGATTGGTTGTCCAGTCATCCGGTGATCATTAATTGCTTGCATAGGTCGGTGATGTTAGCGCCACCTGATGCTTCGCCTCGTGTGTTGGCTTGTGAACCCGATTCGGTTTCTTTGATGTCGAGTTTTCTTAGTTCTCTTGAGATTTCTTGTCCCGACACCAGTTCTGTAGAGGTTGTGTGTGAGTTCCCTGATGTGTTTCAAGAGATTCCTGGTATCCCTCCTCGTCGTGAGGTAGAGTTTCGGATTGACCTGGTTCCTGGTACTGCACCTATATCTAAATCAGCGTACATGCTTGCTCCTAAGCAATTGGAAGAGATTAAAGTATAGCTTGATGAGTTGCTTCGTAAGGGGTTTATTCGGCCAAGCAATTCACCTTGGGGAGCTCCAGCAATATTTGTATCCAAGAAGGATGGATCATTGAGGATGTGCATACATTATCGAGATCTGAATAAAGTGACCATCAAGAATAAGTATCCATTGCCGCGAATTGATGATCTATTGGATCAGTTGAGGGGAGCCGTAGTGTTTTCATAGTTAGATTTGCAGTCTGGGTATCATCAGATGAGAATTGAGGAACATTCCATTCCAATTACCGCTTTTCGGACCCGTTATGGCTTGTATGAGTTTCCAGTCATGCCATTTGGATTGACAAATGCACCAGCTTTCTTCATGGATTTGATGAATATATTGTTCAGTCCATACTTGGACAAGTTTGTGGTAATCTTCATTGACGATATCTTAGTGTACTCGAGGAGTTTAGAGGAGCACAGAGAGCACCTTCGCATTGTTTTGCAGACACTTAGAGAAAATCAGTTGTATGCGAAGTTCAGTAAGTGTCATTTCTGGGAGCCTGAAGTTCGATTTCTCGGGCATGTCACTTCTAGTGGAGGTATTGCAGTGGATCCCGAGAAAGTCGAAGCAGTGAAGTCTTGGAGACGACCGAGTAGTATGACGGAGATTCGTAGTTTTCTGGGTTTGGCTGGTTATTACCGACGGTTTATCAAGAAATTTTCTCTAATTGCGGCACCACTCACTCAGTTAACTAGGAAAAATGTTCCTTTTGTATGGTCAGAAAAGTGTGAAGAGGCTTTTGAAACTTTGAAGCTTTGGTTGACTTCAGCACCAGTGTTGACTATTCCGACACCTGGTAGCCGACTGGTGGTATTTACTGATGCTTGCGGTACAGGATTAGGTGAAGTGTTGATGCAAGGCAAGAAGGTCGTAGCCTATGCGTCTCGACAGTTGAATCCCCACGAGCGAAAATATCCGACACATGATCTAGAGTTGGCAGCTGTAGTTTTTGCTTTGAAGATCTGGAGACATTATTTGTATGGTGAGAGGTTGGAGTTGTTCACAGATCACAAGAGTTTGAAGTACCTCTTCACTCAGAGGGAATTGAATATGAGGCAACAACGATGGGTTGATTTTCTTAGCAGCTATGACTTCGAGATACAGTATCAGCCTAGTAGGGCCAATGTGGTTGCAGATGCCTTGAGTAGGCGACATGCAGTGATGGCAACCATGATGATTTAGGAATACCGAACACTTGAGACATTAGTTTCATTTGCAGTTCAGCCTACTTTCAGTACAGAGGGCAACATGATAGCGGGTTTAGCAGTTTACCCGTCGTTGATAAGTAGAGTGGTGGAGAGACAGACCTCTGATCCAGTGATTACGAGGCAGATAGCAGATTTGCTAGTTGACACATTGGATGAGTGCCCTACCGATTGGTCGGTGGGTTCAGATGGAGGGTTGCGGTTTCGTGGGCGGCTTTGTGTTCCGTCTGATGAGGAGTTGCGAAGAGATATCTTACAGGAAGCTCATAGATCTCGTTTCACCATTCACCCCGGTGGAACAAATATGTATCGAGATTTGAGACGTTCTTTCTGGTGGCATGGCATGAAGAAAGACATTGGAGAGTTTGTGGCACGGTGTGCGACTTGTCAGCAGGTGAAAGTCGAGCATCAGAGACCGTCTGGGTTATTGCATCCATTGGATATCCCGACGTGGAAGTGGGAGTATATCACTATAGATTTCATCGATGGACTTCCACGGTCGAGGAAAGGTAATGAGTCGATATGGGTCATTGTTGATCGGTTGACGAAGTGTGCACATTTCATTCCTGTTAGTATTAATCGGACGGCAGACAGTCTAGCAGTGTTGTTCATTCGGGAGATAGTTCGCCTTCATGGGTCGCCTGTTTCGATTGTATCCGACAGAGATCCACTTTTCACAGCCCACTTCTGGCAGAGCTTTCAGCAAGCTATGGGTACTAGATTGGACATGAGTACAACTTATCATCCACAGACAGATGGCCAATCTGAGCTAGTGAATCAGGTAGTGGAAGACATGCTTAGAGCATGGATTTTAGACTTTGGGGGTAGTTGGGAAGATCACCTACCGTTATGCGAGTTTGCGTATAACAACAGCTACCACATAAGTATTGGCATGTCACCGTTTGAGGCACTCTACGAACGACCGTGTAGGTCCCCTATTTGTTGGGCAGAGATTGGAGAGTCAGTTGTGATGGGGCCGGATGTGATCAGAGAAACTACTGAGAAGATTGAGCTGATTAGAGCGCGTTTGTTGACAGCCCAGAGTAGACAGAAGAGTTACGCTGATAGGAGGCGTAAGGAGTTAAGAGTTTGATGTTGGTGACATGGTTTTTCTGAAGGTTTCCCCAATCCGCGGAGTTGTTAGGTTCCGAAGTCGTGGGAAACTTGCACCGAGGTATGTAGGGCCATATGCGATTACTGAGAGGATTGGACCAGTGGCCTACAGATTGGCTTTGCCGCAGAGTATGTCAGGTATCCACGACGTGTTTCACGTATCCATGTTGCAGAAGTGTTTGGCAGACCCGTCACAGATTATAGAGCCTGCTGAGGTGGAGATTTCGGATGAGTTGATGTATCCAGTGAGGCCAGTAGCCATTGTTGATGATGATGTGAAACAACTTCGTCGGAGGAGAGTGAAGTTAGTGAAGGTTCAGTGGAGCCACCGAGCGGTGACGTGACTTGGGAGCTGGAGGACCAGATGAGACAGAAATACCCCGAGCTTTTCGCCTAGGTTTTCTTGTCATGGCTTTTGTCCGATCTCGAGGACGAGATCTCTTTTAAGGTGTGTATGATGTAAAATCTGCATTTTTTTTTTTTAAAAAAAAAAAAGATTTTTGGGCGGGGTGTACTCAGTAGAGGTGGTGGGGGCACATAACCACCCACCCTTTAAGAGAAAACCGACCCCCCTTTTCTTCTTCTCTCTCTTTTCTTTTTTTCTTTTCGTTCCAGTGAGCGACGCGACGAGTTTTTAATCTTTTCTCCAGCAGATTTTCGGTGGTTTTGTGGATTTTTCTCCCCCAATCTCACCTCCTCCTTCTCATTTCTTCCTCTCTTCTTTCCCCTCTTCATTTCTCTGTTGATTTTTCGCAAAAAAAAAATCTGTTTTCATTTGGGTTTGGGGTTTGATCAGTTTCCATAGCTTCGATCAGACGTGGAGGGGCCCTGGTGGCGTCATTGGGAGCCCTTAGAACCGACATGCAAGGTTGATTTTGGGGTTGGCCGAAATTTTTCAAAAAAATCAGGGTGCATGTTTGTTTGGAGGGTTCTTCGGCGTGAATCCGGGCTTTGGGTGCGTGGGTGAGCCTCACTTTCGTGACTCCGAGTGTCCTTAGACTCATTTGCGGGCTGTTGTGCAGTTTGGATGCGATCAGACCGGAGTAGGGAGGGTTTCGGCGCGTTTTTCGCCAAACTTTGGGTTGCGGCGGGGTGTTTGCCGAATTTTTATTGTCGATAAGTTTTCTTTCCGTCACGCGCCGCTTGTAATTTATTTATTTTTTTTCAGTTTTCGGCTAGTTTACTCATTTTCGAGTCCGCTTTGCAGTTTTAAAAATTTTTGTGGTCCCACATTCGTGGTTTTACGAGTTAGGAGCTTCGCCCGGTAGGAATTGGGTTTTGAAAATCCATTCCGCTTAGGCGAGTGGAATTATAATATTTATTTTGAGAAATAATTATTTGAAATCCTAAATTTAATTTTTACATCATACCGTCAATTGTGTATAATTGAATCCAAGTCCGAAATCCAAGGTTTTTAGAGATTTCGATGGTTGTGTTGTTGCTTTGTGAATGAATTATGTATTAGGTTTCCTGAAAACATGATATACTTGAATGAAATCGAATATTGAATGAATTTTGGGTGTGATTAGGCTTTGGTGTAATGACATTGGACTTGTATGCTTCGTTTTCGAGTTTGCATAGTATGTCATGTTTTACCGTGGATTTCCGAGTCTTGAGCATGTATGATAATCGACTCGAATAAATTTATTGTGGTGAATTGGGTCATGTTGGGACCCTGGCATAGTCGTGGTTTTATAAAATTTGCCGAATTGTTTATGATTGCACGTCTGTACCTTTGGTTATGTACAGACTTGTCATTTGTTCATGTGGATAGTAGTATAAGTGTCTTTACCCCGCTATAATGCCTGTTGTGCCGATGCTTAGGAGCTTGCTCGCATCATGAGTTGGATGGTGCTTGAGATGACTCGCACCTGACATTGTGGACGCACTTGCCACTATAAAGTGCAATAGGACGGGTCCCGGAGGACGTGCTTTGGAGATTACTCGCTTTCCCTCCCAGCGCGCTTGAGTTTGATTGTGTTAGGTTGGCCGTGTTAGGCCAGTCGTTCGGGATGTTGGAGTTTGTATCTTGGCAGATGGCACCCCATTAGGATACAAACAAGCCGAAGTGGTACTGGTGCACGTTGTGGGATGTGTCTGGGTGAGACACATTCGTAGGGTATGCGGATACCTACGATATGAGACATTTATACATAATTTTACAGAATTTCTGGTTTCAACCTGATTGCTATACCTAGGAGACTAGGAAGAATTATGAGATTGTCTTCATTTCCATTGCTTGATATTTACCATGTTTGAATCACGTGTAATGATCGGCATATATCGTAAATTGGCAGTTATTGTTGAATCTGAAATGTTTGTGTTGTTGCTTGAACTTAGAAATATTATCTTTAGAGACACGGTGTGATTTAGTCTTTAGAACTTGTTATTTATTATTTATTGTGTGGCATTAATTTTTCTGGTATAGTATTCTGTTATTTGTATTTAGTTCGCTCGCACCAGCTAGCTTTGTGCTTTGCTGACCCCGCAAGGGGTGTGCTTCTATTGGAGTGCATGTAGTATTGGCGTTCCTGCTGATCGTGGCGCGTACGCCCCGGTTTCAGTTGTAGGCGCGTTTTGTGCTTTTTGGTTGTGTCCACCCTGTACGGGTATGTTTTGCTTCCTCATTGTTTCAGATGTACTATATTGCTATACTAGATGTTTGTATACTGGTTTTGTCGCTATGACTCTGGCGGGGCGAATCAAATATATATTTATTTTGTTCAAATTTTATCGTAGTTTTTATTTCCGTTTCATTCTCGTATCAAGAATGTGTTATATTATGATGTTATGGCCGGTTACGATCCACCTGTGTCACGGGTTAGTTCACGCATCGGCACGCTGCGATTCCCGTGGCGGGTCGGGGCGTGACAAGGGGGATCAAGAGGCATCACCTACAGATGTGTCTCTTGCTTCTTCCCCTGCTAAGTTAGTTTTGTTGTATCTGAAGCTCCTCTTGATGAGGGGTGAATTTTGTATTATTTTCTCAGTTTGCAAATGAATAATACTTCGCACTTGTTTTTCTTATTTTGCTTTTACCTGCTTTGTCTTATTTTGACATTATTTGTCAGACGAGAAGCTATGTTAGGCTAGAAAGTTTTATGATTGATCCACTGTTGAGAGCTCTGACTTCTTGTGCTGCAATAGTTTGTCAATTATGGTCAGACTCCTTTTTAGAGATTGGGGAGTGTAATATAACTTTTGTCGAGCGGCTTGGTTGTTTGTTGGACCAGAAGTTATTATCTTTGTTATAAGCGTATTAGTCAGACTGTGGTCCTAGCGCTTACACACTTGTAGATGATTGGACAGTAGTCCTTGCAAGTCGTCTGGTTTTAGTCTTCATAACTCTAACCGGACTTTTGACTCGTTTTTATTTGCTATTTGTAGAATAGGCTTAATTGGATTGGTGGTTGTCATCGCCAGTTATGACTGACTAAACCGGGGTCAAGTTTCAACAACCATGGTGGTCCCTGGAAAGCCATCTTGATCAGGCAACGAGGGCACTAACTAGATTCCCACTTTCCAACCCATCTTGAAAAACAATTTTCTCCTGCCAAAAAATCGTGCTTTCACTGCGTCTTCGTCCCCGCAAGAGCTCCCTCGCTGCTTGCTGGTTCTTCTTATTCTTCTCCGGTGAAGATCCCCTACAAGAGAGAAAGAGATAGGTGAGGGAGAAACGAGATAGAGAGACGAAAGAAGAAGAAAACGGATGAGAGAAACAGGGGCGGTGCTTCCTGTTGTGAGGTGGCGTGGGGAATCTCTGTTGTGAGGTGGTCGTGTGTGGGTTGTTTGCTCTGCTTGTGACGGTGGTCGTGAGAAGGGGAAACGGTGAGAAAGAGAGAGGGAAACAGGAAGGATTCGAGAAGTAGCGGAGAGAAGAACAGAGGCGGTGTGTGCGGTGGTTGAGCTGCCTGTGACGGTGGTTGTGTTGAGACGAAGGAACAGGGAGATGGTGGTGATGTTGGTGGTCGTGGTTTGCGTCGGGGAAGGGAACAGGAAGGAAGACGAGGTGGAACGGGGTGGTGGTGTGTTGAGACAGGCAAGGTATAGTTCTTGGGCACATAATTTCTAACCAGGGCATTGAAGTTGACAAAGCAAAATTTGATTTAATCTTGAGTCTTCCACCACCGAAGACGGTGAAAGACATTAGATCTTTTCTAGGCCATGCTGGTTTTTACCGTAGGTTCATTAAGGATTTTAGTAAGGCTACTCGTCCTCTATGCAATTTAATTGCTAAGGACTCTGCCTTCGTCTTTGATGAAGACTGTTTGAAAGCCTTTGAAAAGCTTAAACAATTGTTGACTTCAGCTCCAATTATCCAACCTCCCAATTGGAATTTACCTTTTGAGCTTATGTGTGATGCTTCTGATTTTGCGGTTGGAACTGTCTTTGGAAAATGGGTGGACAAAAAGCCCCATGTTATTTATTATGCCAGTAGAACTCTACAAGATGCGCAACTTAATAACTCCACCACGAAGAAGGAATTACTCGCTATTGTCTTTGCATTGGACAAATTTAGGTCATACCTTATAGGATCCAGAGTTATCATTTTTAGTGATCATGCAGCGCTGAAGTACCTTTTTTCAAAAAAGGATGCTAAGCCACACTTGATTCGTTGGGTCCTATTGCTACAGGAGTTTGATATTGAGATTTGGGACATGAAGGGTTCCGAAAATGTTGTAGTTGGCCATTTGTCTAGACTTCTTGTAGAATCATCTAGTGCAAATGTTCCCATGAATGAATCCTTTCCTGATGAGCAATTACTTGCCATCTCCCAGTTACCTTGGTATGCAAATATTGTGAATTACCTTGTTACAGGTCAACTCCCTTCAAATTGGTTTAAACAAGATGAGACTAAATTTCTTGTTGAGGTCAGACATTTCTTCTGGGACGATCCTTATTTATTTAAGTATTGTCTCGATCAGGTCATTAGGAGATGTGTTCCAGGGAGTGAATTTCATAGTATCATTTCCTTTTGTCATGATCAGGCGTGTGGAGGTCACTTTAGCTATAAAAAGACAAATGCAAAGGTTTTGCAGTGTGGCTTTTATTGGCCGACTATTTTTCGTGACACCCATGCATTTTGTGCTACATGTGATAGATGCCAACGAATGGGTTCCATTTCTCGTAGAAATATGATGCCTCTTACTAACATTCTCATTGTGGAGATTTTTTATGTTTGGGGTATTGATTTCATGAGACCTTTCCCTCCATCATTTGTCTATCTTTACATTCTTTTAGCTGTTGATTATGTTTCCATATGACTAGAGGTGGTACCTTGTAAAACGAATGACCACAAGGTTGTGGTCAAATTTCTGAAAGATAACATCTTCTCTCGTTTTGGTACTCCGCGTGCTGTTATAAGTGATGGTGGTTCTCATTTTTGTAATAGACCATTTGAACTGCTAGTTAAGAAATACTCCATCACTCATAAAGTAGGTACTCCATATCATCCACAAACAAGTGGGCAAGTTGAAATATCCAATCGGGAAATTAAACACATTTTAGAGAAAACTGTTCGACCAGACCGTAAGGATTGGTCACAATGTCTGAATGACGCTCTTTGGGCTTATAGGACAGCGTTTAAGACCTCGCTTGGAATGTCTCCATATAGACTTGTTTTTGGTAAGGCATGTCATTTGCCTGTGGAATTGGAACATCGTGCTTACTGGGCTATCAAGACCTTTAATTTTGATATAGGTGAGGCTGGATCACATCGTAAGCTCCAACTTAATGAGTTAGAAGAGATTGGGAATGATGCTTACCAAAGTGCTAAAATCTACAAAGAACGAACGAAGGTGTTTCATGATAAATCCATTCTTCGCAAGTCCTTTGAACCTTTCCAAAAGGTTTTGTTATTTAACTCTCGGTTGCGTCTATTTCTTGGCAAATTGCGATCTCGATGGTCTGGACCTTACACGGTGAAAACAGTGTTTCCACATGGAGCTGTGGAAATTGTTGATCCCAAAGATGGTCTTGCTTTTAAAGTCAATGGTCAGCGTCTTAAGCCATTCTTAGATATGCCTACATCAAAAATCGAGGTTGATGTGTTGTTATTAGAGGATCCTGTGTACTCAGATTGAGGAAGAATATATGTCGAGCTGACGACGTTAAACCAAGCGCTCCTAGGAAGCAGCCTAGCTTCAGTTGTGTCATTATGGTTAGTCTGGATTGATTTTCGAGTTCTTTCTAGTTGCATTTCACTCATACTCGTTATCTCCGTAACAATTTTGACTTACAACTGATACATGTAAAAAAAAATTTCATTTGTGTCCTGTATTGTTTTTTATCAATTTATCATAATGAGTTCACAGTTCTTATGTCTCTGAGCGTTAATTAGTGGACGATTTCGCCGAAATTGGTAAAAACTTTCCCATGGTAATATCACTCTAACTCTCATCTTTTCTTTTTCCTGCATTTGTCACGATCATCATTTTATACATTGAGGACAATGTTTGGTTTAGGTTTGGGGGTGAGTTTATGAATTTTTTTGCATTCTTCGAAATTTTTTGAACTGAAATGTATTTCACAATTGACTATTGTATTCTACTCAATCTCCATTGAATACATAGTTATTTATGAATGTGTGGAAATTTTTCGATTTGAAAATGCATACAAAATCTAAGCTCCTTTCCAATGAAAAGAATATGCTTTCAAGTATGCCTTTAAGTTTGAGGAATTCATACTTTCACTTGTCACTTTTATATATCAATAGGAAAACATATGGTTTGATATTATCTTTAAGTTAAATATATTTCATGATATTTTTCGACTCGACCACTCTTGCACTATAAGCCGAGTTAGCATAATTTGAAGTTAATCAGTAAGATATTAATTAGAAAACCTTAGAATAATAGTGGAGACTTAACCCTTGTGAGTTTCGAGACATTATATTTTTCTTGAGGGTTATTAAATAAACTATGAATTTTCTTGAATCTGCACTATCTCGTTGATGATCTCATTGTTCTTGTTTCTTTTATTGATTGCTTTGAGAATGTCGTTAAAATTGAATTATTACACTAGAACTTCTTGATTTATTTAGTTGAGATGTCATAATACCGACTAGAGCTTAAGAAATGATATAGGCAACTTTTTTCTTTGAACCGTTCTTTAGCCTTTTAGCCTACCTAATAATAAATATCCAGTTAGGGCGTAATATCTCATACTATTTTTATCCTTACCCAATGTCTCTGAGAATGTGTATGGTTGATATATTTTTGGAATGGGCAAATAAAAACAGCTGAAACTAAATATTCCATGAATCATCAGGACTGAAATGTTTCATTGTGCAGAAAAAGAAAGCATGTCGTTGATTTTATAAAAAAAAAAGATTGATGCTTCGAAGAAAAGAATATATATATATATATATATATGAAGAATTTTGAATGAAGAAAAATTAATGGTGTACAACATTAATTTATTCTTCAGAGTCCAACGTGTTTATTAAAGGGTGTATCCATTCTCAGAGAATTTTCTCGTATCCTTTTCCATTCTTGTTAGCCAAAATCTTAGCCTCATTACAACCTAATAAAGACCTAATTGATCTTAAGTAAAGGTCTGGTTCATAGATGTGGAGATTGTATAAGCAAAAACTATGGTGTATGATTCAACATTCTAAAAGTAATTTATATTCCAGCCCATGAGATCATATTCATTTCATTCTTTTAAAAGTCTGTTTTTCATGATTATTATATGTGAGATTTTTTTGTTTCCATAATTTATTTTGTTTCCCGTATATAAGCTGAGTGATAACTAGCCAATCTCTAAGTGATTCATTTCTGAGTGACAAGAGAGATTTGTAGTCGAAGCGTACAATTCAAAGGATATCTAGTCGTATCTTTACTGAGAAAAATAAAGTTATGTTGATAAGGCCATGCACACACACACACACACACTTCGAGTTGAGAATAATTGATGAAGTTTATTTAACCTTTGGGTATTATTAAATTGTTGTTAGACTCTTTGATATATTATTGTGACACTGTTAGTTGTTTTCTGAAAATTTTGGCAATTAGATTATTACTCTGAGGATAATAGATCGAGTAACCAAGTTACCATGTTTTGGAAATTTATTGAGTCATAATGTTTGCGGGAACATTTCTGGAAATCCTCACGAGACTATAACTCGTCCACTAGAGGTAATCTAGGGGTTTAAAGCCTTGTTGCACGTTTAAGGTAAGTGCAACCGATGATTCCTGCGAAAGTGAGTTAGAATCTTATTTTTATTGTTTTGCTCGAGGACTAGGAAAATATAGGTTTTGGGGTATTTGATATTCACGTAATTATTACATAAGTTATCCCTTAATTTATATATGTTAGTGTTTCAATTATTATATTTTATCCTAATTATTTCGTTTTTATCTCTTTGTAGGAATTTGAGCGTAAACGATGAAATCGCATTAAGGCAACAATTTGAGGAATGATCAATTGGTTGATTCTAGTGGTGGTACAAAGTAATGGATCACATATCTAAACCTTACCCAAATAAGCCAAATTCACCTATTACCTAAGCCCAAGTCCAAAAGTTAACCTAAAGCCCAAACCCAACTTAGGAGAATAGAAAGAAAAAAAAAACCTATTTAGAATCTGGATTTCTCTTTTGTTAGGGCTCTCATTTTTTTCCTGCTTTCTTTTTTCTAGCCACCATGCCGCTCCTCTCCTCCTTGGCAGAGACATAGAAACCTTCGTCTCTCGCTACTAACCAACCTCCATCTCACTCCACGTCCCTGTCGCAACTACCGTCACAAACATCCACTTCTCGAATCCTTCCTGTTTTCGTCTCTTTTTCTCATTGTTTCCCTCTCTCACGACCACCGTCACAAGCAGCACAACACAACCACCCTGTTCCACCTCGCGATAGAGCCAGACAGACCACCGCACCACCTCGCAACAGGGAGAACCGCCCCTGTTCCTCTCCTTCTTCTCTCGTCCCTCTCCTGTTTCTCTCTCTCGTCTTGTAATTGTCTTCATTCCACGAGCCACCATCAGAGCATCGTCTCTCACGAAGCAGTAAACAGGGAGAACCGCCCCTGCTCCTCTCCGAGCACTCTTCCTTTTTTCTTCTGCTCTCGTCCATCTCTCACGTATCTCCCTCACTTTGTTTCCCTCTCTCTTTGAAGTATCGAAGCTTCACCGGAGAAGAAGAACTGGAATGAAGCAGCAACGGCAGAGTAGGTCACGGCTTGCTAGAAACAAAGACCAGAGGAAAAGAGGCGGGAACCAACTGTTTTTCAAAATAGTTGGCTATTCGCACCCAGTCCATTACTTTGAGCCACCACGGAGCGTTTAACAGTTTCTCAGGATGCGCGTTCGTGCTGAGATGGATTCCACCTACACTAGTGTTGTGACGTCATTCACCATGATCTTCTATACCCCGCGCCGAGGCGAAGATGAAACCACAGGGTTTCCTAGAGTTTGTCGTATCTAAATTTATTGTTTTCTATATGCTTGAATGTTTAACACAGTTGATTTCTGAATTTCAATAATTTGCTTTCACCGATTATATCAGGAATAATTATCTAGACTAATCGGTAGTTAGAAGTTCCCTTTATTGATATTTAAAGCCTGTTTTAATCAATTAATCTGAATCTGTGATTGTGTGTGTCGTAAGAAGACATACAATGCTAGGGGTTTAGAATTAGTTAAAATAAACATGTGATTGTGTGTGCCGTAGAAAGACAAGCAATGCTAAGGGTTTATGCCTTTGCTGAAGTCAATTGCGAACTTAGATTAATCTTTAGGCTAAAGATTAGTCGTGTTGATTCTTGAAATCAATAATTTGGATTACACAAATCTCAAAAACCTGTGGTGGATTCGATGTCTCGGTCCACTCTCATATCATCTTACTAGTTCAATTTTAGTTGTCAATTTAGTTCTCTTAACTTAGTAATTTTCATCTGCTGCAATCCCCAACTCTAAATTAGTTTAAATAAGTCTCAGGGATGCGGGGCATTCTGCTAGACAGTTTAGTATCAGGGCCTTTGTTGTTTGTTATTTTGCGTGTGATTGGCCGGATCTAGCATTGATGCGGGGCATTTTGCTAGACAGTTTAGTATCGATTACTCCCCCTAGTTAATGAGGATGCTTGCAGGGTCATTAAGTCATAAGACGTGGACTTGTGCAGTTGCAATTGGAACCGTCGTTTTCCGAATTTTCCATACGACATTCAATGCTGAAGTATCTGCTTGTTGACGCCTCTTCGTAAATCATTTCACCTATATATAGGATGGCTATTCTGTGTTCAAGCACTACAATGAAAATAGTAGAGCATGTTAATCAAGTGCACCTTACCAGAAAGTTTGTTTTGGGTTTTCCAAAGGCTGAAAGAAGATCTCCTTTACTGGAGAAGCTCGACTCTTCCATCAACAATTCTCTTCCAATCCTATGCTTCCGCAATCTTAAGCTTGTTTTTTGTTGCAACGAACTCATTCTTGGTCGAAATAAGTTGTCCTTCAACAGTGGTCAACAACGCGGAAATATCTGATTAAACTTCATCAAACGCGATTGTTAACTGCTCCACCCATTCCTCAGCAACCTTACGGCTGACGGATTGTTCAATAACAAAACCCATGGCCTCATCATGACCAGCCTTCTAAATAGATCTATCTCGCGCATCCTCCACCTCCCTTAGAGAGACCTGGCAGCCCCATCTGCCTTCTCCTGCTTCGCACACTGCGCTTTCAACACTTCCAACTGATGAAGAACATGAGAAAACATTAGTAGTTGCGCTGCCATCTTCCTTTCAAAGGCATGCCTAGTCGCAATCCCCCTGATAGTCCGACCCCATCCCTCCAGCATAAGTGAGGTGATTCATCCCATCCATTATCTACTTGAGCCCGTGATTGAGATGACTACTAGGATCCTGCACAGGCATCAGAACACTCTCCACCAACTTCCCATGCCACTCTTTAATTAAATTACGTGTTCTGCACTTCAATTTCAGTAAACCAGCTAAACTTCCCCTCTGACTTAATACAAATGTCTTCTAGGTTGAGTTCTTTCCAACTAATCCATGGATGAAAAACTCGGGGATTGGGAAGTACAGAGGACCCATCTCAAACGGCCAGAAGAACGGTCGGAATAGCAATAACAACAGAAAAACCACTCTTGCGTTTTCGCTGCATAGGGGTCATGGCAGGAGTGGAATAAGCTGCAGTAGCCGCAACAACAGGAGTCAAACGGGTAGGAGAAGGAACATGGAACTCCGCCGCATCATCAACACGAATGGAAGAAGAAGGAAGAGGAAGAACCTCATAACTCTAGCCATGATCAGCAACCTCCTGTTCGCATCGAGGATTAAATTTGAAGTCGGCTAATGTCTTTTTCGTATTTGAATCTGTAGATTTCTCCACAACAAGCTGCAACATATTATTGTCAATAACTCAAGGGTCGTCATCAAACCACTCAACGAAGTCAGGCACACCATAAGCTAAAATGAGCTTCCACTCATTTTCGTCCAATGGACGGGTTATTTCCATCTTACTCCTTTTCCTCGCCAAATTTTTCTCCTTGACCTCCTCGAGAGGGAGGCCATCCTCTTTCCTACCTTATTTATCAAAATAACTAGGACGAGGAGCAATCCGAGTAGTACCACAAGTAGAACCAGAAAGTTGTTTCCTCTTGGGAACAAGGCTAGGGTTTATCGCCAATCACTTTGACGAAATGGCGGGCCTCAAAAGCTTCCTCTTCATGGTAGTCGGGCCGGCAACACCAATGCTAGCAGGAGCATCGAGATCGGTAACATCCTTACCAGAGCTCACTTTCCCATCAATGCTAGCATCACTAACACCAACATGAACAACACAAACAACGATATCAACAGCTCTAGATTCAGTAAGCAAAGCACGTTTTGCCTCATTCGCAGTGTACAAGCCACTACGCGCCACAATATTCTAAAAAAGGAACGCCTCCACATCAATCACAGGTGGCTTCGAGAAACGATTACTAATCATCCGTTCTTCCACAGACAATTGCAAGTCCTTCCGTTTGTTGGGGACTCGAAACAACCGCATAATTAATATGATGACCTCGCAAGTTAAAATAGCTAGATTTGACAAAAGCGTAAAACCAGAACCTCGACCAGTCCCTGATATCGTCGTTAAACTTTCCAAAATAGATAAGAAAGCGAAAGAAACAAATATTTTTGGTCACCACTAGACCACGACCAAATGCAAAACCCTAACAGTCAAGGGAATGCCAGTAAGAATGGCTCTCACATAAGTAGAAACCATCACCCTCCAGCCGTTAGGATTCATTTGAGCAGAAAAATGCCCAAAAAATCTAAATACTCCCACAATATCTCTGGGATTGGGAATCGGAGTCCAGAGTGGAACATACATGGGTAGAGTGCAATATAACCAGTCCTTGGATGATAAGGACTATCACTCTGCCTAGGTAGAACTATCTCGAGGTCGGATGGTAGAAAATAATCAGAGCAAAAACTATTCAACATCGCCTGCAAAGCCTTCCTAGGCTAAAAGTAAGCTTTACAAGTAGCAAAACCTCACCATCTAGTATATTTCTGCCAGATATCGAAAAGGAATGAAGGAACAAGGAAAACGAAGAAGAAAAGAGAAGAATAAGCCTTAATTTCAAATATAGCGTAAAGTGAGAAACAAACCTATCACGCCCCTTTTATAGAGCCGAGCAACGAAGAAACTAATCATAGGACGACGTGCGAGATATGATGGTTGCACGAAATCCCAAAATACGCGTGGAAACGAACGGATGAACGAGAGATCAGGATATCAAACCCACCAAAAGCTGGTAACAACATTAAATGCAAGGCAATGATGAAATCAAAAGTCCAACCATCGTCAAGTTAGTGGCCGCGCCAACATACCCACTAACTAAGGGGGAAGTAGTTGATGTTACATCAAATAAGACTGTCATCACAACCATACATGTGGCAGAGATCGTCCATCACAAGGATCAAATATCCTAAGACCATGCCAATTAATAATAAAGCCAAAAAAGAACGAGCCTAGTCATAAAAGCCCAAACATGGACCGTCATAATAAATCATATTCAGAGGCCCAAATCCAGGCCCAATAGAGTTATCCCTTAAAAAGGAATAGCGTTACAGAGAAAAATAGTCGTGGAGGGAGTTACGCCTATGAGGACGTATCTTCATAAAGAAGGAGATTGTTACAAAGAACATCTCCTCTTATTGCACCTCACATGCTTAAGTCACGCAGGGAATTAACAACGACCATTATATAAGGTAAAGGGAACATTCAACAAAGGTATGCAATTTTAACTGAGTTCTGTCCAAATTTATTTCCATTTCCAACTGAGTTACTGACTTAAGCATCGGAGTGCCTTCGGCCACCAAAAAGGTGGTCTTTGGCAATCTAACATTTGTTTTGTAGGTCAGACTTACAAGACAGGAGACTTTGGACGCATCACTCTTGTTTTAGAAGGTGATAAAATTAATAATAGAAGGCCATCTAGGCCCATAATAATGATTTCAGAAGATTTGGTAGTCGTAGAAATGGGGACCAAGGTAATCACCCATAAGAGGTAGCCACAATAATTACTCCATCAGAGTTAGTCACGACAGTTACAAATGGTTCAAAACTCTTGCCTAGGATAATGATAAAACTCCTGTGAAGGATATTATGAATCCTTCTAAAGATGACTTGTCATAGATGTGGTAAACATGGACATTGGTTATGTGTTTGTCGTGAACTAAAAGAGGCAGTAGAGAAATATCGAGCTTCCATTCATACCAAAAAGACAAATTTAATGCAATGGGACGATAACAATTGATGCAGTCGATTTTCGTTCCCTGTTTTGACCTTGACCTGCTATCCTACTGACCTACACAAGGAACGGACGTGAGCCACAGACCACCGTTGTTGTGGTCGATGGCACTCCGATGCTAAAATCAGACATGAATCTGAGAAAGGCGTAATGTTCTAAACATGGAATTTGTATCATACCTTAGGTTACCAACCTCATGTCTTATTTATAGCACTGAAATCTTGGTTCGACTAAGCCATTGGTGGCGTAGTTTAGATAAGAAGATCTTCATGGAGATCCTTCTCTAATTAGGAGTTGTGCTGTGAGGGGAAGTTTCCCTATTAGACTTGTGCTCCTAAATATGCGGGAGATAATTCTCAATCAGAGTGTTGTCCATAGATAGAAGTTTTCATGTGTGACGTATACTCCGGTATTTGTTTCCTAGTTGGAAGCAAAGTGTTGTTGTCTTGCCTGTTTGAAGCTAATCCCCAAGATACTTATCTTAATATGGCTTATAGGTATTGGGGATAGATGTGAAACGTGTGGGCTTAGAAGGCTGTAATGATTTGGGTCCGTCTTGCGGACTTCATTGTGCGGGCTTGGAACCGCTTGGGTCGGATCAGTGTTGGGCTGACGCTTGGGCCTGTTATTTCTCGAGATCATCATGACACGTGTATGGTGTAGAAGAGAGATTGTTTTGATGTATTATCAGCTACTCCCCCCGAGTTAGTAGGGCATCGCATCGGTCCAATAAGTCACTTCTTGAAAAGATACGACGCTCATGATGATCGAGTCTGAATCGTTGCTTGAGTCGTGCGCTTTATTAATTAAGTGTGCGCCAGTTCAGTGGAGAAGAGGCGGAAAACCAATCCTTATTTAGATCTTCTTTTCTATAGAGATTGACTCTTCCATTTCTTTGATTTTAGAAATTCTGCTTTGTTCATCTTTTGATCGAAAGTGTGTTCACCTTTTCCATGGCTCACCAAAACCATTTTGATGATGAGCTTCTAGCCAAAGGCCTCCAGTTCTTTGAAGATAGGTCGGTTTTCGAATTGGGCCTTACTGAAATCTGAATGACGTTTGGGGTCCCTGAGGACCTGCCATTCTATGTTCTGAGTGATGATTAGACCCTAGATGTTCCCACCGGAAGGGTTCGCCTGTTTGCACCGTGGGCCAAACTGGAGTTTGTGTTTCTTGTTCTTGATGAAATCTGGGGCTTCTTGGGTTTCCTTGGAATCCCTCCTACCCAGTTGGTATCCAATGGGTACTGGATTATCCTTCTTATTTTGATTAGAGCGAAGGATGTTGGCGTCCGCGTGACTCCGCGGGTAATCCAGTTACTGACTTCTCCTCAGTTGAATGACATTGCTAGCTTGCTTTGGAAAGTTGTCAGATGACTTCAAGTTCTGGCATAAATATTGCTTATTTGCTCCTTTGGATTCGAAGTACTTCAAGTTCAAGGGTCATCTGCTTGAACGGGAGTTCAAGCCACTTCGTAAGTACAGCTTTCCGCTTTGATTTCGTTGCATCGATTGTATGTGGATCATGCGCGTGTTTCTTTGTAGGGAGGTTCCCCACCACTTCTTTCTCCAAAAGAGCAAGACACTGTGAAGGCATTCCACGACATGCCGAAGATGCGTGTGTAGGACGTTATATGTCCTACTAACTTTAGCCGCAGTGGGTTGTGGTCCAACTGGCACGTAGCCTCTACTCTTTACCGAACGCCAAAGGTTAAGTCTAAAGGCGGAACCTCTTCCAAAAAGAGGAAGGCTTCCAAAGTCAAGGCTCCCGCTTTGTCCGACACGGAGGGGATTTATGATACACTCGCCTCCTTTGTAAGCTCGAAGAGGCCTCACCCTAGGACCGGACTCGTTCCATGGTATACACTTTTGGGCGAGCAGCCTCAACTTCCGTCCTAGTGAGGACAACTTGGTTCAGATATGATTATACATAAGTCATGAACAAACTGCAGCTTAAGATCAAATATAACATGGACATCACATTACCAATTAGGTCAATAGTCGTGCCATCTTCAACAGTGACCTCAGACACAGAGGCGCCTAAATCTAATAGTAACTGCAAAGTTTCAACGTGCCCATTTATCTGACCTCCCCAACAGTCTCACCAGTTATCTGCAACAGATATACGTGTGTAATGGATTGAGATATTACTAAAATTTTAGTAGTGTGTACGTGTGTGCATGCTCATAAAATGTTGGGATGCATAAAGCTACATCAACTGAAATCAATTAGGCAGATTATTCAATTTTAAGTGTTCTTGGATGCCTAGTTCATGTAAATTATAGTTAGGTAAAGAAGATTTCATTCGAATTAGGAATTACCTCTCTAGGCATAAGAGTCCTCGGAATGACACTGCAGAAGGACACCATTAAACTTAAAAATAGGGAAGATTATTTTAAAAAAACACAGAGCATGCTATACCCAAATTACATAAAAAAAACACAGAAAAAAAGGGAAGATTATCTAAAAAAAACACAGAGTCAAGCTTGTAAGTTAGGCAACATGGCTCATACTCAAATTACATAAAAAAACCCAGAAAAAAAGGAAGAAAAAGATATCTGAAATAAAGAATTTTCAACATCAGAAATCAGATATGCTATTCCCACAGAGCATGCATACGGTATACCCACAGAACATGGCTCGTGATGGCTAAATTTTACCGAAAAAAAACACTAAAAAAAGGAAGAAGAGATCTGAAACAAAAAAGAAGAAGAAGAGACACAACATACCTTTGATTTGGTTTGAAGGAAGGTAGGAAAAGGGAGAGCCATCTTGATCTGCTTCTTCTTTTTTCTTTGGTTCTTCTTCCCCTTTCTTCTTCAGTTCTTCTTCTCTGCGTATACCCGTTTTACTGAATCATTGCACGAAATCAACAAAAAAAAAAAAAAAAAATCAACTTGTTTTGCTCTGCCGAAAGAAGAAAAAAAATGGAAGAAGAAGAAGAGATCTGAAAAAACAAGAAGGGATCAGAAAGAAGAAGAAGATGAACAGATCTGAAAAGATCAACCTGTTTTGCTTTGAAAAGATCTGAAAGAAGAAGAAGAAAAATCAACCTGTTTTGCTCTTTTTCTCAATCTTCACTTCTTCTTCTTCCTTCATTCTTCTTCCTCTTTCGAGGGAGCTTTGCTAGGTCTAGGGTTTGTGGAAGAGATTGAGAAAGGAGTCGAGGGAGGGGTCGAGGGAGAAGAGAGAGTTTGATTTGAAGAGAAGAGAAAGAGTTTCATTTACATGGGTTTGCTTTCGAGCGAAAAAATTGGGGATGGTTTCGAGCGAGAGTTTGGTTTGCTTTCGAGCGAGAGTTTGCTTTTCGAGTGAGAGTTTGGTTTGCTTTTCCTTCGTTTGGGGGAGAGGGAGAATCTGTCGAAAATGGGGAGAGGGAGGTCGAATCTGTCGAAAATGGGGAGAGGGAGAGGGAGCGAGAGACAGAGGGAGCGAGAGAGGGAATGAATGAGGTTTCGAGCTTCCATTCCCTCTTCTTCTCGCCCAAAATTTTGATTTCCCTCGCAAATTTTTTTTTTTTTTTTTTCACCACGTCAGCTGCTCGCGTGCGACGCACCATCCCTCGCCCATTTCCTCGACATCTAGAATTGCTCTACTTATATTCTTTGTTTACATCCATGGTGTAAGTGGCTATAAGCTCTAACTCGACACTTTAAAATTAAAACTTACTAAGTGAGAATCCACTTGTAGCCCAAAAGACCAGATTCGAATGGATGTAATCATTGATAAGTAGGCCTCATCCTTCGGATGCTGTGGTGTGTCTAGATCTTGCCTAGACTGAAAAGCTTAGGGCCATATCTGCCAAACTTAGCTTTCAGTTGGTGCAAGTTAAAAGGATGGGCCCTTATAAAAAGTTTCATAAGGCTTTTCCCTTGTGCTGTTAGAAAAAATATTTTAAATACTTGTGCTTTGTATTCTTTGTTATATTCAATGGTTGATGCAATACAGCTCTTGTTAAATGTTGTAGGATGAAGGCAATAGACATTTTGGAACTAACATATGAAGTTTATCTTGGAAGATTTAATCCTTGGTGAAGGAAGGTGTAGACATTACATGAACCTGATATTTTGTAGAGTTTGAGCAAACTTCAGTGGATCCTCAATCTACTTTTGACTGGGTTTGTTTGATTTTTTGATTTATCAGATTTGTTGCTTTAACACTATAAGTTTGTTAGATGCTTTGATTGGTACCACGCATAGTGTTAGATTTATATGATCTTAATGCAATATTTTGCCTTTGCTTTGCTTCTAAGTGATTACACTGTAATAGCTTGAGCCGTGTATACACGCATCTACATAATAGATTAAACATGCATTCTCAAATATTTAACATAGCAACACAGAATCGGCATGGTGACAGCCATCACTTCTCTCAATTGTTGCATTCGGATTGATCATTTTATTGCTCCCTGCAACTTCGGCAGGATCTACCGAAGTATACTGACCAAACTTGACAGGGCTAGGGCTTGGCCTTGGACTTGGATCCTGCATTAGCAGTATGTATAGGTGTTCTTGGACAACTATAAACATGTTTGCTTTAAATATATGTTAATTTGTTGTAAATTTATTATTGTTTTGAAAAAGGATTCCTACTTTTTTGTATTGTTTGTTAGTTTTATGTAGTTGAAGTGGGAAAATTTGAACTGAGTGATTAACCTAAATAGCTAACATGGACTTGGGTACTGGAAAATCTCGGGTTAGGGCATCTGTCATTCTCAGGTTAGAGCACCCTCGGTAGGAGGATAAATTTTCGAACTTGTACTGTTATACAATATACATTTGAAGGCAGAGGACGCACCCTGTAATTCCACTTGCATCACTACCAAGTCTTCATAATAGAAAAACTCAGTTTTATGTCTAGTATAAAACTGAGTTTTATGTCGCTAATATCAGTGGGAGCCAATGCTTTGTTAAAGGTTGGTGGTGAATTTAAACAGAGTTATTACTTGCAAACCCACCTAGAAACCCTTGATCTTTCTTCTGCCACCACCATCTCTCTGAATACCAGACCTTTCACAGCTTCCACCAACTCTTTTTTGTATCATCTAGTACAACCTCTGGAGGCCGACCTGCATTTGACACTTTCGAGTTCAGTTAGAAGTTGCATTCATCCACCTCAAGACATTTGAAGGAAGAAAAAAAAAATCAAGGCCCCTAATGATGAACCAAAATTTCTGAAAAACTTTTTAATTAAAGCACCTGTGTTGGATAAAATAGTTATTTCAGTTGCTTAAACACCACCAAGTATTTTAGTGTGTCATTCGTTAACGCAGAAACATCATTGGAGTGTGCAGGGTTGTGTGTTCAAAATGAGAAACACAATTTCGAAAATTCAGGGAGATGCAGTTTATGAAAATTCCACAGGAAGCAAACATCGCAGCCAATTTTCTCACATCTAAAGCAGCAAAAGGAAGTACTTGCGGTGTTTTTTAATCAACCTCCACGTGTGGAACCCAGATTGACTCTTTGAAAGAAGAGTTAGCTTTTATGATGTCGAGTGTTGTGTGGGTTACTATGGATATTATCCATGGATCTTGTTTTGTTTCAAAGACATTATCATCATGCATATATCCAGCAACAATGGTGGCAGAGTAAATATGTTTCGATGTTAGGGTGATATTCCATATCAGTGAAGTGGTGGTCGTAGTGATTTCTGACGATGCTAGTGTTCACAGATGGCTGGTACTAATCGAACATTTGACGTCAATTTTTTGTAGGGACTAATAGCTAAGAGCCTGCGTTTACAACTTTCTTACGAACTCCCCTGTTTTACCTATTAGTGATGCCATTTTTTTTTTTCACCTGTTAGTGATGCTTATATATTCAGACAAACCATCTCCCAGCAGATCCTCCTTTTTATTAAGACTGCTACGATTTTTGTAAACTAACCAAATTTCTGACAACCCTTTGTTTTAAGAAGGTGCCCACTGAGCACTGACAGCTGTTAATGATCTAGTTTTCCACTGTATCCACTTTTATTTATTATTAGAAGGGTGCAATACGACACACTACACCAAATTGATTTTTGTAATAACTTCAAAAGAGTAACATTTTTTAGCTTTAACGGTTAATCAAACAATTTTACATATTTTTACAAATAAAGTAATACAATAATTGTATCATCATAAAGAGTATGGTGTTACAAATGAAACTATTTATGGTAACCCAATTTATTGTAACACTTTATATGTAATTATTTTCATTTTTTTGACTAAATTTAGTTTTGACTTAAAAATTATTTGGTGGATGGTTACAGCTCAAACGTGTTTATGTTTTGGAAGTTGTTACAAAAATGACAATTTAGTGTAATCGAAAGCAAAGTGTTATTTCGAAACACAACAATCAAGCTAGTTGTATACACATCATAAACATTATCAATTGTGGTATTTCTTTGGGGTATATGGCCAGTTCCCTCCCACAGCTGCCAAAGCTCCTTTCCCATCCATGAAATAAAAGATGATAGGTCCAAGGTGTGAGGACCTACAACACGTAATTCAATTTGAAGCAACATGCAACGATGCAAGTGAAAGTATTATGACAGTCGCTGAAAATTCCTCTAATCTCAGAAAGTCTGGGCTGAGGAAGAAACTTCATCTGCTGACCATGTTTAATTCAGGGGCATTAAATGGGAAAGTTGAAAGAAAGTGTTTTGACCATATGACAAAGCTTATTCCCTATGGAAAAATAAACTCCGATTCATAAACAAAGCTCTTTTGCTTGTAACCAAGTTCGGTTCTTAATGCTACACGTGGCACACACCAAGCTCTTTTGCATGCTGCAACCACTGTGCGCACACTTTCATTTTCGAACCCGTCTAAGTGCCGAGGAAAACAGCGAGGGACCCCACAGGGGGGAGAGCCGTCCATCCCCCCGGAATGCGTGCTTGACTTTTCAACGCACGCATCCCAGGGTTTTAAGTGCGCATCCCGGGGGGATGGACGGCTCCCCCCAACCCTGTGGGGTCCCTCGCTGTTTTCCTCGCCATTTCCCTTGACAATTAGAATTTTTCTTCATTTTCATTTCATCTGTCAGTCCCAGTTCAGGAAACACGCACATCCCCAGCATCTCTCACTCAGGTTCTCATGTGTCTACATTGTGCCACGTCATCACTCTCTACTTCCCATTCAGCATCTCAAGTTTTACAGGGTCCTGGCACAAGCACACCGACCATGGGCGGACCTACTATGGGGTGAGGGGGGCAACTGCCCCCTCAATTTTTAAAATATTTTTTTATATATATTTTAGTATTAAAAAAAATTAATTATATAATTTAGAATACAATATGAAAGTTGTTTATACAAAGTTTAAACATGTCTTTGTTGGTGTAGTGGTTAGAGGTTTATCATTTTTAGTAAAAGACTTCGATACTCTTCAAGTGCATTTTATTTTTTTTCTATGCAATTTTATTAGTAATTGCAAACATTAAAAAATTTAAATTTTAATAAAAAATTATTAACATTAAAGAAATGAATTGTTTTTCACAAGTGGTTTAAAACCTCCAACAAAATAATATTTAAAATTAATATCTAAAATAATAACTATAGGATTCAATGAAAATATATACCATATTTAGCCCGCTCGTACAAAATTTGAGTATCATATAAACTATTTTTTCTATGAAATTTTATTATGATAATATTAGGTTCGCAAATTTCAAAAAAATTTAGCTACACCTAGATACTTATTCTAATTATTTTGTGATATTTGTTATATATTCTAGCTATTATGATCATTTGCTCCTTTAAACATGTCTTTGTTGGTGTAGTGGTTGGAGGTTTATCATTTTTAGTAAAAGACCTGAGTTCGATACTCTTCGAGTGCATTTTTATTTTATTTTCAATGCAATTTTATTAGTATATGCAAACATTAAAAAATTTTAAGTTTAATAAAAATTTATTATATTTAAAGCAATGAATTGTTTTTCACAAGTGGTATAAAACCTCCAACAAAATAATATCTAAAATAATAACTATAGAATTCAATGAAAATAAATACCATTAGCCAACTGGTACAAAATTTGAGCCTCATATAAACTATTTTTTCTATGAAATTGTATTATGATAATATTAGGTTCGCAAATTTCAAATTTTTTTTAGCTATACCTTGATACTTATCCTAATTATTTTGTGATATTAGTTATATATTCTAGTTATTATGCTTGTTTGCTCATTGCTAAGGTTATCGATAGTGACCTTATTTTGGCTTAAAATTGGACTACACTGGATCCAATTTGGTATATGCAATGTATTTTTTATAGTTGTATCTTGTTATTAGTTACTAGCTCATGTAGAAAAAAAAATTGGCTTTACCATTGATAACTATTATTATCAACTAATAAGTATTTTCCATTTCGCCCCCCCCCCCCCCCACCCCCCCCCCGACTAAAATCATGGGTCCGCCCCTGACGCCGACAATGGCCCCTCTCAACAGATGGTAGTAACAGCACTTGCTAGTTCTCTCAACACTCCCTTTGGAAGGTGTCTTCAAACATAACTGGTTTTTCACTCCTCCCCACACTATAAGAAAATTGCTCATTAATAGTGTTTCACCATAGCGTTTTAGAAAACGTTGTGTCTGCCGGAGCTATAATAGATACAGGGTCTATTATAACGTTTTAAAAACGCTATTGTAAGTTGATTATTTATAATGTTTCTGAAATGCTATAGTAACAATATTTATAGCGTTTCTGTCTATAGTAAGTCTATTATAGCGTTTTAAAAACGCTATTGTAAGTTGACTATTTATAGCGTTTTAGAAACGCTATAGTAACAGTAATTATAGCATTTCTGAAACGCTATAGTAAGTCTATTATAGCATTTTAAAGACGCTATTGTAAGTTCACTATTTATAGCGTTTCTGAAACGTTATAGTAACAGTATTATAGCGTTTCTGAAACGCTATAGTAAGTCTATTATAGCGTTTCTAAAACGTATTGTATAGTTACCAATAGCGTTTAAGAAACGATATTGTCTTCTCTCACGTAGCATTTAACAAATGTTATTGTATTAATTTCTATAGCGTTTCTCAATGCCCTTTTTTTTCTATAGCACTCATCAAGTGCTATAAAATGACTTTTTATAACATCTTATAAGTTTTATTTCTAGAAAATAAAAATCTAAATGTGCCAAACACTTGAGCATTTCCATGAACGGAGGCAAAGTAATGTAATTAATAAGATAATGTATTACATCGAGTCACAAAATTTATCAAACAATAAAGATCGAACTACATTCATTTCAGTTGAAGCATGGAGTAGTCCTCACAGTCAATCCATGGAACTCCATTCATGGGCTTAAGTTGATTCAGGAGCAAAATCTTTTGAAGTCAAGAAACCTGTTCCTTTTGGCAGCCCTGTAAGAAAGAGCTGTGATTGTAAATATTTGCACGAGACATTATTTATGTACATCAACACAAGCCTTAAAAACAAATATGCTAAACTGATCTATTGAGAGATTGTGATGAAACTACATATTTGATGCTTGGGACTTGTTTATTTAATACTTGATTTATTTATTATTTTACAAAAAGAACATTTTCTACTCATTTAGTTGGGACTGTTTGTAACAACTATAATATATATGAACTAGAACAACAATTTTAATGATAAAAATCACTTACAGAGGTGGATCAAGAGAGATGCTGAGGTGTGGAATGTGGGATATGATGTGCCAGTCGTCGCCCTTGTCCCTCTCGCATCGTTTGTGTAGATCAGGATGGCAACAAAAAATCTCTAGAGATTGAAGAGAGGTGAGGTGTTGGAGCCACTCTAAATCGTTTGTCGTTTTCATTGTTGAACATGGTGAATTTCTTCCTTCATTCCAACTGAATCTTTAGCCTACAAAATAACATTAATACGGAGTTAGCATGAACTTTCACTAAATCATTGGAACTACAACAAAGAAATGTAAAACAAAAGAACTGCCTAGTTAGACATATTGATCCATTATAATTAGATAAGACAACTTTCTCAGGATGGAGTCTAGAAATAACTAAACTTCATTACTTGACAATGCCAAATTCACTTAATTGCCTAAATCTGTAGTTATTGTTTCAGATTCTTAAGATTTAACACTATTCCACTTAATTAAATGAATAAGATAGCAAACACTGCATACAATAATTTCAGAAACAGGAGTTGAAGGAATCCAGTTTTCCAGAACATGTTCACCTAATAAGAGAATGTCAACGCATATCAAAATGTGCTCGGCAATTAGGTAAACATATTACCTCAAGGAAATGCTAATACAAACATAATTCCACTGCATAGGGACTGACAAAAATGATAACCGATTTTTGTTTTAGAGTTATAAAAATACAAAAGTATTTCTCAAGACTTTTATAAGAAAAGCTACATTACAAAATTGAGATCAAGGGTCACCAACCTTTCTATATATAGGTCGATCGCCAGAAACACCAACAACACTATTTGAAGATTCACCGTAGGAATAAGTGCCTCCGTGTGTTATTGATCTTGGAGTCTCTGTCAAGCTTACACTATATGGATATAGTTAAATAAACATCAGTTTGCATTAATAAACTTACTTGATTTTCAGATAAACGTTAAATAAACATCGTGTTGAGGCCAGCTCTCAACTTCACATTGCCACTAAACGTTAATTTTGGGTTACCATAAGTCCCATATGCGTATCTCTGAAGAGATCATTCAGGGCTTAGTTTGAAAACCTACGAGAAATTGCTTACCTGATAGTTGACCATTAATGAAAACATGCAAAGCATGGCCTGCTGATAATACTGTCAGGACAGGGTAGTTGCCATTCTTCAAGAATGCTTCAGTTGGGTCTATCCTCATTCTGAGAAAATAAGAGGAATTCAATAAAAAAAATTAGGAATAAAACATTAAATATAGTAATGAGTTGATGGGCTATGACTACTCACGCTGTCGAGTACCACAGATAGTCTGAGCATGTAATTAATTTGTTTTTTTCAACATGCTTCACATGTCTTAGTTCTTTAATCGACCTAACATGTAGTAATTTAGATTCTTATTCTAATCGTATTATTTATAGATTTTAAATACATGTATAGGGAACACACCTTACCAAGCGGGATTGTTATATCTTTTTTAGTATTTATTTTCTTGATTATGTTCATTTTTCTGACTGGAGCATATAGTAAATGATGTGAAAATAATTTTTTTTTCTGTGTAGGGGATTGGTCGATGTCTAAATAATCACTCAAATAAATAATGGATGGATGGATAGAACTCTGACTTGGATTTTCAATATTATCTATCGGAAGCTGTACACGTTCGGTGTTTTATGGCCTAAATAGAAAAATGCTCGATTGTTAACTAGCTATTCAGATGTAAAGGGTATATATCCTGATCAATTGCAGTAATGGAATTCATTTGCAATTGGTTGGAGCACTTTTTGTTCTTTTGAAAAAATAAGTATACACACAAGTTAAGGGACCGTAAATATTTTTGATGCAGAATGAGCTAATATCCTGGAAGGATGATCTGATAAACTTCGAATTCAGGATTGGTTGATGGTGCTTCAATTTTGGTAGTTGAAACGTTGTCAATTTAGCATTTTGACCAAAAGGGTCATTCTGGTTGGACCATCTAATGTCACTTTCTTGCTTTGCTATAGAGTTTTATTGCGCATTGATGCGCGGGTGTTCTCTGAATTCATTAGCCAGCTAGCTATCCAATGATACAGATTCGTAGCCTTCATTAGACATGGTTCATCTAAGCACCAACAGTCTATGTTGTCTAATCAATTTCATGGTTTGTTTTTATTATTTATTTGTTTAAATTTTTAATCAAAGCCATAGCTTTACTCTGTAATAGCTAGCAGAACTTGCCAAAGGCTTATCTACAAGAGCATTCTAAGTTGTTCCATATATAAAGATTTAAAATGCCATTGAATGATCCCTGACATCAAGTTATGAAAATTCATTAGCAACTCTTAACAGTTATGAAATGTGGTTGTGATCAAGTATAGGGTGCGGAGAAGGTGCAATTCAGGTTCTAGATGCAAGATCAAATGCAGACAGCATTTTTCCACGATATAGAAGCAAGATCAAGCTGCTACTGTAGGAAGATCTTGCAACTCCAGTATCCAGCACATTGCTTTAGGGAACCAATACAAGATTGAAACGATATAATTTTAAGGATCCAGGGCAAAAATTAATATTTATTTTTAATCAACTTTATCTGTTATAACACTACACCACAAATGCTTATTCATAGCGTTAAAAAACGCTATTGTAGGATATCATAGCGTTTTAGTAAACGCTGTGTGTCACGTCCCGATTTTCGAAGAAAACAAAAATCCCAAAATCCACGTAGGATTATCTGTTTCCCCAAAACTCGGGACGTGAAAATTCAATAACAACAGAAACAAATAGCATTAACAACTAAACATGATTTAGTTACTAAAACAAATAAAAATCTAACCCGGAGAGACTCTGATGTTGCTAGCTCCACTAACGGAACTCCAGTAACGCAGCTCAAAATCTCTAAACCTGAAAGGCTAATCGGCTACATTCCCAAAGGAATGTACCCAAGAAGCAAAAGCTCACTTGGATCAGCAATAAAGCTGGTGTGAGAAATCTTCATCCCAAAATCAATAAATCCGCACATGACAACATTAAAATAAACAAAACAATAAATAACCACACCATCAGGTAGTTCCTCAATGAGGCAAATGTGTTATCATCATAACTATAGAAATTGACTATGGCAAGTCTGACCTGCAGAAATATGAGTAGATTTGCCATCCTACATGAAAATGTTAGAAGCAACCGGATAATATTTCTAAGTTATCAGTCTTCACAAATGTGATTTATTTTCAAACAATGATACAATTCATAGTCATATTAGACTATTATTGAAATATTAACAAAACACATTTTCTACCTTTAGGAAGACATGTAGTTCTCTTTCAATGGTTGAATGAGCATTTAGTTTCTTCCTTTAAGGTAATCATGCACATACACAAAAAAAAGAAATCTCGCTTCTTTTCCACAATCGCACTATCCTCCATGTGCAGAACACACCTTACCCAGGTGTGCCTCCCTTGCCTTCGAAACCACTCGGAGCGTACATGTTCCAAGTGGGGTGCCACCTCGAGGAACATGTCATCTCACCCGAAGTTCGATAACTGGCAAGTATTCTTCCTAAATCTACATGTACAACCGAACTCACATGGAACGGTGCACCGATATGCAAGCAAGTCTGCACACCCATAATAATATCACACGTATACAAGCAAGTCTGTATACAAAAATTTCTTTTCTTTTCACTTTTTTTTTATCGGAGTTGTGGAAAAGAGCATAAAAAAAAATCAACTAAAATTCAAAACTCTTTTATGGTGACACTTTGTCAACCATAAGTAAATCAACCACAGTATCCACCATTCTTTTGGGGAACAAGTAATATTTAACACATTGCCAATTCACACATCTCATCTCTTTGCATCATATGAAAAACAATATGCATACCAATTCGCATAAAAATACAAATACTCAAGCTAAAACAAGTGCTCAGTTAAATTCCAGCCAATATCTATTGTTAGAAAATTTTCTTCTAGACCTAAACTAAATAAGGGTTTAATCATACATAAAACTGATACAGACAAGACATTATCCCATAAGCTAACACTTCTAACAAGTTGCAGAGAATGACAGGGCAACATATGCTGTCTAGAATGAAATGTTGAGCTTATGAGCGCTACCAAAAGGGGTAAAACACTGCTTACAATGTCAAGTTGAAGTCCAGATAGCCATATCAAAGTTTTTGTAGATATTTCCTACTACATAATCAAATGAGAAAACAACAGTTTTTATATCGTACCCCAGATGGTTACAAACGATGAAACTATGATAGGACCTTGGCAGCTAGGTATACTCCAGGATGCAACATGGAAAAGCTCATTAGGCAAACACTTCATATGAATTTGTTGGATGAACTATCAAAAGAGAATACATGCTAAGGTAGTTCACAACCACCATTATTATATCAGACATCACAACACCATTTCATATCTCTGTAATCAGACTTCTACCTAGAATTCCTAATCATCACGTAGTGGGTAGAACAGTGAGAATATGACATATGCATGGGTTAGCTAATATCAAACATTTTCATGTTACAAGTTGCGTCATAATTAGGTTCATTAAGCTTATCCAGATACACAACTAACGCACCGAGGACCATGTACTTTAACACCTAGAGTTCTCCTGAACTCTCGCCACACTTGTGTTGTGACTCCCAACTCTCAAGCCCAAAATCAGTCTGCCAGGAATCTCTATAGGAGAAGGCTCCTAAATGAATGGGAACTACATCAGATATGATAACAGAGCAGGTAACCTATCATTATCTACAACATAAGTAATGTTTGGGCCCATCAAGAGAAGGTGTTGAAAACAATCAAAACACTAATTGTCCAAAGGTTGAAGCCAAGTTTAGAATATACAGATTGGTGTCCTAGTGCTTTTAGGAAAGTCAAGTTACAAATGCATTGCAAACTTGGAGATTTCAGTGGTGTTATGTTTCCATTTCCAATATGAAGCATTTGGAGATTTCATTTTGTTCATGTTGTTGACAGACAGACAATCCTTGTTTCTTGGCTCCAATATAAACATTGCCATTCAAGTCACCAAGGTGCTCTGTTCACTTCAAATGATGAATTAAAACATCAAGTAGGCTTTGAGACCAAGTAAAGCTGTAAAGAGCTAATTTGGTGAGCATGTGCTGCAAAGATAATTTGTGCTTTAAACAATGATTTTCCCTATCTACTTACACTTAACTCATACCAAATTTTATAACTTTAATCTAAGAGAGTTGGTCAAATGTTTTATATTTGGCTATTTGAGCTCAAAGACATTGCTTGGAAGGTTATGGTTCCTTAGTCAAATTAAGAAACACAGTTTATCACCACTACACTCAACCCCAACTACATGATGGCTTGTAGGCTATGTGTTACTGTGTTTATCCTTCTATGTGATCTAATGGTTGGAAGTTGGAACCTTTATGTTGTTCACCCAAAGAACCCATTGGCACCATATTTCAATTCACTTTCTTCTTCTTATTTAGTCAAGGTATAATTTTATCATCCATCCTTACTACCTTGATGCACATCAATTTCAGTCCTTGTGCTGCTCTCTCACAACTTTTCATTTGCACAAATAAACTCGATTCATTGTCATTGTTATTCAACTTGTTTCTACTCAAATGGGCTTCAAAAAAAAGGTCTTCAGTCACAATGGGGTTTCACACAAACAGAGTTTCAATCATCAATGAGGTTTCACAAAAAGCTTCAATAATCAAAGGGGTTTCAAAAAGAGTTCCATCATCAAAGTGGTTGCAAATTACTACCCAAACACAAACTAGAATGAAGCAAAAGAACTCAAACAAACGTCATAAATAACCAAAAACAGAGAAATGGGGTCATCATCACTCAACATTCTCAATTCATACAAAAACCTAAAAAGGAAAATGAAGGAAACTCACAGTAAAAGAGAAAGAAATGAAGAAAACTCACCATAATCGTAAAGGATTTGCGCAGCCAACGCAATCATCCCATCATCCTCTCGCCTGCGATTTTTCCCTCACCATTCCCAGCACCGCCAACACCTCTCCATCGCCACATAGTTTCTCACGATCTCTCTCGCCTTCATCGCTGCCGAAAAGGGTAAGAGGAAGAGCAAGATTGCTCTTCCTGTTGCACAAAAGAAGAAGGAAAAGGAGAAAAGAAAAGGAGGAAGGAAAAAAGGGTTTTGTTTTTTAGTTTTATATGGTGGGTGGCTATTCGCCCCCACCGAACTTTCGAATGCACCCACCATCTTTCACAAAATAAAACCCTAATCATTAGTTAAATAAAAAGCCCAAAACCAAGCCCAAATACAATTGAGTAACAATCCATCAACATTAGGGTTTACAAATTTTTGGCTAAATACACACACACACACACACTTTATCCTATTTAGCAATGGCAAATAAAAAAAAATCTTTTTCCAAATAATTGAGATTACAATATATACCACAATTAATGAAAAATAATTTTTTTTTATATTTATTTAATTAGGCGGGTATTACACTGTGTCTGCCGGAGCTATAATAGAAAAACGCTAATGAATCTATCGAAGGTAATAGGGAAGTGTCTTTTCTAATCCTGCAGTAGATATTTATGTTTTAGTGTTGTGCAGCAAGTATTTACAAGGCTGGTAATACTACCATGCACCTTTGGTGTGATTGAGTAAGCACATACAAGGCATGAACTACAGAGAATGCAGTCAAATTATAAAATATGTTGAAGAACATGATATTTACTTCAAAACGCAGACATAAGCAAATTCCTATTACCAACCTGCTTCTCCTTCTTAATCCATTCCTCCCATCAGATTCTTTTTCATCTTCTGCTCGCGCTAGAAGCCCTAGGCATCAGGTTCTTGGAAATACGATTGGATGCATCATCAGCGTCCCTTAAAGCATCGACCTCACCGTCCTACAGTAGTTTGAGGTAAAAGGACATGAACCCAAATAATTGCAGAAGGAAGCTGAATGCCAAAAAAACACAAATGACAGTCAAAACAGAAAGTCCCAACAACATCAAAGAGAAGTTGGCATAGAATGAACAAGTTACCATCTTAGACTTATCCTATTCGAGCTCTTTCTTCTTCTAAATCTCACTATTAATTCGATCTGATTCAGCTTGAATAACAAACCGCACAGGTGGTAAGTTAAAATTGCAGTTATAATCATCCAACATAAAACAGTAAGAGTCACAAGAAGTTAAACCTTCTTCTTTCGAATTTCCTCTTCTTTTGAACAAGTGATGTATCACCAGAAGTGGATCATTGACAAGATTCAAGGCTTCTACTATTATTTCTATCTTCCTGTTTCACTCTGCCGAAAAAATTCACCTGGTTATAATTTCTGCTTAGCGAAAAGAAACATTTCACAAATTAGCATATGGCACGTGAGATACTGTGGTTCTCTTACCATTTTCCTTCAGGCGGGAACTAAAATCAGGGGCTCAATTGACTACGCAGCAGATTAAGTTCTTGCTTAGCAAAAGCATTGCTGACAGTAACATGGTCAAACAAGTATTTCATAGAAAGAGTATGATGTTAACGAATCCCCCAAAAGGATCCGGACAAATGTTCTAAGGAACCCATTAATTATACGTGGAGCTGTCCCATCACAAAACCTTTTAGCAAGATGAACCGCCTTGAAAAATAGCAAAGTAAACAAATTAGATAATCAAGTATTTGAAGATGGCAGAAGGAGAGAAATCCAAAAGGTGGGGGTGGTGTTAAGAATTGGAAGGGAAAGAGAAATTGACCTCATTAATGATAATCTAGTGACGAGTGCCAAGTACTGTTATTCCTTCCATTGCCAAGCGAACCAACTTTAAACACCGTAAGGTGAAAGGAGCTCATACTTATATACTAGAAACTAGCTCTACACTTATGAAAACTGTAACCGTTAATTGCCTCAAACAAAAATAAGATAGAAGTTATTGAGAAGCAATTCTTGCGTCAATCCATACACGATGGTTGTGTTTTAGTTCTTGAGACAACCATGTTCTATCTTAGCCAAAGGATATTGGTTAGCATCCAGGTGGTGGAACAGAGCAAGCTCTACCTCAGGGACAGGGTTTTCTTTCTCAGTCTGAACTCTCATGAAGTTGGACTTGGAAATTTTCGTAGCAACGTTTTTGCTTTCACTTTCAGTGTTCAAAAGAAGGGTACCATACTTCTTGATCAAAAATATTTTCTAGAACAAGTAAATAACAATTATTTTCATCAAATAGTCTCCGAACACATACCTTCCAATTTGGTGGAGCTATTTTGTCGATGACAGTAACATGGTCATCCCAAGCATCCACAACAGCAACCAACATTTTCTTTGTCAAACTGAAATAGAAGAAAAAAATCGTAGGTATTCGAACTCTGAAAGACCCTTAAATCAATTTATGTGTAATCATATAGCAGAACTTGAGATATTAAGAGCGATTGGGAGATACCACAATATGAGTTTGTTGTATACCAACTTCGGAGGAGCTAAGAGAACTTTTGCTTCTGTAACCAACAAAAAAACCATAATGGACTTATAATTCAGAATTCTAATGAATGGTGAAACGATAACGAACCATGATTAGTACTAGTGGCATACACATTAGTATTGTAAGAGGTGCAACTTGGATGGGTTGCCAATGGTAGCCTTGTTGGATGGTTAAGGCAGTGGTGGTTTAACTCTCACGTCTTGGTTTCTATACCCACAGGTAATTAGGTTCCTAAGGCCCCAAAGAAAGTCCAACTGGAATTTCATTGGGTTTTCTAAACCCATGGCTGCTTGCTTTCAACTTGTATAAGACCATGGGCCAAAATGTTCAGGGTGACGGTGACCTGCCAAAGTTGCACTGCCAGTACTGTACTTTTTGAATTCATGGTAACCTTAGAATAAACATTATTCTAACAATTTATTTCCACAGTATGTTCCCTAATTCTACAAGGAGAAACCCATCACAGAAACAAGTTTGCTATATAGGACTTATTACCAATCACAGACTCCTTTTCATACTTGCGCAACAACTTCTCTTCCTCTTTTTTCTGTCTGCGTGTAAATGGGAGGCTCGCCAAAGCTTAGATGATCGTATTCCAACAACATTGCTTTGTCGAATTCGTATCCAGGTTCTGAAAGCAATAAAACTGTAAGGAGTCCATTTATGAATGTATTTATAGCTCCATATTTTAACCGGTATGTAGTTTTTTTATTTTATTTTATCAGTATATAATTAGCCATATTAAACTCAAATGTCTTGAAAACATTCATATCCTACAGGCAGCTTTCCTACATGGTCAGACGATGTTCTTGATTCTTATCAGACTGTCATCTTATCCATTACAAATTCTTATCTAGGTATTTTCATTAATTTCATCAGAGATGGTTATCTTTTCTAAGAGCATTACTGCGATCTATCATCCAACAAAAATTTTGGAAACTCACATACTCGGATTCAACCCAACAACCACACAAGTCTGGCATTTGATGTTTCTGAACAACAAGCGGACCACCCACAAAAGCTATCATAACACTAACATTCCTAACCAACCGACATTACAGAAGAAATCCTCATTCTCCACTTGAATCTTAAATCAACACATTCCTATAATTGGGTTAGTTAAACTACACAATCTTTTTCTTGTTATGACATTTTCCAAAATCATTTGGAAAATTCTTAAGAACAATATAAATGTTCCGACCAGACAAGATTCTAGGCTTCCTTCCATGTTCCAAATTGTTATCAAACCAAACCTTTTTTCCTCGATATGCATGTGTAGGTGACAGAAATTTCCTATGACCCATGTATGCAAATTTCTTACTGTGCGTTAACCATATGTAGTGCGTATTTTTTCCACAAAGAGGACATGCCTTTTTACCTTTTGTACAACATCCGGCGATGTTTCCATATGCTGGAAAGTCACTTATGGTCCATAGCAAAATTGCTCTGAGATTAAAAATATTTCCACCAAACGCATCATAAGTGGCTGTAAGTAGACGTCTATGTCATTTCCAGGTTGCTTTGGACCCGGAATCAGTAGCATTAACATGATATTCTCTTTCTTCATGCACAACGCAGGAGGCAAATTGTAGTTAACTAGCATCACTGGCCAACAACTGTATTTAGAGCTTAACATGGAAAAATGATTAAAACCATCAATAGAAAGACCAAGACCAAGTCTGAGATTGTGTGGATCAGCTGCAAATGATTCCCATTTATCATTAACCAATTCCCATGTTACGGAATCAACAGGGTGCCGCATTTTTCCATCGTTGCTTTTATTATTGAAATGCCACCTTAAATCTGCAGCCATTTTTTCAGACCTAAACATTCTTTTGAATCTTGAAATTATAGGAAAGTACCTCAAAACTTTAACTGGAATACCTTTTTTAATCTCTTTGGTCCTCTTATTTTTCTTCCATCTTGAAGCACCACATTTAGAACAAGTGTCCAAGTCCTTGTACTATTTTCTAAATAGACAACAATCATTCTCACAAGCATGAATCTTTTCATAACCAATCTCAAATGACTTGAGAAACTTTTTAACCGAGTAAAACGACTTCAAAAGTACATTGTCCTATGGAAGCATGCCTGCCAATGTCTCAAGAAGCTCACTAAAACTTTTATCAGACCATCCACTTTGAGTTTGAAGTCGATATAAAGTTACAATGGCTGATAACTTGTTATAATTTGAACAGTTTGGGTACAAAGGGGTTTCTGCATCTTTTAGTTTTGCTATAAAATCATCAGCATGTATGTATTTAGTAGGCTCAATGTAGTCTTCATTAACCAACTAAGTAGGCTTCATATATTCTTCATCAAAAAAGTGGGCAGCTCTATATAAGTTATATGTCTCGTCGTTCCACAATTTTTAGGAAAGTTGTCATCAATAATTATCTGCTCCTCATGCTCATACCAATCTTTACTTTGTTTGTACTTCACATCCATTCCCCTTGTTACCAAATGCTCAACAACAACACTGCCACACTGATGCTCTACATTGCGACAATCTATGCAAGGGCATAAGATCATTTTAGGATTTCCCACGTTGTTTGTAACCATTTTCACAAAATTCTATGCTCCTTTCTCGTACTCAGGATCAACTCTATGACAAGAAAGACAAGAAAATCTATTGCTCTAAGACCTCTGACATTTCTAATTCTATAATAAATATCTAACTACGCACAACTAATTTTGTACCTGTGAAGACCCACCCAACCTTTATCCAGCATCATATATTCTTGTAGTACTCAGCCCAACAAATTATAAAATTCAAACAAAAAACTACTTAAATCTTCATGGGGTAATTGAAAGTTTCATATATATATATATATATAAGCAGTACTTGAAGACAAGTCCAATTTCATACTAAATAGATATTCATATCCGTTCTGAAAGCATTACAAACTGGCAGCATAAATGTTAAACACAAAGACATAAATTAAATTCAGACAACGCTTCAGCGTAAATGTGATGAAGGGGTACATATTAGACAAATTTTGGCCTTTTCATAGCACTAAGTGAAAAAATGTTATGTTCATATGCTATTAATGAGCAATTGTTGTGTAGTAGTAAATGCCATCTTTTCAAAGAAATCGTAATTATAATACGTTCAGAATATATGTTAGAAACTTTTGAATGATACCCGCTACGACATCATTTCCTTACATACATGACAGTGACATAAAAACTATAACTAGATCAACCAAGAAAATGAATCAAAACACCATCTTTCAAAGAATAAAAAAATTGTATTACTCAAATAACACAATTTACATAACTTTTGAATAGTAGTCCCTCTGCAATATCATTTCCATGCATATATAATTGACCTAAAAAAATTTACACCTATCTTCCAAAAATTGATGCGCTATTTTAGTAGCACACAACTTAATACCCTGCTTTGTGATTGTAGTATAGAATAAGTAGGGATCGTTCTAGACCGGGGATTAGAGGGCTTGTCAATTAACACTAATAATAACTAAAAGACAACTAACAACCTAATTAATTAAATAAAAGGGGATTGGATTTTCTAAATTAAAGTATGAAAATAACTACGAAAATTACTGTAAAGATAATAAAACTAAAGGGATGACAAAGATGAGAAATTAGCTAAGGGTTTATCTCCACACACAAAACATATGCTTATAAATCAATCTTCAATAATCACTTGCTAACTCATGAGAGACAATGCTCAAGACTAACCGTGACCGCATTGCATTAATCTTATTATTTTCCCAAGTTCGTTGAATTAAACTAAGCGTCGCTTTCAAACTATTATTATCATGCTATCTAAACAGGAGTCACAAGTTAAATAACAATCTAAGATCATTAAGTTTTTTGGAAAATATGAACACTGACTAGGCAATTACAAGTATGATCAGCATCGTGTTCTTGCCTAGGTTTTTACTTAACCTTACCAACGTTCCTTGGTATTTACTACTTGTGAGTACAGAATCATAACAATTAGGTGGAACTTTCCTATACTCTAGCCCCAGATCCTGGCATGCTTACTAAGTTGGCCACCTTAACAAACATATAAAGAAAAGTTCTCTATAAAACAGTTAAGCAAAACACAATAACTAATAGCCAAAGAAGATTAAATTCAATTAATTTATAAAGCACATGTTCGGGGCTTCGAATCCACCCCTAACTAAGAGGAGTTTAGCTAGACATATTAATTATGTTCAAACAGTAATCCATAATCAATAATCAAACTAAAATAAGAGAAAAAGTTAAGAGATGAGACAAAACACTGTAGACTGATCCGTGGTGGTAGAGAGAGGAATGCCGGGGAGAAAATAGCGCAAACTCTTCTTCACTTCGCGATCTGCTTCACCAGTTTCTCTGTTCCTCCCTCTTCACGATTTGCTCCTTCCTCACCTCTCAATCTGCTTGTGAATCAGAGTGTGAGAGAGAAGGGGATGACGAGGGACAGCGAAAGAGTGAGGGGGATGGCGATGGGTGGCTTTGGCTGAGAACGGGAAGAAGGGACGAAGAGGGAAGGACGGGGGACTGAGACGGTGGCTAGGGTTTGGCGAGGTGGCGATGGGTGATGATGGGTTCAGGACGATGGCTTGATTGTTGTTATGAAGGAGGACGACGACGGCTGTGGGAGGATGCGTGGCTTGCTGCGCGGTGGATCGTGAATGCGAGTTATTGCTGGATGGATGGATTCTGGGTGACGGCGGCTAGGGTTTGGCGAGGAAAGTCGTGGATGGATGCGTGGCTGTGGATTGGTGATGATGGTTGACTGCTTGCTGTGGTTGCAAGCGTCATTGCTCCAGGGCAGGTATCATCCCATTTATAATTGTTTTGTTTCCTTTTTTCCTTGGTTTCCGTGTTTGTGTGATTTCCTTGTTTGTGTAGTTTCCTTGTGCAACTAGTTGCCAATTTGCTTCACTTAGCTTCTATTTTATAATCTTGTAATTGGAAACCTAGACAAACATGAAAATAGCAATTAGTATCATAATTAACAAGTAATAGCTAAAAATATATATAGAAATATGATACTAAAAATAGCCTAATTATGCCCCTATCAAATTCCCCCACACTTATCTTTTGCTAGTCCTCGAGCAAATCTAAGAAACAAAATAAAATACTCAATTTATACTTTCCAACATTTGTCTCAGAGATTTTCAATAGATCATGACATGTTAAGATCATTTGTAAACACAAGATAATTAAATCCACATTATTCAAAAATTAATACATGTTCCTAGCAATGATATAAAAATTCACAATTAAATCAATCTAAGTGATTGTGAAACTCAAGCGCGTGTCAAGAAGAATTAACTCAAAAATCTCACTGGATGCACTATTTTCTTTTTCACTGATTGTTTGGTAAAATCACTTTTCCTATTTTAGTTATATGTGAGAGGATTGATGTAAAAGGGAAACAAATAGCTCACATATGATATAACAAGAAAGAAAAGGCATTTTTCTGACATTTTTTTTTTTTTCAGATATATGATCTCTTGGAAGGAATGTTATTACTTGAATGCAAGAACTAGTGACACCATATGCTCATATCTCATTCGAATCTCCACATCGTGACATTGCAAGACACACTCAATCAAAAGGTCTTAATTCAGGTTGTAATGGGGCCAGAGGTCAAGGGAAGAGAAAGAACGGATATGAAATTTTCAAAGGCTTGAAGAAGTGGTGAAAGCATGCAATAAGATTAGAGACATTAGCAAAAAATCATATGGTTCAAGACATAAGTGGGAAAATGACGAGGTGGCCCATAGATAATGAAGAGTTTCAACAATTATTTTGTATCTACTAAAAAGAATTGAACTATCTGTATGGTACTGTAATACTGAATGGATATAGATAAGGACTTGTATCCCTTTTGTAATTTTTTTTTTTTTTTTTTTTTTTTTGCAACTCTTTCTTCTTGAACTGTCTACCACAAGGGTCTCCCCCCACACTTGTTTTTCAACATACATTGAACCACAATAAATTCTCTGCAAATCAAATTATGTTCCACTATTTTTATTAGGTTAGGGATAGAAAATGAGGGTAATGAAATTAAAGGCTTAATAACAGGCTCAATGGGGTTAACCTAAAGGAAATATATTATGGATCAGGCTTATTTGGCAATGGTGAAAACTATGTGCCTTTATCATGTCAAGCATGTCATGCAATTCAATATGATGCTTTGAACGAAATTAATACAAGTTCTAGTGTTTAATTCTTAATTATGAAAGCAATCCAAGTAGCAACCAAAGCAAACAAAATTGAGATCATGCAATGAATTATTATTGACAAAAGAATAAAAGATGACCTAAATAAAAACTCTCAAAATCAAAGGAACAATAGGCTTAAAACTCACATATGGGTTATAATGAGTTAAATTCAACTAAGCATGCTATGAGTACCAATTACTAAGTTGATTATATGTGAATTTGCATATAATAACCATTAACCAAAGAATAATATTAGATCTTAAATCATGTTTATAAATCACCTTAAAGTCATGCAATTAAAAACCAAATCTCATCATTGTGTTGGAAAGTATCCTAAGACTCAAAACAAATATAAGTTCTTTTATTTTTTTATGACACTAATACCAACAAAGAAAAAAAAAACCAACATTTATATATATATATATATATATATATTTTAAGGGACTGACATTTTTTTTTCAAAATAAAACAACGTTTTGTTCCCCCCACACTTAAACCTAACATTGTCCTCAATGTGAATAGATTATAGCACATGTAATGAAAGATTTAAAAGCGGAAAAACAAAGTACTAACAAACAAAAACAAAAATAACGAAAATAAAATAAAGGGATAAAGAAAGCAAATCTGATTGGGTTGCCTCCCAAAAAGCGCTTGTTTTAACGTCGTGCAGCCTGACAAAAAGAAAAAAAATTATAAAAAGAAAAATTTATAAAAAAAAAACTATTAAGTAATTAACAATTTTACTAATCCTCGGCAACGACGCCAAAAATTGTTGCGTTATTTTAGTAGCACACAACTTAATACCCTGCTTTGTGATTGTAGTATAGAATAAGTAGGGATCGTTCTAGATCGGGGATTAGAGGGCTTGTCAATTAACACTAATAATAACTAAAAGACAACTAACAACTTAATTAATTAAATAAAAGCGGATTGGATTTTCTAAATTAAAGTATGAAAATAACTACGAAAATTACTGTAAAGATAATAAAACTAAAGGGATGACAAAGATGAGAAATTAGCTAAGGGTTTATCTCCACACACCAAACATATGTTTATAAATCAATCTTCAATAATCACTTGCTAACTCGTGAGAGACAATGCTCAAGACTAACCGTGACCGCACTGCATTAATCTTATTATTTTCCCAAGTTCGTTGAATTAAACTAAGCGTCACTTTCAAACTATTCTTATCATGCTATCTAAACAGGAATCGCAAGTTAAATAACAATCTAAGATCATTAAGTTTTGTGAAAAATATGAACACTGACTAGGCAATTACAAGTATGATTGGCATCGTGTTCTTGCCTACGTTTTTACTTAACCTTACCAACGTTCTTTGGTATTTACTACTTGTGAGTACAGAATCATAACAATTAGGTGAAACTTTCCTATACTCTAGCCCCAGATCCTAGCATGCTTACTAAGTTGGCCACCTTAACAAACATACAAAGAAAAATTCTCTATAAAACAGTTAAGCAAAACACAATCACTAATAGCAAGGAAGATTAAATTCAATTAATTTATAAAGCACATGTTCGGGGCTTCGAATCCACCCCTAACTAAGAGGAGTTTAGCTAGACAAATTAATTATGTTCAAACAATAATCCATAATCAATAATCAAACTAAAATAAGAGAAAGAGTTAAGAGATGAGACAAAACACTGTAGACTGATTTGTGGTGGTAGAGAGAGGAGTGCTGGGGTACAAATAGCGCAAACTCTTCTTCACTTCGCGATCCGCTTCACCAGTTTCTCTGTTCCTTCCTCTTCACGATCTGCTCCTTCCTCACCTCTCAATCTGCTTGTGAATCAGAGTGTGAGAGAGAAGGGGATGACGAGGGACAGCGAAAGAGTGAGGGGGATGGCGATGGGTGGCTTTGGCTGAGAACGGGAAGAAGGGACGAAGAGGGAAGGACGAGGGACTGAGACGGTGGCTAGGGTTTGGCGAGATGGCGATGGGTGATGATGGGTTCAGGACGATTTCTTGATGGTTGTTGTGAAGGAGGACGACGGCGGCTGTGGGAGGATGCGTGGCTTGCTGCACGGTGGATCGTGAATGCGAGTTATTGCTAGATGGATGGATTCTGGGTGACGGCAGCTAGGGTTTGGCGAGGAAAGCCAAGGATGGATGCGTGGCTGTGGATTGGTGATGATGGTTGACGGCTTGCTGTGGTTGCAAGCGTCATTGCTCTAGGGCAGGTATCATCCCATTTATAATTGTTTTGTTTCCTTTTTTGCTTGGTTTCATTGTTTGTGTGATTTCCTTGTTTGTGTAGTTTCCTTGTTTGTGTAGTTTCCTTGTGCAACTAGTTGCCAATTTGCTTCACTTAGCTTCTATTTATAGAATCTTGTATTTGGAAACCTACACAAACATGAAAATAACAATTAGTATCATAATTAACAAGTAATAGCTAAAAATATATATAGAAATATGGTACTAAAAATAGCCTAATTATGCCCCTATCAAGTGGTCACTTGCTGAGTGTGTGTGTGTGTGCATTTTTTTTCTTAAAGGATTACTTGCAGAGTGTTAATATGGCCATTTTCATGTTCTGTTGTTTGTTTTGGATTCAGAGTTTTAATATGGTATGTATGTTTGCCTAAATAAATTACTGAGGTACAAAAATTGGCTCCAGAGCCTAAATAAATAAATATCGCTCTCCCGCTCATCCCGCTCATTGTTTTCCTTAGCGTTTTTAAAGGGTAACGAAATTAAACTTGGTTTTTGATAGCACAAGTCTAAAAAACGCTATGTGCATGTGCTATTAATAAGCACTTGTGTTGTAGTTAGATTTCGGAAAGCGAACAAGAAGTACATGGATATACCACACTCCAAAGAAAAAAGGAATGAACAAGAAGATTTGTCGACCAAACATCAGTTAGGTAATACTAATGTGTTAAATTGTGAGAATAAAAACGTAGTTGACCAAACATCCATGAACACAGAAGTAAGTGCCATGAGAGTCAAGCAACTCTCTAACTCAAATGTCGTCAATGATTAAGTTTCGGTGTTGGAACATTAGAGGTCTTAACGACTCCCTCAAGCAGCAGGAAGTCAAGGAGTTTGTTACTAAGCATAAATTACATATAGTAGGGATAGTTGAAACTAAGGTTAAGGAGACTAAGAAAAGTAGCCTGCTGAAAACACTGATCAGAGACTGGCAATGGGCAGACAATGGAGCGTTAGTGCAGGGTGGCCGAATATGGATTGGATGGTGTCCCAGTTTAGTTACTATTAATATCAAATCTACCTCGAGTCAAGCTATCATAGTTGATGCATCTTGGAATAATGGGTTTGTTTGTGCAATGACTTCCGTATATGGTAGCAATTACTACTTGACCAGACAACAATTATGGCAAGAACTAGAGTCCTTATCAAGTTTAGTATCTATTCCCTGGGTGATCCTAGGAGACTTCAACGCTACTCTACATGCTACAGAACGAATGGGCATTGTTGAAACTCAGCATGGAGGGGCGCACAACTTCTTAAACTGTGTGATCCAGGCTAACCTTCATGATTGCAAGTACAGACGCAATTTTTTTACCTAGTACAATAACCAATTGGGCTCGGATAGGGTCTCAACAAAGATCGATAGGGTGTTAGTTAATGATCACTGGCTGCAACAAATACCAGGCGCTGAAGCTAAGTTTTTGAATGCAAACATTTACGATCATACCCCAATGACAGTGACCTTATATGATAGCAGTAACAGAGGATCAGTCCCATTCAAAATTTTCAATTACTGGGTCAATGAACATTACTTCTTCAATACCGCAGAAGAGGCATGGAAGATACGCATTAGGGGTAGGCCTATGCATAGACTTGCTCAGAAGTTGAAGAATGTGAAACACTGTCTAACAGTTTGGCGCAAGAACAAATTTAACAGTGCTAGTACAACATTAGATCAGGCCAAAGCTCGAATGATTCATGCCCAACAAGCTATCCAAACGCCTCCAGTTGCTGATGCCTTAATTATTGAGGAATGAAGAGCTGTTAAAGACTACTCCAAGGCTGCCAAACATGAAGAATTAGAGCTGAAGCAGAAATCCAGATCTCTGCTCTTTGCTATTGGGGATTAGAATAATGCGTATTTTCATGGAATGGTCAAGGAACGCCGAATGAAAAATCAGACAATGAGCATCTACATAAAAAAAGAATGATAAAGAAATATCTCTATTTTTTCTATATTTAAGCATTGGTGTCCAAGGTGACGCTCCCATGTAGGTTATGTTGAAGGCCTACTGCTTTCAATAGTTGAATAAAGCACACTCGTAGAACACAATGGAAAACACAAATGGCAATTCAAAATGGATTACAACAGCATAACAATCAAAGAAAATAAATTAAAAAATCCCATTGCCAAGAGCATTAACCTAGTGTATAGTGTATAATCGTCAGGAAAGTAGATTAAGCCATTTTAGTGATAAACCATCCTCAAAACTGGCTCCAATGCTCTTGGGGATGAGTCTGAACATGGTAAAACTCAAACTCCACCTAATTTGTTAATCATACTATCTCTTTTTGTTTGGGAGTAATACATTCAAAGGGGGGTAGGAACCTATCTTTCTAATTTGCAAAAATCTATTGGTGGGAAAATAAAGTAGATCAAAGACACATTGTAAAATGAACAATTATTAGAGTGCCAACCCTTAATATGTCCTTGCTCGGATGTGTACTAAAACATCCAAGGCAAGGAACTACATGCAATTTTAGACTATTCAAAAGTTTCATATTGTTACTTGGAGGATCGTAAATTTGTTCTTGTTGAAGCACCTTAGTCTCTTGGTCGGACATCAATATGTTAGTTCATATGTTTCAAATACCACCACACACAAGGATAAGACTATTACAAATGAAAATTTTAGGTCTTTTGCTAATCTGTCATTAGACTAACTCCTTAGCAAGCACCCATTTGCTCAATATGAAAATGTAAGAAAACGTCATTGTTTCTATATTTTACCTTTTTTTTTTTTGGAAAGTGAGCTGGGTTTTTATAGGATCCCATAACCTATCAACAAGGTGCGACCTACAGGTCAACACCATAAGAAAGTAACCATGCTGCCGATGGGTCTCGAACCTAGGACGTGGGGGATAAACCCACACTGCCCTAACCACTTACTTTTCATGAAAGAAGAACCATTCCTTTTTTATTTTCTAGGTTATTACTTATTTTTCTGTCCAAATAATGTCAATAGTATATTCGCCTTTGACAACCCTAGCATAAGACAAACGAAACAATATAAAATTTCCATATAACTTCATTTCACACATGATGTGGGTTAAGCCAGAGAGTACATATGACATTTCTTACATGGACCACACTGAATGACTGCCTAAATCAGATGATATAGGAGTTCTTACGAACAACGATAAGAAAAAAGAAAACAATATCAGAAGATTATCTCCACATTGAAATATAAAAATAAAGATATGAACAATGGAATTACCTTCCAATAAAGTTTAGGCATAAAGAGAAAACCATATTAGAGAGAAAGACATTCAAGATGAAAAGATAATTACTTATTAAATAACAATAGGTGAGTAACTAACACGACTAATTCAAGCAAGCTGAAGCTGAAAATGTCTAAATGAGTGCATTGCACTCAAACATAAAAACTTGATTATGTCATCACGAAGACATATAATTGGGTCCCCCATGGGTTGTCTCCCCCACCCATGTAAAGTCCACGTCCCGACTTGGCCTACCTATGTTCCAACAGTTGGTGGTCCTACCCGACGTACCCATAATAGGTATGATTGATGGTGTGTAACATTTAACCTTTTCTTAAGATTTGTAATCGATGAGCTTAAGCAGTTGTCGTGGTGATTATATCGAATGAATACAAAACACTGACGAAATACCATACAGACAATATGTCCAAGTCAGGACCAGGTATTCCTTAAATTATTTTGGTGATGTTGCCTTCAAATAAAAGGGATGAAACAAGTAGGACTCAACAGTGAATATTGGTACACTTCAGTGATTTAGCAAATTTTCAGGTCATACACCATAAGATCAAATTCAAAATTTTAGTTTCAAACATTACATTCAAAAGGGAAATGAGGTAGAAGTTGATCCAAACCTTAAGAAGTGTTTGCAGAACTAACTTTCTTCCTTTCTACAGCAAAACTAAGTCCAAAGCTTTATCCTTCAAGACCCACAACTTCTGTATTTTTAATGACAATATGTTACAAAGACATACAAAGAAATTATCTCTTCAGAATTGCGCTAAAGGGCAAATATGCAAAAGAGAATGTCAACCATCATCAAGTGATTAAGATCGGGAAAAAAATTAGTAACAATAAATTGAACATGTCAACCAATTGGTTATTTTAGATTATTCAGAGAAAAAATGAACTTACAATCTGAAGCAAAAAAAAAACACAAAATTCAGTACAAGTCGAATAAAAAAAATAGAGTGCTTGGCATTATGGCCTGGCATAGAGGGCAAGAGCGACGGGCGAGATTGAATCTCAGAGCCGAAGGAAAAAAATAACTGTTGTGAATCACAAAAAGTCTGCTCCCTTTCATCGTCTTCTTAACAGCTTAAGTGACATAAGGGAGAGTTTCTCAGGCTTTCTAATGTTATGCAAAGTATTAGAAAGTACCCTAGTGGTCTCAAATAGGTTTCTACATAACTCTGCCAACAAGAGTTATGACAGGCTTTTATTAGCAAGCTCTGTCAACATAAAACCTTTGCCAGTCAGATGACAAGCTTTGCAATGGCACCTCCTGTAGTGTTCAACAGGTGCATCACCCTTTGTAATGCCCCCCCCCCCCCCCCCCCCCCCCTCACTAGTCACAATTGTTTTACTATGTCATCCCAATTGAATTGAGCACAAAAGTACGAAAAGTCTCTTACGACCCCAAATGCACTTTCATACCCACCGTATGATTTTAATACCTATAATGAACTCCTCTATCTATGCTTCCATTATACTTATCTTCAAATCCACGTATAGTAGGTATTCATGCATGTGTGGAAACATCTAAAGATCCCATAAGCCATTTTGGGTAACAACCTTGTTTCTTTTCTTCAATCAGGAAAAGGGAAGGGATAGATTGGCCACTAGTTTGATTTGAAGAAATTTCCATTTCTATTGTGATGTATTGAACGAACGAATGAGTGATTGTATTTGATTCATCATTTTTTTTTTATTAATATGAAGGTTTGGGGATCCTTCAAACCCCTGTCCGCTTACCAATAAATAATAAAAATTGGTCACTAGTTATTCATCTGATTAATCAAGAGAAGCTTAAGAAAATGTAATTTCAACACCAAGTAAATAATTCAGCTATAATACAACTTCAATTAGAAATCAGAAGCAAGAGCATCGCCTCTAGGGCTATCATTTCATATTATACAAGCTTCATATCTATATGACTTTTCCGGAAAAAAAGAAAGCAAACATTTGAAAAATAAATGATTTTATTCTGAGATATTATGCCACGTAAATTAAGTTTCAAAAAACTCATCCTGACTACTCCATCAGAACTCCATCCTGACTACTCCTCCATCAACACCAATAAAAGGCATAAACTCATCATCAAAAACAAAAATCCCTAAAAACAAAATCAGAAAAAACTAAAACACAAAAAATGATGTTCATCTAAACAAAAAAACAGAGAAGGGACTAAAACAATCACAGATAAGAACAAAGCAAACTAGATGGGAACCAAACAACCACCAATCTCACAAATTCAACAAACACAAATGACATCAAACACAAACAACCCCCAATCTCATACTAAAAACCATTAGAACAGAAGATAAAATAAACATTCGTACCTCAAAAATGCCTCTAGATGACTTGAAAACTGCTAGAGAGAAACTTGGTATTTCTTCGCCGACGAAGAGACGCTAAAATCTATTTGCTCTCTCTTTGTCTCTGAATATACAAAAACTTTCTCAGTGTTTAAAGAGACCCAAAAATCAACATATAAATAAATTATTCAACAAACTCAAAAATGAAATGCAATGACAGAATCCAACTTACAGAGAGCTTCAATTTGGGATGGAAGTATACAGAGATTCTTTAATTAGAAACCCTAATTTGTGCAAGATGAAGAAGACGAAATAGTGAAAGAGTAGTGAGTAGCAGAGGCAGAGTGAAGTGGAGGCGAAGCGACTAAGTGACAGAGAGTAAGAGAGATCAGGCGATGCAGCAGAGAGCGAAAGAGATCAGATGACGGTAAGAGGAGAGGTGATGGCGAGAGAAGAGCGAGAGAGATCAGGCGAGGCGAGGTGACGGCGAGAGTAGAGGCGAGGTGGGAGAGCTGCGTTTGTGAGGGAGATCGAACTGCGTTGCATGAGGGAGAGTTGCATTTGAGAGGAGACGAAAGCGTGGGTCAAAAACGCGCGGAATAAATTTCGCTCTCCTGCTCACTATTTTCCTTAACTTATTAAAAACGCTATGTCTAACATTCAATGAAATTAAAAGGGTTTTTGATAGCACAAGTCTAAAAAAGGCTATGTGCTTGTGCTATTAATAAGCACTTGTGTTGTAGTGCCATTTCAGCAGCACGTAAGTTCCACTCAATCAGTAACCGAACAAATTTTCGGTCCTCAGTCACCATCCCTGACTGGCATTCTTGATTCCTTCTCAGTGGAGCCACATACTCTGAATAATATCAATGATTCATTGTTGCATGCTCAGACTACTACAGTTGGTGTTTCTCCTTTATCTTCTGACTATGAGGTCATGATGGCAAATGATCAAGCAATTGCTCAATCAAATCAGGGTGGTTTTACTCAACTGGTAGCTCATACCAGGGGCGGACCTACTAAGGGGCGAGGGGGTAGCTGCCCCCCCTCAACTTTTAAAATAATTTTATTATATACTTAACCTTTAGAAATTAGTGCAGGTTTAGGTCAGAAATTAGTGCAGGTTTAGAAATTAGTGCAGGTTTAGAAATTAGTGCAGGTTTAGAAATTAGTGCAGGTTTAGGGGCGGACCTAAACCTAGTGCAGGTTTAGGTCAGAAATTAGTTAAGTGGCAGGAGGCTTTAGAGAGTAAAGGTTTTAGAATTAGCCGTTCGAAGACGGAGTATCTAGTGTGCAACTTTGGGTGTGAACCAAGAGGGAGAAGTCATGCAATTGAGATCGAAGGTGTCGAGGTCCCAGAGTGTGAGGCTTTTCGATATCTAGGGTCTATAATTCAAAAGAATGGGGCTATTGGAGCAGATGTAGACCACAGGATTAAAGCTGGTTGGTTGAAATGGCGAATGGCGTCAGGAGTATTGTGCGATAGAAGGATGCCTGCAAGGCTAAAAGGGAAATGCTATAAGACAATTGTTCGACCAGCCATGCTATATGGTTCAGAATGTTGGGCTACTACGGGACAACATACGCATAGGATGGCAGTAGCAGAAATGCGTATGTTAAGGTGGATGTGTGGTAAAACTCGTAAGGATAAGATTAGAAATGAAAGAATTAGGAGATACTTAGGTGTAGCGCCCATAGAGGAAAAAATTAGAGAAAGACGTTTAACTTGGTTTGGTCATGTGCGTAGGAGACCGAGCACGGCGCCAATTAGAAAATGTTTAGATTGGCAAGTTAATGGAGGGTGTAGACGGAGGGGACGACCGTTGAAAACTTGGATGAAGACGGTGAATGAAGATATCATTGAGCTTGGATTAGGTGAGGAAATGTGGGAAGATCGCATTGCTTGGAGAACCAAAATTCATGTAGCCGACCCCGAAAATCTCGGGAATGGGCTTTGATGATGATGATGATGACTTAACCTTTAGAAAAATCAATTTTATAATGTATAATACAATATGTAAATTGTTCATTCAATTAATTATACATCTTTCTATTGGTGTAGTGGTTGAAAGTTTGTAAATTTTTGTAAACAACCCGAGTTCGATACTCATCGAGCGCATTTTTTTATGGCTATTCACTATACATTTTTATGGTTACTGATAATTACTCTTTTTATCATTGTTACTCGCTTAATTTTTTATTTTCAATACAATTTTATAGTAATTGCAAACATTAAAAAAATTGTTTAGTTTAATAAAAATTTATTTTTGGTCATCTCGGAGCATATGATTTCTTTATGTCTATACAATTTTGTCATTGTTACATTCCCCTACTTTTTAGTTTTCAACGCAATTTTATATGTAATTGCAAACATTAAAGCAATGAATTACTTGTTCACAAGTAGCGTAAAACCTCCAACAAAAAAAAAATTTGAAATTAATATCTAAAATAATAACTAAAGAATTCAATGAAAATATATGCCACTAGGCAACTCGTACAAAATTTGAACTTCATATAAACATTTTTTGATGAAATTGTATTAGGATCTTATTATGTTCATAAATTTTCGATTTTTTTAGCTTTAATTAAATTTTTATTCTAATTATTTTGTGATTTTAGTTATATATTATAGTTATTACACTCGTTTGCCCCTTGCTAAGGTTATTGATATTGTGACCTTATTTTGGCTTAAAATTGGATTACACTTAATTCAATTTGGTATATGCAATGTATTTTTATAGTTGTATTTTTCTTATTTTACTAACTCGAGTAGAAATTTTTTTTTTTGCTTGCCATTTCGCCCCCCCTTGACTAAAATCCTGGGTCCGCCACTGGCTCATACTGATCATATGCGTGAAGCCCGAAGGCAAGAAAGACTCCAAATGTCCTCAGTCAAGCATACCCACAACGAGGCTGTCTCGATCCGATCAATAAATACCACTCGGTATGTTGAATTATCTGCAGAAGCTGCTAAAGGAAAAAGAAAGATGGACTCGGCCCAGGAAATGGAAGGGTACGAGTTCATGGGAAAAAGATCAATGTTAGAAATATCAATCTAGTTTCTTGAGACTCCTGCGACAATCCACTTAAACTCATCCGAGCTCAATGCACAATTTGGCTCCAATCAATCTTCGAATGCTCATGCAACTAAGAAAGAGGAAATGGCGACCACCTTCGAAGGGTCACCAAGGTTGTCATGATTCTTACCTGAAATGCAAGGGGCATGGGGTTGCCCTACGCTTTCCGAACTTTGAAGACCCTCTCCCGCAAATCCAAAGCCGAGATCATCTTTTTTTCTAAAACAAAACCAACGTCTTCTAGGATGGATCGCGTGCATTGGCGACTTGGCTATAAATATGGAGCTACAGTCTCAGCTTTCGGTCTTTTTGGTGGACTTGCACTTTTTTGGGAAAGAAGGTATTTATTTATCTATTATAGCATTTCTATTGTTCAGTCGATAATTGCTATGCTCAAGACTCTTGGTCTATTTTGTTCACTTATGGCAAACCCAATCCATCCCTTTGCACCCCTTTCTGGTAGAATCTTTCCTAGACTTATGCCCTCCACCAAACACCTACTATTGTCATTTGGGATTTGAATGCCATCTCTCTTCCGGAGGACAAAATTGGTGGTCAAAAAGTTTCACGTTCTAACGTTAAGCATCTTCGAGACTTCATGACTAGTCACCATCTTCTAGATTTCCCTTTGATGGATCCCCTTTCACCTGGAACAATAAAAGGAAAGACCATCATGGCATTAAGGCAAAATTGGATCACATTCTTATACCCACAGAGTGGATGGAACTTTTTCTGTCTGTCACTGGTCGTACAATTCATACCTCAACTTCCGACCACAGAGCTTTTTCCCTTAACCAGGTCTCATTCACAAATTCGGATCCAAAACCTTTTCGCTTCTTTCACATGTGAACCAGAGATCCCCGGTGTCGCCAACTCGTAGAATCTTCTTGGACTGCTAGGCATCACTCGTCCCCCACTCACAATTTCCATTTGAAAATTAAAAAGCTCAGTCACAGTCTCACTCGTTGGAATGAACATGTTTTTCGCAATATTGATCAAAATATTAAAGACACTCTGACTGTTTTGGATGCACTTCAAAATCCCCCCCCCCCCCCCCCCCCCCCCCCGCCCAATCTACTCAACCATTGCCATCCTAGATGATAGACTTTATGAATTGTATGTGTGTGAGGAACTATTCTGAAGAAATAAGTCAGGCGAGTCATGGCTTAAACATGGTAACAAAAATACCAAATTCTTTCACTTGTCCTCACTTCTCCGGCGAAAAAGAAATCTAATCCACCATTTCAAAGATGCTTCCAATAATTGGCAGGTCACGCCTTCTTCAGTGGGATAAGTCCTCATTGACTACTTTGGTAACATCTTTCAATCCTCTTTTCCCACTCTCAACCCTGCTATCCTGGACTTATTCCACCCCATCATCTCTGAGTAGGAGAATGAGACTCTCCTGGCCATCCCCAGCGAAGAAGAAATCAAGAAAACTATCTTTGACATGGGCAGTCACAAGGCCCCTGGTCTGGATGGTTTTCATACATTCCTCTTCCAACATTACTGAGATATTGTCAAACAAGATGTTATTGAGGTTGTGGTCAATTTCTTCTCATCCCACACCTTGGATTCCAAACTTAATGAGACGTTTTAGCCTTGATCCCTAAGATTTTTAACCCGACAACCCCGGATAAATTCCGCCCAATAGGCTTATGCAATGTAATTTACAAGATTATCTCTAAGATTCTTGTAAATCGATTGAAGCCTCTACTGGAGAACATTATTTCCCCAAACCAAGGGACTTTCCTTAAAGGACGATCTATCTCGGATAATGTCAATCTAGCTCATGAGACTTTCTTCCGAATGAGGCACAATCATAAGAAGAAACAATGTTGGATGGTTATTAAGATTGACATGGCCAAAGCATATGATAGAATTGAATGGGCCTTTTTGTTGGATGGTTATTAAGATTGACATAGCCAAAGCATATGAAAGAATTGAATGGGTCTTTTTGCTTCAGATTATGAAGCAACGAGGTTTTGCGGAGGGATGGATTCATATGATTGAACAATGTATTTCCACCTCATCCCTTTGAGTCATTCTCAATGGCGCTCACCTGGCTAGAAACCTTTTTAGGGTGTTCGCCAAGGGGGCCCTCTCTCCCCATATCTTTTCATCCTGGTGGCTGATGCACTCTTTCGCTTGTTGGCGCACGCCGAAACAAACAACGTGCTTAAAGGTATCCATCTCAGACGCCACTTTCTTTCAATCAGCCACCCTATTTTATGTTGATGATTTAATGCTTTTTTGCTGAGCCACTATTGCCGAAGCCCATTCTGTAAAGGATATCTTAGCTACCTATTGCTCAACATCTGGCTAGGCTGTTAATTATGATAAATCATCAGTGTTTTATAACTCATATGTCCACCCAAAACATGTGAAAATGATCAATAGAATCCTTGGCTCAAACCTCTATAACCTGACGGACAAGTACCTTGGATATCATATTCTCTTATCAAAAAAGAAACCCACGAATTTTCAATTCTTGGTAGATAAAATTAACACCAACCTTCAGGCATGGAAGGTCAAGGTTCTTTCCCAGGCTGGTAGAACTGTCATGATCAAGGCGCTCATCCATACTATGCAGAGTTTTCTCCTCCCTGGTTCCATCAATACTAAAATCGACTCTCTGGCTCGTGATTTTTGGTGGAATGGAACCATTGACAGCAAGGCCAAACACCTGTGCACCTGGGATCGGATCGGGCTCCCTCGTCACTTAGGAAGGCTGAACATTCCCTCTGCCAGAAATAAGAGTATGGATTTAATGGCTAAAAATATCTGGCAAACCATTTTTCGACCACTGAACTCTTGTACCTTGCAACTCAAGGCAATCTATTTCAAGAATAGAAGCATTTTTCAACTATCTAAATCACCCATCATTGCTTCTTTCGCCTGGAGAGGAAACCTTGTTGCTCTTAGCAGAATGAAACAACACCTGCTTTGGTAAATAAGATCAAGAAATGAGATCGACTTATGGAATGATTGTTGGGTCAAACTAGGTCTTATACTGGTGGATTTCCACATTCAACGGATTCTACTACGTCTATTTGCAGAGATCCTGAGTTAGGGATTCAACCTGCTGGACATCAATTTCAATGGAATTCTACTCTGGTCCAATCTTTGTTCCCTCAATATGTTGCATGGGATATCCTTGATATTGTTATAAGACCCTCCAGCTCCCCTGATTCACTCATCGGGAAATTTGACAAAAGGGGTATTTTCTCGGTAAGAATCGCAACAAAAGCCTTTGTCATTGAAGCGCTAGAACCTTCCACCTCATTTAGGAATCCTACATACTCATCACTCCATACCAAAATTGCCCGAAAACTTTGGAGAATTAAAGCTCCCACCAGCGCTATATTTCTCCTTTGAAAAGTCTCCCAAAATATCCTTCCCATCATGACCAACTTATCTAGGATCCATGTTTCTATTGATGATTGTTGTGTCTTTTGCCGACAGCATAAGGAAGATGTCACACATTTTTCTTTATTTGTCCAGTCATTGAGTGACTCTGGATCTTGTCCCCTATTCCAATCAATTGGACTAAAGCCAATATTACATATCTCTGCCTCCTAGAGTTTTTCAATTCATGTGGGACAAGGCTTCAGCCCACCCAAATCTCAATGAAGAAATGCTTTCACAATTCACGATGGTCATCCATTCTATTTGGCTATGGTGTAACAAAATCATTTTCCATGGACTCAAGTTCCCAATGCAATCCTTCCTCCATACTACTCGTCTTACTTGGTCAGAGTGGCGTAAACAATGGTTCCAATCCCCACACTCTATCAGGAATCCCTCGGAGCTAGCATCCTTGTATCATATTTTGGACAATGCGGTTGTTGATATTCGAACTCATCATAACCTCGCCCCAATTGTCCTCGAAACTCCTTTGCCCTCTCCCACTGATAGTCAGGCTTCTAGACTTCATCTCATTCATTCTCAACTCCATGCCATCAAACACCACAAACTCAACTCACTGTCTAGATGCCCTCATCCTATCTCATCCATGTTAGCTCCTGACATATTTATAATTACTTATGATGCTAGCTTCTATGCTTCTTCTCAACATGGTGTTTTTGACATTTTTGCGAGAGATGCTCAGGGTAAGGTTTAGGAGCGGATTGTTGATAATATTCCTGGACGGGTCTATGATAGCGCCATGGCGGAGTGTTTGGCAGCTGAAGCTGCCATTCTCATCACCCAAGCCCATAACTGGAAGGCTGGTTTTTTGCTGGGGAACTCTGGAGCTCTACATTCTATCTTGCAGACTAATCTAAGGGATGATAAGATTAATTCAAGAGAGAGGCAGACGGAATTTTGTTGGATGTGACCTTCGATTATCTGTAATATTAGATCTCTCCTTTTGAATTCTGAATGGGTTTGTAAGTTTATTCCTCAGGACCTCAACCGAATGGTCGGACAACATTATTGTAATCATGTTTTAATTAATTTAGATGCATCATGCTTTATAAAAAAAATGCCTCATCTGTTTTCGCCCAGAATAGGAACATCTAAGCCTCCTGCATGAACATAGTGCAACACAATGTAAATTGAAGAACCCATTTCCATTCATTCTTAAACCAGACAGCTTACTTTTATCATTTGATTCCTACATAATACATTCCTATTGCATAAAAGAAACTCAAGTGAACGTCAAAATCGTCAACACAACTGATACAAAATTACTTTCAAGCGTAGTGCTACTCAGAGAACTCTAAAACCTATTGAATGAATTAGTATCCATCAAAATGCCAGCATCTTTTTCAACCAACCAGGAAAAGAAAAAACAAAATAAAGGCTTGATCCTTCTCAATAAAAACACAACTGGGCTTTCCAAAAAAATTAATAATAATAAACAACTGGTAAATAGGTGTATCAATAAACAAACAAAAATTTTTCCATCATGAATACATATAACGAAAATGGACTTACCCTACTGTAACAAATAATCAAATCCCACAACCATGCAACAAATTAAATCTATCACTTCACTATGCCTAGACTCATTCATCACTATGAAAATCTTGAAAAATCCATAAATTCACAAGATATCAAAAGCGAAGAAATTGGGCAAAACTGTCATGTGCATATACAGAGTTCTGTGTAATTTGGTTTTACATTGCTGAAAGAAAAACTCTGAAACATCGATAAAAGGTAAAATTCTCATCTATATGATCTTCTAGACATACCCCTGAAATTTTACATACCTAGTGTTGATGCACTACTTGAAAACTGCAGAATAAGAATGTACAGATTAAGCAACAGCTGATCTGCAACTCGACTCCTTGTTAGAATATTCACTCAACACAAGTGCAACCTCCTCCACAATCCCTAACCTACGAAACCACCGCACTAGTACTTCTGAAGCTTCTTGCTCTACCATAATACCATCTTTCTCTAGGTCTATCAAGAGATCCAATGCCATGCTAAGTTTGTCATCTTTCTCATAAGCAGCCAGCATAACAGCCACGCACTTATCACTAGGTTTAAGTCCGACACTTCTTAGATTCTCAAATACGATTCGAGCCTCATTAGTTTGACCTGCTACACCATACGCATTAATGAGGAGAGCACACAGCTTCACATCTGGATGAATCCCAGCAAACTGGATAGCGTCGAACACCCTTTGTGCTCCTTGGGTATCCCCCACAGAAGAGTATGCTCTTAAGAGTGCCTTGTAAACTTCTTTTCCAGCATATATTTCTTTGGCGTCCATTTCAATCAGCAACTCCTCTCCAAGTGCTGGCAATTCTGCTCTAATATACGCCATGATCATTGAGCCATAAGCTCTTTTATCTAGTGGCAAGCCAAGTAGCTTTATGTCTTCAAATATTTCTTCAGCCTGATTGAAATTGCCAGCCTTGCTGTACATCTGAAGCAGAACTGTAAGAGTTACTTGATCACAGATGAAACCTCTTATCTTCATGGCCTGGAAAGCATTTTCAGCATCTTGCAAACGATTTAGCTTCGCATAACTATGAATAATCTTGGTGTAGTCCCGAACATTGGCTTCAAAAGATTCATCTAGAAGGGCAAATTCTGTTACCTAAGGGTCAAACAAGAAATGCCAGTCATTAGGGATGGCACGATCATATATTATTTGAAAATATGTGATTAGTCTGTTAAAGGACCAAATAGTTTCCCATTAGGTAGGAGAGGGACCCTTGCACTAGTAAAAATGCATAAATTCCCTAATAAAAACTGCTAAAATTCAAAGTGTGCTGATTTAGTTGCCACAACCAAGAAGCATGACGAGTTGCCGACATGGTCGTAAACATAATTCCGGAATTGAACTCATTTGGCACAACCAATGTTAAATACCTCAGTAATTACATCTACTTATTTCATCATAGGAACAAGAAGAAGCCGAAAGTAAGAATGAGGGATCCATTGTTTTGGTAAATTTATCATCTTATAGGGCCATATACATTCACGGTAGAGCAAGCATAAAGAAACCCAAACGAAGAACTCGAGATAGAAACTCAAGATCAACAGTCTAGGAAATGAGCATTAGGGAATCAAGAACAACGCAAAATCTATTAAAAGTAAAATGGGAATAATAAGAACTCTATATAGACTACAAGACACAACCCACAAGCTAAAAGGTTTTTGTAACCAAACTTTTTTTTTTCCCTAAATAACTCAAAAAAGGGTTTCCTAATTGAGAAAAGAATCTAAGGCTTTGTATCGACGAAAATTCATGGAAGTGACAAAAGAAAATAATAAGTAGCGAGACAAGAGAAAGAGGGAAAGATACGAAGAATTTGAGTTTGAAAATGAGAAAGGAAAGGAATATTTCTTCATGGTAAACTAAAGAATGCATCTTCTATCTCAAGTGCTCAAATTTCTTCTCTCTTCTCTCTTTTATTCTTCATAGTCTTTGGTAGTGTTTTTTTGTTCTTTCAATCAAACACAACCTAACAAGACTTTAAGAACAATCTCATAGTCAAAGACTGATTTTGTAAAATTTATGAAATATTTTGCTTTTTGGAGGTCTTGAAATTTGAAGTACCAAAATTGAAAAGAACATTATTTTGACGAGTTATTTCAAAATATTTATTTTTTTGTAAATTTCGACATTTTCATGTAAAACCTAAAAGTTTTGAAGCAAATTACATTTTTTTTTTTGCTTAAATATTTTGTAGATTTTGAAATTTTCGTGTAAAACCCAGAATTATGAAGAAAAATACATTTAACGAGACACTTGTGTACTTAGGCTTCATTTAATGTGTTTGTAAGGTGAATTTACTAGTATCTTACCTTTTTACATATTCATATATGTTTGATGCATCATAATATTTTTTTTTCATTTTTTCTACATATAACGAAATATTTTCCTAAATATAGATTATCAAAATTAATGTGAAAAATAAAATCACAATCCTTGCTTATAATATCCAAATTCCATAGACAACCCAATTCACACTACTAGGAAAATCAAATAAAATGCTAAACAAATTGGCTCGTTTCACTCAGTTCCTAACAAATAAATTTATTTATTCTCCATACTCCAACCTACCGGGTAGTTGACCCCGGCAGTTTGCTGTGTTGGGAAAATGTCCCAACCCACCAAAGGAATCTCCTCCTTGACATTCAAGTCTTGGACTAGCCTCCTCTTCAATTCAAGACTAATGGGTTTTATTTTTTGGAACAATCTCTCAACATTATGCATTTTCTATTACAACCTATGCAAACGAAGGAACACTTTCCGCAATCACCACACCCAATTCTCGCAATTTCATTGCTCGAACCATTAATGGAAAACAAATTATTAATAAAGATTTCCTTTTTACCCAATGAGGCGAAAAAAAATTACCTGATAAAGCAAAGGGTGCTGCATCCTGGACATCTCTTTGAGAACCAAAAGCCAATCAGCTCTCTTGGGCTTCATGATCTTCACCCAACACTGCAACAAATAACCCAAACCAGACTCCTCCCCTTCTTTTTCTTTTTCTTCTTCTTCTTCAATGTTAAAACAGATAAGTTGCTTCATCAGTGCTCTACATCTCTTGCTCATCTTTGGAGAGAGTTGAGAGATGTCCTGCTCTTGGGCTTCTGATATGTTGGGCCCAATTTCAAACCATCTAAACTTCATTGGCCTTTCTTCTTCTTCTTCTTCTTCTTCTTCTTCTTCTAAGGGTGTGAGCTCAAATTGTGAGGATTTCAAAGAGGTGAAGAGGGTTATTCGGGGTGTTTGAAGAAGATGGGTTTTTGGTTGTCGAAGAAGAAAGTGTGGGGTTTTGGTGAATGGGGTGTAGGATAGTGGGATGGAAGCGGAGATTAGCATTTCAAACGCAGGTTAATAGGAAGACTGAAGAGCATTGAAAGAGACGATTTTGGCTCCTGCAAGTGTGATAGAGCCGAGGAAGCACAACACCAGCGGACCTGAACGAGTGGGAGGAATAATCCTCACAAATATTTGTAACCACATTTTTTCCAAAAGCACCCACATATAACAAAAGCTAAATGCCCCCACATCCAACGTTAAGTGAACAATAAAATCTTAAATAAAGCTATGGAAAAATTAAATTAACGAGTGCCGCCCTTATCGGGCCCTCGCTTAGTATGGAGGAAGATAAGTAGGTAAGGTTGGGTCCACCATTTAGAGTGAACATTTACTTGGAGAATAACAATAGTTTGGCAACAAACATATTTCTTCAAAATGGATTGTCAAGATCATATTAGTTGGTTCTTTTTGCTTGAACAATTTCCAAGTTTCATTGTGTAGTACATAATTTGTCATAGTAGAGCTGGTTCTTTTGCCATAAGTTCATTCGACTTGTGTGGGAGCAGAAAATAATCTTTAGCCCAATTGGATAAAGAAACGCAAAGATTTGGGCATTTCCTAAAAAACTCGAAGATTATCCACGAAAGCTACAAGTATAGGAGGCCCGAGTCCGGGCTCAATACAAACTCAGTATTAGTAGAACACTATTTCCTCAGCAGAGAAGTGCTCGACGTCAACCACCATGCTTAGTTGAGCACGTGGGCTTGCAGAAGAGATATCTCAAAACAGGAAGTTATAACCAATCATGGAAGTTACAACTGCCTGAAAGAAGTTGCAACTGCTTGCAAGTAGATAACCTACTAATCTGCCACGCGTCTTACTCATCAGCCACTTGTCTTGCTCATCAGCCACGTGTCTCACTCATCAACCAACAGTTAATCCTCTCAGCCTCTATAAATAGTCAAATGCAAAACCTTCTGGAGGTCCTGACTTACAATTTTCTCTTCAAGTATAGAGATATTTCTTATTTTACTAAGAATATTGTTCTAACTTTGGCCTCGGAGTCCTCGTTGCAAGCACCACACCGGTGTCAAGAATTGATTTCTACCTTGTGCAGATTACTCCGCGTGATCGGCACGTGATCCTATCTTATGCAGATTGCTCCGCGTGATAAGCACGTGATCCGACGAAAATTTGCATCCACAAATTGGTGCTTTCAATGAGAGCTTGAATCAAACTTATTTCATGCTCTCTTCCATTCACAAAAAAAAAAAAGTTCATTCATTCAGATTCAATTTCACTCACAAACACTTTTGTCAATTCTATACAATGGTGGGAACTCGAAAACAAACTAGCAAAAATAATGTTACAAGGTATTCTACTCGTACTAGGCTGCCGTTGTCATCACAGTTTCAACCGTTACCAGCCGGACAGCCACTGATAGTGGGTTTGCCACCACCTGTTGACCATCAATCACAACCTTCTGCCACAAGCCAAATGGAGATGACACAACAAGAGAATCTTGCAGGTCGGATAGCCAATTTGACCAAAATATTAGAAGAACAAGCCCAGGTGGTAGAGCGATTAGTGAGCAAACAACCAAGGAAGATGACACATCATCGTCTACCAGTAGATCATGTGCATAGAAGTGGGAGTGATCATCCATCAAAGGGACACAATCCCTCTGGAAGCATTCATTCGAGATTAGGACCACAAGTAAATGTGCACTCCAGGCTCGGACCTCAAAGGGGAGTCTTTTCAAAGTTGGGCTCCCAAGCAACCTGGGCTCCCAAGCAACCGTGCACTCAATACTAGGACCGCAGATTACACCCAATATAAGTGGTCAGCGCAAAAGACAGAATCCCGATGGATGCGAACAACGCAGGAGATCAGACCACTACACTGATTTGTCACATGCCCCACATTCAGAGGCTCGTCGAAACAAGAGGAACCTTCAGGCGAATCCCATTAAAACTCTACCTCACTCACATGCAGGTAAGTCACCATCAAATTCGGAATGTGATGAGTCATCTACCGCAGATAATCAGAACCGAAATCACCATACGGCTGATCAACAACATACCCACAAGCCCTTGGGAGCAGATGATGTGGCACGAATGGTCAAAAAGCAGTTGATGAATTTACAGGTTATGAGAAATCCAGATGATACTCTGCGTAGAGAGGTGGCCCTGGTGAACACTTTGCCATTTACAGATAACATTGAAGAGGCTCCTCCACCAGCGAGATTTACCACACCAATTTTTACCACTTTCAAATGAGATTCTGATCCTGAGAGACACTTGAAACATTTTTCGAAGTATCATGACTCTGCACAAAAATGATGACCCGCTTATGTGTAAAATATTTGCTATGACTTTACAGGGAGTCTCCCAAGATTGGTTTCACACTTTTATCCCTCAGTCGATCAGCAACTTTGGAGATCTATCCCTTGTCTTCACAAAAAAATATTCATCTTACCGAACTGTCAAAAAGCATGCCGACCACCTCTTCAACATGAAGAAGAAGTCAAATGAATCGCTCAGAGACTTCATTAAAAGATTCAAGGCAGAAAAATCGAGCATAGTTGGGTGTGATGATCAAATTGCGTCCTCAGCTTTCAGGAAGGGTCTGCCTGCAGACCACTCGTTGTACGACGAGCTGACCATGAAACCAAGCAAAACTCTTGCAGAAGTATTCACCATGGCAGAATGCTATGCATTGTGGGACGATGAAAAAAATATTGCTAAAGTATCTGATGTGTTTAAGAAGGATAGCCAACCTACACAAAAGAATACAAATCAAAAGGAGAATAAGAAGAACAGGGGTGACAAGCGTAGAGTACGCTCTCCAGCAAAAGACTTCTCTACCAGTAGAGCATATACAGAGTTCTCGGTTCCAATCAATCAAATTTTCCACGAGATAAAAAATCAACCCTGGTTGAAGAGACCGCCACCTATGAAGGGAGATCCCGCAAAAAGAGATCTAATAAATATTGTGCATTCCATGGAGCCAATGGTCACTTGACAAAAGAATGTCGAGCATAGAAGGACCACCTTGAGGAGTTAGTCAAAGCAGGACATTGCACAAAGTATGTAGCCAAAAAAGCCATTCAGCAAATTGAAGAAAGAGATGCAGCTAAGGAACCTCCAAAGAAAGTCATAAGAATCAATGGAATTTTTGTTGAATCTGAACTTTTTGGTTTCACAAATAATGAAAGGAAGTGAAAAATCAAACAAGCAACTTCGGTTGCTCAAGTGCTAATCGCCTCAGTAGATGGCCCCACAACTAGTTCCTCAATCGAAAATTAGATGATCGGCTACACTAAAAGTGACTTGCAAGGCCTTGATCTACCACATGAAGACCCACTCGTCATCAACATCCAGATCGCTCATGCAATGATTGATAGAATTCATGTAGATGAGGGAAGTGCAGCAAATATACTTCAACTTTCAGCTGTCAAACAGATGAATTTAGAATCACTTATCACCAAAAAGACAAAAGTCTTGATTGCCTTAAATGGGGCTACATCAGTAACAATTGGCACTATGATTCTAGACGTCTACTCACCACCAGTCATCTGCTCGCAGACCTTTATGATAATAGATAAGCCTTCTCCCTACAACGGACTCTTGGGGAGACCATGGATAACTAAAATTAATGTCGTCACATCTTGTCTACACCAAAAAATCATATATCCAATCCCAGAAGGTGGAGTTGGAGAAATAAATAGTGATCAAGCCATTGCAAGGAGGTGTGCAGCCCGAGTTTTGAAGGAAACA